>CM028906.1:3272500-4472500 GCA_016801845.1 Polydactylus sextarius | reverse complement strand
TGTTGTGCCATGTTTGTTCCATTGTCTGACAAAGGAATCAGAAAAACAGTGAAGCAGACATCAGGTAGGATGGCAATAAAACACCATGAATATCCTAATTAACACACATGTACAAGGTTTTGACCCAGTCCCATTCAACAGTGGTTCAGGTTCTATGGTCTCCAGTGTAGAAATCTTCCTTAGTTTGAAAACTGTACACACCTTCCTCTGTGTCTGTATCTGTGTGTGTTTTGAATGCATGGTGCATCTTGAAGAGTTGAGATTACAGCCATGAATCACAGAGAAGGAATGAACTTGGCTTGAGGGAGGAAAGGAGGCGGGGGTGGGGGGGCATCAAGAGATTGCCAAAGATGGAGAACATAATAAAACTGTGTGTTTGTGTGCGTGTGTGTGTATTTGCTGATTTAATGTCGCACATCAAAAGAAGCAGATTGGTTGAGTGACATCTTGTCACCGCATCTAGGAGACATTAGCATTTTTAAGTCATTACAGCGTCTCCATCTAGAATCTTTTATTTTACGAAGATCAGACTGTCCATAAAACTGCAGCTGACATCGGCGTCTTTTATTATATGATGAATCAAACCAATCATCTAATTCTTTATACACACACACACACACACACACACACACACATATATATATCTTCAGACTACATTAGCCTGTTTTGGCACATTGTGTGCAGTGTTTCCCATTGACGATACAGGAGCACTAATTAAAATCACATCTCAATTCTAGTTATACTCGCCACCAGCTGGCTGATCTGAGCAGTAGTACGCATTGTTTCAGGAGAGTTTAAATCTGACAAGATATGAATGTAATATTAATATGGTGCGTTTGTCTTTAGCCCCTGTAGGGAGGATTTTAATGTGGAGCTGGAACAGAAAATTAATCTACACCTTTTTATTGGGTGCAGCTTCTTCAGTGTGAAGATTTGCAGCTTTTCCCTGTGTTATATCTTAGTAAATTGAATGTTGGTGTCGGCATTATTCTGGTTTTGTAGTAGCCTCAAACATCCCAACGATTCACCACGCAGGCCACTGTGGCAGCCATGTTTGATCAGAGACTTGTGCCATTGGTGTGGATCTACACAACGAGATGAATTCAAAACAAACTTCTTGTCGTCTCAAAATGACCACAACAAGACAAAGAGATCATATCAATAGAAACATTAATGAGTGTATTATTATTCTGTAGCATTTCTGGTGCGGCTTTGACTCTTATTAATTTTGTCAGTAAGACATTAAAATTATTGTCATAGTGATTCAGCCTCTTCTTTTTTCTTCTGTTCTGAATTTTATCAACTTTTTTATGAAGTTATTTATGTTAGTGACTGACAAAGTGAAGTGACTGACTTACCTTTGATTTTACATTTGTTTTGATTTGTTGCATTAATAAAAAGGAAATGTATTGTTCATTTAGCTTTTAGCATTTAGCAGCTTAGATGCTTCACAAAAGATGCAGTTTGAGTCTTTCTGTGCTGCATAAAACCCTGCACACAAGATCAATTACAGATTTTTATAAGATGAGAAAAGTTACATTTGCAGTCATATGATGAAAAACTTCTGGCTTGGTTGTAGATTGAATCTGGTGAAAAACAAGCCATTATCTGTCTGATCAGTCACCTTGAGTGTGACTCTGAGTTTTGTAAAAGCAGCAGTTCACTTCTAATGAAGTCTGAAATAGAAACCGTCAGACATGGAACTGCATATGTCTTCGTTGGAGTTACATTTTGTTCCTTTATGTATACATCACACACACACACACACACACACACACACACACACACACACACACACACACACAATAGAGGAAAGAGGTTACACAAACTCTAGTGGAAGAACGACAGATGGACACAAAAGGCCAAAGATAAGTCTGAGTTGAAGCCAAGAGGCCTGCATGCAGTTCTCTAGAGTCTGACACAAACCTTTAAATAAAAAACATTGTGGACACATGAACCTGCCGAGAGTCATATTGACATTATTTATACTGAGCTGGTCGGGGAGAAGAACGGCAGCTCACGCGTAAAATGAGTGAGAGTGTGTGAGATCAGGAGGTGTCGGTGCTGTCAAGAAGTCGAACAACGTCTGTGAAACCTCTGACCGCAGACACCACCACAGCTGGGTGTGGTTATATGTGGTCTGTTGCACTTTCTCACACACACACACACACACAGAGCTGTGGTGGGACCTTATCCTGTTGCTGTCGCAGCTCCATCACTGTTGTCACCACTCTGTCAGCACAAGTAGGACAAAGGATAATGCAGCAAGACTCAGTTAAACTCCTCGTTTACTGTCAATAGACGTTAATAGCTTCACTTCATTTTCCTACGTGTGCCGACGTGTATCACTGTCTCCCGTCAGGCCTCTCATCAAACACATCATCACAGTGCTTCTTTAAGAGTCTGCTCAGCATTCAGACCCAGAGCCACTCACAGATCTAATCAACTCAAGTATCAAATCAAAGACCAAGTCCATTTTCCTGGACTGATTTTCTCTTTCTGATAACAGCAGCCAGAGGAATGTGGGTCAAGGTTCTTAGTGTGATAACATCTTCTTGTCTTTAATTCAGAGGTAAAAAAAAAAAATTGGCATGGAAAGAAGACCTTCCCTCTAACTCCTGTGGGCCGGCACACGAATCAGATACTGACAATAAACACTGAGGAACAAACTCAGTTAAAGGCAGAGGGAGTGTGAGATCTCTGCCACTGAGCAGAGACTCAGGTTTAAACCAAACAGCTTCAATAACAACAAAAAATAATGAAAAGTAGCCATGAAAGGTCAGAGCAAAGAAGAGTTTTCATTCATGGGAGAGGATTTTCACTCCTCTATCGTCTCCCTCCCTCTGGCCTCAGACTCTACAATGATTTTACTTTATACATCTTAGAAAACCATCACTCACTCAGGAAACTTCTTTAAAACCTTAAATTTGCCTGAAAGCTTTGTCAGTTTGTACTTATTTTTCTACAGGTTGAGAGTGTACTTGTGGTTTAGTGTGTGTGCAGATACTCACACAGTTTAGAGGAAGGAGGTGGATCCAAGTTATTTTTTTTGAACAATTTACCAATGTCCTCCAAAACTGGCCTGATGCAGGTTCAATTTCAGCATCACACGCAGCTCAGAGAGTTGTAGCTAAAAATGAATGAACTGGGCTGCACCACAATGTATTTATATATTAAAACCTACATATTTATATCAAAAACACACATTTTTGTGTTTATGATTCCTGTCCTGCTCACATGATTATCCCAGAGGAAAGATGAAAAATTATCAAGTCGTCTTTTGCTTGCGTCAGACAACAGTCGTGGGAGAGTAGACAGTGACCAGGTTTGTTACCGTCTCACACCGACACAGTGTGAACTGGTAACATTAGTATTAATACTAACAGGCTGCGCCTGCTGTTGTCAAGGAGGTTACATGAAAACTGTGAACGTCAGTTTCATCGTCATTATAATGTTTCTCTCTCGTCCCAATGTTCGTCAACATCGTCCCCGATCCTATTTTTACCGACGCTGGGATGACGGGACATTCTTCAACACTTCACTGACAGAACTGCACATCTTTGTTTTGACAACTTGTTAGCTTTGGTTTTTCATTCTTTCTGTCGTGTTAATTTTAGATCTTGATCATTTTTGCTTTCTGCTCATTTTGCAAACCTGCCACTTGCTACTAACTGTCTATTAGTCTGTGTGAACTGTATATTGTTTTTCCTTGCACACTTGAAATCAGTGTGAAAGTAGAAGTATCACGTGGTGTCTGCAGCTATCCTCAGCCCTACAAAGCTCATTGTTAGGCTGTTTAGTTATATAGTGGTGGTGTTTTTGAAGCCACAGCAGCAGTGTTCAGTGAAAAAGCTTTAGAAACCAACAGTACATCGCCTCCTGAACAACACGCAGACGGACAGTTAAACATCAGCTGCAGCAGAGTGGAGCATGCACAACTAAAGACCCAGAAATTTCCTTCAGATCAAAAAAAACAAACAGTTTAATTTAAGTGTTTAATACTAGCAGTATTTCAGACATCAGTATGTTCACATGTTCCTGCAGCTGTTTCACCACCATTCTATTATCTTATATATGTTACAGCTGTAAGCTGCTCTAGTGCTTTTGTTTGTGCTTTACATTTGGAGAAAATAGTGTTTCCAATGCAACACACCACGCGCTCATAATCTGTAGCTCAGTGTTATAGATTCCTGGAACACTGTCACTGTGTCATCAGGGAGAAGTTTGGATCTAAGGGCAGTCAGATCGCATCGATGAGGGTTGTTTGTTCCCAGTTGTTCATTTGTCAATTTGGCTGAACAAACCTACAATGGACAAACTTAATTGAATCTGATTAACAGCTCAGTAGTTGCTGTTTCACTTCTGTTTTTGCTCATATTAACTTTAACTTTTTTGCTGAGCTGTGTCACAGTGTGAGGCTTTAAGATTTACTTGAACATACAACTTTAAACTTTCGCTTCATGTCACTGCATCACTAACTGTATCTCTCTGTGTCCACAGTACTTTGTCCTGCTGCTGTGCATCTTTGTGTTGGAGATCCTGGCCGGCGTCCTGGCGTACATCTACTACCAGCAGGTAAATCCCCCTTGGGCCAATTACAACCAAAAAGTGTATTCACATCATTTTTACAGTGTATGCAGGGATTTGTAAAATAGGTTGAAATGACAGAAGACCAGATTTTAGAACAGGTCATTTGTCGTTGACAGCTACCATGTGGAGACACGTGTCTCATCATCTGATACGAAACTCTGACATCTGTGTTAAAGCAGCAATAATATGCTAACATAGTGTCTAACCTGAGCTCATAGACCAGCACGTTTCAATAAAACACCCCTTGTTTGAGTTCCCATGTGGCTGCACTGCAAATCTTAATTGCGACAAAACCAGCGTGATGAATGATCAATCAAGGAAGAGGAAATGGAGGAAATCTAAGATGGCCCATTAAAAATCCAAATATCACACTGACCATATTACTCATGCTGCATTTACTCCGACTGGAATGAAAAAATGGCTCCAGTAGTACAGATGATGAGGCCGAGTGCACTCAGAGCTGCTCCCAGCCACTTATTTTCTTATCTCATTAACTATAGTTTCTATTAAAACTAAATAAAAACTGATAACGTCCTCTGTGGAGTAACACTGACTCAACAGTAAGCAGCTGCAAATGAGGATGTTTTTTTTCCCCCTCATGCAGAATTAACATAACGTAGCTCTCCACCAGCGTTGGTCCCACCCTGATGACTCCTAAAAGCCTGGTAGCTCGGCAACAGGATTGTTTCTCAGTCTGAGGTGCTCTGCTGTCATTATAACCCCCTCATTCATAATACACAACTGGTCTGAACATGAGCAGCCACCGTGCGCTGCCGCTCTCTGCTGCTTCGCTTCAAAAGAGCCTTCTAAAATTCACTCTCCCCTTGTTATTATCCTTCATTTCTCTCTCAGCTGTTGGAACATGCTCTCAACTCACTCACAAGCAGAAACACACCTTTTCACGTTTTAGCAAGCAGCGCATTCTCCACCAGAGGAAGCTGTTCGATCAGTTCTCCATGTGCTAACTCGCACCGTCATCCATCTCTTCTGGGGTCATGCCGCGGTGGCAGTTAGTCCCACTGACCCACCCTCCAGAGACACTTTCCACCTCCTCCTGGACGATCCTGAGGCACTAGATTAGATTATATAATCTAATCTAGTGCCTAGATTATAGAATACTAGATTATATAATCTCTCCAGTGTTTTCTGGGTTCACTTCATAGTCTCCTACCAGTTGAACCTGCCTGAAAAACGATGCCCAAGCCACCTCAGCTGTCTCCTCCTGACGTCAAGGACTGCTCCTTCACGTCAGAAGGAGACAGCTGAGGTGGCTCGGTTCCGAACTGTTACACAATTAACAACAGTTTAGTGTTGATACTTTCAGGCAAAGAAAACAACAACAGCTCTACTTTTTTCTGCCACCTGCAGACAATGACTTCTACTGCAGTGTTTTGTCTGTGGTGGAAGTTGTTTGTCCAAAGAAAACTAATGATTTTTACTATAACACTAATAAACCACAACAAAACCTCCTGCTTAGTGAGTCCAAAACTCAGGATATCATCACTTTCATACACAGGCTCCACCCAAACTATAAACATCATGGAATTTAAATTTCTCAGTGTAGACAAGTCAACTTAATAACGGTTTCCGCCTCCAGTTTTACACAGCTGTTACTGACGGTATTATAAGTAGACAGAGATACTTTATTCATCCCCATGAGGGAAGAAACAGCTCAGTACAGAAACCTAATCACTTATACTTGCAAAAAAATAAAATATGAAGTGTATTGTCGCCAGATCCTTCAAAATTATAGGCTCCCTACTCACTCCTGTGAATTGAATTACTGTACAACAAGCGCATAATAAAAAGTACATGACTTATGACTGATCTGAAGTCTCTGCTCCCTCTCTCCCTCAGTCATTGCCCTGCTTTTCTCCCACTGCGATAATGACTCTATACGTTCAGCAGCTCTCCATTGTTTAGAAATAATACCTCCCTCTATGTTGTTCTGCTCACGCTGTGTATCCACTGTCTCTTCAAATTTAATTTCTAAACCAAATCCCACTGACTTTGGTTAAAGTGAAATGAAGTGAATTTTACTGACACGTATATTGATATTATAAAGTCAATCAGTTGCGGAGGACTGAAGTGATTGACAGATTGTTCAGAAGTGAGACAGCAGCTGCTGGTTCAGTCTTTGCCTGTAGATGGCAGATGTTGACCTCTCATCACCTGCAGGTCCAAACTGCTGATGGTCTGGATAATGAGGGTCTGCAGGCTGCAGGGTTTGTTGTGGCTCTGCAGCTGCAGCTCCTGCTGCTGTCACCTGATCAGAGGCTTAAACTCCTGTTTTATTTGTTCGTGGTAACACAGCGCCATGACGCCGTTCACTCCCACACCCACTGAGCCATTTTAGACCTTGATTCGCTGTTTTCACTTCACTGCCGCAGTGTGTGTGTGTGTGTGTGTCCTGAACTGTCAACAGGTAAAATAAAAAGCTGAACTCCTCCTCCTTCCTTTTACTCTTTGTCTTCACCTTCTGTCTGTCTCGTCTCTCTCTCTTTCTATCCTTCCTCTTACTCTTCATCATTCATTCCCCCTGATATCTCCTTCATGCTTTGATTTACTGTGGTTTCCCAGCTGGCTTGTTGCCATAGAAACTGAGCCCCCCAGACCTCCCGCTCCTCCAGTGAGCGCCGTCTGCCACCAGGCTAGAGAACAAAAAAAATACACACTTCTTCTGTCTTCACCTCTTCTTCATCCTCGTTTTGTCCTCAGCTGTCGTCTATCATAAACACCCGTGTGATATAAATCTCATCAGCAGCAAAAAAACTCTACACTTCTACATGCTAATTTGTTACTAATAATGTATGAGGGCCTGAGATGTTTGGGGTTTTTTCATGTAATGTGCATTTGTGTGTCTCGTGTGTTAACAGTTGAATGAGGAGCTGAAGCAGAACCTGAGGGAGACCATGATCCAGAAGTATGAGCAGAAAAACCACGAACACATCACCAGGGCCGTGGACAAGCTGCAGCAGGAGGTAAGAGTCTGCGCACAGTGGAGAAGCTGTTTGCATCTTCACCCTAAATAAACCAGAACGTCGTCACGTGGACTCACATGTTGAGTGGATGGAGTGTTGTTAACCTATCATCCCATCAGATTAGAGATTCTGTTGATGGGGGCGAGTCAAAACAAAATCCGACTCTAGTCCCTCTTCAGTTAAGCATGATGGACTTGTCAGCGCTCTGCTGTAATTTTACCCTCCGCGTTGCTTAAGCCAGTACATGACAGTGCATGAAGAGACGGATAAATCCGAGCCACAGTTGAGACTGAGTTGGTTTATATTTTATGTTTATGTAGGTTTATCAAACACGAGGAGCCCTCGGCTATCAGATGTCGACTTTAACTCTTAAGCCTTTCGTCTAAATGGTTTCATTTTACCACCATTTTCCTCTCATGTTAGGTCTTCCCCCGACCCCGAGTGCGGGATAAAGGGAAAAAGATGGATGGATGTTGGGTCTTAATGCACTTTCACACTCATAAAGGAATAGATAGGCCTAAACATTTTTCAAGTCTGTAAAAACAGCTAGTTATCTCACTACTGGATGCAACTCTGTCCACAAGTTAAAAAAAATCCACCTTCCACTGGTTTTGTTTCATCAGCACAACCACCAAAATTTAAAATCATCATGTTGTGGATTTACTGTTGGTCAGCTGAGCCTCCAGGACTTTTTGCTGCTCCTGTTGAGACGAAGGTCCTGTGTCGATGTCCGCACTCTCAGACTGAGGCTCATCCCCACTGAGGCGTTAAGCTCTGTCCTACTGTCAGATGATCAGATGCCTCAGGGCTCTCTCTCTTGCCACTTTTCGCAAGTTGGCATTTATGCCGGCTTTGCCAAAGGGAATTACCCTCAGTTCAATAGTGTGGAGTTCAGTAGTGATGTGAAACATGGGGGTTACTATGAAAAGCCTGGAAACATAAAAAAGGCAAACATCTGCTGTAATGGACAAAAGAATGAGACATCAAGATTCAGCCACAGTCCTGGACTTTGTCAGCCAATTTCCCATGATGTTAATGTTTTTATTCTTGTTTATAACTTAATCTTTTTGTACTATTTAAATCAACCTGTGGAGCTGAACCCAGTGTCTCTTTCCTTGTGTCAGTTCAAGTGCTGCGGGAGCAACGACTCGTCCGACTGGGCCGCCAGCATCTGGATTCGCTCCAGAGAATCTGAAAACAGGGAGGTGCCTGACAGCTGCTGTAAGAGTCCCAGCAAGCTCTGCGGCCGCAGAGACCACCCCTCCAACATCTACAAGGTGGAGGTGAGAAGAGAACTCCATCAGCAGCACCGTCACGTCTCAGCCTGTCGGCATAGAGATGGTGTAGAGTGAGAGCAGCAGAGAGACAAAGAAGGGAACTGTAAACATAATATTTGTTTATTCAGAGACTCAACTGAGCAGCCATTGTTTTCTTTTTATTTATTTAGGGTGGCTGCATCACTAAACTGGAGAACTTCATTCTGGAGCACCTGAAGATCATCGGAGCAGTGGGGATTGGGATCGCCTGCGTACAGGTGAGCAAACACATTCTTTCCTAAACAGATTGAATAAAAAACAGTATATCCCAGGAGGTTGCAGTTCTACCAAATGATGATTTTTGTTTCCAGATCATCGGGATGGTGTTTACTTGCTGCCTGTATCGAAATCTAAAGTCAGAGCCGTACTAAGAGAAGCAGAGGAAGAAGAAAAGTGTGCAGGTGGAGGAGGTAACTCCATCACCACATGCCGTACTCAAATAGGTTCTTTTTTTTTTTTTTTTTTTTTTGCGCACACTAGGGGAAAAGGAAAAATTGGCGAGGGATCAAAATTGTACATCAGAGGATCTCATTTTGGTAAACAAAGGGTGGAAAAACACTACAACATTTCTTGAAGTAATTAGGCACTTTAACTGCAGCCTCAACTCCATCTTAGAGATCAGAGCGTCGTGAGGGGAAAAAGCCTCTGAGAGAAAGCGATGAGAATTTTAACACAGATTGTGTTAAATTACTGTGAGACAGCCTCCATGGGACTAAGAACATTGTAGTTTTCTTCCACTCTGATTCCCTCGATATGTATTTATACAAGCTGGACCAGGTGCTGCACCCGAGAGCTGCGTAAAGATCAGTGGAGTAAAAACTGGCACTTTGCAGGAGATGTTAATCCTGGTCGCAACAGCAGCAGCGGCGGCAGATTCTCTTTCCCAGCAGCAGTAATGGTTTAACAAGCTCCACCCCTGGGGCCTCCATCTTCTACCACAACAGCATTTTGTTTCCACATCAACCAGCCAGTCGTGCGTTTAAATCTGTGTTTAATTGCAGCCTTTTAGATTTTAGAACTATTTGTTTTTATATTTTGTATATGATGATTTTCTGTAACACCTGAGGTGCTTTCTTATGGACTGTTATTATTGCCTTTAAAGCCAAACAAGTCAGTGTGTTATCACACTACACGCTTGTTAATATTAAAGTTGTTCCAATACTGATATTTGCATCAGACAAGTTTAAAATGCTGCTTAAAATCCTGGATCAGGTCTCAGTGAGTATGTGAGTCTCTACAAGGATCTAATACCCCATCATTTATTAATCAACTTCATAGTTTCACATCAGGATAAAACGGTCAGTCGCTGCTAACCAGCCTGTTGTTAGCTAGCTTGCTAACTGAAGCTGGAAACTGTAGTCCTGGTTCTGGTTACTGGCTCGGTGAGTTTGGTTATTTTTCTCCACCTAAACAGGACAAGAACTCCTGTCGCCACCTACAGGTCGAGAAGATGGAGTTGCCATCAACTAGCCAGGGCTAGCTGGTTAGCAGCCACTGAAATTTCAAATTAAAATACCTCTATTTAGCAACACATAAATAAATAACATTTCTATCCAAACATTCACTGATGATTCCAACTAAAAAGATTGTGTTATGTTGTTTTGGTCAGATCGCCTCCTACTGGGAAGTTCCATCATTTAAGAGACATCGTGTCCACTACTAATATCACAAACACAATATATCAGTCATAGCTATTATTATACAGCTTTAAAAAATGTCAGTATCAGAACATCTTTAATTATACATGAAGACACATCAGTGTTATCCTCAACAATATGATCATATCATAGTATTAGCATTAGTGGTTTGTGATTGTGTTAATGCTCATTAACAGTGCCACTAGTGTCGCTCATAAGAAAGTGCCTCGTGTTTTTGACTTTACCTTCTTCACTGATGCCAAAGTTTCTGAACTGTAACTTTTTGTAAGGACTTACTGTAGCCACTCTTCCAGCCTTATTCACATCTCTACTGATGCCTCTCTTTCTTTTATTATACTGTTTTCTTAAACTGTATATTTTGTTTACTTTAACAGATGATGAACATATTATTGTATTTAACTGATAAAATGATAAACGATAGTCTCTCACTGATAGTAGCGACCTCTTCCTGTGTGTCTCAAAGACACACTAAGTTAATCTGCTGTATTTCTTGTGTTTGTGATAATCCAGGAATTAGTTTTTAGTTTAAATAAAATTCGATCAGTGATTCACCATTGCTTCTGCTGTCTTTGTTTTCTCAGCAAAAAACTGGCGACGAATAGTTTTGCACAAACGCAGAGCGACATGTGTCCGTCACGCGGCAGTCATCAGGCTGAGGAAAAAAAACATCCTGCCAGAATAACCTGTTATTTTGTGAAGGTGAAACCATGTGACTGTAACCAGTGGCCCCTACACAAATTGGCAGCAGCTTACGGCTGCATTAGTGTATTAACCCAAAAGTCAATTTCCTAATGTTACAGGTGAGGTGATGTAGGTTTTGGGACGTGTGCCCCACTCACTCCTGGAGTGTATTAGCTCTAATCTAACACCTGTATGGCATAAAGTAATGTTTCTGAGGGCGAGGCCCAACTTGTCTGGCCCCCGCCCACCCCACCCCTCCACCTGTATTGTTTTGAGTGACAAGCAGCAGCAGTTACAGTGAGCAAACACAGGGAGGCAGCACCTGCCAGGCTTTTCCACCATCACTGATGAAAACAGGGGCTGAGAGTAAGTCCAAAACACCCAGAAGGTATTGAGGATTACCCCCACCCAACACCTAAGTGTTCGGGAGTGGTGTCACTGCTGACATTTAGTTGGTTTGGTATTGATTCATCTGAAAAAGAAAATAGAAAAAAAAAAACCTGCTGCGTAATGAGCTGAGAGGAAACCAAACTGGTGGTCAGCTCAGCTCGCAGCTACAGGCTGCTAATTGGTTTCCACTGGGACTGTTCACAATGCAAATTAAGCCATTTCTCAGTTGGTGAAGCTGCCAGTGTTAGAGCATTAACCCCCCTCGCCCCCCCTCTCCCTTTTATTCAGCTGGAGCACATGGGTAAAATGTGTAATATCACGGTGTAAACCCCCCCACCACCCAGGTTTTCTCTCTTTCTCTCACTCTCTCTGCACACCTCGTGAAAGCTGAGTCATCCCTGGCAAAATGAACGAGTGAGTTTTCCCTCATAAGTGTGTGTGTGTATGTGGGTGGGGGGTGGGGGGGGGCAGTATTTAATGTTTCCATTGGAGTGAAAGTAGTTCAACACATGGCAGTTTTAACAGGGCACTTTTCCAAAGCAGCAGACATCTGTGGAATGTAAGTCGTCTGTCCTGATGCCGCCGCCGCCGCTGCTGCCTGCGCCTTTTATTTTTATTTGCCAGAGTTTGACTTTAAATAGATGACAGAAATCATGACAAGCTTTTGAACAACCGGTGTGTCCCAATCAATTGTGAGACCCAGCTGACGAAAAACTGTAATAAATCTTGCTCCTACTCTCAGGCCTCCACCCTCCCTCACTCCTTACCCACCATTCGCCCGCCTGCCTGTTCTGCGCACTTGCGTCTTTGTGACATCGTACAGGCTAACACACAGGGTATGTTAATAATGCCAGTGCATGACATTTCCAAAATATCTCCACCGATACTCTCTCTCTCTCTCTGAGCAGTTGTCCGTTTGCTGCACATGTCACCTGCTGCACCTCTCGGACCTGTTTGGCCCGTCCAGCAGAGAGGTGTGTGCTATTTTTGGTGCAGGGAGGGAGGTGGGGGCTTGTTCACCCTTCACCTTATACCTTTCTGTCCTGGGAGGTGATGTGATTTCTGTGCCTACAGAACAAACGGACAACAGGGAGCGGCGCTGCTACAGATTGTCTGCAGCTGATGACAGGAGCAGGAGGAGGAATGTGCAGCCGCTCGGCTCCAGGGTCAGAAGGAGAACCCAAGGGTACAGAAAAACCCGGGAAACCTGCATCTAATTTTGGGTTGAGTCGGCATAACATTCAACTTTTAACTTGAGTTACATTTAAAGCGTCAAAGGTCAGTGTCGTTCCTGACCTGTGGCGTCAGGACCACCAAAGATGACTTAAGATAAATTACAGGAGGTCACGATGGATTAAATGGCACAAGAACTCAATATTATGTTCATTTTTTCAGGCTTTCTTTTATGTTGGTGTAAGTTTACCTCCCTAAGCTCAAAAAAAAAAAAAAAAAAAAAAAAAAAGCCCAAAGAAATGAATTCAAGAAGGGAAGAGCACTAATGTGTGCAGATATATAGCCTCTGACAAGTGGCTATAAATAGACATAGCAATGGTTTTAAGAGGTCACGAGCCAAAAAGGTTAGAAACTACTGAGCAACATGTCGACATCTGTGCGTGTTTGTTACATAAGAAGAAACGCTGCAGGTGATTCTGTCAGCAGAATATTTTACAGAGGATCTGAACCCTTTGTAGCTGAGGCTGTGACTTTTCATGCAGTTAATCCTGTGCTGTTACTTACAGGTGAGCACTAGAGGTGTGAACATAATCTGCTCTCATGTTGAGCTCTGCGTGTATGTGTGTATATACATAAATATATACATATATACATCCACGCTCCACATCCCCAGACATCTCTGCTGCAGGCGTTAGCATCTTAAGTCATTTCATTTTCATTCAAAACCGCGGTTGTTTACATTGTGTATGTGTGGAGGAGGAGGAGGAGGAGGAGGAAGAGGGTGGTGGTAACAAATGTAATCTTGAGTCTGTAGATGGCAGCAACACTCTTGGCCAATCTGTCTCAGTAAAATGGAAAAAAAGTCTTTTGTCTTGGCTGTCAAGGTCCTGCCAACTGAAATTGAAACTAATTGGAATATCCAGTGTGAAGAGGAAAAAAACCCACTGGAACGGTGAAATAAATCTACTCGCTACCAATAAGAAGAGGAAGAGGATGAGTTGTCTGTGCTCATGTACCTGTGTATGTATGGAGGCCTAATGCATGCACAGTCCACACACGCAAGGATGAATTAATATGACTAACAGCTTCAGTTTGAGCCTTGTCCACGTGATGATCTGGACTCAGGGTCTCATTAACGCAGCAGCAGCAGAAGTATAAGAAACATAAAGTGTCAGTTTTATTCTGCTCACTTGGTCAAACTGTAAATTGACTGGCTGAACATGACTGATTATATTTGGCTCTTTTTTGCTCAGTTATCAACAGTCTTACTAAGTGCTGACTTGACATTTTTCTGTGGCGGCTGATTACATAAGTCATTTACATTTCCTCCAATTTGAAAGCGACTGGCTCAGCGAAGTCAGACACTTTTGAGCCTCGACAGCTTTCATGCTCCCCTCCTCAGACTAATACTGACGGCGTGAGTGAAATAAAACCTCTCTGCGAGAAGACACGTCACTTATGCATCTGTGAGAGAAAAGGAGGTAAAGCTGCTCGCTGCTTGACAGGAAGTCTCACACAGCAGCTCTTATCCCTCTGCATGCACATACAGCACCGTGCACCACCACCACCACCTGCGTCGCTCCCTCTTGTCACTCACTTGCCCACTCACCCAGGCCCGTATCGCTCGCTCCCTGAAGCGTGGCGCCTTGACATCTGGCTCCTCGTCCTCTTCCTCTTCTGGGTCACATCCCATTCAGGCGGAGGAGAGTCTGAGTCCTCAGACCTTCTCCAAGGTGGTTTGACCAGCTGGCATTTGATCTTCCTCCGGGGGGGTTGGATTGTATCTGTGAAGATGAAAGAATGTGGTGGGGTTGGGGGTTGTTACGTTTGGGTGTGTCCCCCCAGGGATGGCAGCTGTGCCAAAGCTGAGGCCTCGGACGAAAATACAGAGCCAGTACAGCCACATTTTAAGGGCAAATATTTCACTTTTTAATCTGACAGCTTCAGAGACTTACTATTTTGATTTAATATTTTACATAAAAAAAAGTAAAAAAAAATACTGCACGTTGATAAATATTAAATATTATGTTCCCAAAGCGTTTTGGCTTGACTGCAAAGCAGAAGTTGGTGTAAGTACTTTCAGACTTACCAAGGATGGCCGAGGCATCATCAGCGTCATCATTTCTATGTTTGCATAAAGCTGAAACGAAACATTTTTTTTTTTAAGAGGGCATTATTTCCATGGAGTGAGTGATGGCAGCAACTTGTCATGAAAGAAGTTCTCACATGGTTTTTATTGAAGAAATTTAAAGTGAACCATGAAAAAAAGTCCAGAGGAATAATGTAGATTTGTTTCAGTTCAGAACCAAAGAGATATAAGGTGTGACTCTTTTAGAGGGGCTCAAAGGGGGCATTTTTTTTAAACTCTTACCTTATATTAAGAAGTCCAACATTACAAACATTGTAGGGCTAAGATGACGTTGACAGCCAAACAACTTCACATAATGCACTGACTTCATAAACGATCTTCTACAGAATCTGTCTGTACATTTGCAAAGTTAACAACATTTTGGTTTGTCTGTAGGAACCCTCTCCTCACTACCACAGAAGTCAAATGTTATTTTGAGTCTTACAGTGGTTTTAAAAAACATACTGATTTGTCTTGATGCAACTCCATGCCCCTAACACTGCCGTTATAGCTCTTTCAGTTGAAACTGCAAAACACGTACTTTCTCAAAACTCACGTGATGTGATTTTGCTGCCAACACAAAGTATGAATTCATTATCATCTGTAAATAGACCTAGAATGTCTGCAACACTATTTTTCCTATAAATGAAGTACCCAAAAGCTTCTATCACCCATGAACACAGTTTATATGAGCACAACTTACGTGATTACATTTATGACAGACAGACAGATAGACAGACGGCCTGTGAAACTACAAAATGTACCCAGATATAAAATGATTCATTTTACATAAAAGAATCCTATTCATTGATTGATTATCACATAAGCAGGACTTGAAGGGTGAAGTTGCTAATTTTGTTTTATTCTGTAGCATTCTGTTTTATTCTGTGACATTTTGTCACCTGACTGTACATCTTGTATGTGATCTCAAGTTGAATAAGTAACTGTAGCTGTGGACAAATGTTTACCTCTCTCTCTCTGAAATGAACTGAAGCTGTATAAAATGCAAGTATTGTACCAAGGTTAAGTTGATTTAATGTAAGCACATAGTTATTTTCCACTGGTTTTAATCAGGTCAATCAATCAAGTGAAAGTCTCTGGGATTATGTTATTGCTTCGTAATAGGCTGAAACAGCTTTTTTGAAACCCATCAGATGTCAGCATTACTTTACTTCATATGCATATATGATTACAGGTTGTTTGAATGTATTAGAGAGATAACAGGGTGTTCATGTGTGCGAGTTAATTTGTGTTATAGTTATAAATATCACAAATGAAGCAGGAACACTTTATTTATCTTAATTGACGGCATCTCAATGGCGCCTGCGGGTCAATGACTCCGGAGCCTGCACCTGATCAGACCTACCGGGGACGTTTAAATGTTTAAAAGTGCATTAAAGGATTTTTTCTAAAGAAGTGGATAATAAAATGCTTATCAACGTGCTGGGATTAGGCCCCAGAGGGGAAGGTGGAGGGGTGAGATGGAGATAAATTCTGTAATTTTTTTTTTTTCTCCAGAAAATGTGTTCATGTTGGTAAAAAAAATCATAATTAAAGTAGAAGAAAAGACCCAGAGGAAGAAGAATACAGGGTCTGTAACATAGGTCACTGTGTTATTAATGGAGCTGTGAGAGCTGCATACACCTGCACTCAGTGGGAGGACAACGGGTGGAGGGGCATAACATATTTATAGATCCATTCACAGTATGATCAGTAAATATTATCTAACTAGATTAAATGTATACATATGTGCATCATTAAACATCTGTACTTGTGTAGATGTTCACCATGGTCTGATCTAACTAATGTAACTGAGTTGCAGTGAAACAAAGACGCCTTGGGACGTCTGAATGTCTCATAATGATGACTAAAAAAAAAAAACCCTAGCGTCGCCATGCTGTGAATAACTGATCTTTATTATTATTTAACATTGTTTTTGAGGAGGTAATTGCAGTAACATTATAAAATACTGGCAGCAGAGACTCTCACTCACTGTAGATGACATGTTCAGTATGATACAAGAAACTTTTATGGTACAACAGACCAGAGTACTGTCTCTGAAGATGACTTTGGATTCCACTACAACAGCAACAACCAGAGTTAAGTAGATGAAGTGACTGAAGTAACCTGATGTGCCTCTCAGTGAATGTACACTCTGTGCACAAATGCCTGTTGTCATTTATACATATTTCT
Organism: Polydactylus sextarius; assembly: GCA_016801845.1. Classification (NCBI taxonomy): domain Eukaryota; kingdom Metazoa; phylum Chordata; class Actinopteri; family Polynemidae; genus Polydactylus; species Polydactylus sextarius. The sequence goes on along the minus strand of CM028906.1, from coordinate 4,455,390 downwards.
ATATTGTTAAAGTATAATAGATTGTCTGTGATGTGCTCTGGCCCCCTCTGACCCTCAGAGGATAAGTGGTATAGCTAATGGATGAATGCATGGATGGAGAATAACAGACTATAATAGCCTATGGTGTAATAATGTCTAAGAAGCATTTACTGTTGTAACTGGTCTTGTTTAACTACATTAAAAGAGTCAAGAACATAAATTGTTAACATGTTACTTTCAATGGTTGTATTTTAGCAACGTATAGACATTTTATTCAGTAGTATTCACAAATTGCTGTCAAAATAAAAACAGGCAACAAACGCTGGCTACAAGGTAACAGCTAACAGCTAGCCTGTTAATAGTTTGCTAGCGTGGCTGCAGTTAAATGACCTCAAACTGTGCCTCACACCGTCGGCTTTCTGTTTCTGGAGTCACACAAAGGTTTCATTAAGGACTCAGTCTGCCGAGATGACGACCTCCACTTCCCGGAGGCTTTTTGTGGTCATGTTGAACCTGTTTACATGTAACATATGTTTGTAGTGATTTAGAGTTTCTCACTACAATAATTCTTTTATAATCTGGGAATTGCAGACAAAATGTGAAAATCAGTGCACTTACAACCAGTTTGCTTGTTGTTTGGCACATTTATAATGTTTTTGATTTATGGTACTCCCCCCTTGATTGTTGCTGCTGTTTTTGAACAATATAGTTTATAATTCTGGTTAATATTGTACTGGTTTAAGGTAAGTGAACATCTGTGTTGTCCTGTTCAGACACCATTCACATAATGGTGATAACATTTGAAGAACTTTAACCAAGCTCTTTTATTTGTAAAATAAGGTGGCTTCTTTTAAGCGTCAGTTTGCATCAGACAAAATCAAAACATCAACACAAATCAGATTAACTTTTATGCCACGTCATCTGGGTTGGCTAATAAAGTTACACTCACCCCAACTTTATTGGCGATGGCGGTTTTAATGATTTCATCATAACCTGGTTAATGTGTTTACATTGTGGCTGTGTTAATTTAACTTTAATCTGATGTCTTTGCAGTCTCTTGTTCTATCTCACTCAGTATTTCTGCAGGATTTGCTTTTCTTTTAGTTGTTGTTCTTTAAACAGTGTTTTTCCTTGGAGCTGTTGATGGGCTGAGCCTCTGTTCTCTGTGTACGTGTCATTGATGGTAAAAGAGATGGAGGTGCAGGAGGTTGAGGTGTAGAGGGTGTGTGTGATGAAGTTGGAGGTGAGGGTGTTTTTTTTTTTTTTTTTGTTTTTTTTATTTTGTCAAGTTGCTGGGGCGTTAATAAGTCCACTACTATTTGTCACAGTCGACTCTGGCGCCTGACTGCATGCTGCAGCAAAGGCCTCTGGGAGCTCCTGTGTCTCACAGGTATCTGCCAGGCAGGAACCTGAACGCCTGTTAGTGTGTGTGTGTGTGTGTGTGTGATTGAGAGAGAGAGACACATGGAGGAAGACAAAGGAGGAAGTTTCACCATAACTATTTGCTCCTGATGGACTGTTACAATCTGTGACCCATAGCGATCGGTGAGCTAGTGCTGCCTCCAGGGAGCTAATCTGTGACAACAGATGAACAGAGCAGGCTGTTAGGGTTGTAACGTGTCGTTATTGATTAATCTGTTGACTAAACAGTTTGCTATTCATTTTATGTAATGTCAGGAAATGGTGAAAATGTATTGATATAATTTCCCCAAACCCAAATATATTACTACATTTATTACCATCAACAAAGTAAGAAAACTGGGAAATAAACATGTGTGAAGAGCTGCAACCAGAGAATGTTTCTTTTACAAAATGATTAATTGGTAAACTTATTAATTAAACGAGTAATCATTGCAGCTCTTTAGGCTACAACAATATTATCCAATATAATTTGATTTTTCACACTGCACACTTGGTGGTTCTACTTTCAATTTATTTACACCAACTTCATGTCCACTCACACTTTCACAGAACTGCTTTGTCCTGGTTTGGTCACAGAGAAGGAGCCTTCAACTTCTGGCCTTCCCTAAATATCATTCATATTAAGTCTTGTTTATGTTCACCTGATGTCTGTGAGCATAACTCTGTCTTTTAGCTCTGTGTTTGGTCTCTACCCACCAGTATGTGGCTCTTCAGTTGCTAAACGCTCCATCTGAACTGTGTCTGTGTCTCAGCTGATGCTGAGGACATTATTACGTTATTATGAAGGACTCCTTTCACATTGTTCATCATGTTGTCAGTCCCAGATTTAAGCCTAAACATTTCCTCAAACACTGTAAATTCTAAAGTCATGACTTTATGTATTTATGAGCTTATTTAGTGGCTAAAAGGACAAAAGACATTAAAAATCTCTGTCTAGTAGAACACATGACAAACTCCTGTTCTCTGGAGAGAGAGAGAAGGCGAGCTGGTTTCTCTCAGCCAGCAACAAAGTTTACAAGAATCTTCCAAAATTTGAGCGAGTTAGTCAATTACTAATCAGTTCGATGACATTCAGACAACTTTCTCCTTTTAGCTTCTTTGTAAAAGTTTGGACCGGGAGACTTCCACAAAACTGCAGAAAATATTATTATAAAATATTATCTACATGGTTGGTTGGGAAAAAAAATCCTTCCTCTGTGCATTTTATTGCGCTCACAGTACCCAGTTTATTTGCTGATACTGTGACAGACTGACACAAATGAATTAAGGAGAAATTATGTGTTTGTTTGAAACACTGATGGTAAAAATTTTCAGCATAAACGTCATTGTTTATGTCAACAAATTGTGACAACTCTGCTGAGTTTTAAAGGTGGGTTTTGATACCTGATTAATTCATTGCAACTGGATGAAAATAAACCTATGCTCATGGTGTTTACATTGAAATACTTTTATTATTGATTTATTATTCTTCACCACTGGCAGCTGACAATTATTATTATTATTATTATTATTATTCTCATCATGTAATTGTTGTGAATTCAGTATCTCAGTTACATCTTCGGGGAATTTCTTCATATTTTGCCCCAGTGTTCACATGGACTCAAGTGTTCATTAATTAACTACAAACATGGCTAGTTGACGAAGCTTGCTGCTTCACTGATCTGCTACATTGTACAGTCTTATTCTATTGCTTGCACTGATGTTACTGTGTTTCATTAACTTTTCATGCCCAGTGTGTTAATGGCCCCTTCACCGTTTCCCTCCGTCTCTAGCAGTAGACATGACAATGGCCACCAAAATGCAGCCTACTAGTACCCTGGTCCATCTGTGTTGGTCATGTGACCAAGTCTGTGGAGTCTTTATTGTGAACACACACACTACAGTTAAAATAGAGTATGAATACAAAAACACATCCATGGTGTTTGTGAGTGTGACTGAGTCTTGAGATTTGTGAATTGACTTTGATTCTTTAATGTAAAACAGCTGGAGACTGGCAGCAACACACAAACACACAGGTCTTCCTCTAGGCCTGTGCTTCCTTTCCACATGATTCATCTCTCTTGACACACAGGTCTTCAGCTCAACATGGTAATGAATGAATGAATGAATTCCCCAGCTGAAGTAAACGCTGATCGCAAGATGGACCCGGGATGTCTTAGTCAAGCTGTCTCTTGCATTAAGGTTATATAACTGAGGGAGTGGAAAAGGACATGTATGTGTGTGTATATTTCTGGCAAGCGTGTGTGTATTTGTGTCCAGCGTGTGTGTGATTGTGTGTGTGTGTGTGAGAGAGAGAGCACGGTTCCTTTTTTTCTCCACTGTGTTCTGACTTTGCTCTTTTGAAGATTATGGAGGTGGCAGATAGCTTCAAACACTATCGTATCCAAAGGTCATTATGAGTTATCCTTGATCTCCGTTGGCTTTTTTTCATGCAGCAGACAATTAAAGACCTTTTTCTGAATCATTGAATCTTTATCAAACATAGAGATTCGACCGGGGTTCTCCTGTGTTTTCATTGAATGTCAGCCTTGAATTTGTCAGCCTCCTCAGCTTCTCACTAGACTGTAACCGACATGGACAGATCAAGACACGATTGTTATTATCATTTTATTCTGAAAGTTCTGACCAGTTATAGTTCATGTATTGAAATGCTGCTTGATCCATGTTTCAATGTGTGTGTTTGACAACGTTATTCTTCTTCCATCAATGCTTCCTCTATTTTCAAACTGTTTCACATTAAGTCAGACTTGTTGTGTAATTCATATTGAGTCTGAACTTTTGGACAGAGTTGCTGTGAGCTGCTGTATAGAAATATTTTAATTTGAACGTTCAGTAGTTGGCCTCTGCTCATCCCACCAGTGTTGAGACCTAATTTGCCTGATTTTGCAGCAGCTTTTCTAAAAATATTGCAATAAAAATTGCTGTAGTTTGAGGCAATAAAGCAGTGGGAAAAAGTTAAAGTTGCGTTTTTTTTTTTTGCTCTTACAGGGGAAGAATCACAAGAACACTATTATTATAAAGGCTTTTAAATTCAACTTTAACAATTAAGCAAATGTAAAATAAAGGGAATCTAACCTCTGTGTTAGAGTGACGTGTCTGGTCTGATGTCCTCCCTTTGTTTCTACCATTTTCTGCATGTTTCAAGTTGACAAAGTGTTTCTCAGTAGACAACTTCCTCTTGTGCTCCACAACATTATTTCACGTAGTGCAAGATCATTTTCCTCCTCTTTAGTGAACTCTGCCCAGTTACTGTTTCTCTTGGTCCTTAGCAGTGATGTTGGAAGGTAAATATGAAACCTTTTTCTCATGTGTGCTCCATCGTCCAAAAGAAACAAGGAAGTGTGTTCACTAACAATGGCTCAATGTTTCGCGGGAAAAAGTGGTGATTGATTAAAATTGCAAGCTTGAGCAGAATTCACAGGGATTAGTTGAATTTGTGTCAATAGTTGCAGTCGTGACAGCGTGGAATCATGGAGGGTTTGATTTCAGACAGATTCAGAGGAATGTCTGATACCTACAGAGCTCCTAAGGCGAACAAGTTAATTGCTACATAGTAAAGACATGATGTACATGATGTTGTTCTGTCAGCCACTTTGAGTTGCCCCTATACTTTGAAACAATTTCTTGATTTCTCACGTATGTTTACATGGCGGCATTCATTGCTTTGTTTGGAGAGGTAACTGGGTCTCTTTGAGAAGTACTGTCCTCCTGTTAAGTCTCTGTTGCTGTTTGTATGCTGACCCCTCAGCTCAACTAACACAGCCATGGAAAAAATTATTAGACCACCCTTGTTTTCTTCAATTCCTTGTTGCAATACCTGGTATAACTAAAGGTACATTTTTTTTGGACAAATATAACAATAAACAACAAAAATACCTCATAAGAGTTTAAATTAAGAGCTGTTATCAAGCCATTTTCTATGGTTTTCTTGATAATAACCAAAATCACTTGAGTTCTTTCATCAATAGCTATGGCATTGTACTGCCAAAAACAATGCTTTTAGGCATTCCATGATTTTTTGTTGTGTTCATTGTATTTTTCAGGTAATTTACCATTAGTGGAAACAGGCATTCAAATGGACAAGAAACTGAAGAAAACAAGGAAAACAAGAGTGGTCTAATATTTTTTTCCATGACTGTATGACTAATGTTTTCAGGCCATTTTCTCAGCATTTTGTAAACATTCATCTATATCCATATATCTTCCCCAAACCCTTTAATTGTTCCAGGATAAAGTCAATGAAATGGCCTGAATCTACATAGTCCCTCTGTCAGCTGAGCCTGTTGTCCTTTAGGATGCACAGCAAAGGATTCCTGCTGATGACAGTCCCATGTCTATGAGCAAGAACAGCAAGATTTTATTGTATGACATTAAACTTGATTAGCTGAGTTGTCTCCATTATATGGTGGCAGTGAGCATCGATCGTATAGGAATTCATAGTAGGTAAATGATCTTGTGCACACAAGATTAAAAAGAATATCACTTTCCATGACATTGGAGGCTGTGTCAATATCAGTATCATAACTAATTTCATTAGATGTTTAAATATTAAATAGAGTGAGTTCTGTATCGTACATTTAATTTTAAAACAATATGGTCAACAAAAGTCTAAACATATCTGTGTGAGACTTTTGTAAATTAGATCAAATAGAAGGAAAAACAATTTAAATGCTTATTTGATAATTGTGAATTCATTTTCTGTCTATTTGTTTTTATAGTTTTTTTTTTTGCCTCTTTATCATTGTAAATTAAAACCACTTGTGGTTATATTAAATTACGTTGACATACTGGATCAGTTGTTTTAACAACTGATCCACCTTGACAGCTCGACTGCACATCCCATGGGAAGATTTACGGGGATAAAGAAAAAAAAATCAACAGAACCTAAAGCGTAATTAAAAGGACACATCTTTGTGTTTAACAGGAAACTAGAGCACTGTTCAGCACACGTCGAGCGAAGTCCTTGACACTTTGTGGGTCAAGCTGAGGGTTTCCCCCGGTGTGTCACATAGTCTTCACATCCCATTAACTCACTGTTTAAGTGCATCAAACCTACGAGAGCAGCAGCGGCTGTATCCTGTTCATCTGGATTGTAAAGGAGTAACACTGATTCACGGTTGTTATCTGATGTGTGTGGTGAGCAGGGAGGATCCTCAATCATGGTACATGTATTTGTTTGTGCTACTTTTACTACCTGGGGGCGGGGGTTGGTGGAGGCTGCCAGCTCTGAGGAGCATGTGTGTGTGTGTGTGTGTGTGAGAGAGAGAGAGAGAGAAAGAGAGAGAGAGAAAGAGAGTCAGACAGACTGCTTAAGTTCAGATTTAGTGGCAGGCTTGTGTTTGGATCCTCAGTGGAAACACGATCACAGTTTCCTCAGATTTAGTTTGATTTTATTGCTGAACTTCAGACTTCTTCCAGACCACAGCAGCTGGATTAATGTTGACGCGTCTTTCAAAGTGGTGAAAGGAGCTTTCATTTTAACTCTTGACAAAATTCCTACTTCACCACTGTTTGTTTTTCTTCTCTCTCCAGTGGCGACAGCTGTAGGCGAAGGCATTATGTTTTTGGGTTCTCTGTATATTTGTCCATCCTAATCTTGTGAACGTGATATCTCTGTTGTGTCACGAGGGAAACTATTCAAATTTTGCTCAACCATTCACCTGAACACCTGAAGATGAAATGATGGTGTTCAAAGGTCAGTGTCAGGGTCACTGCATATTTTTGCCCACAACTCATGAATTTAAGCACTAAATACCTGCAACTGGACCTGCTGGTGGAGGCAAGGCAGTAATTCCAGTTTTAATATATTTTATTTTTAAAACAAGTTCAAATACAAGTTTTTAAAACAAACTTATACTTGTAGGCTTGTACTTGTGTTTTCTAGTTTAAAATAGTTAAAACTGACCACTAATTATAATAGTAATAATATCTACTTATGCAATAGATACACACTAGATACATAACAATATATATAATATGCAATTGTTTGAGCAGAAATAAAGGCAGTTTAAAATATTTCTAAACTGCTGACACCCAGATCATCTATATGAGACATGAGGTCCTGATCAGGACTTCCTTACTAAATATTTATATTATTACTTTAATAAAAATGCATTCATTCTTAATTATAATTAATTGTTTGCCTTTATCAGACAGACTCAGACTGTTGAGTTGACACAAACGTCCCCAGTTTGATGTGAAGAATTTCAGCCTTTTTTGTGGAGATCTCACAGTGAGACAGAGATGACTTTGACTTTAACAAAGGTCTTCACAATGTGCTAAATGCTTAAACCACTCGACCACCAGGACTCCAACTCATCTGGATTTCTTCCCCACTGTGACAACAAGCTTCTCACAGCTCTGAAAACAGTTTGGCTTCTCCAAACATGTTGTCCAACCTTTTTCTGAAATGTCCCTCCGCCTTTCTCACATATATATTCATATGCAATTTGGATGTTGTGAGTTCAGCCTCTTCCACCTCCTCCCCCATGCTGAGCTAGAAAATGACTTTCTAGGAGCGCACGTTGCACCAATTTGTTCAGTCGGCAGTAAAGCGGACTCACGCGAAGACATGCAGTGTATGTATGTACATGGTGCCTCGGGGAGGCTGGCGAACATGTTTGTCATACTTACACACACAGACGCATATCGACATCCACGGACGGCTCATTATGATAATTCTTTGGTGCTGAGAAATGAGACTGTGCTGCTCAGATCCAGAGGCTGAGAACTAAGCGTGCCCTTCTCATCAGTTTAGTATAAATTTTTCTGCTTATCTGAAGAACATTAGGAGCTGAGAGCCAGTGGGTCAACTGCTGTGATATTTTTTGGGTCAAGTTGATGTGGAAGTTATGATTTGTTCAGTTTAACATCTGCTTTCCAAACCTTGTTCTTGGGTCAGTGGATTTGAGTTGAAGAGGAGGAAAAAAAGGCATTGTATTAGAATGAACATTGCAATCATGTGATGTTAGATTTCAGGAATCTGTGCAGGAAGTTAGACAGGAAAAGACAAAGTTAAGGACTTTTTTCACTGTACATTTAAAAAAGCTCAATCAAATTTCATGTTTTATTTTGACTGCAGAATCACTGAGAGGGAGAAAAACTGTGATCAGCCAGAAATGCACATATTTTTCATAAACATTCACAGAAACAGACGCGATCATAGAGTAGCCAAATACACACAAACAAAATATGTGTCGTCCACTCAGCAGTTAAGTGAGAGCCGCCCTAGTAGAGCGGTCAGCCATTAAACAACTGTAATTTGGAACAATTGGGTGGCAGCAGCCTCCTAATGATATCTATTTAATTTTCTCTAAGCCTGGTTGCCTGGATGTAGGTCACAGGGTGATTCATTGCAGAATCATCCTTGCAAAAAAAGAAATAATAATAATAATAATAAAAAAAAAAAAGACAAAAAAAAAAAAAAGACAACATGGAGATGTTAAGTGTGTGGGAGCTGCCTCCTTCCATCTCCGTCTCTCCCTCTGTCTCTCCCTCTGTCTCCCTCGGTCATTTTCATTCTGTTCGCAGCTCAACGCCCTCACCATTTGTCCACACGACTCTGCGCAGTCATCCTATCTGCCTTGACAAGGAGGGTCTTGCCAGACGCTCATTTAGAAATGGGTTAGAGCTGCATCAGTGACTCAATTGAGATGCATCTGAGGATGTTAAGTCTTCACTCTGGGCCGCTGCAGTCGTCGGTGACGTGGCCGCGGCTTCGATCAGAATGGAGGCCGCTCCTCGTTAACGTCAATGCAATGTGACAGCGATGGCAATTTGCAGCACAATTTTATCCACATTTTGTCCTCTGTTGTATTGACTAAACATTTGTATTTAAAGCAGCAGTGACAGCTGAACTTTTGTTGAGTTTTAATGCACAGAGGTGGTGAATTGCAGCACATCTTCAACCGATGTCGACATCTGGAAAGCTTTCGCTGAATATCTTGAAAATAAGGTGATGCGAAATGAAAATTCAGGCCACTCTGTAAACTGTAAAACTGTAAAAGGCTCTTTGTGTCTGATGTTACACAATACAGTACACACGTACACAGCCCCAGTCCTAGTTAACTGGACCGAGTTAGTTAGGGCAGTTTTATCAGGGTTGATTGCCAAGCGCTGATGTAACAAAGAGCTGACCTCACTAACTTCATCGGTATGAGGGAGACCTACACGTAAAGGCCACTGAAGCTGGATGAGAGCTGACATCACTGTATGAGACTGTCATGATCCAACTTAGTTTTTTTTTTTATACAACAGTGAAGTTGGTTCTAAAACAATATGTAATACCAGGGATGCTCCAATCAGCACTTTTGGTGCAGATCACCGATTACTGATCATTGAAATCAGAATCTGCCAATACTGATCACCGAATGCAATCCTCCATTTATAATGTAAGTCTAGCACTGCAGATATAAAATAAATCGTATTTAAAGTAAAATTACAATCCAGCATTTACAACAACTTCAAACAACCTATTTTTATTTTTTATTTGAAGGCAACATGTTTCAGTCTTAGTTTCAGATTTTAAAACTGCTGAAAAGATGATTTATAGATTAGGGGTGTAAATCGGAGCCTTCATGACGATTCGATACGATATCGATTTCTTTAGCCAAAGATTTGAGTATTTACGATACTTCCAAACTTCCCATGTTACGGTTCAATACTTGCTATTTTTCTATCATCTATTCAGTTTCAAATAATCAACAAAAAATAAATCATTTGCCTTTTACAGAAAACATATTCTCTTCACACAATGTGTATGTTAACACTATAGCAGTTGTGCTCAATTCACTGCAAATAGAACAGTTACTCCATAAAAAGAGTAAAATAAAGTGCAATCTGACAAATTGTAAAAAGGAACTTTACGACCAAAAAAAAGTCCCTGCCCAGGGCTGTAACTCCAGACGGTTCATGACACAGTCAACAAAGAAGCGCAATTTTTAAAACCCAGCAGCAGAAGCATCTCAATAAATAGTTTCTATAAATAGAAGCAACCAAAGTGGCACAGTGAAAAGATTACAGGGTTTCTCATGTAATGATTAGTGTGTGGCGGACCACCAAAGAATTAACACTGGCTGCCACAAATTAATTAATTTTTTTTTTTCCAACGTAAAATACAACGTAAAAAACAAACGGACGGTTCTGTTCTCTCACTCTCTCCTCTTTAAAACAGCTGCCAGAACGAAGAGAGCCATTGTTGTAAGAATGTGTTGTCGCTCTCACGAAAAGGGGGAAAACGTCTCAGGTATTTTATGTCACCTGATCGGGCTATAGAGTGCCGATCAAACTCCTTTCAGTGAATATCTGTTAATAATTATTGGCGACCAAACAATCGGAGCATCCCTGTGTAATACAATATATAATACTGTATGTAATGTAATGTAATACAAGGTTGGATTTGTAGAGCATCTATTTGATGAAGCTGCATAAATGCATTTATTTCCTTTTAAACAACATATCACTACATGTTTATACTACAGTAGGTGTGTAACAATCCATTGATCTAGATTAATACGTCGATTAAATGATCAATGATCCAGTATTATTGATGCAAAGTGAAAACACGGATCCATATCGACATATTTAAAATACATCGATATTTTTAAATTCTGTATACTGTGTCAAATATCTAATTCAATGTTTATTTTGAGTATTGATTAGTATTTGAAAGTTGATTTGTTTGACAATAATAAAGGTCACGGCATGAAGCCAAGAAAAAGATGATGAGGACGTTTAGTCGTCTCTCAGGAATAAATCAGCAGTGTGGAAGTATTTTGGATTTCAGAGTAAAGACAGACAAAACATGACATGTAATATGCAAATAAGCCCAGTAAGACGTAAAATATTCAGGAAACACACCCACCCTGGCTGAGCACCTGAAGAAGAAACATGTCATTGACCCTTGTGTTAACATGTCACGTACCTCTGGTTTTGACCAGATACTTTCCACAAAAGCTAAGATACAACTCTTAAAAGAGCTCTGACTGTCACATCTGTATCAACACTATATCTGTTTTTATTCTTTTTTTTTTTATCAAAAAGAATAGTCAGAAATAAAAATGTCAAATCAATTTTTTTGTTGAGTTGATTTGAACTGATTGTGGTAAATGGATATAGTCTCATATCGATCTCAGGCCCCTGAATCAAATCAAATCAAATCAAATCATATTGTGACTGACTTTGTGAAAGCAAATAGTGTATCATTGTCCAAAGAACTGATATAGGCTAATATCATATCGTGATGAAACTTTGGGTATACACTAGGGGTGATTTACACCCTGAGTACATCCTCATGCTCCACTGTTAACCTGGCTTAGGGTCATGACCCCAGCAGGGTGGAGAACATGATATACTACTTTCTATCATCATCTATATTCTATGATAATCTATTATTTGATTTTTAGTTGATCAATATTAGTTGAGATGTATCTAAGATATAATAACGATAAAGACAGTGACCGACCATCACAGACTTTACTACTGATTTATTTTGGTTTCATTCAGCTGTTGTTGTTTACAAGGCTTTAACTTAAACATTCACTGATGTAGGGAAAGTAGACATTAAATGTGCCAGTGTTTTAGTATTTCACGGATGCCTCTTTACTAAACAGTCTTTTTTATTATCACTGTGTGTGTCACTGGTTGTAAGTGATACACTCACAGTGCAGTGTTGTCATGGTGGCCGTTACCTTCAAGATATTCACAGTTTTTCATTCTGCTTTGTTAGCACAGGAAGGTATTTTGAAGAAATAACAGGAAATCAAATTAAAATGTTATTTCTTTTGACCTTTCATATTTCAAGTGAGTCACATTAAAAAGCTAAATGTCAATCAAACTGGGCAACAAAAGCGACTGTGACTTGTGCTGACATTATTTAAATCTAATCTCTATTTTGTTAAGGTTCATTTTTATTAAACAACAGCAGATTTGACATAAAGTGGAAAGCCTTGATGATATGGTGTTTATGCAGATAATTTCAAACATCTTTCCTGGACTTTAGACCGTAGAGGAAGATATATTCAGTTCGAGTACTTTGTTGAACACATTGTTTACAGAATGAGATTTCTGCTTGTTAACAAGTACAGTTTTAATGTTTTGTCACAGTTGGAAATCACTCATGTGTTTATGTGTTGTTCATTAAAATGCACAGGATTTCAACAGATGGTAAATTAACATTCCTGCCACTCTTTGAGATTAATCCATCGTCCAGTTGGTGGTGACAGGTATTAAATGAAAAGCAGCATGATGATATATGAATTAAATGTGGTGTGAAATTGAACAACTTTAAACAGGAGTCCTTGCTCTTGTTTATCAAGATAGATGTAAAGGACCATACACAGTGGCTTTGTAGATTTTTAAATCAAGTTACAGCTCACGGTTTAAATCTTCATCATAATCCAAAACCCACCAGTGTGGCTGGAAACTGGACACAGTAGGAACTGGAGACAGTTTGGGATGTTATTTAAGCAATTTTCATGTTTTGAAATTACACGCACTAATAGAAAAAAATCACATTCATTTTGGTCAAAGACATGTGTCCCGCTAAGAACAGTAGTCACCTGGTTAGTGTGGACTTGAGATGTTAATGCTGTGACTTCATTTGTAATTTAATGTATATGTTTGAATTTTATTTTTAATTTAGTACTTTACTTGTTTTTTAAAGAAACTGGAGGTGCACTACATCAGTGAATTTATTTATTTGTATTTACTATTTTATTTAAATATTCAATGATTTATAATTCTTTTAAGTGACACTCAATAGGTTCATAAAGACGGATATTCAAGAAAAAGTCATATTCAAGGCCATTCACAGGTTTTTTTTTCTGCCAATAAATTCTAATTTTCAAGTTAAAGTCAATAAATAATAATTGTGAATAATTTGTGTTCAGTGAACACAAAATGCAGTTTTTAATTGAAGGTTTTTATTATTAAGGGAGCAAAAAATAAATAAATCCAAACCTACATGGCCCTGTGTGAAAAAGTGATTGCCCCCTAAACCTAATAATTGGTTGGGCCACCCTTAGCATCAACAACTGCAATTAAGCGTTTGTGATAACTTGTAATGAGTCTCTTCCAGGGCTGTGGAGGAATGTTGGCTCACTCATCTTTGCAGAATTGTTGTAATTCAGCCACATTGGAGGGTTTTTGAGCATGAACCGCCTTTTTAAGGTCATGTCACAGCATCAATAGGATTCAGGTCAGGACTTTGACTAGGCCACTCCAAAGTCTTCATTTTGTTTTTCTTCAGCCATTCAGAGGTGGACTTGCCGGTGTGTTTTGGATCATTGTCCTGCTACAGAACCCAAGTTTGTTTCAGATTGAGGTCAGGAACAGATGGCAGGACATTCTCCTTCAGGATTTTTTGGTAGACGGCAGAATTCATGGCTTCCATTTGTCACAGCAAATCTTCCAGGTCCTGAAGCAGCAAAACAGCCCCAGACCATCACACTACCACCACCATAGTTTACTGTTGGTATGATGTTCTTTTTCTGAAATGCAGTGCTACTTTTACGCCAGATGTAATGGGACACACACTTTCCAAAAAGTTCAACATTTGTCTCATCAGACCACAGAGTATTTTCCCAGAGGTCTTGGGGATCATCAAGATGTTTTCTGGCAAAATTGAGACGAGCCTTAATGTTCTTTTTGTTCAGCAGTGGTTTTCGTCTTGGAAATGTGCCATGCAGGCTGATTTTGCCCAGTGTCTTTCTTATGGTGGAGTCATGAACACTGACCTTACCTGAGGCAAGTGAAGCCTGCAGTTCTTTGGATGTTGTTGTGGGGTCTTTTGTGACCTCTTGGATTAGTCGTCACTGCGCTCTTGGGGTAATTTTTGTTGGCCGGTCACTCCTGGGAAGGTTCACCACTGTTCCATGTTTTCACCATTTGTGGATAATGGCTCTCACTGTGGTTCACTGGAGTCCCAAAGCTTTAGAAATGGCTTTATAACCTTTTCCAGACTGATAGAGCTCAGTTACTTTCTTTGTCACTTGGTCCTGAATTTCTTTAGATCTCAGCATGATGTCTAGCTTTTGAGGATCTTTTGGTCTACTTCACTTTGTGAGGCAGGTCCTATTTAAATGATTTCTTGCAAACAGTTGTGGCAGTAATCAGATCTGGGTGTGGCTAGAGAAATTGAACTCAGGTGTAATAAACTACAGTTAAGTTATGTTTTAACAGGTGGGGGGGCAATCACTTTTTCACACCACTGTATATAACAAAGGATGATGGAGTTATGGGTTTAGACTAACAGTGCTCTGTTTGTGTAACCACTCAGGTTCTGCATTAGATTTAGGATCATGATAAAGTTGCTGTAGCGTTTGTTTTGCTGTGACTTTAACTCCTATAGCAGCTGTGGATGAAATCATAAAAGCTACTGAGCCTCATATGATTACACTAGTCTCAGTCGACAAGTGATTAAACTCCATTTGCTGATTAATATCGTGTGGGGCCTGATGGCACTCAAGCTCAAACAGTTTTGTGAATCAAGGGAAACACATTCACAATTTTAAAATGTGCCAAACCTCAGGTGATTAAAACATAAATCGTAATTGTTCGTCAATTTCTGTATTATCACTTCACAAGACAAGTCCAGAGCATCAGCTTGAACCAAAAACTGTTTTTACCTTCAGGTAATCAATCTATTTGTGACTCTGACTACAACGGGGAATGTTTCAGATTCACTTTATTGATCGCTTGGCACCTGGCTTTGAAACATTGATATTCAGACCAATGATTATGAGAATGGATGAGTGAAATACAGCAGATTAAGGTTGAGTTATGTGCACTTCACTTTCACAAATTGGACTTTTTCTATCATGAGGAGGAGGTTGATATTTTCTGTCCATGTCAAACATCCAAACAGAGTGTAGTTTTATCAGATCTCTACATTGTTGTGCAGCGTAATTCAGTTTACAGACCGTCAGTGGGTTTTTGTGATGCTGTCAGACAACGTTGCTGCTGCTCGTTGATTGATGAAACTTCTCACTGCTGGACATCTGCCTCCTGTCATTGTAGCCCCCACACACACACACCAAATCTATTTCTGTGGGGTTGGAACCGTGTGTCGCACACAATATTACAGCTACATTACAGCCTGATTGACTATTTTTATCCGGCTGTGATCAAATTAATCTGGATGGGTCTGAAACAATGAATGATGATATAACAATCTGGGCACCGGCCACTCGTTGCTCCAAAAATCAATTGGTATTTGGCCAGAACAGACGCCTGCACACTGAATCCAGTGTGGCACGATGAGATGCTTATGAGTTAATGGGCTACTGAAGCAGCTCAAACAGGGGAAATTACTGTTTTAAATCCTAAAGAATAATATATTTTCCAGTTTTAATTACAGTTCGGTTCAGAGTCAGTTACATATATGTTTAGTTTAATTCACTTACTATAATTGGAATAAAATTGTGACCACCCAGTTAACAGAACAGCAGTATTAACTTTATCTTCATCTCTGTTTTGTTCCTACTTTTGCTCAACAACTAATGGAAATCAGAGATGTTCTGGGTATCAGCTGATAGAGCAGTGGCCTGATCTCAATTTATTAAAGCTCTGTATGAATTTAATATGACTGTTGTTGTTGTTGCATGTCGTGTACTGTGACTGTACTTGTTGCCTTTTTATTGGGGAGACTTTCCAGTAGGGGGCAATCTAGTAGGGTTATATAGCTATCAGTCGTTATTATGTTGTGTAGTGACAAACAAGTCTGATCTTCCAATGCTACACTCTTGTTGTTTTGTGTCATCAAAAATCAATCATTAATTATTAACCAGAAGAAAATACAAAACTCTTTGACTCTTTTGAAACTCTTTTGAAATCTCTTGATGCCATTAATTTACCTGGGTGACCTGCTCAGTTTGAGTCTGTTTGGGAAAACCTTGCTGTTTTTTGTTCAGATTTTATTCTTAGAGTCCTAACTGGAACTTGTGGACTTTATATGGAACTATAAAGTTTATTAATAAATGATGTGCAACCAATCAGTGCTTGGAGACCTGATCCAGGATGTACCAGGGAAGGTATTCACCCAAAGACTGAGCACAAATGTTTGGTGATATGGATGTTTGTTAGACGTCTCTGTGTTCTTGGTTTAAATGTTTCCATGTCTGTTTACTCTTATTCTGTTTAAAATTATTTGTATAAATCATATCATTCATTATACATGTCTATTGTTGCTCCTGTAGCTGTTGATAGGTGCACACATGTTAACAGCCAACACTACAGTGGGTTAATATAATGCCATCACCATCGTTACATTTCTGTAATGTTCAGAAGCGTTCAACATTCAACATTCACATTTCTTCCTTTATAAAAATAATGATACAAGTTAAGGTCTGTGTCTTAAATATTATTTTTATTTATTAAAAAAAAGCTGCAGTCAGCATCAAAATGCCACATGTATGTCTTACCGGTGTCCATTGTCTCTCTTAGAAACACAGAAGATGTGTGCCATGTTCGCTCAGTTTAAATGTCCCGTTGACTTCTGGGAAGTGAAACTGATCATTTTTAAAATTTAAAATTGTGCTGAAATTTCATTATTGGCTCTGCCACAGTCTAGCTGTATTTTAAGAAAGATTTATTTGAGTTTTCTAGCTTTTTATAATGTAGATTTTATAGCTTTTATTTATGCTTTTTATAATGTTATATTATGGCTGTTTACTGCTGTTGTTTAAGCTTGTTTAAATCCTACTTGGAGCACCTCTGTCCTGTTCTGGCAATATGGTATGGTGGTCCAAATACAGGGTGTGTTCAGGCCTTATTTAAGATGGTGTGATTTATTCTTTGAGGAAAGTTGTTGTTGAACAGACGTAAGTCTGAGAACTCTGGCCTACACAGTTGCTTGACTAGTGTGATTAGTCGTGTCAGTCGACCCTAACACAGGATTTTAGAAGCATCAGAGGCCTTTCTGATACTAACAACAACAACAAATGAAGAGGTGCTTTGACTGTGCAAACCAGCAGCTGATGCTTTGACATCATTTAGCCACATCTGTAATAAGGTGAATGCACTGCTGCACCTTTTGTTCACTCTCAGAAACAACTCCAGTGGCTTTAAAAATGCTCTAAGCAGCTTATATGAACATGAAACTTGACAGTGCTCAGTTTGGTTCTTGTAGCCAATGATATTTAACACTGAACTCTTAGCTGCTTAGTTACTCTTAGCTAACTGTACAGTGCTGACAGCAAATACACACATGGTCCATTAACTGCACTGAACATGAGATGATGCTAATGTTAAAGCCTGAAGTACAGCTAATTGTTTAATGAAGTCTGGAGTAATGAGGTCCCAAACAAGTATAAATATATTGACACAACACAGCTCAGAGGGGAAGGTTCAGTTTGTCAGTTGGTTTTCATATGACAGGTGGATTGAAATGGATCAAATTACTGTCTGAAGTCAACTCCTGTCAAATTCCAGTGTTGTACGTGTCCCAGAGATCTCCTGCTGTTCCTGTGGTCCCAGAGGAGCCAGCAATGCCCCACGCACCCTGGACTCAACATGACAAGCTGTTAATCAAGTCTAAGTCATTTATCTGTCAGTGTCCGTCCAGAGTGTCACGCTGTGGGAGGACGGACGTTTCCCCAAGACACAGTCACACAGCCGCCTCTGGCTGTCTGGATGAATGGATCAAACTTGCCATTCACAGTTTGGGCCGTCTAACTCACAGGATGATGTCACTCTGCTGACTTCAACAGACACGGCTTGGTCTAATTCCTGAATGACACTGAGCTATGCTCCTTTAATTCTTCCAGTTTATCTGGCAGCTTCAGCACTTGTACCAAAGTGTTTTTTTCTCTTTGTTTGAGACAAACAGAGGGCAACAACCAGGACATACTTTGGTACAGTGCTTCACAAAAATGCTTTAAATTCCTCCTGAAACTTGTACATGAACAACAAGTTGATTCTATTCTAATACTGTAAAGTGCCTTGAGGTAAATGTTTTTATGATTTGGTGCTATACAAAGAAAACTGAATTGAACTGATCCAAAATCATAATTGTAAACAACACACACACACACACACACACACACACACACACACACACACACACACACATATATATATATATATATATATATATATATATATATATATATATATATATATATATATAATTAAACTGAGGAGGCAGGTAGCCCAGGGTAACACTAACACAATATTACCTCTGCAGACATTAAGTTGTTACTGCAAAGACTGTGTGAAAGTTTAGTTTTACATTTAGCTGCCTACATGCACATACAGTATATGAGCTGTATTCATGTGCAGTGTAAAGCCAAAATTTCACTGGTGGGTGTGAAACAGCATTATGTGCAGAAAATAAACATTGATGATTTAAATAGTTTGGACTGAAAAGCTTTTTGAAGTTTTACTAAACAGCAGCAGCAGGAAGAGGACAAAGCATTAAATACCCCAATTTCACATTAGTAATGAAGACATCCACCCTGCATCATACACTCATACAGTTTTACAGTCATCTTTTGGACCAGCAGTTTTTGGTTGGTCTTTCAGCCAAGACGAGGGGTGGAGGGTGGGATACAAATACTGCACATGGAGGCAACTACCCGCAGGTCATCCACAGATCATCCCAATGTCACTACACACTTGTTTGCCCCTCTCTGGTTTTTCTGGTTTGTTTGAAAAATAAAATAAAAATAAAGCTTGAACGCTGTTATTGTTGTAGTTGGGAGAAGAAATAACAGGGACTTAGTCACGCTGCAGAAAAAGTACCTAAGGGGAATCCACTCCGGTCCAAGCAGCAGCTCAGATTCAGTGTATTAGGAGATGAGGAGGATGAGCAAGTTTGATGGGTTTTCACAGTAAATTCCCTCAGTTTCCTCCCTTAAGATATATATTTTTGGAGCAATGATTTTTAACTGCTTGACTATAGATAATAACACCCCAAGAACTGGGCAGCTGTTACACTTTTACACTTTACGGATAATTACTTACTAAAATATAGAAGCACGATATTCAACTGATCACCAACAACCAATTAACCTTTACTTAACCTTTACCTGTTAGTAAAAATGTAACGTCCCTAATCCAGTGACATTTGACTTGTCAGCAGGGGAAACACAGGTATTGTTAATGACATTAACAATGACTTCTTAGTGACTTAGCATCCCAGTAAGTCATGACAGGATGATGGTGGACAATGGACAATGGAATTTAGCCATTCTCCTTCTGTGACCTCACACTAGATAATTAGGTAACTAATGAGTTGCCTGTTTTTTTTAGACATGTTTAACATAAAAAATGACACTGAAACAATTATATTTGTTCTTAAAAATTCTTGAAGAATTGATTTTTTTAAAACTACTTTTACTTTTCTGTTAAGCCTTACATAACCTAGCACCTTCCTATGTCAGCGTCAGCCTTTGATTTCTTTTTATTCTCCAACAAAAACTCTCAGATCTTAGAAGTAATCCGGTGAGTCTGCTTTTCTCTGTTTTTTATGTCTCTAAAACTCCAGCACGTCCTTCTTTTTTTTTTTCACTCTTAAAGCAGAAAACTCCCTTGGTATTTGATTTTAACTTCCAAGGTCCACTCACAGGCTTTCACCAGAGCTGCTCTGCATGATTTTGCAAAGCAAGATCAGCATGTTTTTACAAACCCCCGCATAAAGAACCAGTACCACAAGTATACTACCGTGAGTACAGTGGTGCCTCGCCTTTTGTGGGGTTAAGTTCCAGATCACCCTGTGAGAGGTGAAAATCTGTGAAGTAGTAACCATATGTCATACAGTGTTAATACGGCATGTTTTAATTAATCTATGTTACTGTATATAATACTGTATATTATGTTATTTTATTTTTTTGCCAGAAATTGCTTACTTTACTGCAAAATAGTTAAAATCTAAAAAATAAAAATACCTGTAGGCTGCAGAATCCCGCGATATAATGAAAAGTCCCGCAATATAAATCTATATATACTAGCCACAAAAAAACGCCATGTATCGAAGCTGCGAGAGGTGAACGTGATATGGTGAGGGATCACTGATTGTAATTTACACTCTGCTGATGGAGAAATGCTTCTGCTTCACTATTATAGCTTCTCTTTTACCTACGCCACCATTTTATTTTATCTTTATTAATTTGAACATGACATTACCCAAATGGTAGACATTTGCAGAGTTGCTGAGTTGCTCTGCTCTGACGATTCTTGTCAGGTGTCCCAGTGCCGGACGGCGAGCCAGCCGGCGTCATATTGAGCGGACGAGGCAGGTCCATTCATCACTGGCTGTTGCAGTTCACTCAGCAAAAGACACGTTGGCAGCTGACAGATGTGGGTCAGCTTTATCGGCCAGAGTGATAATCGTCACCATGAGTGTGGCATTGGCGTTGGAGGACATAAGCTCCAAAGACTCCAAAGGGACTGAACACAACCAATAAAAGCTTCTTATACAGACTGTTCAAGGTGACAAGTGTATAAAAGGCGCAAAAAGGGGGTTACTGGTCTGTTTTTAAGCCAGTAGCAGAGGTTGTTACAAAGCTGGATTGATGCTGTTGTGTTACACATCACGTATGATTCCAGAAAAACCATAATAGTATCCAAAATTATATGCTGGTCTGGGTTATAGTGACTTTGTTTGGTTCGGTTTAAATAAGAAAAGCTGGTGTAATGATGGGTTTGTACAACAATAAAACAGGAAGTCTTTGTTAAAGAGCGTAAATTTTAACAGGAGCCATTTCTCAGCTCATATCTCTCAGCAATTGGTCTCTTTCATAGAGGACATGTCAACATATTATATCCTGAAAAACACTTGTATAATAATAAAATGGAGCTTGAGTTATATTGATAAACAGTCACGGCTCATTGGTAAAAAAAAAAAAAAAAAACTGAGCCGTCATGGTTTTAGAAGCACCTGTGTTTTTCCTCTGAGTGTGAACGTCCTCTGTGAAAAGGTCTATTGGGAACCTTTAGAAAGGAACAGTGACATGATGTGGGTCAAAAATAGGGAGCAGACATAAAAAGAATTGAATAATACAGCGTTCAGATGAAGAAGTCCTCCCATAAATCGGTTCAGCAACACGTTTTATGACATTTAAAATAATTTGATTGTTAAGGAAATAAAACTAAAAGACCAAGCCAAAACATTCTGGTTATTTCTCAGTTTGTCTCTGTTTTTGCTGTTAATTTACTGAATATTACCATAGTTTACTGACATCCAACAATGTTGATTTTCTTAGTTAAACTCTTTGATGTTAGATCTTAATTTACTTTTCCTTTTACGACTAGTCTGGAAATTGTTTGCCTTGTTGTCTCTTTTGAAACATTTGAAGGATAAATGAGTGACGGGATGGAACAGCCCGTCTTCTCTTCACGCTGTGTTTCCTGCCTTTATCTTTCATCATTAAGAGCAATGCTCTGGTTTTATGTTTTCTGTCGTTGTTGCTTTCTGTAGCTTGTTGAACAGCTGTGTGGCGAGCGCTAGTGATTTACATAATGACAGTGATATCAGCTGTAACTGAGGGTGACCAGGGTGCGTCTGTAGCATTGTGCTGAACTAGTTTTCTGCAGGTTTTAGCTGGCTCTTACATCTTACGTAACATTTACCATTTACCAAGATTTTGTGTGTTTGCTATACAACAATGCTACACTTCCTGTTGCCTCGTGCAGCTTTTTAAGGTGCTGCATGTATGTGAGGATGTTACATTGATGTTGATTTGAAAGTGTACTGCACCTCTGTCACTGACGTCATGTTTGTGTGGGGAAACCCTGGCAACCATGAACCTGTTCACACACTCCAACTCAAAGCCTATTAGTGACTTCATTTTCCCTATTGATCAGTTTTGGCTTTTGTTAAGTGCAGCTAATTCATCTTTTGTGCACTGGCTAAAGACACTCAAAGTACACAACTTACACAATGTGAGCTCACAGATTATCCCTCATTTTAACAGGATGACAATTTGATCTTCACAAAAACAAAAAATTCCCCTGAAAAACAAAGCAATTAATGCCCCCTGAATGCTCTTGCTGCAGGATGTGACAGAAAAACACACGGTTTCTTATGTTCTACTCAATCCAGCTTGAGGCAGGTTGTTCTGTATTAACCTTGTGAGAACAAGTGAGGGGTGGAATGAAAAAAACAAAAAACAAAACTAACACAAGTTGATCCATGTGCAAATCAAGCTGAACACTGTACAAAGCTGAGGACCCATCAAATAACACAATGCCCACTTTTCATCTTCAGACTGACCTCAGAACACAAAGGTATGCAAGGTGTGGTGCAGCTCGGTCTGGACTATTCCCTGAATGTCCTCATAGCAGAGTGGATAAGTCAAGTCTGTCTGCTGCTGCAGCGGCGGCAAAAGTCGTTTAGTGAAGTTTGCGTACTTTTAAGTATGACGACATGCGATAGACGTGATAGATGTGATGGATGCTGGAAGAGGTTTGTGTTGCTGAAACAAACAGGATGAATATCTGTGTTGTGTTAAAATCAAGATGTTTGAGATACGTGCTGTGAAAACACCACCAAGGGTGTAAATGTTGCTGATGATATATACAGTAAATACATAGTAAATTGCAAAGAAGCCTACAGCCTCCACTGTGATACTGTGAATCTGCACTTCTTCTAAATAAGCTTGACTCAGCAGTTTGCAAAGAATTATTTTTGTTCAGGTGGATGCTGTAATCATGTGGGATTTGTGGTTTGAATGTGACCTGATAACATAAGACATAAAATATTATACACTCATAGTAAAGTAGCTGAATATTAAAATACAAACTATACTGTAACACTAGAAGCACTTTATGCACACAAATATGTGCAGATAAATAGCTTTACTTGTGATTTTCTTCAACACTTCAGTTTGTTGATGCTGTGTTGTTGCACTCAGTGGGTGTTCTGAGTTCACGAGTGGCGAGTCACTCAGTGTAGTGCACTTCACTCTGCCTGTTGTTGTTCTCATATAAAGTCACAGCTGCTGTTCACCACTTTTCTGGACTAAATCCACGTCCACTGAAGGACGTCCAACAAGACCATCATCCAACATGACCGTCTCCCAGTCTGTCTTTTTTGGTTGCTCTAAAGTCAAAACTGCATTTATAAAGGCTTCTATTGCTGTGAAGTCTCAGTGATGCATCTGTTAATGTTCCAAATGTGAGTTAAGTTTAATTCCAAAATCAAGCCATTTAAAAACTTTAGAGCAACAATTTCAACTCCCTGCTTCTAGTTTTACAAAGATATTTCAGAATAGTGTGTGGCACTGAAAGAAAAGGACTCCTCGAAATTCTTCAATTGTAAAGACGAAGGACGTCACGATAGCAGACATAAGGTGGTCTGTACCAGTGACTAACTTTGATTCTTGATACTGACTTCAGTTCCACAGCAAGACCAAACACAGTGTGCTAACACACACACACACACACACACACACACACACACACACACACACACACAATGTATACTGTTTAAACAGAAGGTTAATCTGACTGAGGTGGCAGACCAGAGTTTGTGAAAAGCTGCTGCAATTTGAAGACAATAATTGGAAAGATGTGGAGGATGTGAACATTTTGATGACATGTTGTTGATATAGTGGACAACTGAAACTTACTCACCATGAACTCTGTGTACTGGCTTGTGGTCGTCTATAAGTTGTCTCTCTACATCCCCATATCAATCCCCATAAACAACAATAACAGGGTGAGTCTGCAGGACTCACCCTGTTATTGTTGTTTGTCTTGTTTGCTGTGTCCTCTTCTTCTTGTCTAGTTTAAAGATGATGTACACATTACACTGCCCTGGTCAGACCTAAAACAATCACATTTCCAGTACCTATGACGTAAGTGATGTAGAAAAACAAGTACAGTCCTACATTTAACAGCTGCAACATTAATGTGATGAACACATGAATGAAACAGTGATTATAATCCAATAATTAAATATACATTATTCTGCATAATTAGATCTTACAGTATAATTAAGCACTGATTTTGGATGCACCTTTACTCATAACAGAATATTAAAACCGTGGATTTGTTATTTTTACTCAAGTGAAGACCTTAATATTTTGTTTGCCACAGAGAACTAGTGGATAAATGTGAGTATTAAATCTCAGGCTCAGTGTGTCTTCATGAAACTGGCCCCTGGAGACCAGAATATGCAGCTTCCTGTCGTCGTATTGCCTCCATTTTCCTCCACATATGAACTGTAATGAATAGAATTGTTACTCCTGTTTGTTGTTGCTGATTCAGTGTTGTTGGTGTAAGTGGATGCAGCCAGCTGACAACCCACCCCTAAAAAAAACTACTGGACCAGATAACTACATGTCGCACTCTCCCAAGTTTGTAGATGATGTGAAAATCCCTCTCAGGAGCTGCAAAACAGAAAACAGGCTCATAAAGAAAGAGCTGTTTTTTTTACTGTGTTGTGTTTTCTCACTGTTTTATTTCAGCTGCAGTTTTTGGGATCAAGGCTAACTGAGGTTAGTCAGCATGTAATTATCTCTGTTGCGGTACTGATGCTGATACTGTCAGTGTGTAAATGTGTGTGTGTGGTTGGTTGCAAATTCCTATGCAAAACTTAAAAATAGAAACGGTTTGCATCACATAGAGTAAATATAGTGTAGATCATCTTGTAACCTCACAGTTAATTTAGTTAAGTGGTATCATCTTCATTCAGCTGCCGGCCATGACGGGCAGGATTTCTGCTTTAAATCATCATAATGACATCTGAGATGGAGCTGGAGCTCTTCACATCTCAGACTATGCTTTAAAAAGACAGATTTATTTGACCATAACTCATTATCACCATCTGAAACACCTCAGATTCTAAGATTTACAAACTACTTCTGTTGTCATTTTGTGACCAGGTGTGACAGTTTTTTTTTTACAAGCAGGGGAAATAAAGATACGATCCCACCGCAGCACACAACCCACAGACAGTGGCTTGTTTGAGTGTTTACACTGCGCATCGGCCTTTGTGAAATGCTAGCCGTGCTTTGTGAAGCGGAAACAAAAGTATAAAAGTAACAGAATTTTTAATGTTAAAACGCATTAGAGTGTATCATACAAATGTTTTTAAATTCGTCATTTATACCTCTGTTCATTGCTTTGCAGAGAGTTTTGTCTTTGTGTCTAAAAACAGTGTGTTTAAATGCATTATTCCACTTAATGCAAAATAATGAAAATAATTCCCTAATGAAACATTTGAAAAGTATTTTTGGGCCATCACACTCCAGGTGCACAGACAACAAAAGGCAAAGAGCTGGAGCTTCAACCAGAACCTGTCCAAGACTCATTAGATGATTCCTGCATAAAGCAGCAGAGACATTAATTCTCTTTGCAGAGCCAGTCTGGAGACCTGGACCGGCGCACCAGTACTCTCCATCCTGCCAGTCTGTCTCCTCCGATGATCAATAGCAGTGAACAGAAGGCAACTGGAAGCTCGCCTCTCAAAACTTTTGTAGCGTTCCAGCTCATTTTTGGTTAGTGCTCCCTGATTAGTCTTTAATCTCACCGGCCTTTGTTAAAATCCTATTCATCGCTGATAAAATAAACTGTCGGGTGAGTAATCGTAAGCCCACATAACAAAAATCGGGAAATTTTGGATACCTCTGCAGATTATTTATGGTTAATATAAAAATAACTTAATGCGTCAGGAACAATTAAGATGCTGTTGGCCAGATTGAAAGTGTCCAGCTTTAGACGGATGGTAGCACTGTTGAATCATTCGCATTAAGGCTAATTGTTTTTGGTTTCTCTGAATATGCCGGCGTTTATTTTTAATATCCGTGTTAAAATTGGACAATTCTATGTGAATATTTACTGTTTTTATTGACTTTAATTAGCATCTTTGTGTTTTTGCCTCATTTCTCTCTTTGTTTACCCAACACAGAGTAGTGTGAGTTGAGTTGTGCTAATCACAAAGGAGCTTTTATTGAAAGCTGCAGTTATCATTTATTGTGCTCACATTGCTCAGCTCAAAGCACAGCTGACCCTGAGTTGTGCTTAATTAAATAAAATATTACTTAAAGTAATTTAATCAAAAGTAAACAGAGAAGGCTATACAAAAAAACCTAATCAAAATTAACACCACCCCTGCAGAAGCACAGCAAAATAGGAACATTAAATATAGACTCTATAGACATTAAATTAGCTAACATTAGATTATTATATTGATTTATTTAGTCCTACTAAAACCTCATACTCTTGTGTCGTAGGCTCTGGTTGATCAATTCAAGCCTATTAATCAACACTAAACCCGAGCTCAGCCATAACTCATTGGAAAGACTTGTGCTTAATCTCTCACACCCTGGAAAATACTACAGACCTACTTGCTCCTGGCCTTTACTTTGATTTTTTTTAAGTTAATCCTTAATGCAGATAATTTAATAATAGTAGGTGATTTTAATATTCATGTGGATGCCAGCAGTCATAGCCTTAACTCTGTTTCTCTGATTATTGAACTCACTTGGTAAATAAACCCATTCACTATTGCTCTGCTATATGGGTTAGAAAATTATAATTTAATAGTCCATTTTTCCCAGAATGTGTTTTGTATCAGGCCTTTGTTTAATAACATCTGAATTCCTGTTACTGGACCACAGGCAGTTATGTCATCAGCACTGTGAGCCAAATGTAAAGAAGTGATTCCATCAGCATTTAACTCGATGCAATGTCTCAATACAGGAGAGGCCAAATTAAATCCCTTCCAGAATTGATTTTGTTGTTGATAGCGCCACAGACTTTCTGCAAATGACACTCCATTCTATTGCCTCTTTAAAAAAAGAAATTAACAAAGCAATGGATGTTAGCTCCGTCATACAGCTTCCCTCCCAAACCTGCAAATTAAACTAAACATCACTAAAACTTAAAAGGACGTGGCGTTCCACCAAACTGGAAGAATATCAGTCTGGCAAGATGGTCTCAAAATATGCCAGAGCAGCCTGTTACTCGGCATTAATAGAGGGAAACAGCCCTAGGTTTCTATTCTTATATGTCTCAGTACTAATGATGTCATGAGACATTTTCATACAAAATTGAAACACAGGAGCCTTAGAAAAGCTTTAAGATCTGATGTGTAGATCTGTGTCTGAACAGTTAACATTGTACATTTAAGTTGATGCAATAAAACCTCTTGTGTGGCATTCTACATTATAAAAGTTTATCTGAGGAATTTCAGCCAGTACATTCAGAGTACATTAAGGCATAGTATCAGAGTTACAAATTACCTCCCAACTGCATTGGATGAAAGACTTGTCTCTATAGTCTGCTTAGCAGATCTTAGTCCTGCATTTTAAACAACTGACGCCATCAGACACTGTTATGGTGACTGGAACATTTCATTGGTATTAAAGGAAAATCACTAGGTTTCTTATACACCATTTACTCACACACTTTTTTTAGTCTTAAGTGTCAGACTGATTTTAATTTGGACATATTAATTATATATTTTACAAACATCAGTGCTGCAAGTTTCTGGGCTTGGACCACTTCTGCACCTCTATGTTTACTTTTAGACAATATGTGTTGTTATGCAGACGATACTCAGTTATATTTATCAGTTAAGTTGAAAGCAATCAGTTATTTAAACTGCATACTGAAAGACATAAAACACATGTATGACCTGCAGTTTCTAAGTTATTAGTTTACTGTATTTGGCTCTAAACATTTTTTTTCCTGTGGTGTAATAAATGTTGCAAAACTAATGTAGCTGTTTTAGACCTTTCCTATTTCTATTTAACAGGCCTACATGATGCATGTACATTCACTTAAAATCCAGCTTGCCCCAGCCCGTCATGCCACTTTCCAGTCACAAATCACTGTATTGTCCAGTCTGCTCTGATGAAGTAGCACTGCTCAGATGCTGTATTATAACCGCTGTATTATAAGCTCTTGGTGAGTAACTGTCACAACCTGCTTCCTGAAATAAACCACATCAGTGGCCTGTAAGGAAATCTTTGTGGATAGTTTACTAAAGGAATATTGTTTGCAGTGAATTGCAGATATAGCCAGTATGAAAGTTTAAGGGAAATAAACACATTTGCTGCATTGCAGGTTCCCCTGCACAAAACCAGATTTGTTAATGCAAATTATTTGTACACGAACATGTTATTACAGGATGTAAATCACCAGCACCTCCTGGTCACCACCCTGCTCACAACTTCACCATCACTGTGTCTGTTTATGTTACTGATGACTTGTTCAGATTCATAAAGGAAAAGATGAGATGAAACTTTATTAATCCTTATGGGGAAACTCTGTCACTGCTTCAGCGGCAAAATGGGGTTCAACAGAATATAAGAACACAACTAAAATATAAAAAAATGATAGAAAAACATAAAAAAGTAAAGCAATTTATAAAGAGTATAAATATTTGAGGAGTTACTCAAACATAAACAGCAATTTTAATAGTGTACCATTAAAGTGTGAATTATAGAAGAGAGACTGATTCTAACATTAATGGATGTGTTTGCAGATGTCTTGACTGCTCATATAAATATTGATTTGTTGCAAACCAAAATGACTTATAGATGTTTGCTCACTTTGTCTAATCAAAACCATATACTGCACAGTTCTTTAAATAGTTTGTTGGAACAAGTATTTATATGAACAAAGGGCAGAAATGCTGTTAGAAATAAGAAATAATAAAAAAAACAGGAGGTGACTGTGCAGATTATAACAAGAGCTCAGCAGCTTCACCAAATAGCCCACTGGCTGCCTGCATTTGTTTATGTGCATGATTTAAAGCTTCCAGCCAGCAGGGACTTGCTGTGTATTGGTGTTTGGTTTAGTCACGATGAGGAGGGGGCGGGGGGGGGTCATGTTCACTGCAGGCATACAGCAGACTGCAACACCCCCTCCCATCGTGCTCACTCTGTCTTTGTCTCACCACCTCTGTCTGTGTTTAGCCACCGGACAAGGATGATGACTGAGTATGTCGTCCATCGTCCTCTCTCCCTCTGTCTCTTTTTCTCCCTCTGTTCTCTCTGCAGTATGGGGTGGGAGGAGTGTCAGGATGAACAGGTGTGCTCTCTGTCCTTCACGGCTCCCGAGCTGGTGGAGTTTGACACCACAAGGAGGAAAGCTGCGTGTTACACCTGTACTGAGGTGTCACACGTATGCTCTGTGACAGGTTTGAAGGCGTCAAAGTGAGTTTTTTCAGTTGGGTTTATTCTGCTTGAAGCTGCTGGTTGATGGACAGGTGATGTACACTTTAGGACTGTACATTGAACTTTAGCTTTACCTTTATCAGGCACACTGAGATTGTTGTTTCTGTAGTGGGACATTTTTTAGTTTTCTAATTTGAGTTAGCATTGGGAGGCTTAGCCAGAGGCAATATCCAAACACACGCAGCCACATGGTTTCCACTTGGGATGCATGATTAATTGTACAGTGAATGAAATGATCAGCCATGTCCAGCGACTGGTCTAAAATACTGCGAATTATTACGCAACATCAGTTCGTCTGGGATGTATTTGTGATATATTGTTGTATATAGCTATTATTTTTAGGGCCGTTTTGGTCAAAAATGACATCTGAAGTTAAATTAAGTTTAAGCTGCAAAGTTGTGATCTGCATTTTGTCCTTCATAGAATAAACAATTCTACTGAAATAAACATTAGTTTCAACCTGAATCACTTCATGTATCAGCCTGGAGTTGTGTTTATGCGTGCTTTCCCACTGGGGATGTTTTTCTAGACCCAGGTTTAGGCCAAAAAAACAAAAAACAGAGTAAAAAAGATTAAGAAAAGAGTATGAAACACAAAGTTGTTGGTGTGGAAGACATGAATGAACCATATCAGTGATCAGGGCTCCAGGTTTAGATAGGGTTTATTGGAGAATATGTTTTTTCCATTGATTTTTTTTATGGTAGAAAGTGTCTAAATGCTACAGTGCCCATAAATCTCAGCTGACGTTTCTGTGGAGGAGGCAACAGTTAGAGGAACAAAACAGAAATGTAGACAATTCAGATCGCTTTACAAGAAATCTTTAAAAATAATCCAGATATTTTAAGTAACTTAATGTTTCTTTACTGAAATTCACTTCAGAAATCGTATTCATTATGTTTGAATATGGACAGCACCATAGCTTTGACTTTTTCTTCGTCAAAGACCCAGATAGTCAGTCTCATCTTTTATACTGATGATTCAGCTGTTTCATACCCATTCAGTCCTTGGAGGAGTTCCAGCTCTGACAGTGTAAATGCAGAAAATTAAAGAGGCTTTTGCCATGAGAACCCTGAACAACTGTCAAGTCTTCTCTACAGCCTCAGGGGAGGAGGTGCTGGTTTTTACCTTCATTTGGTCACTTATTTTCTTTTTTTTACATATGAAGACACTGTGTCAAATATTACTCACATAGCCTACTTAAAGAACAAGTCTGGAATGTTGAACCTGGTTGTAAATGTTTGATACGAACAAAATTCACTTCAGTCAGTGTTGAGCAAAAGCAGCAAACCTGGAGACTGCAAAACAGCTGCTGCAGTGGAATAAAACAGGCTCACGTCCACTTTAAGTGCTTCAGGTTGAGATTGTTATTATCAGTGTCTGACAATATTATGGTTAGGATTCATTAAGAGAGAGACATTTTTGTTGAAGAGTAAGATCTTTTTGTTTTCACCAGAACCAGCTGTTGACAAGAGCGACAGCTAAATGAACCTCACAGAATACAAGAGTCTATCACTGCTTCTATCTGTTAGTGTGTTACTGTTGTATGAAATTTCAACATAAGAAAATAATCTGACTGTTTCTTTCACCACTGTAAAAGTCGCAGAGAACACAAATCGACATATTGATAAAGGCAGAGCACAGAGGACAGCAACTCTTGTGTTCTGGAAGGTAAAATTCCTGGGTATGTCAACAGAGTCAAAAGTTATATAACAACCAAGATCTGTCTCAGGAGGAATCCAGACATACTTTCAGTGGACTTATTTTGACTTGGACAACTTCCCTTCATTAGACAGCAGCAGCAGCCTTTTTTGATTAGCTGCTAAGTATCTGACCAAGATTTTTGTCTTTATCAGTCATTCAACTCTAGAAACATGGGGAATAAAGTTATGAAATTCAGGATTTATCATTTAATATCTTGAGCCTGATGTTGAGTTTCTAAATGTTTTTCATTGCTATCTATCAAGAACAAGATGTGAAAATGTGAACCAAAACTAAGTAAAATCAATCTAGGAAAGTAATGTTACCTTACGTTAAATGCTTTAAGCTGTTTAAGATCATTTCCCTGATATTTGTTGCCTCTCAAACTCACACCCAATCACCCTACAGGTGTTTTCAGGGTAAGAGGACCTGTTGACATTTTTATATTTGCAAGAGCGATGTGATAATGGGAGAGGAGCTGGCTCAGACTGGAGTAAGTGCAGACAGAGGACATTAACCATGCATCCGTGCTGTAAAGCTTAATAGAAAGTGCTCATTTGAATTCACTCCATCGTCTACAAGTAGCGGAGTAAACAGAGCAAGAGGCCACCTCGTGTTGTTTGGAAACAGCATCTGTGTAAAGCCAGAGGTCGTGTATTTTATGTACCCAGACATGTGGTGGAAAAATGGCTTGGGAGGAGATTTTTAACATCACATATCATTAGACCGTAATTAGTAAAAGTGGGCTTCAGAGACCTCACTTTCCATCTGCCTGGGTTTGATATACCTCGCCCTTCACATTTCATCAAGAAAAAGGAGAAGGAGAAAGTCGGGAGTGTCTGCCTGTCGCTATGTGGAATCAAGTTTATCTGGCACTTTGGGGGCTGTCAGCATATTAATAATAATGTAATTTGTGTCAGCGACAGAACATCTGTCTCAGGTTGCTGCATACCTAAAGCAGCTCCAGCTGCACCTGCTGTCTTTCTTCATTTATTCTCCTGATCAGTTCAACTCATGTCGCAGTTTAAAGGAAAAAAGAAACACACTGGACTTAGTCAATATGTCTGTATCACAGTACTAATTAGTTTATTTCCATCATTGTGATTAATTAATATTGTCATTGTATAGTGAAAAATTCTCATCACAACTTCTTTTATCAAATACTGTACTGTATCAGTTCACAGTGATATAAAACTTTCACTGCGTCCTGTCTGTCAACATTGAGTCAGGAGGATTTTTACATGTACTGCAGCCAACCACCAGGGGGCGATCCAGATGTTTTGGCTTTATGTTTGGGAGCTGTCATTTTTGTCTGTCTTCATAAACATCACAACCAAGTGTAAGGAAGGAACCAAGTGTAAACGTTGGTATTTGAGTAAATGTGAATTAGTCATAACGTTGATTATGTGTACGTAAAGTTCCTCACTAACTAATATAAAATCAAACAGAAACAGTGCTCAACTGCTGCCATTTTAATTACATCACCAACTTATTGCTCTAACTTGTCTCCTGTCGTGGATTAATGACAACCAAATGGAGAATCAGCATCACAAGCTAACAAGCGACTCCCCAAATATAAATATAATATAAATATAAATATTTTTGGAATTTTCTCACACTTTTTCAAAATTAAAATTGTTTTGCTACTACACATTGTCAAACTCTTGTTGTGTCTCAAATATTATACATCCACACTTAATTCTTGTGCAGTGGCCACCATCTTACCTGTGGGAGGGGACGGACCACTGACGTATTTTCAAATATGTGAAGATGGCGACCATCTGGTGATTTTCTAAACAGTTAATCAATTTGAGGCCATCAGTGTGTCTTGTTAAAATAAATAGAAATAAAAATAAACACCCATTAGTGTTGGGTGTGGCTACAAACCCAGTTCTTACAATATCTGCACGGTATTGTATCACAGCATATTTCATCTTCCCTCTGCTGAGGTTTTTCTCTGCAGCTCGTCTCTCTGCTACCCTGCTCTGTCGTCTCGTAAGAAATTGCTCCTGTCCACCTCGTGCTCAGCAGGGCCCACAACTATCCTACTGTCTGCTCGTGTTGAACTAAATGGACAGAGGAGTATCTAAAGGCTCATCACTGGCATTATATTACCCAGAATTCCCCTTTGCCTGTGTTATGCTCATTTCCCTCTCCCTCTTCCCCTCTCTCTCTCTCTTGCTCCTGATCCACATTTGGCATGGCTGGATGGTCATTTTGCCAGAGGAGAATTGGACGAGAGTGTGTGCAGCCTCTCAGTATGTTCTCCTCTCAAAGTCTTTGGATGTTTCTGTGGAAGCAGCGAAGCAACAGTGTAGAGAGCAAGAGACAGACACACACACACACACACACACACACACACACACACACACACACACACACACACACACAGAGGTAATTGCTTCCTGGTGATGAGATGAATCGACATTCACTTGGCTTCAACGCTGTTTATTTCCCCCATCTGCCCCCTTCCTCTCCCAGAAACCATCTAAGTCGAGGAGTGTGTATGTGCATCACCTCATTCTTGATTTAATACAATAAATATATACAGGCCTGAGACTGTGAATGTCTACTGTGCTATTCAAATTGATACGGGATTGTCCATCCACAGTGAAGGAGAGTGGTTTCTCCTCGGCTGACGACGCGCTCTTTTGATGGGTATCTTTTACATCATGCTTCAGTGCGTCTGAGCGTCTCTTGCCTGAAGACGCAGTGAAGAGAAAAGAACACATCCTGCACAACTGACAGGCTTTATTCTTTTTACTGTCAGAACTATTTGTAAAAGCAAGAATTCTTTGGTGTCAATTCTTTGAATATTAACAGTGTTCACTTGGTTTTTTCCTTCTGTTTTTTTTTTTTTTTTTTTTAGGGAAAATGTCTGGCAGAAGCTTTAAGGCAGGTAACATCAGAGTCGACAGCTTCTCTGGGGTTTATGGGATGTTGATATTCATGAGGCGGCTGCAGGTTGGGGTAGGAGGCTCTGATAAAAATTTCTATAACATTACCTTCACAGCATGGCGTTTGTCAGCTTAGCCGCCACTGCCAGTTGCTGCGCGTTTTGTGGCTTTTGCAGCAAATATTCATTAACAGACGGGGACTTTTTTTTCCCCTGCCTCATCAGTAAGATTCAAACTGAGTGAGTGTGAGTTACGTAAGCACTGCTAAATTTATCAATGCTCATTTTATGCAAAGCCTGAGCTCCCGGGCGCAGACTGTGTGATGTTCAGAATGGGAGGAAGGCTTTTGTTTTCCCTGCGAGCATTTTTTTTTTTTCTATTTTTGTGCCTGGAAAAACAAGATTTTGAAAAAAAAAAAAAAGGGTGGTGCTAATTTTTGTTGTATTTTCTTTGAAGGAAAAGGGACATGTGTGGCTTTTCTCAGAGAAAAAAAAAAACACACTAAAGCAGACGTCAGTTGCTCTACAGCTGTGGTTGCACCGGGGGATTACGGTCAGGAGTGAATGGCAGGCACACGCTACGTCTGCATATGCTGCTTTCTTTAGTCACTCACTGTCTTCTTATGTGTGTGCGTGTATGTGTGTGTGTGTATGTGTGTGAATGAGGCACAGACGATGGGGAAAGTGTTGGAATCTCTCAGTCTCTCTGTTCGCTGCGTTCACTCTCAAGTCTGAAAAGTTGTCACATCTAAAAGTGATTGAGTCCCAGATCTCAGTCAGGATCTTTGTAGACAAACAAGGCAGTTTCCCTGCTTTTCTGATGTCACCCACCGTCACTTCCTCCTCCACAAAACACACTCCGTTTGTCTCACTACCCTTCTGGCGACCTACACATGACAGTGTTCGCTTCTTATACTGTAACCTAAACCCCTGTCTTTTCCTAATTCCATGATTTAATCCCCATCCTAACCTAAACTTAATCCTCATTCTGTCAGTTGGCAGGTTATTTTCCATTTCTAGCCCTTGACACTGAGACTTAATATTTGCCACTTATGTGGAGCTTGTTTAATATTTTATTCATCTCCTCATATCACAGTGTGTAAAAGGTAAAGTATGGACAGTCAGTCTGCCACACTGATCACACTTAAATTCATGTAAGATGCATGTTTTTGCAGTGATGAGGGAAACCAAGTGACTCTCATACTGTGTTGTGATGAAAACCACTGAGCTACTGTGTCATCTTAAATTCAATATCTTTATTATTCTGTTTGAAAAGAAAATGCTAAATGAAAACATTTTCACTCAGCAGTGATAACAGGGCTACTTGTGCTAAGTGCATCTTGTTTCTGTAATTTGAAGCTTTATTTTTTGCTAAGGCAGGATACTGGCCTGGGAAATCTTGAAGAAAAACAATCTCTAAAACAATGGGGACACTATTAAAGGACAGTTTAAAGTTTTACACTGGGTAATGACATATCCACTAAGGATTAACCTCTTTCCAGGACCCAATGCCACACAAAACAACAATAAATATATATATATATATTTAATGGAAATATATTATGTCTATAAGTGAATGACAATAGTAGTGACAATTTTTGGATTATTGTAAGACCTCCTCATAAATAAAGGGTTGTTTAACGAAGAAATGTGTAATAAAAGTTACTTCAAAGGTTCTATATTAACATTTTCTCTGATGAATGCAGGTGGTAGTGGTGGTGATGGTTGTTGGCCAAGAGCTACAACCCTACAACATTACTTTTCTAAGACAAGGCTATAGTAATCCCTCAGATCAGCGGTACTTCCTCAGGGCAGACTAGATGCTAACGTAAAGTGACGAGACAGAGCAAGCTGATTAGCATGCTAAAAATAGTAGAGGCAAAGAAGTGATAGAAACAGAAGCAAAACAAGAGTTAACAGTGGGTTACTTACCCTTATTTAGTAGGTTTTATGCTGAATTTGGTCAACGAATAGCTGTTAATGCTAATGTTGACTATGTTAGCAATAGGCTTGAAAAAATGTACATTTAGCCCCTTTAGCTGATCACGTGACACTAACCTAGATATTAGAGGTACAGTAGTGTGAATTGAATGTACATATTTATTGTTCTGTATTTTATTATTCTATATTTTCTGTGAAGAACTTTGTTCTCTCTCTAGTTCTCTAAGTGCTATACAAATAAATGTTGCTTACTTACTTACACATAGCAATATTAAAACCTGACATTAGAGCAAAAAACATTCGAAGTACGTTGCCTTTGCCTTCCATGTTCCCCTTGTTTTTGACCTTATCTGTAATGTTAACATTAGCTATACCACAACCTTATAGATAGCCCCTTTAAAGAAAACCAATGCTTTTAAAGTTATTTTTTCTTAAGAATCTTGTAATTACACATAATCTCCATCACATTAATTGGCGTATTTAAATCTTGTACTCAGATTGTTATAATTGAATATTGGCTTGCTTTAGTCATTATCCTTGCAGTGCAGGTTGAAGGGCAGGAAGAAGAAAAAGCAGGATAAAGGTTTAGCTCTTGCCAGCCCTGCGGACGTACTGTACATATTTATTCTGCAGAACTGCTCAAATCCTGCAGGATATCTCCAAACACCCTGCAGTGTCTCTGTTTAAACAACCTGAGGAAAAGTGTTTCCACAACTGTCTGAGTAGTGTTTCCAAGCTGTTATCATATTCATCATTTTTAAGTGGTTTTAATCCTCAGACTGTGACAGACCTTCATAGTAAATGTTACTGCCATTGACATTTTTATTCCTCACACCTTTACGCTTGGTTTCATTGAAAAGCCCCACACACACACAAACAAGAACGTCTTCTGTGACATTTCAGTGACTCACCTCCCGTTTATGAAGCCCCACATTCACCCACCCTGATAGCACCACAGCCCAGTTTTTACACATGAAACTCTCTGTGTCTCTTCAGCTTGGCTGATCTGTGTGTTTCATGTGATTCGCTGCCTCACGGATCATTAAACACAATCAGCGTTCCCACGTTTTAAAATGGAGGAGAGCTGTGCGGCGAGGAGCCTGCTGGATCCCGATCAAGCCTCGCTATGCTAGTGATATGTTTTTGCTTCAGACCACACTGCCTGTTACCATGACAACAAACAGAAATTTCCCCCTTCATACACTTCACCCAAGTGCTTTTCAACACCGAACCCCTCCTTTACCCCTCTCCCTCCCACCTGGAGTTACCACCCTCTTCTCCGCTCCAAGCATCCTCAGGAGTTTGGGGAATACACTTCAATTGATCTCCTGCAGATGTGCAGAGCGAGACAGATCACATGACTAATTCAGATGGCAGTGATGTCAGCGCCTCGTTTCTTCTCTCCTCTCAAGCTGGCGTCAGTGTGAGAGGGAGCTGCTCTAGATGTGACTGAATCAACGTACAATGTGAAGCAGAATAAATTGAGCTGCTCTTCACAGACACATCGCCACACAGAGAGAGGGAGAGGTGCTCAGCCGTGACCCGGGCGTGCGAACACTTGAGGCCATCACGCGTCACAGTCTGAGGAAGCTGTGTAGAGCAAACGCTCCAGCGTCTGGCCCTGAGGTAGAAAAGGACCCACTCAAGTCACCTGCACGGTGCTCTTCCACCACACGAGCAGAGAAAACTCTTTTTTTTTTTTTTTTTTTGGTCTCTAAACAGAAATAGACTCTCCTCCACCTTACCTTGGAGACAGCGGTGATGATGGGCAGTGAGGATACACTTGGGGAGGCCCTGACACCAACATGCCAGAGTGGAGATGCCACACCAGACCTGGGCCTGTTTTGGGAAACTCTGACCCTTGACCTCCTTTCATCACACTTTGGAAGTGTCAGAGACGGATGAGGCTCTATTCTGAGTGTGGCTCAGAGATTTGACATTTTGACAAGGGCTGACGCTTTCTGTCTTTTAAAAAATATTGAGCCCTAAAAAGCTGCTGTCAAAGTGAAACATGAATATGTGGATTAAACAGTTCCCATTAAAACAGAAAAAGATGTCTGACAAGTATCTGTCTCCTCATTGTTTGTAAGGAAACTGTGAGAAGAGAAACACATCGGAATTGAATTCACACTCTAACTTATCAGATTAATAACACTGTTCCTGACAAACCGAACTGTGATTTCGTCTCACTTTGTGCGCAGAAAGATTTGAAACCCAACAAGCGGCTTAAGCCTCCCAACTTCAAAGCAGCTGTTGGGCTGTGAGATAAATCCAATGGAAAATCACTGATGGTTTGATGTGAACTGGTTGATTTGGGATTGCTCTGATGCTGCTTCGCTTAGTCTTTTCCCTCTTCACCGTCCCTGAGAACTGATCTTACGCTGCAGTGTGTCCAAATATTTACATCAGTCTCTATTTGCCTGTGTCTGTGCAGTAAATTTGTCACTGTAGACTATAGATTAATGTTCAGCATTGTTCAGCAAAACTGTAAACTGATGTATGTATCCTTGACAACACATTTATCCAATGTCATTGACTGTCAAATTTAATAAATTGAGAGTGAAAGGAGTATGCCAGGGGACTAAGTCCAAGGTCAGCGCCACTGGATCTAAGTGCAGAACCTGGTAAATGTTTCCCTGGGGAGGTCACTGGCCTGAGTCATGCTGCGTTTGTCTGGCAGCGAGCTTCCTGACATTTTTTCAGGATGTAAAAGAACAGTTTGTCCATAGCAGCGAGCACAATTGTCACTGACAGCTTTTCCATCCACAGCCGCTGCGATGGGAGCGTTGTTTGTAAAGGAGCAGCAGGGGGAGGAGGTGGAGCGGAGAGGTACCTCTTATGATCCGGTTGATTGGGTTTCAGGTGTGGGGGGAGGAAGGGGTGGGGGTTCAGCAGCAGAGGCAGCGTACGTCGCAGCAGCAATGGCGTTGGGTTTCCACGCAGAGGGGAAACGGCGAACGCCAAATTCACTGGCATGAGTGTATGAGAGCGGCCTCCGAGCATGTGCCGAGATATTATTCCCTGTCAGGTGTCGTCTTACACCTCTGAGTGATGGGGTCTTTTCCTGGAAGACAGTAGCCGACAGTGACAGGAGCCGTGACAAGTGTGAAGTCGAGACGTTGCCGTGGCACCACTGACTTGTTTTGCTCCGTGTGCGTGTCACAGTTATAATTAAACTGAGAATATTGTGCTTTTGCTGCAGCGCAGACGCACTGAGAAAATAATTCTCTAGTATTTGCACATCACACTGTGCAGTTAAATCATGTGACACAGTGTAGCAGCTCTTACATAGAAATCAGAAAAATGGTCACAGAGCACAGATCATGTCTCTGTCCGCATCGCATGTTTCTCCTCAACCTACCACAGGATGCTGCGGTATGAACTCACACAAACCTCCTCCAACTTAATTCATTTGTTTACATTTTATTTTTTTAGTATTACAGGCAATATTACTTTAAACAACAACTGCTTCATCATATTTTTCCTTTCTCGTCTAAATTATAAATAACACTTTTTAATTCGAACATTAATAACCTTTAACTATTAGAGTGAGTGAGTAATGGTAGACTATTGTAATTATAAACACTAATAGATCAAGTGATGATTAAAATCAAAATAATGCCTTTTACTCCAATTTATCTGGTCATATTTGTAGTTTATTATTTATTAAAGCAACAGTAATTGACAAGTTGTGCATCACTCATCATTCATCATCACGAAGCCGTCGTCAGAGTGAGTTGGAGCTTTCACTGCTTGTCAGTGTTGTTGCTTTGTGTGTCTGTGATTGTGTTGGATGGATCTTGTGTTTTTGCGGAGGCAGCTGTGTTGGCTACTCTCTCTCTCTCTCTCTCTCTATATATATATATATATATATATATATACACATCTTCAACAGTTTTTGTCAGGGTAACCTGAACCCATACGTCTCAGATTCATACATCGACCTCTCAGAGTTGCTGTCATACACAACAAATTTATGACAAACTCCTTACAGTTTCTCAGGGGTTTGTGAAGCGTTAAAAAGTCATAAATAATGTTAAGCGTTTGTTGCCTTTCCCAGGTCTGTGGAGGCATTTTTCTGAAGGTGAACAGGTTGCATCCTCTCAGGACGGATGTGTGTTTTCTCAGCGAGGAGGCAGAGCAGCGTGTCCGTCACCGGCTTGATAGATGAACTGGTGCTTGTCCAAGAGTCAAGTAATTGCACCACAACGGACCCGTTTAAAATATTTAAACAGTGTTGAACATGAATGGCTCCGGTGTTGAGTTTCAAAAGCGCACAGTCGTAAAAGGGCCGGTGGTGGATGAAAAGCTTTCTGCCCCTGCTGACAGAGCTGGTTGTGACTGAGGGACATGAACACTGCACAGAAACTTGTCCCTGCAGTTCAACTAACAACAAACAGAACAGAAAGTCAGCTGGCGGACATGCTGAGCTTTAAATTACCTTCTATCTGCTCATACCGAGGACTCAATTCAAAAGTAAAACTGTTTACATTTTTAAATGAAAAGTGTTTGTAATTAATCGTTCATGTAATAATTTTAATCATGTTTATGGCAGAAAACACAATAATCTGGATTACTCTTATACCCTGATCACAACTGTGTAAAACTAAACAAAGAGCAAACATTTCACTGTGTTCATGCAGACTGGATGTGGCTGCTAATGAGGCTGCAGATACCGCCCTCGCCTGAAGGTTAAACATTGTTGGATCATTTATCTGAGAGAGTTGGAAGCACTGCAATACCGCAGTTACTTATGTGGTCATAAATTAAGAAGTTTAAACTAACAATGAAGCTGATCGAGGACCTGCCCCCATCACAAATGTGGTTATTTCGAAAATCAGATTTTCGAAATCAAAAGTTGATTCTTTCCACCTCTGCCTGCTTGGGCGCACCCAGCACGCATCCTCATAGTCACCAGTAGCAGCAAGTTACGACTTTGACGCCTGCACCACGAGCATGTGGCATCATGGTTTTATTTTGGTGTCTATAGCTGGGTCTCCATTACCCCTAGAAATGTGCAAAACCTAAATATCACAATAAAAAACTAGTAATAGAAATATCTAAATTTGGAAAAAACAAATACCACTAAAACATTTTTACATTGTCATAAGGTGGTTTTTCAGACATATCGATATTAAAGTGTATTACAAAAGTGTAATGGAAACACATTTTTCCCAGCAACAGTAGCAGCAATTGAGATCACTGTCCCAAAACCATGGAAACACAAGATGCTTTCATCCATCTCTCTCAAAGTGAAGTCTCACGAGGCTTACGGTTCATTCCCAAAACATCCTTCAAATAGAAACACCTGCAAGGCATATTTGTTTGTCTTAATTTTAGAAATATCGCTGTTATTTTGCAAAAAAATTGTAATGGAAAAACAGAGCTGTACTCTGGCACAGTCATTTGGTGCGAGCCACATCAGTGTGGTGAAAGAGCCAGACGGAGTGACACACATTGAGGCTGTTGCCAGATTTGTGGCTCCAGACGTGTTGGATTCAAATGATTTAATCAGCATCACTAGAACCAAACGGTGTGTTTTTAACCACAGACACGTGTGATGAGCACAATTTTGCACAATTAATCCCCTTGACGAAAGATTGCTGGATGTTTGGAGCAACACTTAGCTGAATAAGCATTACTGCAGGAAAACATTGTTTACGTTGAAAATTTGGCTTTTAATTGTGGGTTTGGAGAATCATGCACGCATTTAAACGTCACAGAGATCCAAAAAATGTTGTTACCTGGTCTTCACATTGAGGAACATGTGAAAAGTGCTAGAAGATCTGAACATCTCTTTTTCATAAAAATTCCTTATTTAGAAATGTTGCTAGAAAATGGGTCAATTTCAAAACCAGATATTTGTGACGTCAAATGTATCTCACTGCCCCTCCACTCTGATTCCATTGCCTCCCTTCAAAGGTGATTAGCTGTAAAAAGATGGTCTGTCTGTCGAAGTTACATTCATTTGAGTGACAGTGAAGGAGCCAATCAGTGTCAAGTGCTTGCATTTCATAATGAGGTTGTCAGTTAAGCCTGAAAAGATGCCACATAGTTGCAAAACAATGTGTTTAAAATCCCCACCATAAAATATCTTTCTAGGAGGTTTTTATGAAGCTTCTAAGGCGTTACACATCCAACCAACATTTTACTGTATATATCACATCACAGAACAAGGATCAAAACCCTGTTCAACCATTCTCTGTCACCTTTAAACTTGTTTTACTTTTTTATCAATTTTTGATCAATCCAATTTGTGACCAGTTAACAAGTACATAATCTCCCTTCCTGCTAGCACCTGATATCCTCATAGACTCCAGAGGAACATGGAAGACATGACAGCTCCTAAGAAGTGGAGCCACAACATCTGGATTCTCAAATTATTTTTTTCTTAAAGATGGTTCTTGTCATTTCAGGTATTTCTTATTACGCTGATGCATGTTCAAATCTTCATGTTTGTGATCAGTGTGGTTGTAATTAGTTATTTGATGTAATAAAAACAGACTCAGATGTCATGATTGACATTTGAGACTGAATGTGGCTCCAATATACAAGACTGCAGTGCTGGTATCAGGGATATTTTCTTTTGTTCAGTTGGAGGGAGTGGAAGCGTCTTTATATACCGTCATCATCATTCCTCTAGTTTTATATATAACAACCTCCTTTATGGAAGTTGACCTCTAACAAAAAGAGACATCTCAAAAGCCTTATGTTTTCTGAATTTTTATTGAATATATTATATTTTTCTTTAATCAACATTGCACATATTCCATTTTCAATCACATCTCATATTGCTGTCTACAAAATGTTATGAATGTAGAAAATCCAGAAGCTGGAAGGTTTTACCAAAAAAAAAAAAAAAAAAAAAAAAAAGAAAAGAAAAACAAAAAAACAAGAAGGAAACAAAACAAAACAAAAGGATAATTCAGGTCAGAAGTGACAAGCTCCAAAGATACAGAGAGAGTGAAAGATAAAGCAGGAGAGGAAGAGGAGGAGCACCTCAGGAAAAAAAAATACACACATATACCTTGGGTTAAAGATGCATTTTTTTCCTTTTTTTTTCTCAAAAGAAAGCGTCATGCAGAATAAAAGCAAGGCTGGCCAAAAAACTCACATGGATATTTCTCAACGCCTGAACTGTAGAAATATTTTACATGTTCATTAAGAGTTCGACTGATTGATGATGATTTCCCTCCTTTTAAAAAAAAGAAAATCAAAATATTGTGATGACTCAAGACAAGGTGGTGGCAGATGAACAGTTCAAACATTA
Organism: Polydactylus sextarius; assembly: GCA_016801845.1. Classification (NCBI taxonomy): domain Eukaryota; kingdom Metazoa; phylum Chordata; class Actinopteri; family Polynemidae; genus Polydactylus; species Polydactylus sextarius. The sequence continues at coordinate 4,412,057 of CM028906.1, read as the reverse complement.
AGCAGACACATAACATGAAGCGGTAACATTAAAAACAAATGCACCACCACTGTTCTTAAAAAAATAACCCTTGTATGTGCATTTGGATCGTTCACCTCTCTATAGATTATACAACCACTGTGTCAATGTGACTGTGGCCTTGAGTTTGAATCCCATCCTCACTCTGATGGATTCACATCTGTTTGTGTTCGTCAGCTGTCCTTCATCAAGCTTCCTGCAAGAGTAAAGGTCGTAAACTACAACAGAAATAATCCACAGCTAAGATTTTATTGCCTAAATGCAGATTATATCTTAATTTGCAGTCAGAATTACACATGCTTGCTGATTCATGGCCTATGAATACAGAGGCTTGTTGCGGAGGTTAAATGTGCCGTGACCTCTCACATAGAGACTGATGAATAAAAAGAAACACCAAGTTTCCATCTTTCTTCTGAAAGCTGCATGTGTGTTGTCTGATCAGTGCGAATGTTTTCCTCACATCTACATGTGTCTTCATAGCTGCACTGCAGTGTGTTTCAGCTGAGCCTTTTATTATATTTAAAGTAATGTGCAACATTACGTTGCCATGTCACAGAGCAGACTAGTGGCTGCTGCTTTGCTGTTATTTTGTCTCAGTCCAGAAAGAAAAAATATTCATTTTATTCTCTTATCTTGTTGATTTCTCTCCAAGTCTCATATTTGAACTACAGATGTTCTGATAGCATAGTTTTTCCTTCTCAGTACCAAATACCGATCTGATACTACTACACATTGGCAACTAAACAGTTCTATCCTTGTATAGACAGACCTGTTATTTATTTATTTATGAGCTGCTACATGGAAGTATTTTACTTAGAAAAGTTCAGTGGCCACTAACCAGCTAGCGCCACCTCATCCTGTGTTGTGTTTCCCTGCAGGCAGGTCTCTCATGCCCTGGATGTGCTTACTGTTTATCAGGAACTGAATGTTTAAATCTGTTGTGAAGCTGTAAAGTTTATTAATAAATGACATGGTATCAGATCAGTGTAGAGACTCACTGAGTCACTGAGACCTGATCCAGTGTTTTAGGAGCATCAGAGGATTTTCTGACACTGGTATCAATAGAAGAACAACTCTAGTTTGAGTTGAAAACAGCTTGATGAATGAGGGCTGGTGTAAAACAGCCAGAGAAGAAGCAAAGGCTGAGGCATACACACTTACAACACCCTGTGGGTATGTATGTTTCATCTCTGGTCGAACATTTGGCTCTAAGAATTATTGCCTCAGCGTTTAATTCCCCTTGATTTCAGCGTAACATGTTGTAGTCTGTCTGTGGTTCATCATGAGCCAGAAAATTAAAGCTTTTCCAATAAAACCAAGTTAAATTTGAGTGATGTTTAAGCTAATGAAGTCTATTATCATTTAATCAATATCTTAATCTCTGAGAGAACACTTCATCTTCACACTCTAACCTAAAATGACAACTTTAAGTAGTGATCATTAAGTATTTCTCAGATGAAGTGACATGTGCTAACCCTGTTTGTCGACCTAGTGATATGAGCCATGTGCTGGCGTTACCTGCTCGTACCAACTGTGCAAACCATGAGACAATTTCCCTAACTACAAATGTTATGTGGCCCAGGTAAACACTGGTAATCATTGTATTTGCATAAAGCGCACTAATACTGTTTAGCAGGAGGCAAAAACAACCTGAAGATCCTGTCACTTCACGTCACTTCCTGCACCAATGCTGAATAAAAATCACAAAGTGCGTCAGCGTCGCACAGCTTTGCAGCAGCAGCGCCTCGTAAGCCTCGTTGTTCATAAAGAGATTAAGACACAAAATGGGTCCTTGTGTTATCGAATGCTGAGGATGATACAGTAAACACTCGACTTCCTCATCCTCAGACTAATGCCTTACTTTTATTTATGTATCTGTGTGTGTGTACGTCACATCAAACTAAACCCTTAGCCTGGTTTTAGGGGCTTAGCCTGGTTGTTTAAAAAAAATAAATTCAGATATGTGAAAAGTAGGTTTCATATCAACACATCCAGTCAGTGATGCCAGATTGGGACACGGTTCCATCATGTTTAGCTGTTTGTTGTTCGTGTGGACACAGAGTTTGATGATTTTAGAGACTTTTTATAGCTCTGTGCTGCTTTTTCCTCTTGACAGTGAATCAGAGCCTCCTCTCCTCTGGGGCTGGATGATTGAGTACAACAGGGCACCAAGTTCAGCAGACTTGGCTCAACAACTGTTAACATTTGATCAATAAAAACACAAACACATATCACTTTATTGCAGCCAGGTTGAAACTTTCTTTTGTTAAGTTTTAATCTAGTTGTGTCAAGGTCATAAAGGACCTGTTAAAGTCTGACTCACATCTCTGTGTCTTGTTTTCACTCTGCTAACCAGCTTTTTTTAATAAAAAGCTGGTTAGCAGAGACTAACTGTTTAGAAAAATAGATATATAACAATATAACAGATTGTCCACTCCATGTTATGACAAAAATCATTGTTTGTCCATCTAGGAGCCAGGTATACTGTTTAAATAAAATAAATAAATAAATAAATAAAATAAAATAATAAAATAAAACTAAAATACAGTATCCATATTTCAGGTATCACATTTTTTATTCCCTACAATTGTTCTTAACATTAATGTAATCTTGTTTCTGAGGTGTTGGTTTTTGTCTAATTGCCTGTATAGGAGCTGTTGGTCGAAATCTGGCAACACTGACAGTGACGTGAAATCTTAACACACTTGAAACTTGTGTGTTTCGTGGCTGTAGGTCTGTGGTCATTGTTCTTTAGGGAGAAATCCTTTCTCATTGATCAGTGGAGGCATTCGTCTTAAACATTATCCTGTCCAGTTGCTGCGTGTAAAAACACAGAGGAACTTGGAGGAGTTTCCGACTTGTTCAGGCGTCAGGAAACGACGTGATCCTCGACAGAAATAGAATTTCTCAGCATGTGGACTTAGTGATAGCCCTTCTTGATGTGAAATCAATCCCCAGTGAGAATTTTCTTTTGAATTAACTCGTCTCGTCTTAACTGAAAATGATTAAACCTTGTTTGGATGAGTCTCCTCCTCCTCCTCAGGCCATAGTTACCATGTGTGAGAAATGGTAGAAATGTCGCCCCAGTGAGTTTTCATCATAATTAAAATTTTCTCCTCTCACCTTGTGTATGTGTGTTCTCTAATGTCCCCCACACAGACTCACTGTTAACCTTCCTGACAGTTTTTTTTAACATCCACTCCATGGCCTGTGCTGACTCACAGATGTTATTACTGCAGGTGCTTTAACACATCCACAGGCATATGTCCAAGAAAATTATATTTGTTGTTTAGTCTTTGAGACATTTTTTCACTCATCCATGGATGACCTGGAGTCTTGATATATAATCCACGTGGATAACTCTGGGATTATGGCCTTTTCTCTTTTAGATTTGGTGATGAGTTTCACTCAGCTCATGCAAGAATAAATAATTTTCCTCTTGTGATATTTAATCTGCTTCAAAATCTGACCTTTATTATCTTCTTGCTTGATATGTGATCATCCGTCGCCCTTCACCGGGTCACTGCTGATCTCCTGATGAGAGCAGATTTAAGGCAGAGGGCACCATGTCACCGCCACTCCACACAATTGCCGTTTCTAACCAAAAAAATTCATTTAATTAATAGATTAAGGGGAGACAAAAAGTGGGCCAGGCTGTTGAGTTAACACATTTCTTTCAGTCCTCCCTTTTGTGCTTGTTTGTTCTGCTTGATTGGATGTGGAGCAGCAGCCTCGAGGATCAATTCTCACTCTGATCCGGTTCCTGTTCTCTCCACTAACCTGTGGGCAAAATATTCTCTTTGGCTTCATGTCTTTTGTGCTGCTCTGTGATAATACAGAGCTGCAGCTGAACATATCACTGTGTAGATTAATTTGCCTCTCGTGACTCTATCAGTATTGTTGCACTCTAGCCTCCGGCCACTGTCGCTTGTTGGTATGAAAACTCCTGCCTGAAGACTCGAGGTCAGACCCTCCGAACCGTTTCTATGGCCTCAACTGAGGCCTCTCCAAATAATCTGATAATATTAGTATTAAAATAATCTCTGAAAAATATATTCTGCAGACAGGTTTATTTATTTATTAGATTAAATATATATTTCAAAGCTATAATTTGAGATTTTCTTTCTGAGAGTTAGAGGACAAAATCAAAAATAGAGATTCATTTTCAATTTAATTCATAAAATCCAATTTTACAAATGCAGATGCTCTAAGTAGTTTCATGACTTTTTTTTTTTTTTTTGGCCTTGAACCTAGTCAGAGTCCTTTATCACAGGCATATTCAATACTGAATCTGGTTTAGTACTTGATTTATCTTAACAAACTGTTTATTTAATAGCCTGACAGGTCTCATGGGTTTGATGATCTGAATACTGAAGATCCTGTTTGGACCTAAAGTAACAGACTCAGTTTGTGTGGTTATATGCGCTACAGGGTGGAGGTTCTTCCTCCATAATTTATCATTGGCGGGACACAGTATCATAAAATATAGTACCAACAGAATGAATTTTACTTTAGTTTCAGCACTAGCTGAACTTTTAGCATCAGGAGTTACAATCTGTGTGTGTGATCATATTAACTTGTGAAATTTGGTACCAAGTGCTAAGTCGGTTTTTCATTTTCAACAGTATCTAAGCAATTTGGCCGTAAGAATATGATTCAGTACCCAGCCTTAATGTAGCTGTAACCTGCAGCAACATCTTAACACAGAGACAGGAAATAACAATAATGTTGCACCAAGTTTGTTGAATTTGTAAAACAAATAAAGTGAAAGTAGAGAATTGGAGAATTAAGTCATTTGACTATTTCTTGGCATAAAGTTAAAATATTGTGTGTGTGTGTGTGTGTGTGTGTGTGTGTGTGTGTGTGTGTGTGTGTGTGTGTAAACATAAGTGTCGTCTAACTCTCAGCAAAAAAGAAGAAGCGAACAAAATATTGAAATTGTATAGAATATCTTTGTGGATTTAATCCTAAAATAAATGAATCTGTTCTGAATCTCTTCTCAAGATAATAAGATAAAATAAATGTTTTGTTCATTTGACTTTTCCCTTCATTCTTTTTGACTCTCAGGACTAAGAGGACTAATATTTTATCTTCACATTACTGTTGATTTTTTTTTTTCTGGTAAAATATTTCTCCTTTTATTTCTTTTCTACTGCTCCTGGTAAAAAACAGCTGCATCACTTCACATCTACTCTTTCCTACTAAACATCCTCCATAAGAATTTTTTCCAAGTACAGCATTGACATCTACTTTAAAACTATTTTTTTTCTGACACTACGGAAACATTTGGAACATTCAGAGAACAGCTTTTTCAGAGGGACACTATTATTGGGATAATTACAGGTACAAATGTTTGGGGGAAAAAAAGAATAAGAGCAAGAATCGCAAACTTTGGATTTTCTTGGACCAGACGAGAGGAAGAGGAAACAGACACAAAGATAAAACACCTCTAACCTCAAGATTTTAAGTGCCATTATAGTTCTAACACAGCATGTAATGGATATTTTTTTTAAAGGAAAATATAGGAAAATAAAAGTACTGTCTTCATAAAAAAATAAGGTGATGCAACTTATTACTACTTCCAGAAACTAGAATAAAAAGGTTGCAGGCGAGCAGACCTCTCTAATCACTTCAGTTGAAAAATAAGAAGAGGTGGAAATTCAACTGAAATAAAAAGTTTAAAAAAAAAAAAAAAAAACTGATGATGAAGAATGTCGGAGCAGCATTTGCACACAACATGAAGACCGTGATCATATAAGCGAGGACAAAAACCAAAGGACAAACACAGGTGATGATGAATATGATGGATGGCGATAACAGTCAAAGAAAGTTCAAAAGTCTCAAATTACTCTAATCTGCAACACATCTTAGGACACACAAGTATAAACGTCTGTTATTTACATTTTTTTTTCCTATTCAGCATGTGTGCATCTATGTCACAACATTTTCCAGAAGTTCCACAACATACGATAAATTCAGGGTTTCACCTTTGGTTATGTAATTATCAAGGCTAGGTTTTTTTAAAAAAATATAGAACACACGTCCATGTTACTTTTGCATACAGTTAAATTCAATGTGAAAACATATTTGACAAAGCAGCTGGTCAGCTCTAAATTTTGCATCTGAGGAAAAAAAAACAACCCTAAGGTATTTATTTCATCTTTGCGTATGATGATTGGTCATCGGGGGGCGGTGATAAAAGAAAACCCCGCCCCTCCCCTACATGTAACCCCTCCGCGACGGATGTTAATGATGGTGTTTTATGTGCCTGACATCTTTAGCTTTAGTGTAAAGTGGATCTTAATGTAAGAGGATACTTCTTCTGATGTCTCACCGTGTGTGTGTGTGTGTGTGTGTGTGTGGATGCCCCCACCCCCACCCTCTATACACCGAATGATCCTCATGTGTTGTGATGCGCTCGCCAGCGTTTGAGCGAGCGACTCAGGCCAGCCTTGTTTGGTTGACAATATGAAACAAGATAAAAAATAGATTGAAGTCGTGCTGCTGACTGCACATACGCAGAGAGCAAAACTCACCATTTAGTAACCAATGACACCTACGAAGCCGACCCAACTAAAACATTATGTCGACGTTACAACCGAACATTAACTCTATCATATTAAAATATTCACATCTGTTCCTTACAAGACACTTTTTTCACATGTAAAGAAAAACATCTTTGAACTTGTATAAGTCTCTTTAGTTTCATCACTTCATACATCTGTATATGTGTAGTAGTAATTAAGGCAATCATTTTGGGCCACGACTTACTCACTTGCCAACTCTGGACTCAACAAACCCCCCCTCCTCCAGGGTTTGTTTGTTTGTTTGTTTACTGGCATCACACGGCAGCTCTTGTTCCTGTTTCTGCTCGTCCCAGATGCCGAATCCCGTCCAGTAGTCGTCATTATGGTTGTCATCGTTGTTGTTGCTTTTCAGTTTTCTGCTCGTGCTCCAGATGACCGGTCACGACGTTTTGCTGTTGCTCTGCAGTTTCACAGAGGCGGTGTGTGGGTGAGGGTGTGTGTGTTTGTGGGGGGGGTTCTCCCTCTCCCTCTCCCCTGTAACTGGCAGCGCTGCAAAGAGAGAAAGAGAAACAGGAAACGGATGCAGGTCTATCATCATTCTTGAGAAAATGGCACCGTGAAGATGTAGCAATTTGCTCAAATGCTAAACTGATACTGCACATATTTTCCTCTCCCACCCAGAGGTTGGAACGATGCGTCCCGCTACAGATAATCATCAGGGTCGTTAGGCAACAACTTTCTTCTGAGGTTTGCTCAGCTCATACGCAGTGGAGCTCTACTTGCATACAGATGTAACTGCATATTAAATAATCTGTCAACATTTACGAAGACTGTCCTACTTTATTTCCCCTTAAATAGCAGCTGAGAGGTTGTCAACGTTGTGTCATTTCTCTCAGTCTGACACAATAACAACTTCTTTTCTAAAAATGTACTGTATGTTCTCAGTTTGTCCTCACATGTCAATATTCCAGATGTGGAAACACTGAACACACTGTATTTGTTTTGAGAAGGAAGCAGATGATGATATCTGGCTTCTTGTCCCTGTGGAGGTTAAATACACCAATAGAACAGTCAAGTAAAAATCTCCATCTCTTGGATCTCCTCTAAAGTTAAGATAAGTTTGAACAGAGTTTAGCTGCTCAAAATAAGTTTGTAATGAGTCTATTGGTGGGCAGCTGCTTTTTAAAACAAATGCAGATGCTGTAAACCAGAACACTTAATGTAGCATTGGTAATGATAAATATATCAAACATAAATGTATAATGTAAATCTAAAAATACATTGAGGAGTAATGAAACCAAAAAAAGATCCAGTAATAGATATATATCGGTATCAGCAGATAGGTTGATCGATACATGCTGTTATAAAAATTAATGCAGAAAAACATAAACAAATAAAGCTAAGAGTGTGAACTCCACTTGTCTATATTGTTTTGTACTGTGAATGTGTGTAGTCAAAAACAACAACGTGCAGTCAGAAACAATACAACCAATAGACCGACAACCTATAAAAATATCAGCCTGTATATCGACATTCTAATTGTTTTTTCTCCCTAAAATCTCACCCCTCTCTGATGGAAACAGTTTGTTGCTAAAACATTGTTTGCTTTACAAACGTGACAAAAGGTCAGAGGTCACTCTGCTCAACAACCCACAGGATCCAAAGGATTTACTACCAATGTCTCCGTGTCTATGTCTCTGTAACAGAGTAGGCTAATACCTATAAATGTTTATACAATGTAATCTAAGTGTTCACAAAACTGATGAGATAGCTGTCGAATGGATAAAAGACTTGTGATCACAGTCATTTCCAGCACAGTGATGATGACCAGCATCAGTGTGTTTGTGCTAAAGTGAGAAAGACTGAGCTGCTGTAATAAAGGAAGAAAACACAACAGATTTATTTTTCAGATCTGAAAACACTACAGTCTATCATTACAAACAGCATATGTTGTTGTAAAATTTAATTTTGAGGCTTTTTCGCGACTGCCCAAAGGCAGCAGTAAGAGTAAGAATTCACTCATTAAAACATGGTCAGGGCTGTTCACTGCATGCCACAGTCTTGAAAATCATGAAGAAATGTTTATAGCACAAAACATCTGTGTGAAATGTATTTAAAGTAATGTAATGACAACTGCTGCAAAAACATGAGTTATATCAGGTAAGGCTTACATTGGCATGTTATAAAAGCAGAGAAATCCAAGCAGAATAAATCATCTGTGCTCAAACAGCAGGTGTAAACAACAACAACAACAAAGAAAGAAATGATCAGAGAAATGGTTTAAATTGTCAGTAGAGTAAAATCTTCTGAATGTCAAATGTCAAATATTATCTTTATTATTAAGTTTAAATTCCCTCTTCGTAAAGTGTTTATGCCCTCATCACCCCTCCCACCCCCTGCAGGGCAAAACATTTCACAGAATAAGAGCTCTGTGTCACAGCTCGTCGTGCCTTATTAAGATGCAGACTATTAGAGACGAGCGTCCTTTTTAAACAGAGCAGCTGTTGTATAATTCTCCACCTCAATAATCGGAGGATTTCCACACAGTCTCTCAGGAGCCGGAGACACTGTGTATGCAATCATAGCTGCAGCAGGCACAAAGCAATTACAACCAACATACTGAGAGTTTTCTTATCTAATTTCCTTATTAAGACTTTAGAGCTAAAGCTGTGGTTGTTTACATTTCAGATTTTTGTTTGTTTGCAAGTGCTGCTTCAGTAAATACACACACAGGTAGAATGTTGTGTATTTATCCTCCTATACTCTTGTGATGGCAAGAGGACATATATAGGACTCAAAGTAATATCAGACTTTTAATATAATTCAGCGTCTCCTACTGAGGCCAAAATGTCACTGTGTCAGTTTGAGAAAAGAACATGAGGTGAGTTATTTACAGTGAGGTTCTTGTGGCTTTGTTGAAATAAAAGCAGCTTGTGTGTGTGTGTGTGTGTGTGTGTGTGTGTGTGTGTGTGTGTGTCTATGTTTAAAGTAGGCAACCCACATTCAGAGGGAAATGGAGTAATACCTAGATCACAACAAAAAAACTACAAAACACACTATTACAGTAAAATGCGTAAAGATATTAAAAAACCTGTGTGTGATTTTATGAGCAGAAATCAAGGCAACAAATTAAAGTGTAATTTCTTTCTAATGGGAGTCAGTGGTGCAGTGGGTTTACTAAACATGATTAATGGAGAATGAGCAGGGATGAACAGAAAAGGTTGCCAGTGTTGCCAGAATGGTGGCCATAGTTGTTCAGATAGTGATTTGTGCGTTGTTAAAGCTTGTGATGCTCCAAAAATTCTGGATCAGTGAGTATGTGAGTCTCTGGTGGTGTGTCACAACATCATTTCACCTACATTGTGTATTTGCAGTGTTAAAACTCATCACAAAGGTGATGAGCATAAACTACAATTCAACTACAGGTTGTTTGTATGATTTCTGTGTCTCTTCAGTTCATACTGTGTCATTCCACCGTGTTGTCAAGTTTTTATTTGGCTTTTTAAATCCACGTCATCCAACCCAACCATCTCTGCAGGTTCAGTTTCAATCATCACTTCGCCACATGCCTTCAGGTTTCACCTGAAAGACGCAGTAATCTGATACAGTGAGCAGTCTGTGCCAGTCCGAACCAGTTCCCATAAACCACCAGAGATCGAGGAGAAACGTCCCAGTATGTCTGACTTTAGGTAAGTAACTCACTAATTAAGAGCACAAAATGTCCAGTCTATAAAGAGAAGGGATTTTGTAAAACAGTAAAATCACTTGTGCCACAACTGTCACTGCGTAAATCTCGTACCTGGCCAACCAGCTGTGCACCTTACACCTGGATGCTTCCCACTTATGTGGCCTCAGCAGGAGGCTGCACTGTTTTTCTGCCACATGAAGAAATCCATTCATCCCACAGCCCGTCACTGTAGGACACGCACTACACAAAAACACCACGTTAAAAAAATTAGAAAAAAAACAAACCCACCTGCTCCAATGAATCAAGGACCTGGATTTAAAATCCCTTTTTTTTTTTTACTTGAACTGCAGGTACGACATTATGTTCAGGATGACTGTTACAGCCCCAAAGCACAAGATGACATTAACATAACTGCAGTAGGTTGATGGAGTTGATGAATAAAAAATGACTCAGCGTTTTTTTTCACCAATTTCTGAAGCTCACTGGAACTGCCTTTTAGAAAAAGAAAAAAACACTTTTTGATTTGACATCTTCTAACCAATCACCACGTCTGTATCTCTGCCCACATCATATACTGCAGGTCTGTTATTGTGGCACTACACAACTGTTTTCAGCTGCCAGACAAACAATGAAACCAATCAGAGCTCAGTAGATTGGGATTGAGAACAGGGTCATCTTCCTACAGAGCTACTTACATATCTTAATGAAAAATAGTAACAGAAAAACTACAGCAATTATTGATTACTTCAGTTCACTTGGTCGGTTTATAGAAAGTCTTAGAACTGTGACGTCAGTTATATTCAAGCTAAAGCGTTTTGCACAGTGATCATTAAGCAGATTGGCACTAGGTGAATCTCTCTTGGGTTGATGGTGACCTTCTAGCGCTGGTGCAGCAGTAGCACCGTGTTTTGTATCCACCATCAGCTAAGAGTATAGTGAAGCCTGTGGCAGGCAAACTCAAGATGAAATAAGAAACTCTATTTTCAGATGAGAATTACAATCTAGAAAAGAAAGCGATTGGTGTGGTTTCTCGTCAGTGGATATAAGGGACATAAGGCAAACACAGAATTGACTGTAGCTGTTGCTATTCAGCTTCAATACAGAAGTATCGTCTTGGATCTTTAGAAATTTGAACGTTACAGTGTTCATGTAATTACCATCACTGCCAGAGGGTGGAGACAGAAGCTTAACAGCGCAGTACGAATGTGAAAAATGTGTGAACAGGAACAGAAAATCAGACTTATGACACTGATCACTTACGGCAAAACAAAATAACACTATGCACTGACACGAACACGAACGTGATGTCAGACTGAACAGATGGGGTCATGTGAGCTGTTGATGATGTTGCCTCCTGCAAACAGAGGTCAACTCTAGTGATGAAATGAGGAAACACACAAAGGTTAAACACCAATACACTACGACCGCAGAGATGTACCAGGCTGAGCAGGAGCGACCTTTCATTAATATAGCTGCTATAAATAGCTCAACATTGGCATAAGAACATTTTTTTGGCTTTTGTTGAAATGATCTGATGCTGATCTTTTTCCACCATTCCAACCTCATCGAAATAGAAATCACATTCACATACATGCTGAGTTGCAATACAACAACAACAACAGTGACAACAGCATTGATTATTTTTTATGTGATCTTTAGGCCCTGGAAACGCCTCTGGAGTCACAGTGAAATGTCGCCTGTTAATGTAACCCCGCCAGTGATTACATTTGTCACCACAACCTAATTGGGAAAACTATTTAGTTTATAGTATATAAGTATAATTGCAAGGGTGACAGGGTTGCGCTGCTGGGTCTAAAGGCTGCAGACAGAGTTATTGATGTCCACACAGGTGATTAAGTGTGTGTCAGCAGTATATCTACAGTATTTATGGTTCAGTGTGAGTGTAAATCAGCCACGTGCATCTGTGCCTAGTTTCACAATGGTAGAGATTTGTTCAGGGGAGCACGTCTGCTCACAGCCTTGTGAAGTCGACGCAGGGAGTTGTTCGTACTTCTGTTCATACTTCTGTCTCAGTTTGTGTTGTGAACCTACGCAGGTTTTTTTTTAATGCATCTGGGCCCTGCAGGGTCGTGCTAAGCGGAGAAGTTTTCCACATGGACGGATCAGTAATGTCTGCACCCCCAGACTGGAACAGACTCCTCAAGAGGGCAAACAGGTGAAGGGCACTGGCAGCAACTACTAACACTGTTGAATCAAGTCAGGAAATGAGACATAACAGTTTCTTGGTACTTATTACTTTGCCTGCACATCAACCCTGCAGCCGCCTACTGCCTACAAGTTCAGATGAATGTGTTGTATATCATGGTTGCTATCGGCCTGATAATATAACACAGGAGCCTTACAGCAGCATGTGATGTTTAATGTTTTCTTGTATAAGAATCAACTTTCCCTTCAAAAAGAAATTATATTTAGGGCAACAAATATTGCATATCTTAATATTATGGGAACTTTGGCTGTTCTATAACATCTATCAGCATCTGGAACATCATGTCATTTTAATCAGCATCTTAATGGTTGAGATCTGAGCATACAGAGACCAACTATGTGAGTGCATAGATCTGATTCCACATCATATATTAACCATCTTCATAGTGTCACTCCAAGATAAAACGTTCAGTCTTTGAGAGCTAAACAAGAACCACCATCAGCCCCTGCAGGCCAAGCTGCAGTCTATGCACAGGATGAGCAAGGAACATGAAGCAGGATGAGCTGCCGCTATATAGAATATATTCTATTCTATATAGAATAGCAGCTAACAGACTTACCATGCTATGTCCTTGGCAACTATTTGTACAACTGATCATGTGATCACACTAGCACAGATAAACCTGTAGGGAAAATTGTGATTCTACCCCAAAAAGATTGTGATGTGATCTTTTCAAACCAGAAAGTCCCTCCATGAAAAAGGCAACATGTGGAATAGTCAGCAACATTGATATTGGTGTTCAGGTTTAGCTTCAGATGTCAGGAAGGAAATACGTGGCATTAAAATAAAAAAACCTTTGTTTATGACTTTGGTGTTGTAAAGCAGGCTCTCTTCTTAACATTCACCTCGTCTTAAGTTTGGCACAGAATGATTCTGGGTACAAGTAGAAAACCTTCAAGCTCACCTTTCTTTCAGTTTATACTCTGACACTTAAGTAGTTTTTAATACTCTCATCAGACTCTTCTGAAGTGAATCACAAGCATTGTCTTCAAAGCACCAGTGAACGATTAACATCAGGTCACCTGCAACATTTTTCAAAAGAATCATCAGCACGGCCCAAGAAACAGATGCTCCCTAGATGATATTATAATATGATGTGACTTTGAGTGTTCGTGCCAAGGATTTCAGACATCAGTTATCTCATCAATGGTTTTGTGGCTTGTTGAGGAACAAGAGGGTCAGGTGATCATGACCCACAGAATCTGTATATGCAGATCTGCTGCTCTCTGAGAGGCAACACATGTTTACTGGCCATCAGAGGAGCAGTTTTGCTAGGAGTAACAAATCGCTACAGAATCTGAACCTTGACAAATAAATGTTTTATTGTCTCCATATAAGGCGAGGATTGCACTGCAGTTTCCACAAATCACTGCAATTTGACAGCAATTTGATCACATGGTTCATATCAGCAAATAGATGCTCTGCAGTCCCAGTGGGTTTTCTAAGCAGACATTTTCAGGAAATATCTGAAAAGTTGGCAGTGAATTAGGAGAGGTTACACTCTAAATCTGTGTAGGAAAAAAATAAAATAAAAAAATAACAAAAACAATAATCCTGAAGGGTCTGACTTTAGGAGAGTGCACATGCACATGGAGCATGGTGCTTGGCTTCCTGCTCGTTGACACTAATCCAAAGGCAGCGGGGATTTTATGCCTCTTGCTGCTTCTTGCCTCACACCCCTGCAGGGCTCTCAGATCCACACTGGCTTTCCCAGTCACACACACACAATCATACACAGATGAACACATGATAGACTATAAATATTCAGGCCAGGAATCGGCGGTACGTGCAGCACAATGTACGCCGGGGAACATAACACATACTGTGCTCATTTCAACCCTGCCACTGAGCTCTCTGTCAGCACTTTTCTGTGGTGGGGAGAAAAAAAATGCACATCTGCTCGTCTGATGCTGTTCATTTAGGCTGACTTGTCCATGAATGCCTCCCAAACTCGAGCGGCCCCCGTCACTTTTTTTTTTTTCCTGTCGGCTCTCACAGTCCTCATTAGATGTGTTAGCTGCCGCTTGACAAGCCGTGCTTCAGGTGTTGTGTGTGTTTGTTTGTGTTTGTGTCTGAGGGGTGAGAGGTGCTGCTCAGAAAAGCACATGTGCAACACGGCAAGTCACATTACACCGTGACAGACTGTCACGGCGAATTAAAGGCAGGACACAAACGGAGGCAACGGTCAGAAAACCGCGTTAATGCCACCTTGCTCTCGTCTCGACAAACTTTTATTTTCCTAGTTATTGTTGTTTTAAAGCATTCCCCCAAACGACCAGCTATCCATTGTGTAAATGTGCTGCTTTATCTGAGTTACATAACCACTGTACTTTATATGTAGAATGATATGGGACGACACAGGCAGTGGAAAACTTGCTTGGTGCCAGTTACTTCCATCCCAGTAGCCGAATAATCTATACGTTAAGTTGCTTGCTATTTTCTGTGACAATGACAAAATCTCACAGTGGCAGCTCTAGTCTAAAGTTTTAGCCTTTTGACTAACTGACAGAATAAAATCCTAAATGTCAAAGTTGGGACAGTTTGCATTTTCAGAAAAACGCGTCCTGAATAAGATGAATCTGCAAACGTAGACGTAGAATTAATGTTGGTTGCGAATTGTCCTCTTTTAGTTAGATATGTTGATTTGATAGTGAGGGAACTGCATGGGTCACTCCCAGTCAATATTGTAGTGATTGTTCAGAGTTCTTCATGAATTTCTTTCAAGTTTGACTGATTTTTGCCGTGCGTGCAGTGCGTCTCCAGGGGATGACAGAGTCCGCCACTTCAGTCTAGACTGAATTATCTCAACAGTTACTACTTGGATTGCTTGACATTTTTCTACAGACATTGGTGGTCCCCAGAGGATGAATTGTAATAATATTTCTAATTTTAATAATAATTATTATTATGTAAACTTTAAGTCTCACATGGTTGAGGCTCCCAACCAAGATGTTTTCATAGACAAAAACTGTTGATGTTCAGGTCGGTCCAGTCAAGTTTTTCCATTGTAATAAAATTTTGCATGCCATAAACTGCAAGCCTCAAATGTTTATTTGTCCCTTTCAGTTACTTTTAGTGACTAAATAGGGTTTTCTCTGAGTTTGTATGATTCATAAGAGGCCAACGATTTGCCGAGCAGGTCTCTGCATCAACTGTGTTCGAATGTATCATTTGCGTCAATATACAAAATCAATCAGCAAAATCCTTTTCGACTTAAATGACCACAAAAGTTCAAGTTTTACCATGATAAAGTTCAGCTGTGTATTCGCTGTGGGGAAGACTATGCTTGTGAATGCCATCATTGAAAAGTATAACCTCTGTAGTTTCTTAGGACACCTATTATAGCAGACTTGAGGTAGTGGATGATGAGGTCCAAGTCTGATTTTGTCATCTTTACATACCTTTATCTAAAACATCTACAACACATGTATTGGTATCATCAGCACATGCTGACAAATATTCACTGATGAAAAAAAAAAATCTTGGGATGATTTAGTATAGTGTCATCATTGTTTGTCCAGCAAGGAATGTGAATTCCAATATACTGTATAACATGTAGTCTGGGCAGGTGAACAGAAACAATAAAAAACAGAGCAAAACCTTTAATCTCCACTACAGATGGACCAACATAACAATCAGGTTCGACTCCAAAAAAATCCAGTATCACTTGGACAGTTGTGTCAGTGTCCTCGATCTCTTCATACAATATAATCCCAGATTGATTTTATTGTATGATGTTGAGATCAGGACTCTACAGGGTGCCACAACCATCTGTTATCAGACTCCTTGTTTTTTTCGGCTCTGACAACAGTTATCTATTACTCTGGCTGCATGTTTGAGGTCATTGTCCTGTTTCAGGATGAATTTGGGATCAATCGGACACCTTCCAGATAGCGCAGCATGATGGATTAGATTATAAACATCTTTAGTGATGAACACTTTTACACATTAATCAAATCAGCTAATCTACAGTCATTTCACATGATGAAGTACCAGTGGGTGAAAACCACTCCTGGATATCATACTTGTTTTTTGAGCTTCCATGACACAGATGCTCAATTCTAATCTATCACACTTTCCCATTATTTATTCTAATGTATAGTTTCTAACTGTGGTCCTGGCACATTAAGCACCATTTCATAATTCAAATCAACAAACGCACTGAGCCATTTAGCCAAAATGAAAACTGCCATTATCTGCTCATCAGCTGTCAGTCACGTAGTACCCACCTCCAAAACCTGCCTCCTCCATCTTGTGCCCCCGCAGGCAATTTCTCACATGTGCACTTCAACAGTGACTTAATGAAACGCCTACAATCACTTACCAACAGCAGATGTAGATGCCTGCCTGTTGTGTTGCCATGCATAAAAATCACCATGTTGTTTCCCTTGATAATGGCAGCTGCTGGCAATATATCGTCCAATTTACAAACTAAATTACAAACTAGAGCTGGTTTTGCACAACTGACCCATTGGTAATTGTGTTTTGAATATTTGATTATAAAGCTTGTAAAAGAAATGGTGGGTGCTAATCTTTTGCAGCAGCTTCAAAACTACTGTGGGGTTGATTTTAAAATAATAAAGTGCTTTGTTAAAATGCTCTCAACCATTATCTCTTTTTAAGCTCATTTTCTCCATAGCAGTAGTGTGATACTCAGTGTCATGTGTGAGGCAATGAGCAAAATCAAAGTAAGTCTGAAGGAAAAGGTAAACAATGAGAAAGATTAGCTGATTTCGATGATTGAAACAACTACCGTTGGGAAAAATGTGATTAAAAAGACACAAATGTGTTTATCACATATAAAATGTATTTCCCATGTTTATATTTAGTATTTTAGATGTTTATTCCTGATGAACTAAAATTGGCTCAAATGTTTGCATCAGTGTCTTCAACCTTTTTAGGGGTGACCACATAAATCAAACCAATCAGCATGACGCCGTTTAGTTCCTATTCCCTTAATCGTCTTGCAAATCTTCTGCAGGCAACTGCCATTATACATGACAAGCTGCTGAGCTGCTCCAAGTCTTTAAAGTGATTGTAATCAATATTTTTTTTAAAACAACATCTCAAATTGTAATGTTTGCCAGAAAAGATGGATATATACATATATATATTTTCTAATTCTGAAAGCAAGCACACAGTTGACACCGTTTGGTGCTATTCTTTGTCTACTATGCTGCCTTCTGTTTACAGATCGTATCACAACTAATCACAGTTGTGGCTTGGTTGGAGTTTGCCATGAAAGTTCAGTGGCTACTAACCAGGTAGTCTCAGCTCACCATGGCCACACCATGGGTGCTTCCTTGCCAGAGCACTCGCCTTGGAAGTTGTATGCTACGGAGACAAGGCTACAAACCTCACTAGCATTTGAATTGCGTACAATGGAACAGACTAGTAAGTGTGGATGTACGTCACCCCCCAAAAAAATAAAAAAACATTTATAGAAATTCATATGTAATGTCACACATAGTTGATAAGTCATTAGTCCTGGTACGAGCAAGAAAAATAACCAATGTATGAATTGTTGAGCTATCATAAACGTCAATAATAGTGACATGATCAAAACCGCAACATAAACAACCACAAACAAGCAATTTATTAACAATGTATGTTCATGTGCATGGTTAAATTCACATCAACAACTCATAAAATAAATAATTAAAAAAAAAATCTTATATTTAAATGAGTATTGCTGCTGCTTCCTTCCACAATAATTGTGCAGTGGAGGATTGTGGGTATTTTAACAACATCAAGGATATATCACTGCAGCCTCGAAAACCCTACAAATCAAGGATTCAGTCCTCTGTGAAATTTTGAAGCATCCTTGACATTGGAACACAGTGCTTAGCGAGACTCGATGACGTGGATCCTTGAAAAAGCTTCTTTGACTTTGTGAAACGGCCCATGTCTCAGGTTTCTCTTGTCCTGCAGATGGACTACAGCTCCACTGTTCTGACCTGCAGGTGGCGACGGTAGTTCGGACTATGGAGACGGAGGCTGCAGAACTAAGACCAGCTGCAGTTAACAGGCTAGCTTTGGAACAGTAACAACAATGGGCTGGTGAGCTGAGACTCAATTCTATTGTAAAATTGTAAAGTTTATTAATAAATGATGTGGTTTTAGATTGGTTTCAGAGACTCACATACTCACTGAAACCTGTTCCAGGAGTTTTGGAGCATCAGAGACATTTCTGACACAGCGATATATATCGGAACAACTCATAGTCATGAACTGACAGAGAATTATCACCCAAATCTGCAGCTTCTGTCATCTTTACATAGCTTTACAGAGGGGTACAGGTCCATGTCCTTTACTGTTTGGTTGACTCCCAGCAGGCAGTTGTTTTTGGTGAACAGTGAAACCACTGAGCACCAGCTGCTCAGCACCAAACCACAGACAGACACAGTTAGAGATCAGCTGCATATCCAGATATTTCCTCCAGGAGTTTGTAGACTCACAAAACAGTGAAAACAGATGTGGTCAGAATCACAGCTTCACATTAAAGATAACCAACTCAACCAGCTGTTCGCTAACAATGTGCTGATCAGTTCTATATTCACAACTTGTTTCTGTTGCCCTCAAGTGGACAAAAAAAAAATCAGTTATTACAGGTTTAATGATTTTTATGGCCTCCCGGCCCACATGGTTTCTTGGATTAATTAAACCCACAACTTCTTTTACAAGGTTCGATAGTTAATTTTCCGTTTCTAACTCCAGGTCAGAATTTGATCAGCTCTGGATTTTTTTCAAACTCTGACCAGACCTCAGCAATCCAGGCTGCCAAATTAAACTGTGCTGGATAAAAATTGATTTCAAAAGAAACTTTGAACCAAGACTTGATTGTACTTTGTCAAAGACTCGGTCAATACACCAGTAACAAGCAATTAGTTTGAAAGCTGCCGCTGAGCAGGGTGTTTATCAGCTGAACTATCTGATCAGTTTATCAAGCTTGGCCAACAGCCTGAGACCAGCTGCAGGGGACAGAAAACTCTGTCATCACTACAGTCTGACTGTAATGCCAGTACAGATGTACCATTGAAACAATAGTTGATTTCTGGACAGTTATTTTCACATTGAAGTACTTAATTGACCATACACATGATGTGAGATACTTTACGAACATCTCTACTATTTAAGGTTTACCACCTGTGGCCAACATTTACACCCTACAAAAGTAGTGCTTCTCGATTTTTCTCCCAATTGACTTACCATGTTGATGTTTTTGTCACTGCCAACCCCCTGTTGGCCTGTGGGGGTGGAGACACCACCATGTTCCTCCTCCCATGCACATGGAGGTACCAGCTGCCAGCCTGGCTGCATGGACCAGCCAACAAGGCAATGCCGAAACAATCCCCAACCCTCTTTCCTACTTGCAAACTCTGCCAAGTGTGTTCACTGCAGTGCTGGAGTAGTAGCTGGAGTAGTAGTGGTAATTAAAGTGGTCTGTACTTCCATGGGGTAGAAGGAATTATGGCCACCCACATCTGATCACTGTCATAGCAACTAAAATAAGAAATTATTCACAGATTAATTATTTTTCAATTAATTGTTTAGTTCATGAAAAGTCAAACAGTGCTCTAAAAATATCTGTCATGCCTTCCCAGAGTCCAACATGACATGTCCTGTTCAGTTCAACCAGCAATCCAAAACACAAAGATTATTATATTCACATTATAAAGTGAATATAATCAAAGTAGTAGCTTATCAGAGTAATTCTGTTTTTATTTTAGACCTAGTTTTATGCATCTGGTCCTGCTTCTGCCCCGTGGTAAAGTGTTAAGTCATACATTGATAACTCTAGCTGTATCTGCCTAGTCATGCTTACTAATGATACAATGGTTTTGTCTTTTTATAAGTGACTCTAGTTGTTTCTGGCCATAGTGAAGGTGTGGCTTTGTGAGACCAGACATCATTCTGTGTCTGCTCTTGCAGAGTCATGCACCCACATTTTAAGGGTATCCAGCAGCTCAATTAAACAAACAAAATAAAAAATAAAAAATAAATGTGGAGAAGGACATTTGGAACAGAGCAGAGGCCTAAGTCTCTGTAGAGAACTGTTAACATCCACATTTCACTGACTTCCTGATAATTACCAGCCATTAGCCAAACAGCCGCTGGTTTGACAGATGTTTTTTCACAGACATAAACTGCCATAACGGCCCACTCAGTGGTTCAGAAAGTGCGCTTTATCCTCAATTGCATTGTCCAATATGTTTAAACGGACCAGATGATTGTGTTTGGGTTGAAAAGGTCCATGCACGAATCAAAACAACAAACTAGTCACTCCAAAGCTACACCGCTAACACAGGTGTAAAACCTGACAGACGCTAACACAATGAGAATGACGCTCAGTAGAGCACAAACCCACAAAAAAAAAAAAAAAAAAAAAAACCCATGTTGTTCCCATTTAGTTTTTTCTGTCAGTGTGATCTGCTGAGTCTTCCCATGGCTGGACGGCAGCACAGTTTCTTGTCAAACCCGCTGAATTAATTTGTCCATCACATCTCCCACAGCGTCTCCTGTCCGCCTCATATCACGCCTCTCTCAGAAATCTTTATTTACTGTCTGTCATGAGAACGTCTTAATGAGTGACATCCTTCGGAAGTCTTCACTTTAAGTTAATAAGAAGTTTCTTTGTCTTCCTGACCCTTCGTCTGCTGGGAATGTAAAAGGTGCAACCTGGAAATCCAATTACACCCAAAGTCTGACTTTTTTTTTTTTTTTTTTTTTTTTACATTTTGAGAGGAAACGTGGCAAACCTGCTCTTTTCCTTGCAAAAATCAAAGCCCTGACACAAGTGTTGGCTCTTTTCCCAAGTGGTCAACTACCTCTTGTCTCCACTCCAGCTGGCTACTTCTGCCTCCTTTTTTTTCTAAGCAGGCAACTGTGGTCATGCATCAGACATGTCTGTTCAACCACAAAGGAAAATGTCTTGTTTCCTAATCCCTCCAGTTTTGGAACTTACTGTATGTCTAATTACTTCCCTCAAGAATTACATATTTTAGTTGTTACTAATCTGTGAAACTGCACAACATGAGCTTGAGCGAAGTGACTCACACTCTGGTCCTGTTCACCTGTTTAGGTTGACTCAGCTCACATCAACGCTCAGCACTTGGCAATTTGCAAGGATGAATAATGAAACAATAATCCATGGTACAGGCCTCAGTACAGTGATATTAAATCTGTCTTAGTGTGGAGTGTTTCATGGTTACGTATTGTGGTAGGATTGTATTTTGGAGGAAGGAAGAAGATTTTATTCATTTCTAGTTGGTTGTAACATTGGTTTATAACATTTTTTGTCTAGATCCTTCATCAGAAATTAAAGCAAAAAAAAAAAAAAAAAAAAAATTGCTAATCTCATTTGTTTTTATGTGAATCAATTGTTTGTGATTGTTCATCTGTGTTTTATAAACCTTCAAAGCAGTTTTAACCTTTTAACAGCAGTTTTCCTTAATTTCCCTATGGGATTAATAAAGTATTCATCTATCATGTATCTAACTCCAGCTAATGATTGTGTTTTATTTCAAGTAATCTCCTAGTTATTGCCTGGGTTATGTTAAGTTGATGCCTCCAATTGTCTTTTCTCCAAAACTACAAATATTGAGTTTATATCAAATAAATCAAAGAATATTTGAAAATTCTCAAAATTTAAACAATGGAACTGGGGATTGTTTAGTACTTTTGCTTGAAAAATAAGTGAAATAATAAATCAGTCATTAGAATTTATTCTTTTTCTTTTGGGTTTGGTTTGTTTCCGCTCTTAAAAGTAGTAATTCAACTCCCCAACCCCCCATTTTGTTACCAGTGCACTGGAGCCTGACTGATGGTGGATTTTATGGAGTAAAAAAAATTAATATTGATATATGGGCCAGTATTTTTTATCCTCTACAACAGGGGTCCTCAAACTATTCCACAGAGGGCCGTGTGGCTGCAGGTTTTTGTTCCAACCAAGCAGCAGCACACCAGACTTGACTCGTTTAATTAACTGATATCAGTCTTCAGACTGTTGATTGGTCAAACTATGTGATCTGGACTGGTTGGAACAATAACCTGCAGCCACATGGCTGAGTTTGAGGATCCCTGCTCTACAAGTTGTCACTGGTAGGTTTCTGTTCACCTGCTCAAGAATTGCATGTGTTTTATGCAGTATGTAGAGGCAGAGAAACAATGATGACATATATATTTGTCAATGTACATATATGCAGATGACATTAATATATATGTTATAGGTCAGTATCAGACAATATTGGCTGAACAATGTATCAGTCAGGTTCTACAGTGCATGATATGTGAATATGGATGTGATATTGTCTACTTATGTCAATCATGGAAGATACTAGAAATGAAAATAATTGTATGCAAATACTATTTCATCTGTTCACTCAAAGTTTACATTTTCATGCAGTTTTGCAACATGATCTTTCTGTATCTGCACTGAACAGATGGGAGCGCTAATCATAACTAATCCACAAATATGTTTCAAAGGAGAAAAACAATTCTTAGGCTGCTTTAGCTTCAAACAGGTTGTTTAGTGTTGGTGTGTTGCGTGTTTAAGTGATGAGCTGAAATCCTGTTAACTGTTGATCACTGGAGTCTGCCCCTGCGTTTTGTGAGTGAAGGATGGTCATTACCCTGTATTTCATCTCACCCTTTCATTGTCAAGCCTCTGTCTGTCTGAAGGTCTGCCTTCTTCACATAAACGTTTTATGGTTTTGAGAGGAAAAAAAAGTATTTTTCTGACTGCTCAAAGCCTATGCTGTATTAGCACTTAAGACGTTGTGCCTCTTTGATGAAAATGAATGAGACCCAGCTCTTCACAAACACCTCAGTCTCTTTGAACTATTCTTTGTAGATTTTCCTCCATATCTCATTAAAAAAAAAAAAAAAAACTTTAATGTTCCAGTTCATTCTTCTCACGGCTCCCACTGCTGCAAGGGACTGACTGCCTTAGACGATACCTGCAGTAACATTGTCATAACAATCTAATAGTATGAATAAAGACTGTTTCTTTCTCTATTAGTGAAGTTTGAACACTTTTTTGTTGGTAGTTTTGCCAACTGTTTCCATTTTTATGCCTAACCAGCCTGTTGTTAGCTAGCATGCTAACTGCAGCTGGGCAATATAGTCCTGGTTTTCCTTTGCAGCCTCTCTGAGTTTTGCATAGCAGCACAACGCCAACTTAAAATACATATAGCAGCTGAAAAGACAGTGATCTTAGACCAGATGATCTTTTGACCAGATCAACCTCCACTGGAAAGTTCCACCAATAATCTGTTCTCTGTGTTGGCTGATAAACAAGTTCAGGAGTTCATCAGAATCAGTATCTGGAATAAATACATGGTGTCAAAACTTCTCTACAATGTAGACTCAGAGCTCTGGGTCCTGTAAACTTTCTCTATATTCTGTATTCCATTGTTCTTGTGCAGGAACCAGATTGTCCTCACATGCATTAGGAATTCACAGAGATGATGTGTGCATGGGAAGCGGCTTTGGTGTTTTTAATTTGATCTCCTCCATATCAGCCTCAGCGTTGACTCATAACCCTCCTGCAGCCATATCACAGCTGTATCAAGTTACCGCTAACGCTGACTGAATATTTCCGCGAGCTGGCGACAGGCTTAACACCTCACAGCACAGGTCACAACCTCTCCATGTCCCGCTGTTATATGGAAAACAACAAAAACAACACAAGTTTGTTTACTTGCATGGTAAACAGATACACCAGCTGCCTCTCTGTTGACAAACGACAGACACTCCATTTATTTCATAGCTGCATGTTGCATTAATATTAGTGAAACCACAAACCATGACTGTGGAGTTCTTTTCCCACATAACAAGATGACAGCGTCTCTTTCCACTGGTTTCCACAAGTTTGGTAAATGCAGTCACAGGAACCTCTGTTTGTACTTTTGGTTATCTACATACATAATGCACTGTTTGCTGGATTTCTACCCTGAATAGCAGAATAAAGAATAGTTTGGCGCCTGGTAAAAGCAGCTGATTCAGACATTTGGACTTCATTAACAACAGAGACAAGGTGAAAGAGGCAGGAGGTAAAGATGGGCACTGTGAGCAGCTGATGAGGACAACTGGAAACAGTCTTCTTTTCTCTGCGTGCTTGGTTATTACTTGATTAGACACTTGAGGTTAATTGCAGTAGTATAAAGGTAAGCATGATTACTGGATTGATTATGGGCCAGCTTCCCGGACTGTCATTAAACCTCATTCTGGACTCAAAAGTGAATCCTTCAGTGGACAATTAACCCTTTATTTGGCAGCTAAAATCCAACAATATTCTTAAAATTAAGACACACATAACATTTCCTTTTTGTGCTGTTTGAACACCTGTTATTCATTTCATGCAGAGGAACTGAAGGGCAACATGTACAATATATGCGCTGTGTACTTGTATGTAAGCTGAGTGGCATTTTGACATGAATGAGAGATTAAAGTTATTTTTATGACATTTTTACTGTAAAGAGTGTTCATGCATTCATGGTGGAAAAGTACGCTTTGGTTGACTTGAATTTCTGTCCTGTCTTGTTTAAAAAAATAACAGAGAGGATGTGGATACCTGCTAAAAGAATTTGGCCAAGACGGTGATGCTGCAGTCTGTCTGTGGGATGAGAGACCTGACTGTAGGCTGAAATGTGGCTAGCTGGTTAGCAGCCACTGAACTTCCAGTTAAAATACTTCCATGTAGCAGCTCATACATAAATAACAACTCTGTCCAAATGTTCAGCAACAAGTGCCACAATCTCTAAACAGAAGACAGAATTGTGAATAAAGAGTAGCGCCAAATACACTGAGGATACAAGAACTTCCTGTCACAACTTTCAGAATAAATCAGCAACCATATGCACAACTGATCATGTGATCACATGAGTTCAGATCTTTTGCTCAGATCTGGCCCTACTGAAAGGTCCAACCAGTAAAAAGGCAACATGTACAGTCTGCAGCTTCAAAAACAATGATTGACATCATGTCACATCCCTTCACATCAGTAGGATACAGCTGAACAATATGCAGAGCTGCAAATATAAATTGATTAATCATTGAGCTTACTGAGCGCTCCATCATGGTTTCATTGTTTTCAGTCATTTTTTAAGAAAAAAGGCTAAATTCTCAGGTCAGGGATGACTCAGGTCTGGTTTTCTGAGTAGTAAACCACATGTCGTGGTTTTGGACAGTTGATCTGTGGATGATCACCTACGTGACTGCATCAGTTGCCTTCTGTCGGTTTTCACGGGTGTGATCTGTAACTCTATAACTTTTCAGATAAACACCTCCTATTACACAAACACACTTGGCAGTGATTCTTGACTTCTTGTTATCTGCCGTCTGTGTATATGTAATCAAACCTCGCTGTGTGGAATTTAAGTAGACAGTGGGGCCACGTGATGACGTCAACCGTCAAACATTACAAATGACCTGAAGCTGTTTTTAGAGTACAAGCCATTTTTACACTTGTTTACACTTCCTTTATTAGATAAATTATATAGACGTAACTAAAAAAGGAAAAAGAAAAACAAAACAGCAAATGGAAGGGTGGTTAAGAAAAGACAGACCCATTTCCTAGTGCCCACCCAGCAGGGAGTCAATGGTCATTAGATGAAATGCATAACTACAAAGAGCTCAAAGTCCTGAAATCTGAAATGAGCAGTATAGACATAAAACTGACAAATTCTGAGCATCAACAAAATGAGCCTAAAAGTCCCTGAAGGTGGTTTAAAAAAACAAAACGACTAGTAAAAACTTACAAATATCCAGTAAAAACTCACTGTAGACGTTCAGACAAACGTCTGCAGATGATCCTGAAGTGGTTGTTATTTTCTCTGCCCCCTCCCTTCATGTGGCATCTACAGCAGAGTAGCTGCAGAAACAGTGCAGGCCCGAGACCATAGGACAAGCACTGCATTTGAATAGATATGGTGTAACATTCACAGCATAATGCATAATTCAGCCCCGCATCGTGGATTAAACCCCTGCTCCCCAGCTGTTACAGAGAGCCACTTAAAAAAACAGCATGTCGCACAGGCGACAGCCAAGACGCTGAGCTGTTACTGATATCACGCTGCCCTTTTTCCTTTTTTTCCCTTTTGGTGTCTTAACAGTTGAGTTTTAACTCCAGAGTATACAGCAGATTGAGTCACATAAAAAGTCACACTTATGTGTCATAATGTTTAAAAGTCCTGTTTGCCAGTTTTCTGTTTGAAAAAAAAACTGTGCTCTGCCTGTCTCAAAACACACATTTTCCAAACTTAAGGCGAGACATGGAAAAAAAGTGCAGAATTATAGAAAGTGCAAATGTTCACACATGTTTTTTTCTCTTTTTTACACTTAACCAAAGTCAAACAACTTGGCCACAAATACACATGCACACGAGGACAGTGTTTTCCATAGACAAATAGCCCCTATCAGAGATTCCAGTTCTCGTCGCCATGACAATGATTACATTTACCCCAAACACCGGTTTCTTTTCTTATGACTTATGGTGCCCTCCGCCCCATCCTCGGGGAGGGTGTTTTCAACATAATTCATGGGAATGCAATGCTGGAACAACATTACATGGAACCAATTGATCAAGTCTGACACATGGAGGTGGTGGTGGGGGGCTGCACAGAGAGAGAGGGTGATAACAATAGACCAAAAAAAAGATGGAAACAGAAAGTGCAAACCTCTGCCGATGCTGAACGATTTCTCAAACTGGCAGATTCATCTGAAAACATCATACCTGTCACTGACATGTGACGATCTCCTGCAGCTGTGTCTATTACAGTTGGATTATTGATGGTGGGTTGGGGGGCGGAGAGGAGGTGGTTCCTGTCTGTTTTGACATGAATATAGGTGCACACCTCAGTGATTTAGTCTCCATTCAAATGTAGTTAAATGCGGCAGATAATGAGTGTACACAAAACGGCTGTTTCCATTTCCTCCAACTGTAAGCTGTGCAGCAGTGATCAGGAAGTGAAACCACGTTATCGAAGTCCCGCCCATACACCTGCCCAGCCAATCACAAGTCAATCTCATCTGTCAATCATGGTGTCTCAGCCCTTTTTCCATCGTAACATCAAATAAATGAAACTAAACTGTGATAGGAGCTACGTAAAATAACAGAAATATGTATTTGACACTGATGTTTTAGTTTGGTTCATGTTCCATCTGCTAACACGGAGGTGGGTGGGGTTTATGACTGCAGCCAACCACCAGGGGGCCATCCAGATATTTCGGTTTCACTTTTGGCATCTGTCATTTCAACAGTGTCATTGCAATGATCTAAAATTCCATGTGCTGTTTTCAGTTCTCCTGGATCAAAGTAAAAATAGTTGACAATCTTGTTCAGAAAGTATATATTAAGAATATACATACATGAAGAGATGAGCAGGAAGAAATCTGTCGTCTGTAACTTTATGTAAACATTTGCATTCTGCAGCAGAGCTGGGCCACTTATTTCTGTTTTACGGCTGCTTCCTTACGTTGACATTATAGGCAGTGATTGTGAAAAGGCTTCACAGGATTAATGTGAGTGTTTGATTAAAGCCGACACTGTGAAACTTGGTGCACTGAGTTGATTATCACTTGGTAGATGTGGGGACATGTGCTGTTCCTCAGTAATACCTTGAGAGCCTCTGGATTATTTACTGTTGTTCACAATCAGGGAGGCATGTGATTGGTCCCACATTCATTCTACAGTAGGACTCCTTTTCTCAAACATGCTAACACACAACATGCTAATTAATTTAACATGTTAAAAGTGAAGTTTCAATTTTTACTACATTTGTATCATTGTACATTTGTAAGTTAACTGATAAAGATAAATAAATCCTGTAAGCATCTTCACCTAAAACATCTTTACAGTGCACAACTGAGCATTCTGATCTGAAAAGTAAAAGAAAACAAAACAAGTATAATATATAAACAAAAGTCCTACATTCTGCTCGGGAAAATCTTCTATCAGCAATTCACATCTGACTACTTCCTTACTTGGACCTGCAGGACCAGTCTGCTGTGACACACAGATGCTATGATTAATTACGTTTGGAATTATTTCAGGAAATCGTGCTGGCGGACGTAATATGTGATAAAAAGTCAGTGGTGATGCTCTGTGGCAGGTGCATTCCCGCTGAACACAGTGTGAAGTCTGTGCTGTTGTTATTCGTAGAAATCTGTCAGTTTCCTAACACACAGTTTAGTTACATCAGTCCACAGACTCCTGTCAGTTGTGTTATTTTACAATATTTTTGGGTATTTTGCTTCACATTCGTACACGAGTGCACAGGGTTTTTGGATGCACCAGCTTTTCCACCAGAGCTAACGAGCAGCAGCGACGAGGTGGGGTCTTCTCTGAAACAAATCCTGAGCCTGGCACAGCAGGAAATACTGCACCTATTTATAACCACAAACATGCAGTTTTTCAGCCGGGACACATGGGAGGGCTCCAATTAGCTCACAGGAAACCCACAGAGGCAAACACTGAGATAACTAATAATACACCCCCCTTCACACACACACACACACTGACACACTGCACCAGGAGGAGAGAGGGAGGAAGAAAAGATTTTAGTTTGAGTGGAAGGTTTCTGCCTCTGATTAGAAGACATTTAAGTTTTTGTCATGTGTGATGACAAGAGATATAATATTATATCTTATATAATTCTGGGTGAGATTGGTGAGAACAGACTATAAAACAGATCCTTCACTGACCTCTTAAACACAGTTATTCTATTTATTTTGGTATTTAATGAATAAACACATTCAGTTGTTCACTTACATTTACTCGCATTTATTGTTTCAAGACTCATTCAATCAGTGACACAGTCACTTATTCATTCACACTGAGTCTCTCTCCTCTCATTCACAAACTCATCCATTTCTTCAATTCTTCCTTTTCTTTTTTCTTTTTTTTTCTTTTCTTCAGTCCAGTTCCATCATCATTTCTCTTCTTCCGTTCACTCAAACTCACTGTTCATTCATCTTTCATCAGTTCACACATTTAATCATACTGTCTATAACGATCTGGGTGACTGATTGTTATTGATCTGTTTGTCCGAATGTCTCATTCATTCACCATTTAATTTTTGAATTTATTCATTGATGTACATTTATTGAATTGATCGATCAATTATCAATAAATTTCTCCCAGTCAAATAAGAGATAAATTGGTTAAAAGGGACATGATTCTACTGCAAGATAAAAGACTGGGTACGTCGGAGAAATCATGTGATGAGGATTATTTTAAAATATTATTTGCATCTGTAATGAGGCTTAGAAGAACAACTAATGTTATTGGACTAATGTCATGTTTCAAGATATCGGTAAGAGATGAGCAGTAACTCTGTACTGGATCTGGTGTTGTGTTGTTGATGTGGACAAACAGCTGATATTTTTATTCTAATTGGTTTTATTCTGTGCTTTATTCTTTATTGTTTCTGTTCACTTGCTTAATGACTACAAATTTAAATATACATCGTATATAGGAGGAGAAACAGTGATGACACCATTTTAAATCACCTCATGTATATTTTCTGCTTTATGTTCTGTAAAAAACTATTTTTTTAAAGTCAGTCGGTATATTTGCTGATACCATTATATCTGATGCATTAGTCAGGCTCGAATTCTCTCTTCTTTCATCTTTAACTTGAGTGTGAATTTTCAGTCCAGACTCATCCTCTAGCGTTGCTAGTAAATCTGCTGAACTGTGAAGTGAGTTTGATTTTTATAACAGAGGTTGAAATAAAAGATCAAAGCTCAGCACTGAGGTTACATCTGAATAAAAACAGTAGCAGTTCCATGACACTGCAAGTTTAACTAAATGAATTCTTTAATTTCACACTGCTGTTTCACTGCTGATTCAGAGTGAATCCACAAGATTCACTAGCAGGTGAAGACAGCTGAAATGATTAATTATCAACAATCGTCTGTGAGGAGAGATTACAGCGAGGATGTGATATTATCTGCACCGATGACAGATTCACCGAACCGACTGAGTCATGGTTAAAGACGCCGTAAGAGGGAAGTTAAATGAAAGTCAGAATTATCTTATAAGTACACAAGCTGTTCTCTGATGGAATAAAAACAGGCTGATATTTGAATGAGAGGGCTTATAGAAAAACTTGTTCTGTGTGATAATTTGTTGTGACAGTTGTTGTAGAGCAGCGTGCTGACATTTTGTGTTTTCTGTGTAGCAGATAGTGTTTGCAGAAGATCTGCAGCCCACACAAAGAGATACTGTGGCTGCAGGGGAAGAAAAAAAAAATCAACATATCAACTGTTTGTTAACAGTAAAAAATTAAATGGAATTTTCCATCAGTGCTGTGGTAGCAATTTAAATCTGCCAACTACAGAGTCTGACGTCTAAACGAAGAGGCAGAAAACCATGACTGTATAAAAACCAGGAGTTGGCTGCTGGGAGAAAGGATTTACTGTTAGTGGCCTGAGAAGTAAAACAAAAAATCCTAAAAGAGGACGTTGTGGTTTCTCTGCATAATCCAACAGACGTCAGTGAGTGAAAGCATTTCCAAAATAGCTGCTGCTGCTGCTGCTGCTGCTGCTGTTATGGACCTGGACCAAGGAAAATGAAATTGCAAAGTCCCTCAAAGATAAAGGCGTTTTTCACCCTTTGAGGTGAAAAAGCCAAAACTGGTGACCACAGTTCTCACCGCTGGGAGAAATATTTCCATGTCATGTCGCATCATTAAGCAAAAAACATAAACTAACATCAGATCCAAGAGAAAAGAATCAGATAAACTCAGTGAAATATCCCTTTAACACAACACTGCCATTCTCCTAAAACCTGCAGCAAATCATTTTGAGATGATATCCAACAAAAGCCTGATGCTCGTAGGCTAAAGCGCTGCCCGCTAAACCTCATTTAGAGGTTATTAATTTCCATATATCAGCACAGAAAATAAAAATAACCAGAGTTCTCACCTCAAAAAGAAGCCATCAAGTGCACACTTAATTGGAGCCAAATTGGACAGAATCAGCAGAGAGAGAGAGATAAAGAGAGGAACGAAGCAGGAAGGCCCGATAACAAATTATCTGAATGGGAGGTAAAGCTGCATAAATAAATGAAAACCAACCTACTGCGGTAAATGAAATCAAAAGGAAAAAAACAGAAAACCAGAGGAAGCAAGGGGGGAAGTGTGTGTCAGTGTGTGTGATCAAAGACGGGCAACGGGGGGAGGGAGGCGGCGATGACCCACTGAGGGGGAATATTTAGTCCTGAGTTCACATTTTTCTGCAGAGGATGAAGAGGTACTGTTGTTTGAGCAAACATGGCGACCAAAGTCAAAATCTTCAACCACAATCAGTTGCTCATTATTAGAAATTAGGACATTTTGAATGTAAGCTGCATATTAACGCACATATTAATTTTAGTCACTACAAGAGAGCTCTCTGTCGTCTCCTAAACTTCAACAAGAAGGCCGGTAAGCATGTTTTTACTTTAGTTTTAGGTTTTGCAAAAGAAAATAAAAGAAAAACTTTTGCTAGATTCTTCAATCAATCATGTGCACTTCATGGTGTTCACAGTTTACTCACTGGTGTGTGATTGTGAACAACATGGTGTCTCAACTCAAATACTCACTGCATCATGTGAACATCACTGAACAAAATATCCACCATCACAGGATGGCATGTTTTCAGTAAAGCAGAGGTATAATTCTTCATAATGGAGCTCCTTTACTTTCCTCTCTTGATTAAAACTTGTGTTGTTAACAACAAAGTATAGTTGCATATCTGCTGCTATAAAAAGCGGGGGGCTGCTAGAACGCCGTTGGCAGCTGGGTTGGCACTCAGCTGTTTTGTCCTCATGCCAATACTGTTTTGAGACAAATTGTGCCAAACCAAAAGACCCAAACTGACAGTTTCAGTCTGATTACATGTGCCATTACATCTTGACTCACATGACTTTAAAATAAACATTTTACTTTCATGTGTATCATCCATTAGCTACTCACTGGTGGTTCCTCTCCTCCTCTTCCTCTCCACCCATGATGGCGACATTTAAGTGTGAGATGTGTCTGCCACTCCATGTTTAATGTTTTAATTTTTTTTTTTTTTTTTTTTTTTTTTTTTTTGACATCATCCAGGTATAAATAGGACAAGTGTGGACTGAGATGCAGCAAGAGAAGACTTAGACTAAAACTTGTGAGTGTTATTTTCCCTTAGTGCAGTTCTCTAATTGTATCAAGTATTTTGAGTGTTGAGTGTTGCACAACTTTTAATTTCCAAAATAGCAGCATTTAATGTGATAATGTCATGAGTTGAGTGGAAATAAAACAACGTATCCCATTTTCCCTCCAAAATATCAGAAGCTGAAAATGATTAGATCAAGAAACGTGAACTGAATTTCCTGTGATAATTTTGTTGATGCGACGTGTGAATTTTTACAGTAAGTAAATAAAAATCTATCCCCATGGCAGTAGCAGAAACTGGAGACAATAAAGAAGCGTTTAAATCAACACTAATAATTGCTACATGTGATGCACCTCAGTCCCCAGTCTGCAGACAGCAGTGGTCAGGGCTAATATCAAGCTGACAGGAAGCTAAAAAGCTCTAACTCTATGGCCCCATGAGTCCTGACATGTGCACATTAGTTTTGAGGGCGTCAAGTCTGCACCACGGTTGAGATTTTGTTCAGATCAGACAAGGGCTGTGCAGGATATGACTATTTCCTGGAGGCAGCGTGCACCAGCATAAACACGATTTGTGTTGAACATCTTAAAAATCTCAGTAGAAATGATCAGCTGGTTCAGTGCTAACTCAAAACTCTGATTTATGGAGTCAAAGTGCTGTGTTTTGCACTCCCAGCATGCACCCCGGCATCCTCTGTAGTGAAGGAATGTAGCGCTTCCTTTGCTAAAACAAAATAAACAGCGCTGAATCCAATCCAAGCAGCAATTATGTTTCCCATCATGTTACTGGGAAAACAAATTAGTGGTATACAAACATAATTTCTATGAAGCTGATATAAAGAAAAATAACTGTGGTTTGTGTGTAAGATGTGGTTGGTGGTAAGATGTGTTAAGCTGCAATGATTCACTTGCTGATGCTCCATGTTTCTGTTCACAGCGACGCTGCCTGTGAAGAGAGGTGACAGAGGCGACACGCAACACCCACCATCATGTTTCCCTTATGAGCTTCTTTAACTCTAGCTAAAGCGGCAAACAGCTACTTTATGAAGGTGTTAAACAAATATCAAATGTCACATCAAATCAGTGTTAAACAGCAAAACACAGTTAAAACTAATGAAAACAAACCAACACAAATATAGCAACTAGATCACCTACAGAGGCCATTCATCCGTCCACCCATCTAACCATCAATTCTGTCCTGAAGCAGAGACCCAGCAGCTCAGTGTTGTGATGAAACTAAACACTGAGCTGCTGTGCCACCCAACCTGCATAATTAAACCAGCATTTTGAGAAAACAGTAATTGACAGCAGCAGAAGGAGCAGAGATGAAAATAAAACCAATCATTTTTTAGTTTTTTTTTTTTTTTTTTTTTTTAGTGAACTTTAAAAACACAAAAGAGATGAATGAGCCTGTGTAAATAACACTATTTGGTAACAACAAACTGCAGATAATACAACATTTTTTGGGGAAAAATTAAATGGATGTTTGAACTGATATTCTCACTCTGTACAGGTTGTTGGTTCATCCATAGAGAGGATAAGTGGTTTTTACTCTGCATTTTATTGGTTTCTGTTCAACTGGTTTTCATATCAGTGTATGTGCTGACGACGCCAATATATCTGTTATAGACCAATATCAGCTGACTGACGTATCGTTCAGTCTCTTCAGTGCCTGATACACTGTACTATGTCAATAATGGAAAATGCTAAAAATGTATAATGCTTTTCATCACTTTACTGCACTAAAAGCTTAGTTTCGGTTTTGTAACATTAACAACATCATAATTAATACTTACACGAGTTTCAGTGACAAGACGCAGGCTAATTATACTAATTTCATTTCATAAAAAAATTAAAAGAAAGGTGCAAATCTAACAACGTAGTAATCAAGTAATCAATACGAAAAAAAAACTATTATTTTTTTATTATATAAAAAACTACTATAACTTCTGTTCTCGTGCTTGCTATTTTTAGTTCACGTTCATTTACAGTCTCACACAGCAACATGCGATACACAATATAAACCACAACATCTCTCAAAATAGTCAATAATTTCAATAAT
Source organism: Polydactylus sextarius (assembly GCA_016801845.1). Taxonomy (NCBI): domain Eukaryota; kingdom Metazoa; phylum Chordata; class Actinopteri; family Polynemidae; genus Polydactylus; species Polydactylus sextarius. The sequence continues at coordinate 4,377,397 of CM028906.1, read as the reverse complement.
TTTAACTGCTGAGCAGGAAGGGGAGGAACCACAACCATATTTTCAAGAGAGCAAAATAGACAGCAGATATTTTGGTGTTTTAATCATGGCGGTGTTTGGTTTATGATATATTCACACACTGCAGACGCAGCAACTGATGCCTCATTTTGTTTCTTCAAGCAGCCTCACAGTTTGGAAATTACCTCTGTTTTTATTCCTTTTTGCTGGCACACAAACACGAAAATCAGGTAAAAAAAAAAAAAACCAACATCATCATTTCCAGACTCTTTCAGTGTAAAACAAACACAGTAAACATCACTGTTTGTGGTAATTTGCGCTCATCATCCTTATCTCACTATAACTTCCCTTAAACATGCATGAATTGGCACTGCAGTGTTACAGTGCACAGCTCCTGTGCACATTACAAATCAAACCATTTGCGTGGATTGAGATGAAGTGTGTGTGTGTGTGTGTGTGTGTGTGTGTGTGTTGGGGGTAGGGGGATCTCGGTCGTTGAAGACCATGAATCTGACTCATCGTCATGTAAGCTTCACCCATTGGTTTGCGTACATCAACACACACAAATGGACGCACCCGCATGCTCAGCGAGCTGCACCCCGGGCCCTTCACAGCGAGCGTTAGTCACTCCACATAAAAGCATCAAGTCGCTCCAGAGCAGAGAGAGCGAGTGGGAGACGAGGTCTGTGGAGGTCTGGTCGTGGCAGCCATTTTCCAAACTAACCACCACCCAGGCGGGCGGGACAAAGAGTCGAGAAGGCTTTAACCTGCGTGAGAGACAGACTCTGGTTTACATAATGGTGATCGATACAGAAGAAGACCACCCCTGATCCAGGCTCATGTAGGATTTGTGTTTCCCCCGTCTACAGCGACCTAGACTGACCATGGGGGTGAAACCTGAGGTCGTCTGACTGTAATTGATGTTGACTCACATGTGGCACTTATATAACTGGATATTACCCATCAGCATTTAACATTAACGCCCGCCACGCCATGTAAAAGTGAATCGGAGGAGCGTGTTCGGCTGAATAACACTCTGCTCTCTGATCTGAATTTAAACCTCAATAGCAGCGCAAAATGAGTAATGTAGCACGTCTCTGTAATGTCTGTTAGATAATGGTGATGTAGTACTCACTGACACTGTTATCAAACTGTGTAAGATGTAATCACTGAAACGTTTTGTCAAGCTGCTGATGCCCGACGGGTGGAGGGGGAGAAAAAAAATGCAAGAAAAGCAAACAGGTTTCAGGAGAAAAGGATCCGAGCTGAAGAGGGACCGTTAGTGAGCAGCTCGATACTGTGGGTGATGAAGAGTCAATGTTCTGTTCAGTGTGCTGAGATTTCCATCTAACTGCAGACACTAAGGTTTTGAATCTAGAGTCAGTCGGCTATATCAAACTGGATACAGTTAATGTGCAGTTCACTGTATGTAACAGACGCTCGTGCTTTCACTGGAAATCCTGTTTTTATCGCTGTAATTTAAGACATTTCGAAGCCGACGTCGACACGGAAATGCCTAAAGAACCAACTGACATACAATTTGTCAATCAGCTGGTTTGATTAGCGTGAAGCAGTTTGTATGATGCCCTTTGTTTCAGTCTCAGTAAAAAAAAAAAAAAAAAAAATGACTGATGACCAACAAACTGTGAACACACACCAGAACTATGAAGTTAAAGCTGCATTCGTTGGTTTGTAACTATCAGCAGTCATCCAGAGTCGTGTGTGTTCACCTGATGAAGCAATGCACCACATCACATGATCTCACGGAGGCTGTGGTGCAACAACCTACTGTAATGTTTGCAAAACATTTTGCAATCAAAAGAAACAGGATGCTACTGGTTGCTCAGCAACAACATCAGCTTCTTTAGGACACAGATGAGGTGGTAGCACCATCATTTAAATAATCCTTATCCCTAAATATCACATTTGATATTAATCAGCTCTGACAAGTCTAGAGGTGGTTAATACACCACCAGCATTGCGTTACCAGTGTTACAACAGTGTTACAATATTGTTCAGGCTCACATTGATTACATAAGTTACACATTGAAAGCATTGTCTTTTTCCTTCTTTAGTGCATCACAGAGTAGCAACATTTTGTGACATAAACAGGAGATGATGGTGGAAAATTTAGAGTCAAAGCCAAGAGCAACAGTTGGAGGTGCACACATGCACACACCTTCACAAGCACCACAGACGTGAGTTACAATAAAAATGGAGAATCTCCAAACAGAATCCATGAGTGTGTTTGTACGATGTGCTAAACATAAGACAGTGAGCAACATGCACCACATGGGCTCACGTGGTGCATCAGCCCATGATGAACCACATTATGTGGCTGATTTGGTAATTAAACTTGTGCAATTCCTAACAGAAGTGTTGTCACTAGTTTATTGGGTGGGAAAGTTTTCACACTGTGGCATCCTGACTGAGCTTCCAGACCAGATTCATCCTTTGTTGGGCTTCCTGTCTCCTTGGTTTTGCTCTCCTAACTCCAGATAAATATCTGAGTCTTTAACTTCGACTTTAATGTCACACGCAGGTTGTTAACTGTCGTCCATCTGCTGTTTGTCGCAGGACGGGTCGCGAGCAGCAGGTTCAGCTGAGCTTGTTTGCTGTAAATGGCTTTGATGCGAGCAGTGAACTGCAGCCCGTGCAGCCAAAAACACTTTGCTCCTCAGGTATTCTAGGCTGCTCACGATTTTCTGCAACTTCTGTGAATTCACGTCGCACACAGTCCTCTGAATCAATACAAGCAGCGTTCATTAAGGGCCTTTCGCTTTGGTTAATGATATCCCTTATCATTAAATCAGATTAAAAACAAAAACTGGGTTCGGTCTGAAACACATTCCAGGAAATGAAACTGCAGCAGCGAATTTATTGTAGGGTGTTATTTTGCTGAAGTTGAAGCAGCATGAGATGTAATGCTGCAGCCTAATATAGCTCAGGTCTGCATGAATAATGTACATAATTTGACTGATCATTAGTCAGAGCCTTTATAAAGCTTTCTCCTGTTATTATGGTGACATTATTCACTAATGTCTGCCCAGAGAGAGGGTTTTTATTTCTATTTTTTATTAGAATAAAGCTGTAGAGCTAAAGCTGTAAAGTTTGCTTTTGTCTCATCTGTTTTAAAACTGGACACAGGGACAGAAATTTAAATTAGCCTTGTAAAAAAAGAAAAAATGGAAAAAGATGTCATGTCATATCTAGAGCAACTTTGTATAATGGCGACAACGACAGTATTAACATTAATGTGACACGCTGCCTGACCCTCTGGCCCCATCCATTGTGACATCAGGTTTGGTTCGTCCTACATGAGTCCTTGGCGTTGGATGTGCGGGAGGCAGAATCTGTCCGTTGTCTTATCTAATCACCAGCAGCTCCAGGTATTTTTAGACAAATGGCTTTAACAGCCGGCGGTCGGCAGTTAATTGCAGCTCTAATATAAGAGAAATGATGAAAACAAACAACGTTGTACTGACTTTTGACTACATTTAATTTCATATTTGCTTGTGAGAGGGCCTGAATAAGAAAGTCTTTAAGTTTCACGTGTGTGTTGATTGTTGAACTACAAACTACAAACCCTGCTGTGCTGAAATGACCTGCTAATACAACTGTAATGGGCTCCATGTGTAAGCAACATTTAAGATTGTGTACATACTAGTTTATGTCATTACATGTAACAATTGACTGTAACCATGTATAGTCGCATTTGCATGTAGGAGATAATCACAACAGTGCTTCCAGAGACTTTTTGAGTTTCAATTGACTGAAACAAATGTAGTTTGTCTTTTTATGTTGGTTTTGTCTGTTTTCTCTCATCTGATTAATCAGTGGTACGCAAGTCTTATTTTTGTCTTGAAAGCACAATCTCAACCTCTCCTGCATTTTCATCAGCTTCAAGAAAACAATCGCTCCTTCCTTCTTCCTCATCCTTTAACAAATGGTGAGTGGCCAAAACTGGTCAGAAAGGAAAATACACCCAACAAGTGTGAGACAAGGTTGATAGCGAGAGAGAGAGAAAGCTGTGTATAGATGAAAATAAGATTTACAAAGAGGGATGGTCTGGTAATGAGTAGGCTGAGTCTGTAGTATTTTAGGTATACTTGCATGATAATTGAATCCCCAAATTGCTCCCAAAGATGTGTTAAATAAAAGCATCTACCGAATGACTAAATGTGAATTTAAATGTAAAATAAATCCAGAAAATGAGATATTGAATAGAAGTGACCCCATGCAAAAAAAAGGTGCAGGCTCTGAGGCACATCCACAGCACAAATTTATGTAATCAACTTAAACATTACGTTGAAGCTGTAAAGAACGCATCAGCAGAAAGTTCCTCGTAAGAAGTAAACAAATAAACACTCATAAATTAAAGAATCATTGAATAATCTGCTTCTTGCTGCATTCTGTCACCTGCACTGACCAACATTACGGTTCATTTATTGGCTTTGCCATTTTTATTCACTGCTGTCTTAAATAATAAAATTCATGCTAATTCATGGGGAGCTGATGCACCAAGTTTCCATCCACAAATGTTTACATTGCATTTTACAGCAGACGACTCCTGCATGTCGATCAACTTCACCCCTGTGACTCTGCACACACGCTGATAAATGTGTGTGTGTGTGTGTGTGTGTGTGTTGATTCCCACAGCTGATGGTCGGCATCTGCAGCCTCCTCCACAAAGTTTACAGGAACCAGCAGAACACACACACACACACACACACAACCAACCCCCCCTCTGTCCACTGCTGCTCACCAGCTCATCCTCACAGAGGGAGCAGAGAAAACTTTTTTAAATTTTTGAGCAGCTGCTCCATTTAATCAAATCTCAAGCTTGTTCATGTAAAAAAAAAAAAAAAAAAAAAAACCTGCAGCACAAGCTCGCTGGAAAAATAAGAGGAAAAAAAAAAAAAAAAAATAAAATAAAACATGATATGACAAATCTTTGAAATGCTTACCTTTCCCAATGCTATAACAAATCTGTAATCCTCTGTTGTCCCAGATTGTCAGTGTGTGTATGTGTGTGTGTGTGTTAACTTAATAAACATTGTGACCAAACGGACCCCCTGGGTCCACTGCAGGTAAACTCTTACAACATTATATCTTAGAGTGTAAATATTGATTCATAATCAGGATTACATTTAATATTTCTCATTGTTGTGGAACCTATAAAACCAAATCAGTGTTTCTTTTTTAGTTAATAACATAATCATGTAAAAGCACATGCTGATTTGTCTGTTTGTGGATAGAAACCTGACACGGGTCAGACGTCTAATTAGCAAAAAAAAACATTGTGCACATCTAGAGTGAAGTAAAAGCTGAGGACGCCGCTGGATTACTGCAGCCGTTGAGGAAGAATCAGGTTGCTCTCTGTCAATAGACAGACGTTATATAACGGCTACATGGAAACCACAAGCCGGTTTAAATTTACACCACTGCCATAAAACCCAGTGAACGCGATGCTCGCATGGAAAGACTTTGGTGACAAACAGTCTTTGTGGAGCAGATGAAGGCCCACAGTGATCAGGGCGTCAACGCAGGGCAGCTAATTGTTTAACAAAAGAGAGTGTTTGTTAACTTTGTGACGGCAGTGAGATTTTTACCATTTGAAAATTATGAGAAATTTCTGTTAAAACAATCCGTCCTTGATCTGAGACAGCGGCAGGCGTGAGCAGGCTTCTTATTTTTGGGCGATTTTGCCGCCTGAAGTGACAACTGCGTCTGGCAGGTTTTATCAGCTGTGGCTGCAGAGCTAATTAAGGTAATATTAGCTTCATGAGTCGGTTGAAAACGCCGTCTCTGCCTGACTTTACAACATCTCCAGCTGAGATGATTTAAAATGAGATTCTTGTAAAAAAAAAAAAAAAAGGGGGCGTCTAAAGCACCAGGTAGCCTCACACAGAAACGTCCAGCACCAGATGATCCACACAGAAGAGTAAAGAAAGTAAAAAAATGTTGTTCCTGTGCTGCAGTGCAGAGACTGTGAATCCTGGTGTTTTAAATATAAAAACCACAAATGAGAACATTTTAAAGTTTGAAGAGTAAGGACTTGTGAGATGAGACCTAACCTGTGTGTTTAATAAATCGCTGCTGGAGGGTAAACTTGCTGCTAATGTTGGTGATAGTAGAGTGTGTTGAACATAACCTGTAACTCTACATGCTAATGTCACTGATGTAGTGAGTCAATGATGTGGCCTTCACAGTAACAGCTTATGTTCACAGATACGGAGTAAACATGTAGACGTAGTCTGGTTTCATTTCAAGTCTGGTCAGTTCACATTGTAGAGTTTTTGGATGTTTTAATGAAAGAAGTACCAGAGAGTCATTCAGGTGATCAGGCTACAGAAGCCCCACGTTCCAAGTAAAACATTTTTTTTTTCTGAAAAATGTTTCTTCAAATCTTCAAAAAGTTTCCCTTTTTCCATTTGTGAAATGAGTCCTGAGGGCTAAGTTTTTTTAAGTTTGTGTAAACAAGTGGACATTTTCTCAGCTCTCTGCCAAGTACCAGGCAGTTTAAAAAAAATCACTTGGCAGAAAGGTGAAAATACATTTCACTTGCCTCAAAAACTTTTGCACAAAAAAAAAAAAACTCTTTAAAAATGATTAGTGCCATAAAAATTCATTAAGTGTTGTTTCCAAAGTTTTGCAGAAGAAAATAAAAACAAAGTTGGATGTTGGATAATGATTCTCATTTGCCTCTCATAGCTTCCATATAAACCATAAAAGTCTTTTAAGTTGACATTTGATTGGGTGAATATCTTGACACTTAGTCAAGGTCATTTAATTCAATTTAAGAAAAAATAACAAACAAGTGTTAAAATCAAAATTCAAAACAGATTATTGAAATCTACCAAATACTTTCACCTCATTGTTTGTTGTAATTGTGTTTTTTATTTTAAGTTATTAACTAATTTAATTATTTCAGCTGTTTGACAGTGCAGAAAATCAATACAAAGTATAATTAGACATTGTGTTTATATTCTGTATCTGTAGTTTAGATCCCTGCTGCAGGGTATTAGCTAGGACACACATGTAGAGCTGTTACGTATAGAGCCTATTTTTAATCCATTCCAAAAGTTATTGAAACATTTTACGTCCGAAGCTTGACAGCCTGCTTTACGCATGCTAAGGTGTGTAAGCTGTGATCAGTCGTATTGTTTTGAGGAGAAGGGGTGGGGTCATTTATCAACTAGAACCAGAACGTAGAGAGATGAAACGTCACCTCAGTCCTCCCTCCAGCTCCAATCACAGTGGACGGCTCCTCAGGTTTAAAACTGATGACTCCATCCTGTTTCAATTATTGTTAATGAATTTACGAGCACGTAGCTCAAGCCGGGTCCATTTTTAAAAGTGGGACAACAGTAATCGTAAATATTCTCTGGGTGACATCGGCCAGGATCGTCTGTTGTGTGTGTTGGCAGCACGTCTGGCTGACGGCCCTTTATCAGGCCTGATTAATGTATTGGCAGAGACAGATAAATGGAGACACATTCCAGCCTAATGAAATTCCATTCTGTTTTTTGTTGTTTTCTTTTCATGTTGCTTCGGTTACGTCCCAAGGAAAACATTTTATCACCGAGGCACCAGAGGATAATCTATGAATTCATTGTTTATAATAACTACTTAAAACAATACGTTTAAGATTCTTTCCTTTAGACAAGCAGCTGTTATTATGTTGTTCCAGCCTATGTAATTTTGCTTGATTAATGATTTTTCCACAAAATTAAATGACCGGCTGGGTCAGTGGAAAAACTGTTAAGTAAGAGGAAGAGGAAGAAGGAACGCTTTCCTGCTCAAATCCTCAACATTTAAACATTTGTTATTATTTTCATGAATGCACTGATAAGGTGTTTAAATCTCCTACATGTTGATTTCACTGCTCTCAGGACTGTTTGTATCAAGGGAAAACACATGACACAAGTGAAGGCTTTAAAATGCACTGCAGCCAGAATCTGCAGGTGTGCATTCACTTGCGGGAAAAAAAAAAACAGCCTGTGAATTCATTCAGCAACTTTAACAATCTTCATTCACAGCAGTAGTGTGTTGTTAGCAGCGATCAGAGCGGCAGCACTGCATTAAGGAAAACCAGCGGAGACTCTGATCGCTTGTTTTTATGAAACGTTTTTATGAAACGTTGAAACCTTATGATGGTTGAGTCCACGCCAATGGTTTCACACCATTCTGCTGCTCGGTAGGTGGTGGTGCTGGTGAGTAATGCACCAGCAGAAAAGGGCAGAGAGGGAGGAAACTGGATGTAAACAGCAGCACATTTCACATTAAAGTTATCAAAGAAATTCAATTGGTATGTGAGATGTTGGTTTTAATGTGTTAGTACAGAGTCTCTCTTTACACATGTAATGCTTCAGGTAATTTCCACCTTGGTTCCGCTCACATTCAACTTGACAGCTGATCCACCATAACAACTGTAAACACTTATGTTACACAACAGCTATAGAATAACTACACTGTCTGTGTTTAGGTCGGTTTCCTATGAGTCTCGCTTTCACGTTGCAATTCTGGCTCCTGAAAAATGAAGGTGCACTAACAGGAAATTTGTCTGGCTTGGAAAGAAGACATTGCCTTTTGTTTTTTACCCAGTAGCTCTGGGTGGCTTTAACTAGAGAAGGTGGAAAAACTTTTGGAAACTACCCAGCAAAATAAAAAGAGCCCCGTTGTCGAATAAGGCAAAGACAGAGAGCGACAGAGAGTGAGGTGAAACAAAAGTGAACCTTCACTGGAAGGAGCAAGACTCTGTGGTCAGACTGGGACAGAAGTTTAGCCCTGGACTGATCCGCTGGGATGACTTTATGGATTTTTTTTCCACGGGCCACCAGCTCTCTGATGGGGAGGCGCGGCCCTAATGGCCGGTCCAACTGAGCTCAGGGATTTGAGAGAGCCCTGAACCAACACTGTCCAAGTTATTCTCATTATTTCTACTAAATCAGTAAATAACAAACCCTACCTAGTAATTAATCTCGGCAGATGTTTGGCTCTTCCTCTATCACTGCACCTAAATCAGCTCAAACTTAATAACCGTTGCTTCATGCTAGTTAGCTGTGTTGCTAAAGCTGTCACAAGCACCCAGAAGCAAATACTGTTATAAAATGCACAGTGTTGAAACTTGCTTCATTCTGTTACAATCAAGAGTCTGGTAAAAATGGACATGATCGTCTAAAACGTGTTCAACTTTGGCCAGGAGCATCATCAGTGAAATGAATGGATTAATGTCACAGCTTGCCGGTTTATTGATTTCATCAAGGAAAAACTAATATAGATTGTGTTGTTATTTGATTAGAAATTATTTTCCTTGTGAAAGGTTTCATTTCAGGGCTTTTGGTTCAGACTGTGTTAGCTGTTGTGTGACTGCACCATCTCTACTCTGTTTGTTACTTTTGGGTGTTTTGGTTTCTGCCCCTGTCTGCAAAAAACACATACAGCAAAAACGTTAGCGCTGATGTGTTTGTAACTAGTAGACCCACTGGCAGCTCTCGCCCAGTGTATGTTGGGATGGGCTCCAACCTCCGGTGACTCCCCAAGCAGGTTATAAAGGTGGACATGAGAGATGGATGTTGCGTCTTGGCTGCAGGCTCGGGAGTCATTTTCCTGAACGGCTAAATGAGCCATTTGTCAGCAGGGTCGTCTGTGAATTTGACCTACGGTTGTCAGCACTATTTGGCCTTCGTTATGCAGAGCAGGTTGCTTCGATCTGGAAGAGTCAACTTGTCGCATAAAATGTAAGAGTGTGGATTCTAGAGGGGTTTTGTGGAGCCTAATTCTACACAACAAATACTGATGTAAAACTACTCTGTTACATTAAACTGAGGCTGTTTGTTGTTTCTGTTTAATTCTGAACATCACAGCTGAGCAAGAGGAATTACAGACTAATGAAAGGTCCCAGATCAAAGCGCTACAAACAGTGTGGACAACAGTGCTACAAAGCTAACAGGAGACTGTAAGTATATTACCGTAGTGCTTTTTGTCCACTGGCCCTGAATTAAACCAGTGTTTCTAACCTGGATCTGTCCTCAGTTTTGGTCTGCTGCTGTGCTGATGAGAAAATGTGCACCTCCTGGTGTCACACAACATAAAAATTGACTTGCTATCAGCATCATCAGTGCATTGTCTTCCATAGGCTGCCATTTTTACAAGTTTGAAAATGTGTCTGCAACCTCTCCCTTTTTCCTCCACGGTCAAGATGGCGACCGTTGACAGACATCAGTTGACTGTAACTAAAATATTAAAGGTCCTTTCTGTCTTTCACATCCTCTCTTTGTCAAGCTGCATGTGTTGTAAAGTCTAAACCTTAATGTCAAGACTAATGAAAATGCAGGAACTGCTTTAAGGTACTTTAATTTTTTGTGTTCTAGTGTTGCATGTTACCAACCAAATTTATAATTAATCAAAGTACCTGGAGGTCCCTACCCCTCCTCCCACGTTGCATTGCATGTCTGCTAATCCAGCTCAGAAATGTGACTCTAACCACTAAAGTCTATTCAAAAAGAAACAAACATCTGAACCACTTCAGTTTATTTGTACTGTTTGTACTGGTGCACAACAAAGGAGCATTATAGGAAAATAAAAGAGTGTCTGTCCACTGTGACTATGCAGGAAAATTACTCTCAGTATCAGTAAATCTGTCACTCAACGACATATATAGTGTCTAAAGCACTTTGCTGGCTGCCATAAGATAAAGTGGTACATTCAAACTGTAGCTTTTGTCTCCAACCAACATGCTGAGACGTCACAGAAGATGAGACGAGCAACAAAACATCACAGCAGAGACACTAAAACCAGTAAACATTGAGCAACACAAACTGTTCATCGATTAGAAAAACTGGTGAATAACTTTGTGTCTAGCGTTGTTCTTCCTGTTGCTGTGTAACCTGGTTTGATGTCATTATATACCTCACATGCACACACACCCTTTTCTTTCAGCTTCTCTTCTGTGTCCTCTGACGGGAGTGGAATACCTTTTGAAAAATAACCATAAATAACTCCGACTTTGTCACATGGCGCAGCCATATGGTCTAAATCTGCACTACAAAGACTGAAGCGTGCACATGACAATACGTGGCTACGAACACACATTCAGCTTGTTCTCAGGCTCAGAGACGACACAGCGTCTTTCTCACAGTCTGAGTTTAGCAGCTATGGGCCTCAGAATATTAACACACACACACACTTTGCTTGAATAATGTTTTGGATTGCACTCTCTTGCCATAAGCCATATTATGTAAGTGCTAAGTGTGAGGTATCAAGAGGAGATGGCTCTGTGCCAGTGTGTGTGTGTGTGGGTGCAGGTGTTTAAAAATATCTTGTATGAATAGTTTCTCTCAGGATACAAACACACACAGTGCAATAAATTATCATTATTATTATTATTATATGCTGATTTAGGGATTACGTTGAGAGGCTGTGTTGAAGCAGGCGACCTATGGACACAAACATCTCAACGTCTTTATAATGTATAATGAGAGTTGCATAAAAACTCTCATTACTCTGCTATAAAGAGAGTGTTCGTCTATGAATCCATCCATTATCTATAACACTTATATTTTGAAGGTCATTGAGGGGATAGAGCCAGTTCCAGCTCACACTGAATGGACAGGTTGTGAGTCTATCACAAGGCTGACATGTAGAGACAAATAACCATTTAGTCAATTTAGACTATGGGAGGAAACACACACAGGCCCAAGAAAGATGTGAAAACTAAGCACACATACCCAAGTTTAAACCCAGAACAGCGTTAACCGCTGCACCACCAACCTCTCCTGACAAAATAAAATACTTTTTGAATAACAATTCTGTCTGATATTGTTTATGTTTTTTGCAGCTGTTTAAATTTCAGATTCTCTGAATATCAATTCAAATGACACTGTTTCACTGTAAAATTCACTGCTGTGAAATGAAGTCAAACATTGAACTGAGGGAACACAAAGTGAACATATGGATTTGGGTTTTGCTGAATCTGGAGGAAAACATGTAGAAATTAAAGCATGGAAGTTGTTGTTTTTGTTATATGAGGAGAATATTGTAAATAAGACTGGACAGCAGAGACACGGTGATATTCTGACCTAAAATCATCACATTAGTGTGATACAAAATATCTGCTGCTGTGCACTGAGTCCATTAATGAGCCACAGAAGCATTTTATAGAACCTTTGACACAGGTTCTCAGCAGTCTGACCTCATGCCACTGACTTTGACACCGTTATAGATATTATAATGACAGATGTTGTTTATACAATCGTTGAAAATGATGAATGAGTGCAAACATCACCTGACCATGTGATGGAGCGCGTGTGCGCCATATTCCGGTATTTTACGCACAGTTACGCACACATAATGGCGCGTCATTCTTTGGTCCATAGGGACACTGGCGGTTTGTGATGAGCTGTTATTAAATATGATGCATATCAGAAAACATTCTGTGCGTTTATCGTGACTCGCGTGACTGTCAGACATGTATTGATCACACACTTAAGCTACGTACCTTGGAAGACATCCACATCCCGGAGATCCTCTGAGCTCGGAGATAATCATAGTCCTCTTGAGAGAAAAACAAAAACAAAAAATTGTGCACGAAGTCCAGCGGACAGGAGAGGAAGTTGCCTCGCAAAAACTCCCCCCTCCTACCCCGAGGAGTTTCCACAACAAGTCATTTTTGCTATAGCTTTCCACGTCTGCGTCCGTGTAAAGGGATAGTGTCAGTATTTTTGAGGTGGTGGGGAACGTGTTGTCATTGAGGCTCCAAGCCTTGTCCATAAAAAAAAAAAAAAAAAAAAAAAACATGGCGAGTCACGTCTCCAGCCATTTTCACCTCCCATGACTCATGTGCTTCCGATCACGGTGGATCAACAACAACACAAGGCGGGTTTTTAAGCAGATCTGTGTATATGTCATAAAAATAACTCTAGCCCTGGTTTGTCTGATGTCTGCTAAACAAAAGCTATTGGTTGATATTAAAGTGTTAGAACAGCAACAAAAGTCTTTTTTATCTGCTTTATCTGTCGTTTCCTTTTATTTTGAGTCCAATTTTTTCAGTGGCAGCGCATGAAAGGGGATTATTGAAGTTATTAATATCTTTAGTCTGCGCTCTTTGTGGAAGTTGCTCAAACATTCCTCAGCTAAGGACGACTAAATATTATCATCGCCATGTGCATGGCCTACAGTTTTTGTCTCTAAAATAAAAAGAAAAAAAAAAAAAAGAAAAATCCGTCAAACTGCGCAAATTTGAACATTAGTGCAATTTTTTCCCTCATTTTATTGCATAACAGCAAAAACGATCCCCTATCTGTTCTGTTACTGACAGATGAAACTCATAAAGTGCGAATGCATAGGCTGTCTACTATTTAATTTTAACTGATTCATTTTTATTATTATTAAGATCTGATTCGGAAGCCCGCGCAGGTTTAAATTGATTAATCAATTTATCAATTAACCAATTATTGGCTCAAATATTTGTTTTAACTGATCTATAGGTTTGTTAATTTGGGAGAATAATTATTCCGAAATGGAGAGGGGGATAACTGCCAATTAGTGATGTAGGTTTTGTGTGGGGGCGACTCTGAGCTGTGCGTAAAACGTGTGTTAGGGAGTGAAACCACCTGCTGTTGGGATTAGAAACAAAAAAGAGGAAAAAATCAGAACCTCTGTTTGTAATCACACGTCAGTCTGAATGGATTTAGAGTTAGTACTGTTTTTCCTGCTTATGTCTGTGCCGTTCCCTTTACTCGGACTCTTGTCGAGGCCGCAGAGCGATTCCGTCACCCCCTCCTCCATCTCCATATACTCCGCTTTGTCACCCAGCGAGGATCCAGAGGGCGAGCCTTTGAATTTCCTCAGAAAATCCGGGAAGTAGGGGCAGCCCGGCGGCATGCTCTCCACCACCGGAGGCTGGTCGTCGTTGTCGGTCTCCCTGTGGTAGAAGTAGTTGAAGTTGGACACAATGACCGGCACCGGGAGCGCGATGGTTAAGACGCCGGCGATGGCGCACAGAGAGCCCACTATTTTCCCTCCGACGGTGATGGGCTTCATGTCGCCGTAGCCCACTGTGGTCATGGTAACCACAGCCCACCAGAACGCGTCCGGGATACTCGTGAACTGAGACGTGGGCTCGTCCGCCTCGGCGAAGTACACCGCGCTGGAGAAGAGGATGACACCGATGACCAAGAAGAAGATGAGGAGGGCCAGCTCCCTCATGCTGGCGCGCAGAGTGTGACCCAAGATCTGCAGCCCCTTTGAGTGGCGGGACAGTTTGAAGATGCGGAACACCCGAACCAGGCGGATTATTCTCAGGATTGCGAAGCTCATCGCCTGCTGCCCGTTGCCCTGGTGCTGCGCCAGGTCCGTGCCAAGAGTTATGAAATAAGGCAAAATGGAAACAATGTCTATCGAGTTCATAATGTTTTTAAAGAAAGCGGCTTTGCTCGGGCTCGCAAAGAAGCGCACTATGATCTCAAAGGAGAACCAGATGATGCAGACCGTCTCCACGATAAAGAACGGGTCGTTGAATGGAGTAAATCCATGGTCGGGCTGAGTGGAGTTGTGTCGTGGCTGCAGATACTCTTTTTCATCCCTGAACTCCGGCAGCGTCTCTAGGCAGAAAATGACAATAGAAATGACAATGACGAGGACGGACACCACCGCGATGCCCCTGGCGGGACTCGAGCTCTCCGGGTACTCGAACAGGAGCCAGATCTGGCGCTTGAACTCGTCCTCCGGCAGCGGTTTCTCCTCTTCTTTAACGAAGCCCTCATCCTCACGAAACTTGAGGATCGCCTCATCTCCGAGTTCGTAAAACTTCACCTCCTCGGAGAAGATGTCGAACGGGACGTTGACGGGTCTTTTCAACCGCCCCCCTGACTGGTAATAGTAGAGAATGGCGTCGAAACTTGGTCGGTTGCGATCGAAGAAGTATTCGTTCCTCAGCGGATCGAAGTACCTGATTCTCTTGTCCGGGTCTCCCAGGAGTGTGTCTGGGAACTGAGTGAGAGTCTTGAGCTGAGTTTCAAACTTCAGCCCCGAGACGTTGATGACGACCCTCTCGCAGCAGCCGCACTCGCTGTAAACGTTCTCGTACCCGGACTGAGGACGCCGGTCGGTGATCGACACCGTCTCCTCCTCATCATCCATGTTACAAAGAAAGCTCGACCTCTTGCTTCCCCGGTCCCCCGACACCTCTGCCGCCTCCTCCTCCTCCTCTTCCTCGGCCCCCTCAGCCTCTTCCTCCTCTATCATGATGTCCTCCTCGGATCCGAGCAGCGCCAGCTCCGAGTGGCGCAGGTCTCCGCCAAGTGTGGTCCGGTTGCGTCTCCACCGTCCGACGCCGCGCTGCTTTTTACGCTCTCTGAGAACTCTCTGTTGCTGCTGCTGCTGCTGCTGCTGCTGCTCGGGCTCCTGCTGGTGCTGTGGCTGAGAGGAGGAGGAGGAGGTGGAAGAGGAGGAGGGGCGCGAGGCGGTACCGCCGCTGCCGATGTTGGCGTTGGCGGCGGAGGAGGCGGCGCGACACTGATGCTGCTGGCGGTTGTTAGGGAGATGAGCGCACGAGGAGGAGGAGGAGGTGGAGGTGCAGGTGGACCCCCCTACGCCGCCGCCGCCGCCGCCTCTCCGTACTGGATCCACCTTCGGCTGCAGCCGCTGCAGCCGCCGCTCGAGATTGTGCAGCCTGGCGCTCCCTCTCGCGCTCCCTTTCCCGTGCGCGAGCCTGGGCATATCCGTAAGGCAGGTGGCTGTTGCAGCCGCCGTCAGCGCCCACCATGGCAAACTCCATCTTTAAGTCTGTTAACGGTTCGGATCCGCGAGCGCTACGATAGCCGCCGCGGGGCGACGTGCACGCGGGCCAGAGAATAAAAGTTGCAGCTCGGAGCGCGCGGAGAGAGAAAATGAGACATCAACTGGTTCGACCAATCAGGGTGTGAGTATGAGACTGTCAGAAAAACCAACACACCTCTATCAGGTCCATGTTGAGTCCGGTTAAGGTGGATTTTTACATGATCCGGATCAGCCTGTGTTCAGGTTCAGGACCAGACGCAGGCCTTCTGGGTTTTATGACATCATTACCAAAAGCAAAAAAATAAAAACAATAAAGGGCCGATCCGTGTGAAAACTTGCAGCTGAGCCCTTTTATAATTTGTTCAGCATCATAAAATCACCAAGTCAACAACAACAAACAACAACAAGAAGCTAAAAACCACAACAGTCTCCACCGGTGTCTGTCTATCCGGTGCCCATCAGGTGGTTAATGTCTCCACGACCGAGAGGGTTCGCGCCCAAATGCGTCTTCTGATCCACGGTGGTCACTCCTAGATGCCATTTTATGTAAAAAGATCATGAAAAAAACAACAAAAATAAAAAGCAGCAGGACGTGTGCTGTGAGGTTCTGGAGCTCCGCTGAATGTGAATGACTTTCTCCTCCTGACGCTCCGCGGAGCTGCGAGAGAACAGAACACACACACACACACACACACACATACAATGATGTATTCACACTGATGCCTGTTGTTTTGGAGGCTGCACAGAGCAGGCTGCTGCAGCTCTGACAATCACAGGTGCTAAAACTTCACTGTTATACCATCATCATCACCATTATGAACATTATTCTCAAACATGGAGGGAGGAGACATTACGCATGAAATTAAAATCGCCTCCATTCAGTCTGACATTCATACTTACATGTGAAAAGGGGCCAAACGAAATGGCCTCAGCCCCCTTCACAAACAAATCTGCTGAAGGTGGAGGAGGATGAGAAGGAAAAGGAGGAGGTAGGCAAGGTAAGGATGCAGTTCTTCGCCTTTTGCCCAAATTCCCTTTTTACACTTGATGTTTTTTGGGGAGGGGGGTTCATATCATAAATCCCCTCGTCGTATCCAAGCAGCAACCGTAACATCCACAGTACATCCGAGGTCTGACGCACTCTGAGGACACTTTTTTTCTTTTCTTTTTTGTAGCTGCGTCTCGACGTCTTGTCTCAATTCAACAGGATCTGTCGCCACTTCAGTCTTGGTTTGTGTTGCTGCATCGCTCCCGGTTCACACAGGCAGCGATGATCATTTAAGGAAAAAGGAGGAGGAGGAGGAGGAGAAGCAGGTGTGCGAGCGGCGAGTTGGCATCAATGGCAGCTCCGCGGTGGAGAGATGAGGCGAGGCTGGTAAAAGTTTACCTCCGCGCAGACGACGAGCAGCGCATCACACATCTGTCTGTCTGCCGCCTGAGCCCTACCTACACTCGTGTATCGTGTATCCCTCCCTCACTGTGTGTGCATGTGCGCGCGCATACATACATACATACATACATATATATATATATATATATATATATATATATATATATATGTGTGTGTGTGTGTGTGTGTGTGTGTGTGTGTGTGTGTGTGTGTGTGTGTGTGTGTGTGTGATGATGATGATGATGATGATGATGATGATGATGGAGAAAGGAGCCTCAGTCGTTTATGTACCGCAGCGCGTGCAGGCGGTGCTCGGTCCTCCCCCAGTGGACGCAGTTGGTCACTGCGCATCGTGCTGCAGTCTCACATACCAAGCCTCCTCCTCCTCCTGTGCCCTTCATCCTCACCTTTGGAGGGGTTCGGTTGGCAACCGGTGTCCTTATACCTACTCAAAAGGAAAAAAATAATTATCTTGGCTCATACACATGCATGTTTATATCTTGTTTTGACCCTAGAAATCAATTTTAGGAAAAATATTTAATTGTTTTTAATATTTTGTCTCCATGGTGTGGTTGCCCACCTGACCAGAAATCCAAGACCTGAATTTGAACCCGGACCCTATAAGCCAGACCTGGAAACACCTGCACCCTTTTTCCCTGACTTCTCTGCAACCAAGCTCTGACTCAGCATCAGGTCGCAATGTTTAATCAATTCATTTGAGTAAATTGTCTTAATAATGATAATTGGGAACCATTTTGATAACTGAATAATTCAAACTGTTTCCTGTCTCTTAGGAAACTTGAACTCTGAGATAGGGAGATTTTCTTTTCTTTTTTTCTGACAATTAAACATTTAAAAGACATTTAAACAATTAATCAACACTGATCAATAACGGAAGTAAGTGTCAGCTGCAGCTCTAATCATTATAAATTCCCCTGATGGCCCTCAGATACTTTTTATCTCTGTGCTTCGCAAACATCCAGGAATCTGAATATATCTGCAGTTTCCTCCTGTGTGTAAACAATCATTAATTTCCATTGTCTGTGGTTTTACTTTGATGTTTTTGTTTATGAGATGAGAGCAGTTAAAGGAGAATACAGCCTGTTTTTAGTGGTGAATTTATTTGATTCATTTATTGAACAGTTAAGTTGATAACAGAAGTCAGAGAGGAAATACTGCAACATTTCATTATATCATGTATAACGGTCATGCTCTAAAACCAAACAGGAAGCCCAACCTTTCTTTGGCGTCCACTCTGAAAGGTGCCAAAGAGTCACCGCCACCACCACCAAACTAATAAATACCATGGGATAAGATCTGATTCAGTTTATGGTTGTTAATGCAAAGCGTAGCACCAGAAAATAATCACCAAATTAAACTTGATCATGATATCTAATTTGTTTACATCTTCAGCTTGAGTAAATGTAGCACAAACATCACCAAAGCAAAGCAGGCAGCAGCAGATATGTTGAAGAGTCACAATTGTGGGTACACAACACACAACCATAGAGGCAACTCTTTGGTTTCCTCTCATCTTCAGTCCACCGTCATGACATCAAAAATCTGCTGTGTCACAAATCAGCAAGAAACGCTGCTGCTACCAAAATAATATCTTTTTGTGCAAACCTCATCGAGTTGTGTGGCATTAACATTGACTATGATCATTTTCACAATGATTTTTACAATGCAAATATGTGAACTGAGGACACTGCCATGATGTTGTCATGCGACAAACATGGTCAGACATCAATTCACATCAACCCAGTTTTCTCTTTTTTGTATGATATTAATGTTCAGAATTAAAAAAGAAAAACAGTGGTCAGAAAATAAAAATCTAACAATCTAAAACCTTTACATCCTTGTTCTAGAAAATGTCCTTAAACGTAATGAGCAGTGTCACTACAGTAGTGTCAGACACTTCCACTGTTTAATATGAAGCATAAAATTTAAAACTCTGGTCCAACAGCTCATACAGTGTGTAATTAAAGGTCAAACTCTCAACTTAAACCAGCCTGTTAGAGACACAGTAGAACATTTTACTCTTTAGTGTGTTCTTTGTCTTTGAGAGTACAGTGGGCAGTTTTCTGAGACTAACACAACCAGCAGCCTAACAAATTGCTTTGTTCAGGTATTAATTAGTCAAACAATGCTTTGCTATTGAAAAAGCAATTAAGAATGCATTACTTCTTTTTGAATAATGAGAACCGAAAACCCCAGACGAGTCTGTGTGATGAATATCCTGGTGATTTTTCATTAACATGGCCACATTAGCTCTTATTTATACTCAGGTTTATCTGTTATTTATGTACAGGTTTGTGGAAATAGAGAGACAGTCTGTTATTGAGCTGTAAAGAAAAGTAAATCAGAGATCCGTGATAGAGACAGTTTATTATTCTACAACTTAGAAAACCAGATGTTAGATCTATTGGTGGAGAGCTGGTGCACTGACGTCTTCACCAAACTGTTGAGTCACTGTTACTGATCAGCCGCTTTGACCCATCACCAAACACAGATTCTATTTATTTGGATCATTCTGTTGCTACGGGACAGTAAAGGTCTCGTTCATTTTGTCGTTGAAACCTCGCCAGTTTAATTTGATCGTACAGATAATTGGGTTTTTCTGCAGGTGAGGCTCATGGGGCCGGGATACGCAGCAAATCAGTCGTCTGTAGCCCATCTAGTCCCGTCCATTCCACTCAGAAACTCTAATTAGGACAAGAATGGCCTGTTAGATCAGACCAGGAAAAACGGATACAATATTCCTCCAAGGAATCCTAATCATTCCCCAAGGTATTATCTTTTTAAATCTCTAGTTGTCAAACTCCTGTAGGGATATTTTTGGTCACTCATGCGTCTTCTCCATGAGAGGAAATCTGAAACAAAATGTAAAAACCCAGTACAGATGCTTGTGCTTGTGAAATAATCAGCTGTGCTGACGCTGAAAATATAAACTCAGTGATTTGTTAAAGAGTTAGTCCTCCCTCCCTCACTCTCTATGTTCTATTCTTTACACACTTTACCTGAGATATTTTTTGTTTTTTCTAATCTGCACAACATGTAGGAAACCTCACCCCTCACACTTCACTGAAGATCCACCTCTGTCAGCACCAGGGGGAGTTGTGAGGTCAGTAATAATAAGAGGCGATGCTTTATTACACAGCTGTTTAGATGCACTTTGAACTGGTCTCTGAGCTGCAATAATATCTTTATTAACAAATAAATCCAGATTGTCACATCTAAATTTGATTTTTACATATGGAAATGACAAACCCTGGGCTAAAAAGTCATTATAAATGTGTTTTTTATTAAGTAGAGTGTTTATTCTTCCTCAGTTTGATTTGTCTGAGAACTAACTACCTAAATTTGCATTTAAAAAGTCATTCAGCCACACAGAGCTGTACAGTGATGTCAAAATCAGCATCATCATTCATAATAAATATTTGCTGTAACGATATTAAATAATAATCAAGTTTAAGGATAAACTTGTCACCTTCCTCTATAATCTTTTCTTTGCTGCCCTCTGGCGGTTTTAATGGTGATGTTCAGGTGTACGTCTGGACTATGACATCACTGGTGGGAGTGGTCACAGGTGAGCATGACAGCTGTGGATCAACGATTCTAAATAAAGATGGACAACATGTCAGATTTCAAAGTAAAATGGGAAAACCATAATTACTGTGTGTACAGGAGAAGTGAGAGAATGAGTCGGAGACTGTGATTTAGGCAAAGCTTTAGCGTTGGATGAAACTTTAACACTACGTTCATGTGTTTCTCTGACTGTGAAGCTTTTAAAGGACGGTGCAGTAGTTAACACTGTCACCAAACAGTGAGAATGTTCTGGTTTTGAACCTGAGTTGGGGCCTTTCTGTGTCTCTCAGTGTTTATGTGGGTTTTCTCCAACAGTTGGTGACTATGGTCACTTACTTTCCTGTAGGTGTGGATATTTGTCTGTCTCTATGTAACAAGGGTTATCACGAAAGTTATAATTACACAAAATATGTTAATACTGTATTAATACCTGACAATCTCCACCAGGATCACTGTGTGGAACCTCTGTCATACTTATATCTGTTCCCCCACATGCATTGCAGGGGGGGGGGTTCTTTCTGTGAAGTGGGTTTTCACGCCTTCACCTCTCCCCTTTTCTTCTCACACTCTATGGGAGAGGTGAGCGATGATACTCTAAAATGAAACAATGCTATGTATTAACTAGTTTTTATATGTTTATAAGCCGTGCTAGCATGCTAACATGTATCATCTCATTTGTTAAGGTGTGGAGTGTTCGCTGTTCGCTGATCGATAGGGGATTATTTGTTTATTTGTTTATTTGTTTGGAATAAACAAATAGAATAAACGGACATCGTCTCCAATGAGAAGTGTGGGTCCCAACGTCTTACACAACACAAAATCTGACCAGTTACATCTACATGAGATGGACCAGCAGCCTGCCGGCCCTCCTGTGACTGACTCCTTTAAGGACAAGCAGTACAGACAATGAATGGATTGGATGGACAGAAAATATCAAGAAAATGCCCTGTCTCACAATGATAAAGCAAATCCTTAATCTTCACCTTTAAAAATGTAACCTCTGGTTTCTCCATCAAGTTTGTTGTAAGTCAGTTCAGGACTTTTTGCATGAGCCTGCTCATAAAGAACCAGAGATTCAGACATGTACCATGATGTCACCAATAGATGACGTTTATTCATCAGTTCTTGGGTTGACCTTATGAGTTGGAGTATCAAGCAGCAGATCTGCTTATACTTCATAGAAACCAAATATTAGATGTTGACATGCTGCGTATCAAACTTAAATATAAGTTGATAATAATGATAATAACAGTAACAATAAAAGAACAGATACAACAGCAGAGAGAAGAAGAGGCAGTGAGTAATCATCAGCAGTCGATCCACATAACCACACCTACCACCTACATCCACA
Source organism: Polydactylus sextarius (assembly GCA_016801845.1). Taxonomy (NCBI): domain Eukaryota; kingdom Metazoa; phylum Chordata; class Actinopteri; family Polynemidae; genus Polydactylus; species Polydactylus sextarius. The sequence continues at coordinate 4,355,288 of CM028906.1, read as the reverse complement.
GTCACCAAACAAAAGTCTTGTCCTTGGCAACACTGTGGAGGCGTTTGTTTAGACCTGATAGAAGGAGAGGTGGAGGAGGTAGGTGATGTGGGGGGACAGAGCGTGATGCAATGCATTCAGGACCTGGCTGAGTGATACAGTGTTTTTTAAAGGACTGTCCTGTCGATGACTGCGACCACTAACTCGCACAGCAGCAGTAGAGGAGGTGGAGGATCAGGCTCTGCAGAGAGCAGAGGGGGGACAAGGTGCTGCTGAATGGGTTCGTTTTGTGGATGTTGTCGTTGGCATATGTTACAGCAAAGTTAACGGTGTGTTTTTTTTTTTTTTTAAAGCCGCTAGGATTTTAGTTCCACTGTTCAAAAATCAACGACCCGTGACTCCAAATTTGTGATGTCAGCGAGATGTGTGGCCGTCTGATCCATTTTTATATGTAGTTTCATATAAAGCTTGTTTGAGATTTTGCACCCCAAAGGAGCTTTTTTATAGCCATGCTTAGACTTATGAACCAGAAAATAACTCCAGGCCCTGAAACCATCACCTCATCCATCATTTCCAAATTGATTCCCAGTGGACAATGTGACATTACAGGCTAGGGCCTCTGTTCTTATGGTGGTGGGGAGGAGAAATAAGCTGCTCACTGTGTTATTTAAACGCTTCTTCAGTATTGTTTTGTATTGTTTGTTTTTTATATTGCTGCAGTGCAAATTGGGTATTTTTAGAGCCACAATATTCATATGTACTTGAAAGTCTCACTTGCCCCTTCCAGATCTGCTAGGTTGATTGTCAATAAGGTGTTTGTGTATTTAGCATATAAATACTGCACAGGTTTGGACATAATGGTTTCAGCTCAGTACTTAATCAATCAATTTTCAGTACAGATGCATTCATTTTAAGAGGAATTACCAGCTGTTACAGGAACTATCGTGAAAATGACTAATGAGGTTTTCCTCCCTGAATACAAGATTAATCAACAATGACTGGTGTTCATTAAGGACAAAAATGCACACTAACAATGATGTATTTTAGCTGAGATTTCCAACAGGAAGTGACACCTTAGAGGACAAGGATGGGGGGGCGTGCTTTATAAAAGTCCTTACAGCCTTGTTAGGCAGGTATAAACAGTTCAGCAGGACACTGGGATAAAGTGAGTCCCCGGGGGGCCACAAGGGCAGACGGAGCAGCAGTCAGATGAACCGTGGCTGCTGCCCAAGTGGTCATATACTCCCTGTCACTGCAGACTGTCTGACTCGTGGTGCAGTGCTAACTTCTTCTTTTTCTTTTTTTAAACTGAATGCAGCAGACAGCAGGATTTCTTCTCTGAATCTATTTCACCTTTGTGCCATAAAACAAAGGAAGCAAGCAGTGGTCAACTTATAGCTCCAGTGTGTAGGTTTTAGGTGTAATATACTATTTATAATCATAATCTAATTAGTATAAAATCACCCAAACAAAGAAATGTTTGTGTTTTGTATTTTTCTACAGTAGCCCAGACCAGACAAACCTAACACCAGCTTGGCACTTGAGAGCTGCCTCTCAAGTTCACGCTCTGCAGGAGGAGGTGTTTGAGTGTCATTTGTAACCTCACCACTAGATGGCACTAAATCCGACATCTTTCCTGTATCTCCATTCATGCACTTGCACATTCACACGCTTCACTAACATTATATAATATTGTATACCTGGCTACTGTCACTTAAAAACGCTCAAAAAGAAAAATTTGTTACGGAGCACAGGATACTTCTCAGCCTGAACCGTTGCCATCTTGGTTATAGAGTTAAACTGGACAAACCTCTTATTTATTTTCAAACTTGATAAATTCACAGTTCAGATTTGAGGGATTTGCATTTTACTCCAATAACAGCTACAGTTTTATTACTATCAGTGATAATGATGCAATAAGACATGGAAAACACTTTAAAGAACATTTTGCTGATACTTTGTATTTAATGGAGGACATTGACCTGTGTCAGATTATTGGCTACCTTTTTGTAAATGATTTGAAAACTCCCTCAAACACTGGATCCAAATTACACTTAATTAATAATATAAAAAATGTAAGAGTGAAACTCTGGACCAATTCCCACTGAATGATTCATACAGATTTATTTGTTCTGATGAATTTCCTTATGTTGATGTATCAGGTTTCTGATCATACACAGAGCAATGCTTGGAGTCTTTATTTTACTTTAGAAACACATGGTGTTGTATTAAAAAAGACTCTTTGCCCAAATTATTTGAAAGTTCCCATAAATAAGATCATAAGTTGTACATCAGCAGTTTCTGGTTACTGAGGTACTTGTACCAAACAAATCATCTTACCTCAAAAACTATAGTTTGTATTGCTGAAATTTCACATTGTGAAACATCACATTGTGCATTAGGAAACTTTGCTGAAGACCTTCATGTATCATTTGTGTAGGTAAAATTGAAACTGACTCATATGTGGCAACTGGATGAGGTCAGTTAACATTAGAGTCTATGTCCAAGTCAAGAGTCAGGAGTTTCATGTTGCTCAACAACTGACAGTTCAAAAACCACAAGTCCTGTTGATGAAGTCATCACATTGTGTGAAACAGCACAAATGTCTCTACAATTCTATGTACAAGCTGTTTATGAGAAGTGAAAAATGTGCGAGCTACAAGAGATAGAGATAAATATAAGACAAAAATGTAGAAGAACAAAGCATAAAATTTGAACTGTGATAATTCAAAAACTGTACAAGATATCAAAAATCTAAATAACAGCTGAATCTTGTGATGCATGTGATGCATAGAATACGTTTTATACAACAAACTGAGCAGATTAATCACTGATGCTCATGTCAGTGTTTTCCATCTCTCTGTGGGGGCAGATCCATCCTTCTATGATCTCCATCTTAAACCTTTCACTCTTTTTATTTAAAGATGATTCACCGATTAACTTCTGGTGTGTAGGAGGAAAAGGCCTTGAGCCACAGGGAAACTGAAACTGTTGAGGGGAAAAAGACGAGGGTTGGTGTTTCAAGTCCTAAACAGGTAGGAAAACCAGCACCAAGAGCCAAGGCTGAACAGATTAAAAGGATTCACAAGCAGCGCTATTTAAGTAAGAGAGAGGACGGTGGCAGATTGAGAGTTGCTGCAGTTATTTAGAGAGTGAGAGCAGGAACGAGACTTACAACTGAGGTTCAAAACAACACAGCTCTCTGAAGGTACGTCTACTGCATGTAGATTTACTGCAAACTGCTGAAAATGTTTTAATGATTAATGATAGTTCTGCACCTCTGAGATTCTCATGTAGGCACTGAAATTTTCGCATTGCATTTTTCATATTGACAAGATTCTTGACCTCGGAAACAGTGACAGTAGTTTGATTTTAGCTGTGAGATACAATGGAAACACCTGTATTTTTGTTTCACTAAGTATTAGATGAACTGTCTGTTTGGCTGAAGAGGAGTGATTTTTACTGAACCGACCCCTGTTAAGTATCTGATGTGAGACCCCCCGTCTTGTGGCAGGTGTCTGCGCTGCACCCAGCAGATGATGCAGCTGGTTGTCATGGCAGCAGTGCTGGCAACGGCCAGTGCGATGCAGGGATGTGGCTCCGGCTGCGTTCAGACCAACATCAGCATCCCTGTGGAGAGCTGCGGCCGCTTTGATTTCATCCACACCACCATATGTGCTGGACAGTGCTACCACGAGGTAACCACGGCAACTGTTGTAACCAATGAGGCGCGTGCAGGTTTGTATGAATGTGTGAAGCTCGGCTCTGTGAACTTATCCTGCTTCAAAATTTTAGCAATATTTATTATTTGTTGTGCCAGAGAAGCCCGAGAGAGTTTTTCCTTTTAGTTTATTGCATCTTTCATCAAACAACTTTATCACATAAAGATCAAAAAGACACAGGTCAACACACAACATATAGGTAAAGATTGAAGATTCATGGTTTTCTGTTCTATGACAAAGATGAGGCATTACAGGCATTACATTTTTAAATTAGACTTTAAATTAAATAAACCATTAGAAACAATTATTATTATGAAGAATAAAATTCTCCAGGCTTTAGGTTTACTGATTCATTTACAAACAGTGGTGTTGTAAGTAAGTGACAGACATCTCAAGTGTTAGTTAATTTGTTTGCCAGGTAAATAAAGACTTCAAATGTCACTGGTAAGTTGGTAAGTAATATTTCCTCTTGCTTTCGAGATTTTATTTGTCAGTGTCCTTTGTCTATTTTAACTAGTTTTACATGATTATAAAAATGTTTCCTAATGTCTCTTTACATGTCAGTTGTTTTAATATCTTATCATCAGTTCGTCAGTCTTCTCTAAAGCACTAACCTGTTGGAATGGTGCCATAAAAATAAAGTTTGATTCACTGATTTACACTGTCAGATGTGTTTAGCTAAAAAATTATTTCAGAAAGTGGATTTATTATCCATTGTTGTTTGACAGGATCCAGTCTACATCGGCCACTATGACTGGGCTGAGCAGAGGATCTGTAATGGGGACTGGTCGTACGAGGTGGCGTATATCATTAAAGGGTGTCCAGTGGGCGTCACCTACCCAGTGGCCCATCACTGTGAGTGCATGACGTGTAACGAAAGAAACACGTACTGCGGCCGTTTACCTGGAGACTTACCCAGCTGTCTGTCCTTTTAAAGGGCCCATCATCTATCCTCACATTACCATACCTCATAATTACTTTGCTGTCACCTGACTTGAAAATGAAATAAATTGCATCACTTAAGATTTTGACTTTTTTCAGAGTTGTTCTTATTCTGATACGAGTTTCAGAAAAGTCTCTATAGCGCCTAAAATCCTGGATTAAGTTTTCATTCAATTTGTGAATCTGCAATAATCTGCTACCATGTCAATTATTAATAAACGTTATAGTTCCACACCAAAATAAAACCTTTGGTCTCTGCTAATCAGTCTATTGTGAGCTGTTAAACAGCTAGCCCACTAACTGCAATTGCAGACTCAAGTCCTGGTTTTGTTCTGCAGGATTGACCAGATCAGCTGCATGGCAACAGATGGACATTTACATGATCTTCTCTGTTTATTTTTTTATATCTACAAATGACGAACTTCTTCTGATCAAACCATCAGTTGGTTAACATCATTTCATCCTGCTCTCTCCCACACACGTAAACACCTCTGACCGTTTGTCAACATGTAGGGAACATGATATAAATCAGCACAGAAGAAAATTGTCTCTGGGTGCAGTAGAGAGATAGCAATGTGACTTTAAAGGCAGACCAGAGATTAAATTTCCCACCAACAGTTTCCACTTTTTTGTCCCTGTACCAAGGTGACCGACCCCTAAAACTCAATAATCCTGTAATTCAAGTCTTCATGCTGGGAACAGAAGGTCATCTTATAAGGAAGAGAGCAGACTTTGCGTCTTTTTTTTGACAGGTGGAAATGAAAATAAAGGGTTCCTGTGTACTCAACACCTCCAGTGGAGAACATGGCTCCCCTCAGAAGGGTGTGCTAAATTTAGAAATATCTTACAATGCCCTGTGTTGTTCAGGTGTAAGCAGATCTAATGAATGAAAACAGTGTTAAGGAAATAATTGTGCGCAACATGACTAATGAACAGGCTTGTATCAACAGATACTGTGGATGAAGGTGGTTATATTTGTTTCTCCAACTGTGCTGACTTGCAATTTTCGATTACCTGAAAAATAAGTACTGCAGACATTATTAACCTCAAACGCTCTTAATCACTAAAAGAATTGAGCTGAACGTGCATGAAATGAGAGCTGTATAACTCATCTCCCCTACCTCAGGCCCTGAACTCATCAGTCACCTCTCATATGCTTCAGGTCTTTACAACTGCAGTGTTGTTGGGGTTTTCTTTCATCTCAAAAGTCTGGAAACTAGAATCCTAAACTCCACTAAGACTGAACAAAGTGATATAGAGTAATGAATCATCACCGTCATTGATTCTGTTGTTTCATATTATGGAAAAGAGATTTTTTTTTTTTCTTTTTTTTTTGCTCATAAAAGAGAATTAACTCATTAACATGAAAAGTTGTTAATTAAAGTTGGCTACTTTCCTGCTTTACCTATAACATGTCATTTGATTCAGGTTAACAATGCAAGGAGTCACTGAGAGAACATCAACCAGAATCTTTTGCTCAGAGGAGCAGCAGGAGTAGGGCTGGTTATCGCCCTGTAGCATCTTAATTTAGGTTTTACATAGCATGAAAACACGATCCAATCGATACTTTTTACAGCCATTTACCCAGGAGCAACAAGGGAGGCTCAGGTGTCTTTTTCCTCAATGATATTATCCATCCTCAGGCTTTTAAGACTAGATGAGATAAATAATTTCCCCAACATGGTCTGGATCTACCGTGAAAATACAGGTTTCCTTGTAGCTGGGCCTGCCCTGAAACCCTCCACTGAAAAACATCTAGGAAACATCCTGATCAAATAACCAAAACCACCTCAACTGGTTTGACATAAAGAAGCAGCAGCTCTGCTCTAAGCTTCTTATCTCTTGGCTGGTAAATTGACAGCTGAACCTTCAGACTCAGCTCTTTCTTCACTATGGTCTTGTACCTTAATGCTGACGTCTTCACCAATACTTCTATCAACCTCCCACTCCATCCTATTGTCACAGTTCAACAAGACCTTAAGATACTTAAACTCCTTCACTCAGCTCCAAATCCACCTCTTTTTGGCAGAGGACCACAGCCTCCGACTTGGCTCTAAATACTTAAATTTTTTCTGAAGCAGAAGATTTAGATGAACACTGCTGCAACAGTGTGCTTACCTAACAGCCACAATCTGCAGTGATTTTAAATGATTGTAGCTGTATAAAAATTGTATTTATTATCAGTATTTCCTGCCAGGCAGTAGTGCAAGGGTCTAGGCCAAAGTGCCCTAACAAGTGAAACAATCGATGAGATGATTAATGATCCAATATGGTGATCGATGAAATGCAAAACAGAAATTAGAATACAGAAAATGTTTTATACTCATAAGACAGCAGCATACTAAAGTAAATTTCAGGAGGAAACTAGATAAGTTTTTGTTGGACAGACAACTTGTTGTTTTCCAACTCTGAGGAAAAAATTTTATGATACGATGATCGGCCCCGCAGGCAAATCTGACCTCCTGTAGGATGCTTGTAGGAGCACAAGCTGGTGTGTAGAGTTGGACTGTGGCCATAAGGTCCTATGTATGCACAAGTCTTTATCACGGTATCAACCTTTTCTATTCCAACAGAAACAGCAGAGAATAGTTGTGACTCAAAGGAATGTGAGGAGGATAGACTTTTTCTGGCAACTTTTACAAATGAACACAAACCTGCAGGAGTGCTGAGTAATTCCCCAAAGATGTCATTTCTACCACCACAGTTAAATTGAATTAGCAACTTAAACCTCAAAAAAGCAATGGTTGGAATTTGGTCATGGTTATCTCATTTTCATAGTTAAAGCAATAATGACAGGAATCCCATTTTAAAATCAACGTCAACCTTCTAATTAATTGTTCTTTGGCCAGAAGTTGAGCTTGTAATTTTTAAAGAAATGTAATGATATGTTTAAGAGATAAGCATCTTTCAAACCAAGAAACATCAACACCTCATCAGAAGTTTGGATGAATTGGCACTAAATAAAGAAAAACAGAATGATAGTTGATAATAGGGCCAGAGGTAATGATTTTAGTTTATCTTGATTAATAATTTGCAAACCCTAAATGATGTCTCTTGCACCATTAGTTCAAAACTTTGGGAAATTAGAAAATGTTACTGTGCTATTTGTACAAGAACACAGGGAACCATGCACGAGAGAGAGAGGCAAAGGCTGATTAGTACAGTCACCCTGAAGTATCATATTTTTATATCTCCACACTATGGCTGCTGGTAAAAGGCAAAAGGCTACTGGAGCCTCACACAACATATTTTTGATGAAGATGGTGGACATGGTGATGCTGTCTGGCTAAAGTTTTTCAGTCCAATTTCAGCTAATTATTCAGGGTCAGGTCACATTGGTACCGGGTCAAGCAAGGTAGTCAAGATGTCCCTATTCACAGGAATCCCTAGATATTATGTATGTTCTCTCTGGTATGCTCTTGGTCTACCCCAAGATCCCTTTCAGTTAATATGTACATAAAATCTTCCCAATATCCATCATATCCATTAGCCCCTGCTTTCACAGGTGCTTTTTGAGACAGGTCAGACCAGTCTATGGGACATTACATTTTACCCAGACTTTATATGGAACTGAGGAAACCAGGACACACCTTCCTGGCACCAGAGCTGGATGTGAGGTTCACCAACAAATGTTTGTTGGATAAGCCATTGCCTTACACTCTCAAAGAAGCTACATGGAGCCACCACCCTGTGGGTTCACCACCTGTAGGGCTGACATCAGGTTAAGGTGCATGTTTGTATGTGTCTGGGGTCTGCATGGGATAATCTCTAGCTTTGTAGTTTGAAGTGATGAATTGATTATGAACAGTTGCCAGCTTGTTTGAACTCCATTGAATATATTAACCTAGGTTGGCAGGCATATTGTACACTTATAGAGGTGGAAGTTGTGACAGCCTCAGTACTTCATCTTTTCTATCAACATCCAGAATGACCTCAAACTTTTTCACACTCATGTTTAACAATTTTGTCTTGACCTTTAACTCCACTAACTCACACAGGCTCTTCAGACTCATCTTCAGTTCAGTGCAAGCACCACAGGCTGGATATCACCAGCTGATGGATTTCTGTCCATTCAGATCATTGACATCCTTTGATAGTGGCTTGTTTTTTACCCAGCAACTCCACACAGTTTTGCACTCCCTCTTCTGCAATGACCACTGCAGCTGATATTTAGATTGGCATTTTATCAAATTTACAGACAAGTCTGTCGTCTCCTGTGCTACAGACAGGAAACGGACACAGTCATGTGGTGGCTACTTTGTGTCAGTAAATGATGGATCTTGCTTTCATGTTGTTGGTTTTGCTTGTATTTTTTTTAACTAGGGATGACAGACATTTTTAAATGGTTATACATACTGAATGGTCCCAAACATTTGATACCACTGGTCTCTTGTAAGAGCAGGAGAAAATCTTTTGTAATTCAGATGTTAGTTACTTGTACAGAATTGTGCTCTCCTGTATTGTGTCCTGGTTTGGCCTCTTGAATTTAATACATGTGCAGTTTAAGCCAATGAGAGCACTGGAGTGAGCAAGGACGAAATACTCACTCAGAGTTTAGGAGGGAGTTAGAAAGAGAGAGAGGAGGGTGAGAATAATGCATTTGGTTGTGCATGAGGCTAGTGATGTGAAGGCTCTCACCCAGACAAACACAGAGTCAACAAACTTCAATACAACAGGTGTACATGAGCGAAGGGCAGCTTCTTAATTCATTTCTTTTCATGGTGTCAGTGTCCTGATTAAACACATCAAACTATACATGAAAGTGGACAATGAGCCTCTAATTCCTGTAAAAAACAACAATCAAGAAGTAAGTGGACAAGTGGCATCAAACTCTCACCAATTCACCTGTACAACCAATCACAAGTCAATCTCATCAGTGATTCATGATCACTCCACTTCACTCCATTTTATAACATCAAATAAGTAATTAAACCAAACTGATGATATAAATGAAGATTTGATTTGAAGAACAAACAACAGTGTGATAAGACCTAGCTAAACTAACTAAATCCAACTTTGAGAAATGTATATCTATTGCAGCCTCCCACCAGGGGGCAATCCAGATGTTTTGGCTCCACGTTTGTGGATTGATTTCATCCCAAGGCTAGCAGCTATTTCAAAGGGTCCTTAAAATACAACCAAGAAATATGTCTATCATCTCCTAGGCCATGAAAGATGCAACAGGTGGATGGTTCAGGATGAACATGGTCAGGTCAGCGAGGCAGTCAAAATTTCTACAGTTCCTCTGGTTACCATGAAAGTCTGTAGAAAATGTTGTGGCGATCAGTTTAGTGGTTGAAAAGATTTTATTGGATTCATTGGAAAAGTCTGATGTGGTGGTAGCACTGGGGCACCACCAACCTCAGTAGACTTCAGCCTCTGAGCATTGCGAACATTTGCACCAAATTTCAACAGTTGTTGATATTTTTCAGTTTGAGACAACTGACATTGACATTGGTAACACGGCTAAAACCTCAGCATGAAGCGTTCAGTTTCTCATAAAAGTTCCTAGTCATAAACATATCTGAACGAAATATCCTTAAAATAGGCTCAACATACACATAAAGAGGAACTGTGTAGTCATAAATTTGGTCAGTGTGGGTGGTGTCTAAAGGCTGCTATGTGGTTTTAAACTATTTTCAGGGGAAAATATTTCAACTTGAACTTAAATTTGAGATTGGAGCATATTCGGAAGCTGCTGTGATGAACGACTTGGTCTCTGCCCTCATTGACTGGGCTTCATGAATATTAATAAGCCCCCACACCCCCTTTTAAAAATGAGCTATAAAATGCATAATAAAAACAGCAGCAACTATAGCAGAACAGTTTTTTCCCTCTACATTTATTCAAACAACATGGTTACACCAGACAGTGAGTATGCAGTGTTTGCAGTCTATGATACTATGATGCTGCAATGCTATGATGATACTATGATGCTACGATGATACTTTTAATATTATGATGCTACGATGCCATGATGCTATGATAATACTATGATGCTCTGATGACACTATGATGCTATGATGCTACTATGTTACAATACTCTGATGATTCTATGATACTATGATGCTATGATGATATAATGATGCTATAATACTACAATGCTACGATGAATTTTTCAGGAAATATCAACTTTTCACCTTGTCCCATTCAGTGGCGGAGCTAGACTTTTATAACTCGGGTGGCCAAGGTTATTTCAGGGGGTCCACATACTATGAAAATGAATGTGTTTCTCGAACAATCAATTACAATCAGTCTTTAATGTTGAAATATTTTCATATAGTACACCTTAAGCACACAGGAGATAAGATTTGCGTATATAGGCAATTCTACCAAATTTGTGCAAATTGCTGTCCCAGAACCAAAGAACTAATTTAAAAAGCATCTATATAGGAAAATGTTTGATAATAAAAAGATGTTAGCAAATAAAAAGCAAAACCTGAGGTAATATTTCCAGAAGCTGCAAGTTTAATATATAAAATATCATCATTTAAATGGCGCCTTCAATTGTCCCACACACTAAGGTCTAAATTTCACCATAAGAAAAAAATATGAAATGATTTTAAAAAATGTTTTCATCACTGTTTTTAGAAGTATCCTTTTGAATACTTTTGGTAATTAAAAGAAAAGCTTCTGAGTGGTAGGATCGAAATTATCTTAAATCATCACTACAGAAACAGTCACAACCAAGACTGTGTTGACGTTACAGTTGTCACATGATTGTTTCGGGAATGACAAAAAGACACTTATTTTTTATTTTGAGTAATAAATAGAAACTTTTAAGTGCACAACAGACAGCACGTAGCAGTATTACTGTAAATGGACATACCATTGCTATGTGTAGATATGTGTAGATATGGCTCACACTAGTAGCCTACTGTTTGTTTTGCATGTTAGTAATGCAAATATCTCTGGTTAATATGTAGAGATAGCTACAGCGAGGGAGGAATCGCCAGCGTTCCAAGACAGAAAAACAAAAGTACAGACAAAGATCGAGGGAGGACCCAGACAGGTCCCAAGAATACTTAAGAAAGGACAGAGAAAGAAATCAGAAACACAGGGAAGAAAGCTGAAGAGCATCAAATAATTACTATATTGACCTGAATTTAAGACAACCCTGAATATAAGATGACCCCTATTTTTCAAGACCCATTTTTGGAAAAATTAGTGAGCGAGCATATGACCTGTAGTAGCAAGCATGCATCATCTAGTGTTTTTTTTTTTTTTTTGTATCATTATTTGTTGAATTTTTGCCTTTAATGATAGAACAGCTGCACGGTATAGATACACCAATGTGGTACTACGCCATAAACACTCAGCTATTCAGGTGGCCCCTTGGAGCAGTGTTTATCATGCGTGTGAGTATTAGAATTACAACTAAAATCCACATCCCTTCAAGGTCTGAACTATCTGCCAGCTCTTAAGCCTAAAGTCAGTGCAAAGTGCTTTCATGTGGTGTTGCTTTAGGTTAAACAAATTTCGAAATCAACATAGTGCAGGTTTTAACTATGACTGAGGGAACTGTGTAGTGCTTAGTCATGACCACAGACACTATCAAAGTGCCAAACTACCTTAAGCAGGTTCAATAAGCAAAATTCTTTGGTTGTGGTGGGTAGCAGCAAAATGTTTCACAGTCATCAATGTTGAGAGCATGTGCCCTCCTTGACTCAACACTGAGAATTCCAAGATAACTTAACCTGTCATCAGCCATTGTTGTCCTAAAATGAGATTTAATCAGTTTTAAAGCTGAGAGGCTCTGGAATAACGAGAGCAATCTTACAGAGTCTGGGTAGATCATGGAAAACCTTTTTGAAAGATTCAAAAATGACCCCATGACTCCATACGTGTGATGTTCAAATTACCTGTGTCAACGTGTACGACTGTATTTCCTAGGTGAGTGAAAACTTTTCCAAATCCTCCTGTTTTCAGGAGTTGTTGTGGCAATTATTTTTGAGAAAGTGCAGTAACTGTAATGTAAAGGCATGATAGAGAAAGTATTCTTCTGGAGTTTGGTTGGGGAAATGCCCAAGTGCTGCATGCACAGCCCCAAATAAACATCTTCAATGTAAACAGCTTTAACATGTTTGGATGCCTCCAACAGCTTTTTAGGAAGGTCTAAAGACATAACATAACCCAGACCCAAAGTGTAAGGAGGGTAGTATGGTTCAGGGTAAATCTCCTCTGGTAGATACCATTTAGACTCTAGATTTCTCAAAACTCGAGCTTTTTGCTCCACTAGTCCAGTCATGAAGTCTGTCTTTTGTGCTTTTAACAACATATTAATGAGGTTGGGCACATTTAGAAATATATCTGAATCAATCTTCATAGCGTAAGAGGCATTGGAGCAGAAGGAGTTCAGCCACTCCATCACCATGGTCTTAATGGTCAGGTTCTTGTAGCAGTCCAGGAAGTCACTCTGGATCAGGTCTTGATGCTCTTTGGTCTCCTGCAGCAGCTGCTCTTTGAGCTTCTCCGCTCCATTTCCGGTGCTCAGCCCCAGCAGAAACAACACCGACAACACTTGGCCCTGCACTGGACTCTCACTCCCCCATGTTTTCCAGATGACGTCGCGATGCGCCCTGTTGTGAGGTGCCACAGGGACAATCAGGACCAGGAAAGGCCATTATTATTGTCCATCATTATTTTATGGCTGTGGACTGGAGACTTCCTTTTCCATTTGGAATTTTTCAGTAGAGCGCAAGTAAATATAGCGTTTACTATAGAGTCATTATTTTCCACACAGGTTTATCTGGACTCATGTGAACACATGCCAGGACACAAAGTCTATAACTTCAGCTGGTCACCTGGTCCCATTCATTCTCTATGGAAAACTTTTCGCACTTTTTTTGTGAGTTATGTTTGTCAAAAAAAAGCGTGGAAGAATAAGAAGACACATGCACAACAACAATACTTTGCTCTGCTTCGCACTGCATCGCCAATTAGGCTGGCTAGACATTGGATTTCTTATCCCTGGCAATTTAATTTGCACTATATTTAAACAAATAAGAAATAGGAAAAAAAAATACACCGCTGTAATTCATCAGTCTTCTTTGGAAATGAGCAGAGGACATGTAGGCAAAGTAGCTGTGGACTGCTGCATGACACCTGACCTACAGCTGAGCTCAAGGGCAGCAGGTTGTCTATAAAGGAAATGTTACTGTCTGAGCTATTGTGCAACTCTGTCCTTAGCCAGCATGATGAACTGCTGTGTCACACTGCTCGCCTGCTGGCTTTCTGTCAATATTGAGGAGGGGAGTGAAGATATGGCTGTTCTTCTCCGTCCACTCTGTAACAATCAGTCCAAGAACAAAACAAACCCTGATGTAAATAATAAATAATGAATAGCATTAGTGTGATTACTGAGATGACTCCACACAGACACATTCATTTCTGTCTTTATTTTTTAAGACACGCACATAAAATCATCAGAATGGCGCCACTTTCTTCACATAATGGAATTATGACATTTAGCTGCCAGGAAAGTGTCATTCAGGAGGAATGACCTTCCCCTGCAGCACCGTGCTGCCTGAATCTGAGATACAGTGAGACTTAAAGGTCCTGTGTGTAGGATTTATACCATCTATTAGTGCATATAGAATATTATGTCATATCAGTTTATAATCACCTATAACTAATTAACTTCAAAATGATTATTGACATGAGGAGGAGGACTGTGGTTGACTACTGGAGTGAAATTTACCAGAAGTATTAAAGTGTCAGCCATGATAAGAGCTGGTGAAATTAGCTGAAGGCTAAGTAAAGGAGCTTTAAATTCAATATCTTGCAGATGTTTCATTTTGAGGAAAGAGGGTGTTAAGACTGAGGCTATTCTATATTTTTTTATTAATATTGTATCAATGTTTCCGTCAGGTATGCATGTCGTTTGTGTACAGTACAATATAAGAAGGCGGCTGGTAGACCAGCGTTCCTGCCATTTAAATGATCCAAGGCTACATCCAGGCAGCAGAATGCTGAATTAATTTATTCATTTTCAACAGTCGTGTGACTACAGATTAAAAGATTCTAGGCTCAACTTTTAGTTAGTTTGTTGTGAGCTTCAGCATCTCTCTCTGTCTTCCTCATTCTGCTATATGTTCTTGCACATAGGCTCATCAACTAATTAAGCACTTGTTTACCTCCTCAATGTCTCCTACTGCACTGGACCTTTAGTGTTGTCCTGTCCCTCATCTGTCAGTCACTTTAGATTTAAAAAAGAAGAGTAAATGTATCAGTATGTTAAACCCTTGGGTGAACAGGAAGGTTTATGTGGTTGGCATCTCCTGGGCGCCACCCGATGGAGGTTTGTTAGAGCAAGACCAGCTGGCAGGAGGCTGTAAAACACACCGGAGAGATTATAGATTTCATCTGGTCTAGCAATGCCTCAGGATCCTTCAGAAGGAGCTGGAACAGAGCTGCTGGGAAGAGGAGCACCTGGATGGATGGAAGATTCCTTAAAATATCTGGAACTAGATGGAGTTCAGGAACTTTTCACTGCAGCCCTTACAGCAAGTCAACCACATTGATGTCACAAATTATAAAAGAAAAAAGTTTATTCACAAAAGCAGCAGGCATGTAAATATGTTTTACCAGAAAACAAAAACAAAACAAAACAAAAAAACAATACACAAATTCCAAAGCCAACATTCAATAGTTTCTTCCATTTGTTCTGCAAAGTTTTCTACCACAGGCAGCCACTTTGCAAAACCTGAAAACGTAAAAAACAGTTCCACAGTCCTGATCGCTCCACAACCCTAACCAGGAGCGAAGAGCTTGATTCCCTGAAGCGCTCTTGTCCCATGATTGAGCACACGTAAAGCTTAGAGAACAGTCACCACTGACTAAACAACAAACTTGTTGCGGATGATCTCCCCACCCTCCACCTCCACCTGCTCGTAAAGCCACTTTCTGTCGCAGCGGCACTCGACCCCACATTTGCGCGAGGCACATTCTGGGCAGGGGTAGAAGCAGCCCATGCAGTCTACGTCCAGACAGTCACACATGTCTTTGCCGTTGGAGAGAAGTCGACCTTTGCTGTCGTACACTCTGCTTTTGGTTCCAGCCGTCTGCCTGTGTGAAGGAAAAAAAAAAACAGCTTGATTTTGTTTTCTTGCAGCAGCTCAGGGGAGTTTCTTTAATCACCCTCTCACTTCTATTCACATCCAACATTACAACAATGTAAAATGAGCATGGCTGAATATAAACTTACATCCACTCTGTTGGCATATAATTGAGTCTGGCAATGACAGTTAATATCATGATGCGCTCAGAAAGGACAGCTAAAAAACCTGGGGACAGTTTTGTCTTTCACCTTGTTAGGAAACAGTGGTCAGGCCCAGTTTGTGAATAATGAATAATCTAATTAAACAACTCAGGAAACCCCTGAAGGAGAAGCCTCCACCTCTGCCCTCTGAAAGCACTGACAGGACTAGATATCATCAAGTTCAGTTTGTTTCCTGCCATCGTCCTCTAAACCTGCCTTGTCTACTCAAACTGTAATTACTGCCTCTTTACATAATCACAAAACGACCTTCCAAACTGCTGGAATGCATTTATTAAAATTATCATCCATATTTTGTAGCTCCACTTGACAGGTGACCTGCAGATCTGCCCTCCTTCGGCACCTCAGGGGTCAGTGTCCTCAGAATCACTTGTCGTGTTGGTTGAAAACCTCAAATCTCTTTCTGTCACTTTTTGTGTGAACGGCCGATTGTTGGACTTTCACTTTGCCACGGCCGTTGAGAACAACTGACCTCTGATGTTTTCTGACAATACGTCTTACAAACTAGTTCTGAATAAGTGTCTGACCTTCACAAACTGCTGCAGGACTTAAAAAAAACACAGTGAGAAAAATATTTTAGAAAATACAACTGTCATTCTTGTCAGTTATGTCCCCAGGAGAAAAAAACTAACCCTGCCATGATTAGCCACTGGTGTTGGGGAAGTTAGTGAAATATCAATGCTTTAGAACTTGTGACCAGATGAACAAAGCAGCAGAATCATTTTAATATGGACAGGAACCTCAGCTGCCATTAGATTACTATGTTGTTAATGTGATGGAAATATGTGAACTCATCAGTAGACAGCCTGCTCAGTTACTGGCACAAACAAAAACACCACCAAACACAGAACCATTGTAGAAATCTGAGTTGTGTCACCAGCAGCTGTTCTTCATTCGCTCATGTCTGTGTTTTCTGTGGCTCCTCCATTGTGCCTGAACAAACTGAGCTGATGACTGAGAACAGCAACAGCAGGGTTATGTGGGAGGGGCGACTCAGTGAAAACAGTTCAGTGTTTCTGAGGACACTCGTTTACTTGGCTGAGGATTAGCAGGGATAAAACCTGCAGAGCGATCAGCTGAGAGGTTGTAAGAACGCCAGAAGCGTCTCAGCATCTCACCTGTCAGAAGGCTGCTTCCCTCCACGGCCGCCTCGTCCACCCTGTGACAAAATAAATAAAGCACAGTTTATACTAACATGTATTATCCCCATCATAGGTTATGTATTTGTTTAGTTATTGTCACCGTTAGAGCCATTTTTTGGTTTATGTGTGTATTTGTGTTTATTCTTTATGTGGGCCATAGTAGGTGGAGCTCTGTACTGTGGGGTGCAGGAAATAGTTAAATAGAACAGCAGCTAATTACTCAGCTAATTACTCATTGTTGTCTTTTTTGTAATTGTGTTGTGGCAAACATGAGTCTTTTGTTTTGATATTTTGTTTAGGTTAAGGAGTTAATGTAAGTGCATAGTTCAGCTGAGGTTGCATATTTGATATGAGCTCAAGACCATGAATACATGTTTGGTGACTGCACACGACGCTTATAAACAGTATTTCATTCATTCATTGGACCCAGAAGACGACGCGTCAGCTACTACAACTACCAGGCCAGCAGCCTCTCCGTGGCATAGGTTTGTTTTGTTGTTTTATTTTGAGAAGAACAAGTCACTACAATCACAATAATTAGACCGTGTAATCCACTGACCGTAGTAACAGAGGACTCACCCTCATTCCTCCTCTTTTTTCTCGCCGTATGTTTGCAGCTTCTCTCACTTTGTCTTTGTCGACCTGCGTTCCCATCTGAGCCACCACAGTTGTCTCCTTTGGGATTACACCTCTTTTACGAAGTTCAATCTGTGGAATTTTCACAATAATCTCTTATGTAAAAACAAACTGTTGTCTGAAGAGATTACTCTATGTTATGTTGGTGATGCCTCACCTTTGATGAATCCTGCCCAGAGGTGAATAACGTGGGCACAGCGTCCTCCCTCAGGAACTGTTTGCCGTTATAGTCCCTGAAGCAGTCGGGCCTGAAGTGCTCTGAGCAGAGGCAGGTGTTGGCAGTTGGGATGAAGTTTTTCATCCCCAGGCTGTGCACCCATTTGCTGGCGAGTTGAGGTTTGCTGAGTGGAAACCTGTTACACATAGTAGAGGAGATGCTGTGAAAACCAGGCCTTAGAGTTTCAACCACGATGGGTAGTGACAAAATGACGAAAAGCCCTTTTAGACTCTTAAAAAGAAGGGAAATCATCATTTGATTGAGTCTTTTCTTGTATTTTGGAAATACTGAAGTCACATTAAAATTAAATTGGGAATATTTTTCCTATATTTTATAATTTCTCTATGTTTCAGTGTTTATTGGCATGGCATGTTAGTCTCATGTTTGGCATGTTGGGAGACAGGCATCTTTTCTGATTTCATGTTATAAGAGAAAACTCTTTGTAACAATAACAATAAATTATGCTAAAGTTTATGTGTTGAGCAGATATGATGCAGTTTGACACATTTCTTCTGACTAGGTTAATTTATGTTAATTGTATGTGATTAAAGACAATAAACTTTTCCTCGGGATGGACAAAGGAACTGAACAAGTTTAACATGTGTTGTTGTTATTACATTAAAAAAAAGTTAATTGAAGGTTATGTTGTGTAGTAATAATAGGCTGTAGCAGTATACAAATCATCCACCAAATGTAATTGGTTACAACATGTAAATCACATTTCATGCTGCATCTCTGTGATGTTGACTGAACAGTTTTCACAAATGTTTGCACAGTTTTAACTTTAAGCTTCCTAAAATCAGTTGAAGAGTGCGGTGAACTATTAGAATTAAAACAGGGATCAAACTTACTTTGTATTCACTTGGACAAGATTTGTAACATGTCCAGTGCAGCACCAACCTTTTAACATACTAATGTGTGTATTAGCATTATCAATTTCCAGCACATTTAGCGACAACGAGCTCAAACTGACACATAAAGACACAGATGCTCATGGTTTGTAGTGCAAATATTTATTCAGAGGGACCTCTTATCTTTGAGGAGTGGGACACAGTCTAGGACTCAGTCATTCAGCAAAATCGCAGACTAAAACCAGAACTGACGCTTCAGTGTAGAAATGACTGTGACATTACATTCTGGTTTAGTTGCATATACAGCACATGGAGTTACAGCGTTACGTGCTTATTAAAGCCAGTGGCCAAACTTTGTTTTGACGTTAAATCTTCTAAAGGTTAAGTCGCTAATAAAGGTGGTTTGAAAAGCAGAGTCAATCACATCTCTGTCACCGCTTCGTCTGGTCAAATGATGCTTCAAGCTAACGTAGAACCTCGGTATCTCGTCTCAAAAGGTGATTTCCTACCTGTAAAATCGTATTTCCGACCCTTTAACGAACTTATTGTTGCACCCTGTTGCCGCACAAATGACGGGCATGGTGTCCTATTTTAAAAAGACAGTAATAAATGCAGAAAATGGTTCTTAAAAGAGAAAAACACCAGACGCGCCTGTTTTATTTTCCTCCGGCTTCTTCTTCTACGGATAAAAAAGTAAATTCGTTCCGACTTCCTGTTTCGTCTCAACAGTTGTCTGCCCTCTAGCGGCGGCTGACACATCAGCACAGACATTTACGGCACATGAAATGTTAAAGATTAGAGCACAACCATAAACTTTACAAACCATCAGCATTAAATCAAATCAAAAAATTTAACAGATTTCACAGTCGTCCAAATATTTTACAATAAAAGGGGCCTTTAGCATGACGTGCTGTTCTGTGCTAATTAAGATTTAAATGAGAGTTATCAGTATATAAGATACTTGTATACTGAGTACATTTCTGTTCAGGTGTTGAAAAACACTTCATATTAGTCCAGTACATATGTGGAGGTGTCAAACGTCCCAGCCAATCTAACCAGATCTCAAGTAACATTGTTTACACAGGGCTTTGTATGAGGGTACTTCAGATGTATTGTTCAATGAGATAACATCAGCAATAAACACACGTCTTTATGTTATCCTTTACGGTTTAATCCTTTGATTTATTATGGGACTTTGTTGCCCTGAGTTACACCTGTCTGGAGCACAGGAATGTAGGTATATAGTAACTGCTCTGTTTCACTGTGCATCAGTTGAACTTTGTTAGTCCGCTTCAATGGGAATTAAGGAATTTTTGGTTCATATTTAATATCATTACTGTTTTCTAAATCAGCTATTCCAAATTAAAACCTACAAGAGTGACTTTTCATGATTCACTGGATAGCTCTGAGGTTTTTTTGGTCTGTGGACATATTGTTTGCTTATATTTTTCTTATTCATTGTAGAGTTTTTTATTACATCGATTATATTAATTTTTTTGTTGTGTAATGTAATTGACAGACTATGTAGGACTGTCCAGCTGCAACCCACATTATTATTATTGATAATCTAGTATCCAGGCCCAGAGCAGTTAGTGGGTGTATTGTATATTATGTGCTGAAAATGTTGTTACAAGGGATAAGAGTATAGCTTCTCCATGTACTTACACTGTAAACAGTACCAGTGACAATGTACAGGTTGATTCACAAGGATAAGCAGCAAAAACAAGGGCAAGTTGTAAGCAAGGAAACAGGCTGTGCAAGCTGCAAGGAATGAGGGAGAGAGCAAGGAGCTCTGCTATAAATATGAGTCGATAATGACTTAAGTGTTTATGTATAGTCTATACAGCCTCTTGTATTTATATTTGGCAAGTGATGGATGATACACTCACCAGCACCAAGCTAGAATGAATGCAACAGTCCTGCAATCCATCCTCCTTTATGAAGGTTATAATGGTTATCCTTTATTTAAACTGTGTTAAGGAGGTAAAGCTGATCAGTTTAGAGGCTCCAGGGAACTTTATGGCATTATACAATCGTGCCTGTCTGAGCTGGACAAAATAATGCAAAAGCCTGGCAAACACCTAAAGTCAGGATATGTTGGTGTTCCTGACAGACTGTCAAATGTCTGGTTCAATGTGAGTGTTAATTCTAGGATTTTCTGCGCCCTTGCTGCCTGTCAGTCAAAGATCGGGGCTTACAGAGCATTTCTTGCAGCAGCTGTTAGCCTGTTAAAATCCGCTGCCTGTCAGACCAAGCTCGGGGCTCAATGAGCTCCTCTCCTTGGCTCTCAGCCTGTTCAACCCGCTTCCTGCCGCAGCGGCCGCAGCCTGGGCGACGACCCGGGGCCGCTGGATCACATGATAGGTAGAAGTAAGCTGGCTAGCTCCGGGGAGCTAACTAGCTAGCTTTCTGTTGCCAAAGCCACTGTCAACAGCCGCTAGCAGACTGTGTAGCCTGCACCTGACTAATAATAAGTAGTTGTCGCCAAGCCTCTGGCAGGTAAATCAGTTTTATCTTTTTGTCTTTTCTAAGCTAGCTCGTTAGCTTAGCTAGCTAAGACGAACTTGTTAGAAGGGAGTTCCTTTCCGAGTGCGGAGGTGTTAGGCTGACGTTAACGATATTGGCCTTGTTTGCACTAAGCATGAAGCTAATCTTACCTAACCATACCTAAATATACAGGTGTATTATTACCTCGTTTGAACCGTTTATTGAGAACTGCCAGCACTAGCTTGTGTTTACCAGTCGAAGTTGTATGTGGCTGCTTGTTTGTGCATCACATAACCGGCTGTACTGGTTAACCAACCAACTAAATAACTTAACTAACTTAACTTAGCTAATGCTAGCAGCAAGACTGTGGTCAAAACTCATCTCAAACCAGGTTTAGGCCTCAACACAGAACTTGTCACCTGTGTTTAAAGTTGCCGATTATTCGTGTAAGTGTGTACAAGAGCTAACGTCATTGCCAAATAGCGTTAATTTGGCTGCTGACAACTATTTTGCTAACCGTGGTGGCTAATGTAGCATGACCAAATGCTAATATCCTAGTATGCCTTGTTGTAGTTTGGATGTGTGTTTTAAAGTCACTGAAATCCCCTAAATATCCCTTGGTACAACCTCACAGGTGTTTCCACTTATTTTGTTGCCAGTTTAATCCTCTCTGTGGGCGTTAACTTACAGGACATCTGTTGCTTCTGCTGCTGTCTGTACCAGATGACTTCTCATCTTTATTATTATTGTGGTTATAGGTTTTTTGACTTTATACAAGTTGTAACTGCTGCTGCTTCACCCAGTTCTTCTAACTGGAGCTGAGGTCTCTGGTGACAAGAAGTGAAAACACTGGGTGGGTCTGCGGGGGCCTTGAGGCCCCAAATGTACTTCTTCTTCCATGGGTGGTGCTCTTTTGTGGGAACCTTCATTGTGGTGACTCTTTGCTTTCACACCAACTTGTTGCTGAGTATGGTAGTCCATTTTTTTGCTTTACTGGAGAGACTTACATCCGCTGGTACTCTGAGAATTTGAGAAAGGGACATTTCCCACCCAGTCACATGTGCTGAAAGAATGTTAACGCCTTTCTTTTTTCTTTTTTTTTTTTTAAAATAACTTATTGACATCATCTGTGACACTGACAGTAATTGTCATTATCCTTCAGGATTTAATGTCCCCAGAACAATGTTGTTTTCCAGTAAATGTATCACTGAGTTGCCTGTACTATATGAGAAAATAGCTGATTAGTATCTGCTAATGTTGGCCTGTGTATATATATATATATATATATATATAATATGTATCAATGTGAGTTTTTTTTTTTTTTTTTTTTTTGTGAGTTTTGGTTTTTTTTTTTTTTTTTTACACAACATAACCGCTAAGAAAGATGTTTGAGGTGACTTACAAGTGGTGTCATAATTGTTGCCTTTCTGTATATACTGTATACAACGTATAGGCTGTCGGCAGGTGAACAGAGACAAAAGAAGAAAAAGTCGGTTTTATTAATTTGTTAACTAGTTGCCTGCAAATATTCAGGTTTTAACCTTTCTGCCTTTAAAATGGCTAAATTAGTAATTCAAATTTAAATAGGCTACAACAGCCTGATTGATTCATCAAATGAGTGTTTCTGCTCTGAGTCAATAGTTGCATTTACACTCACTCATCTAATAACAAGTCTAATGTGAGGAAATAAAAAATGATTCCTGTGTTATAACAGTAACTTAAAATCAAACATAGACTTGCAGACAAACAAACCAGGTGGATTTTTAATGGATATGGTATGATCAGTTGTTAGAGTAATAAGGCAAGATTGGAAATAAAGGTGTTAAATGTGTCAGACTTTGGTTTTATTCTGTGTTGTGAATTGATTTTTTTTATTTGCTTTTTGGTGCTTTTATTTTATTTCCCAGTTGTCTATAAAAACATGCACATGGACAAAGGTGACTGACTGATAAGGTGCAGGGAACATTGGACTCGAGCAGAGAGATCAGGGTGCAGATGACACGAGGTCGCAGGACGGATAGAAAATGTTTTATGACCAAAGAATGTGGTTTCACCCAATTAAAACTCGCTGCCTTTTGATCATCTGAATTGCTGTCGGTCAGAACAAGTTTTTTTAGTGTTTGGTTTTATTTAATTACTTTTAGAAGAGTCAGAAAATCAAACAGGCACTGACTGATGATCTGCACCGCTGACATGATGTCAGACATATTGATTTGTGGTTTCTCAATATGTGAATATTAGACCAGTTCTGAATCTCAGGTTAGAGTATTTCTGTTTTTCACTGAAATGATTGATGAGTTAAATCTGTGTGAGATATTGTTTTTATGAATAGTGGTTACTACAGTGACTGGTAAAACCCCTTTCATGTCTTTCATTGAACCACAACAATGGTTGCGTTTATGTTCTGAGAGAATATGAGGGTGATCCCTTGATCTCAGGTGGATGGGGTTTTTTTTTTTTTTTTTTTTAGTAAAATCATTTACTTAAATACTCCAGAGAAAAAGAGAGAGAGAGGCCGCACCACCGCAGCCCTGTGGGGAGTTAAAAGCCATGTGAATGACCAAAAGTAACCTCTGATGTTCCCTCTTTCACCCTCCCCACCCTCCCCCACCCTCTCTTGTTTTCCCTCCTGTCTCCCATAGGGCATTGCAGAAAGAAAGGGACTCTTCTTCTTTTCTACTTGCTCTCTTCAAGATATTGAGTCATTAAACTTTCCACCCGATAAGTCTCTGTGGTTTCGGGATCCTTCAAGGCTCATCGGGCCCTCGGGTCCTCCCACCAGCACAGGGGTTATCGACAAGTTGAGGTCTTGGACTCACATGGGAGCACGATGGTTAGGCGATAAATAAGACATCAGCTCAAGAGGTAAGGTCAGTCCAGCACTCAGCCTGTCACTGACTCACAGAGGCAGGTCACTTTTCAGTTAAATTGTCTCTTTTATTTTTTCGGTTTTATCTACAACAGCAGAAAATGTTTAAAATATTAACTGAATTTTACATTCAAATGTTTTCACTGACGATTACAAGGGATTAAAATAAATACATCTAGAGTTTTATTGTTTTTAGCAGTAAAAGCGCAACACTGCTGCTAAATGCTGACATGGATTTTTTTTAAAGGAAAATATCAGCACTGTTCAATTAGTCATCATATCAAATAAACACTGTCTCAACTACTATTGCCACTAAGACGTCTTTATTGCAGCTACAGTGTCGTCAGCTTTTTATGTTTCACTTCAACAGCAACAGCTTTACTAGTTTACTGTGGTACTTTGAGGTTTATCAGTGATGGCTCTGTAAATTAATGCCATCACGGCTCAAGTAGTTGTTTCATTTGTGCTGTTTTATTAGGTTTTCCTTTTTTTATGTTTTTACGAACATAATCTGACTGCAGCTATGTAATTTGAAACCGACACAGCTTTTCTGTCAGTGTTGTTCTATGGACATTAAAACTATAAATGTAGTACAGATGCTGGTGAGCTGGCTCAGGGCCTGTCTTACTGTTAGTTTCATTTTTGTTTAACTTCCAATCCCATATTTTGGTGACGGAAAACGTGAAAGCATTAGTATTTATGTTTAAACAAAGCATGCAAACTTGATTTTTTTTTTTTTTGTCCAACTCATATGAGTAAAGGAAATGAATGGCACCACCAGGAAGCAGCTCTACTTAAACTTAATGAATTTTTGAACTTAATTTAAATATATTACCTTCATATATTTGTGGTATCTTCATCACACTTGATATTTTGCGAGATGTTGGAGAAGGAGAAGTGGCCCAGCTTTTAACAAGTGAATGATAAACATAAGCTGATGGTCAGATATTAAACAGATTGACCAGTTTTGACCGGGCTCTCCTTTCTACCATTGGTATGCTACAGTGTTTTTGACTTGTTCATCTAATCTAAAATTAGTGTAAAAATAAAATAAATGTAGGGATTCTCTGCAAGAAACAACTTGGCTCTAATTTTCTTTCTTATACTTTCATGGCAGTGATTGATTGATTAGATAGTACTGAAAAAAGGAGAATCTAAGGACCAAAGCAGCAGCCGCGTACCTGACAAATAATGTCTGATTGGGCACTGACTGACTGTCAGTGGTGACTGACTCACTAACCTGTGACGCTAATAGTCGTTAGCGTTTGTGGCTGCTATTTTATCCTCATTTTAGCTGCTGCTGATCGTCACTTTGTGCAATTCACATCACATCAAATGATCACTAATTAATTAACTGTGTCAGTACCTTGATGGCAGGTCTGTTGTCAGGTTGTGTTTCTGAACGTCTGCACTCATCGGAGATAGATTATGAGGGGAGAGCCTTCACTCTGTAACACCGCTGTTAAACCACACATGAACTTGTCTCAGTCTGTAGCAACAGAGTGAAATTTCATTCACATATCAATAATTTAACCATATAGACTTAATATCTTAAAATGGGATTTAAAATGACTTAATAACTCATAATGTGCCAAAGTCTGTTAAAGTGTGAAAATGTGAGGTGGAAATGTGCTTAAGAAAAGACAGAAGGATATTTATATATAGTATATGTTCTATAAAGTGGTTTTCCTTCATGTAGCGTGGATAAGAATATCCAAAAATTAGCATGGGTCTTTGCTGAATCAGTTTCCTGAAATGCATCCCTGTGGCACATGACAAAACTTTCATTTCTGCTTTTACAGCCTGGTTTGGTTTTCCTCTACACACATTTTTTTTTCTCACCAGCAAGGTCTGAGCTGATTCCAAAGATGATTTGAAAATATTTTAGATCTTTCTAAGAACTGCAGTTTTCTCTTTAAGAAAATAAGACGGGATTTTACCACATCCCTGTGGTTAAAAGTTTGTTTTTGTTTTGTCTTACTGGGTGAAGGACACACTCAGACTTGACCTTCCATGAATCTACGTCTTCTACCTTAACGTACGTCCAAGGAGGTTTCCAAACGTATAGTGTCTATGTCTATAGTGCTTATCTTTTCATTAGAACATCTCTGCCTCCTTGATGACTTGCTACTTACTAAGTAGAGCAGGCGCATAATGTTGAGTCAGGAAAAGTTGTAGTTCCTTGTTAAATTGCCACTGTAGTCAGATGGGGGTTTTTGTGTGTCACAGGTACACGTTGATTTCGTAATGACAAGCTGCTGTGCAGAAGATGTCCACGCTGTCTGTGACTGATATCCCCGATGTTGGTCATGGTAAGAGCCACTTCTGCTTTCACGTGTATCTAATTCTTGTGTGAGAACTCTTGTGCTGTATAAGTGTCCATCTAGCCTGGTCTGCGTATGGTGTCATCTACTTATTTGTCCATTTAAAAAGGAAATGTTTTTATAATATTGAATCAATTTCAGCAGAAATTTGGTATTGTAGCTTGTGTTGTTTGTGCATCTCCTCCGTCAGATGAGAGTAAGGTGTTCGACGGGGCCTCTGAGTTGCAGCTGGACTGCATGGTTGAGGAAAGCAGTGGAAGCGCCACAGTGAAGCACGACGGCCTGCTGTCGCTGGCTGACCTCTCCCAGCCGGACGACTTCCGCATCCCCCCTCATAATAATGGCCCCTCGCTGACCGAGATGAGCAGCCCTCTGCCGATAGAACCAAATGACATCAAGCTGGATCCAGCTGCAGGTGACACATCTGCCAGCACAGGTTGGGGTCAAGTACTAAACACCTTAATTGTTTCTCTCTTGAACTGACACCACATTTGAATCCTTGTTATATACAAGGTTTTCAGTTAAATTAGAAAAACAGTGTGTGGTTGCTGTTAATGTTGCTGCTGAGGTCTCTACTTTTAATCACCATTGAAAGCCAGGACAGTGAGTCATTGAGAGTAGGAATCGCTGAAATGACCCCAGAAGCCTTTTATAAGGATGATATCCATTTTGAATTAGTTTGGTCAGGACACAGTTAAATGGTGATTTTATTTTCCCTCAGTACATTCAGTCATCACCAGATGACACCAGTCATAAATGCAGGATCTAGGTTGCTTGTTTTTTAAATTATTTTTTTCATCCTGCGATCATCTTAGACTTATTAAATTTAGGTTGAAAGTTTCCATTAAATCTCTGTCTGAGCTGCAGAATGAGGGGTTTCTACAGCTACTTGACATTTCAATAAATCAAACTGTATTTTATCAGTTATACTTACAACATGAACTGTACAGATCAGACCATTAAAAGGGTTAGGGTTACTTCCTTTGTGTTTTAAAAATGACACACCCATCTACAACATGCATCAACATGAATAGAACTAGTTTAACAGCTGCTATAAAAACTGGGAATAAAACATAGCATATAACTGACATTAAGATTAATGGAGTTGTTTCAATACCAGTACTAGTGTCTACCACATTATTGATAACAGACTTTGTAGTTTCACACAAGGATAAATAGCTAGTCTGCGATCTGCAGCTGGAAACTGGAGTCCTGGTTGTGTTCGGCAGCCTCAGCGAGGTTGGTGTAGCACCTCACGCCCCAGTTCTCCACCTGATCGGAACAAGAGCGACTGTCGCCACCTGTAGGCCAGAATGATGGAGCTGCAGTTTGTGTGCAGGATGAGAGCGAAACAAGATGCGTCGCAACAGAGTTAGCTTGTTAGCAGTCACTGGACTTTCAAATTAAAATACTTCAGTACAGAGTACAACAGATATCTACAAATATTCACATATCAAAGAAGACGGGAGTGTTGAAGAGAAAAAACGTGTGAAAGAAGTGTTTGTCAGAAAGATGCAAATCATCAATAAGCAACCGTGGTTCTCTCCTCCTAAATCCCATGATGTGCGATATGTTAGTCCATGTACACTGCCACTAGTAAATGTTAAAAATAAATTAGTTAAATGCTGGCTACAATCTCAAAAATTATTAATTTAATTTAAGAAAAATTAATTTGTCTCCAAAATGTCTAGGAGAATTTACTGTTCGTCTGTGTGTGTATATGTGTGTGTAGATGGTCAGCCCGTCAAGAGAAAGAAGGGTCCTGCCCCGAAGATGCTGGGCAACGAAGTGTGCAGCGTGTGCGGTGACAAGGCCTCCGGCTTCCATTACAACGTGTTGAGCTGTGAAGGCTGCAAGGGTTTCTTTCGACGCAGCGTTATCAAAAGTGCCCAGTACTCCTGCAAGAACAACGGCCGCTGTGAGATGGACATGTACATGCGCCGCAAGTGTCAGCAATGCCGCCTGCGCAAGTGTCGTGAGGCAGGCATGCTGGAGCAATGTGAGTGTCACCAGATGTTAAACGTTTCCTGCAACCTGAGAGTAACATGGATAATGTGAACTCGCCGACTGAGCTGTGCGTCCTGTTTAACGTCTTTAGGTGTGCTCTCTGAGGAGCAAATCAGACTAAAGAAGATGAAGAAGCAGCAGGAGGAGGAGTCGGCTCGCACGTCCACAGTGGTCACCCCCACGCCGCCACAGGAAGTAGCCACACTGGATCCACAGCAGCACGAGATGATCGAGAAGCTGGTGGCCATGCAGAAGCAGTGTAACAAGAGATCCTTCCTCGACCGACCAAAAGTGACAGTAAGCGAACGTCTCGCTGCAAAGATTTGTTGATTTTGGTTGTTTTTGACTAGTTGATTGTCCTGTGTGTGACATGAACCATACATTGTACCAGGTGAGTAACAGGCATATTTGTGTGAGTGGGTAGATCATATTCTGTCACAACATGGTAGCCTTCAGGAGAAAATATAGTAACAATTATTATTATTATTATATAATTTATTTACAGATAAAATAAAGTGTAAGTAGTTATCTGTTTTAGAGCCACAGAGTGTCTTTGTGGTGAAGAGTCATTTGATTTGAATCCAGATTTAACCTGGAATCTGCTGCATCTGTGGCTCCTGCTGTTTTGAAAACGCATCAGATGGAGTTTTTACTTCACACTAATTCATTAACCAGTTCAGCCCATACGTGTCTGTGCGTTGATGTGTTTTGCTCATGTCTCCAACAGCCGTGGCCACAGAGTCAGGACCCACAGAACCGTGAGGTGCGTCAGCAGAGGTTCGCTCACTTCACTGAGTTGGCCATCATGTCGGTGCAGGAGATCGTGGATTTTGCTAAGCAGCTTCCTGGTTTCCTGGAACTCACGAGGGAAGATCAGATTGCGCTGCTGAAGACCTCAACCATCGAGGTTTGTCGTAATGTTTCGTAAAATATTTAGTTTTTTTGTCCTTTTATTTGGTTGTATATGAATATTCTTTGTCCTCCTCAGATCATGCTGCTGGAGACGTCTCGGCGATACAACCCTGATATCGACAGCATCACCTTTCTGAAGGATTTCAGTTATAATAAGGAAGATTTCGCCAAAGCAGGTAAATTTGCTCATTTATGTCTGTGTAACTGTTTATGTAAGTGTTTATTTAGTGAGTAAAATAAAAGGAAACCTTTGAAATGTAATTTATGAAGCAAATAAAACATTTTACTGCTCCTGCTTCACTAATTATTATTATTATTATTATTACTTCACTATATTCACTATTACTGTTTTTGTTTCCTTGTCTCCTCTCACTTCCCCCTCACCTCATCAGGGCTTCAGTTTGAGTTCATTAACCCCATCTTTGAGTTTTCAAAAGGAATGAATGACCTGCATCTGGACGAGGCTGAATACGCTCTGCTCATCGCCATCAACATCTTCTCAGCAGGTCGGGGTTCTTAAACGACACAACCTGCACAGAATCCTTTAATAGAAAATGCATTTAGAGTTCATGCTGCCAGTGCTACGGCATCAAAAGGTGTCATGTTTTTTGTTTATTTCAGATCGGCCAAACGTGCAGGATCACGACTTGGTGGAAAGGCTGCAGCAGCCCTATGTGGACGCACTGCGCTCCTACATCATGATAAAGAGACCAAATGTAAGTGTGCAGTGGTTTACATAACCTCCCTCTCTGTGACCGGCGGCATGTCAGTGTAATCTTGTCGCCGTCATCACAACAAGCACATTGGGTCAGGGCTGTTTTTTGGGGGGTTTATGTTGTTTCTTGTTAGACCTGCGGTGTAATTCATTCCTACCAACACATTTCAGAGGTGATCAGAGAGTTCAGTGTGTCCTCCTGTTTCCTCAGGATCACTTGATGTTCCCTCGTATGCTGATGAAGCTTGTGAGTCTTCGCACACTGAGCAGCGTCCACTCGGAGCAAGTCTTTGCCCTTCGCCTCCAGGACAAGAAACTCCCACCGCTGCTCTCTGAAATCTGGGACGTCAATGAGTGACTGTGAAAAGCCCCAACATCGCACTCTGTGTCTTTCTATGACGTGTGAGATGGACAACACAGCATCCAGCAGGAATACGGACTCCTTTCTGCCCATCTGGTCAGAAATATGGTTAAAGCGTTGAGATTTTTATTTTTCTTGTGGGGAGGAGCGAGTAATCACCCTTTTTGCTCTCACAGACTATGAAATGGTTTGTGTTCATAAGGAGAAACATGAACACACAGTTTTCTTTGAGCCTATTATTGTTCTTCCTTTTTTTTTTTTGACGTAGATGCTGACATGATTATGGCAACCTTAAATACCAGCATCAGGCTCTTTTGCCAGTTATCTCTGATTTTAATACATGTTGAACATTATGTCAATCTCTAGTGCAGTTTCATTCTTATCCTCTTAACAATGATCGGAAGGTTCTGAGCAGGTTGTGGCTCGCTCGCTGTTGAAACAGTGATTTTTTTTTTTGCAGTTGTGCAATAGTTGGAAACAGGTGGATCAGCACATACCACATATACTAGTCACTTAATTGATGTTGGGGTGAAATGATAGGCGATCTGGTTTGGGTATTGTGTATTGTGATATAGTATCAAGTAGTTGTGTTCTTCTTTTTTAAAGAAAGTTCAGAAAATCTAAAGGTGGGTGTAGTCGCTCAGGTAAAGTAATGTGAAGCAGACCTCTGAGAATCAGAGGCTTCTTTTAATTTCTATTAGATGACTTCAGTTTTCTTCCAAGTGCATAAAGGGACCCTTTTGGTCATTTTAGATGCCCATAAACTTTCATGTAAATTGTATATTTATTTTCACAAGGAGAATAAAAAATGTATAGTGCACATGTGAGAGTTACCCACAGGATTGTACAATCACATACCAAAGGCCCGTTTCCACCGCAGGAACCTCTGGGTAATAATACAGGAACTTGGACATTGGCGCGTCTCCACCAGAGGAACAGTTCCCAAGAGGCAAGACCGAGGAACCTTTTAGGGGCTGAAAAAAAGTCCCTGCCCAGGAGTAGGTGCTTTTTTCGGCCCCGAAAAGGTCTTGGGCGGGGTTTTAGGTTGACTTGATGGTGATTGTTTGTATCTCAAGATGATACATGACGCAGTCAACAAAGAAACGCCATTTTTAAAAACCCAGCGGCAGAAGCATAACAATAAATAGATTCTATAAATAAAATAGAAGAAGCGAAGGAAGCAACACAGTTGAAACTGTCATAAAATGATCGCAGGGTTCACATATAATTATCAATATGTGGTGGACCTCCACAGACTCAACACTGGCCACTACAAATTAATTAATTTATTTTTTCCAACTCGAAACACAATGTTAAAAATAAATGAACAGTTCTCCCCCTCTCTCTTTCTCGCTCCTTCTCTCACTGCAGCGTGTAGCTTATTTATAGTAACGCGATGAACAAGACGATCGGCAAAGTCCGTCCTGCCCCGCGTCGCATCACTGATTGAGGTCTTACCCTCGGTGGAGACACAGCACTGCAAAGGGCAGTGAGGGAGGAAGGTTTCAGCCGCCCTGCTGTTACATCGGAACTTCTCGGTGGAAACACGGCTTAACGCACAAGAAAGTAAAACTCTTGCAGTTGACAGGCAGACCGTGCCCTCGTGTTTTTTGTTTTTTTTTTTCTTTTTACTTTTTACATAGAGCACAGGTACCTTGAAATAGGCAGTCCTCATGAACTGTTGGTATAAAAAAGGAAGTCAGTCTAGCATCTATGTGAGCCTCCTCTCAGCTAAATAAAAAACCCAAACTGACAACATTGTGTTCACAAACCACCAATAGAATCTCTTCTAATGACACCTTTATATTCTACATTTATGTGTATGTGAAATGTACTTTTATTAATTTCATCAGTTATTTTCATGTTTTGAGATTTTGTGATTTCTGTTTTCTTTTTTGTCACTAAGCAACTTACGTATAGTTTGAACAGGATACAGAGAATTTCGCAGCCTTTTATTTTTGATAATATACTGTATGAATGATACTGAGGAAAAAATGTATAAAAACTGATTATAGAGTAGAAAGCTATCGGTCTAATACAAACAGCTTTAACTGGTCAGATTTTGAAAAGCCTTGTTTAAAAAAATGCAAATGAGTAGAAACATTAAGGTTTTAAGTTATAATAAATGTTATAACTGCAGAGATCTAGATGTTTACATTCATGATGTTTCTCCTGTGCAGTGTAAATCTGAAATGCTGCATAATGGTTGACAAAGGAATGTCCATGTAAAGTCACAAACTGTGTTGCATAAATGACATTGAAATTTCTTTAGACATTTCCAGGTTGTAACTGTAGATGTAACACGCTGCTCTCTTTGTCCTAACAGACGCTGTCAACCTCTTCACCTCTCGAGGTACAAGTTAAAATCAGATGTTGTACATTATCGTTTTTTTTTTTCCGTTCATTTTCAGCTTAGGTTTCTTTTGGCTTTTGATTGATAAAACTGCATTTAACAGCAACATGTTACAGCTGAAATGAGACATTAAATCTTCAGGACTCTCAGTAACAGACATGAGTATTGTCCTTCCAGGAGACTACAGCAGGATCAGTGATACAGCACTAAAAATAATGATGAACTCATGGACTGGTGAGTTAACCGCTAAGGATGTACGGACGGTCAATAGGGTCGCTTTTTTTCTGTTGACCTTTTTCATTTAAATTAACCAAAAATTCTTCCTTTTTCATCACAAAAATCACTATATATGGAATTCTGTCTATTTCAATTCAAAACCTTACAATGTCAGATTTTCTTTTGTCAAAAAAGAAATAAATTATGGAAACATCAGATTGTTTTCCAGAAGTTTTTCAGATAAAAGTATAAAAAGGCTCCCAGGCTTCTTTCAAACAAATGTGTGGCCCTAATCTTCTACTGTGTATTAGCTATTCAACCCATCTTTGATAGTATGAAAGATACTTTTTGTTTTATTTTGTTAATTAAATTAATTTAACAGCCGTTTGAACAGCAGATGACTGATTCACTGTTTCTGTCTGGTGCATCATCTCGGTGAACAGTCTGTCATTTTAAACATTTGCCTCTGTGATTAAAGATTGTAAATGGACAAAATGCAGCTAATTTGCTGGCTGGTTGAATGAATTCAAACATTGTTATTAAATGTTAATTAAATTAACATTGTTTTTTGTTCTCCAACCTGCAGATTAAGCGCAGAAACAATAGTTACATATTGTCTGTTCTTTTTTTCCAGCAGCTGCTTCCATAAACATCCACTGATAAAACACGACAGTTTAGTCTTTTTTTTTCTCCTGCTGGAAACTAGTGCATTTAAACAGAATAAAAAAATATTTCCTGAGGCATGAACATGCCAGTGTGAGTCAGGCCGTGTATTGTTTTGAGCCTTTTTCTCTCCCTCTCAAACTTTAATTACTTTTTTTTTTTTAAACTTTGTATTGGTGCTTTAAAAGTGGGATCATGTTGTTATTACTTCACTCAAACCCCTCCAATCCTTCACTTGTGCGTTAGTTTGCTCTCTGATGGGAGAAGCCGATGAATGGTACAGTGCAGTGTTGTGAAACCACATTAGTGGATGTGCTTCGGTTGAATGTAAAAGTTTTATTTTGGATCCATTTCAATGAAATGTTGAGTTTTGCTTTTGGTTAAAGGTTCTGCTGTTTGCAGAGTCTCTCGGGCCAAATGCTTTAAAAAAAAATACATTAAATATAAAAGTAGTCTCTGTAAATTTGGGTTGAATTTTTCCATCATTGCCCTGAATTAGCTCCCAGTTCAAATGGCAAATAGAAATTGAGGAAGCTGAAATGTTGTTGTGCTGTACTCCTGATCAAATGAACAAAACAAAGGTATGAGTTGTTGGCTCTTAAATCTCTGTTTCTCAGTGTACGTTATGTTAATGCTGTAGGTGTCACAGTTAATTGTTCTGTATATACTGTAATCGACATCTCTGATCTCATTTAATTCCTGTTCTCAAAGGATGACACTGTAAACATTATTGATATAGAGAAAATGCAAAACCTATTTTAATACTTGTAACTCCTGGAGACCTTCTGTTTTGTATGTACAGTATAAATTAAAGCTATGCTGTAGTGCTAACACGCCTGGATTCAGATGATTTGTGTGTTTGCCAGACAGATTTTAGATGCGTTGACATTCTGGGATTATCTGCTCATAATCAGATTTGATATTTAAATCAGACAGATTGTTTTTAAATAATATAGATGCTTTAAATATTTTCTCTCACTCGATGATTAATCTAAGTCATTCCTTAAGGACATTGATCACAGAGGATGATGTACAATCAAATAAAAATACCTAAGGAAAGTAGAAACATTAAATAATAAATGGTATTAAATCGACGTAAACCTTTTTTTTACATTTTAAAAGTTTTAATATCCACACATTAATCCCAACACGCTCTCCTAGCTAGGACTAGGAGATAAAAGAAACTACCTTTAAACTAAAACTAGTGTTGATATTATAGGTATTGTTAATATTTGATGAATCCGTGTGAAAAGATCCCAGTAAATAGAAAATGATGTTTTTGATCAGGCTTTTTTTTCCCCAAATGTTGCTCCAAATTCTATTTTTAGTGAAGGATTTCAGTGATATTAAACAATATAAAAACATAGGACTTTGAGAAAAGTAGAGAACCCTGCGCTACTGTTTGGGATTTAAGAGTGACAAATATTTTAAGATCATGACAACACATTTTTCTGGGAACTACACACTTCTATTACCTCCCAACGTAAAATAATAAAGACAAAATATCTCAGATATTAGCGCTGCCATTTTTGGACTATTTGGCGCCACGAGTCAGTGTGAGTCAAATGTCAGTGAGCCACCAGGGGGCGATCCAGATGTTTTGGCCCTCTTTTTTTGTCACAAACAGTCTATGGTTTTATTTTGCTAGTAAAAGGTAGACTGAAGTATATTTAATGATCTATTTTAACATTAAACCCAGGAGACCTGGAAATATACTCAACATGTGGTTCAATTCCTGTCTCCTCCCGTCCACATGTCGAAATATTCTTGGGCAAGACACTGAACCCTAAGTTGTCTGTTTCATCTGTGTGTGAATGGGTGAATGACAAAACTTTAGTGTAAAGTACTTTGAGAGATCAACAGATAACACCACTGAAGTGCAGTCCATTTACTATTTCCCCCTGAGTGCAGTAAATCTTGAAGCCGCCCTCTTTTCATTAGCAGCCAATTGGAATATATATTTTTTACATGGTTGAATGGCTTCACATTTTGCAGCTCTCGCTCACTCCTGCTGTTAGACCTCTGTGTTTACAAGACGGCTGGTTCAAGAAACATCATTTTACATGGTGTACACTGTAGAAACAAAAGAGGATAAAACAGCTTGAACAGGACCAACCATTTAAACTTTAAACAGCAGGCAAGTGATTCAAGACAAACTTAAACTCAGCACTTCTCCTGCTCTACTAACTGTGTGTTGGCTGTATATTGCTATTTCATTGTTTGAGTAAATTCAGCCTCTTCGTGGCTTTTGATTGGTTTTAAGTTGTACAAAACTGTACAGCATTTAACAGTTTAATAAATACATTTTGTAGACCATATTTGATGTTATGCCATTTTTGATTCTACCTTTTACAGCCTAAAATCAAGTTAACCAATTAATCTGAATTCAGTGTGAACTCGAAGTAGATTTTACTCAATAATAATCAAAATAATTATAATAATAACTATGGTGATAATAATAATAATAATTAATATTTTAAAAATAGTTAATGGAGTACAGCACAGTCACAATCAATAACCGGACAGGTCGAGAGTGGTGGTGGGGCACTAGATGATAATAACGGGCCCCCAGCAGGCTGTGGCCGGCCCTGGCAGGAGATTAAAAACATTAAAATGCTGTAAACTAAGTGATAAATGAGCACCTACCCCCACAGCTACAATGAAATTAGTCCCTGCAGGCTAGGAGCGTTGTGTTTGGGGCTTCTGTTAGGTGGTTGGTTGTGAGTATGCGGAACTCCCTGCAGACTGATGATGATGATGAAGAAGTAGGATGTTGTGAAGGCAGGTTGTAACTGACCGAGCCACCCGTTCACTGAGCGGAGAGGCGGATACACGCTTCGCATCATTTCTTACACTGCCGGTTAGTCAGACGGAGCAGCTCGGGCCTCTCACATTCGTCTTCCTTACCCGAAGTCTCCAAATGATAAACCGTCATTTAAACGAAATAAGACTGAATCGGGAGACACACCGACGCCTCTCCGTCTCTGTGACCGAGGAGGGCACACACCACCTAGGCAGGCCGTCATCAGCAGCTGGCTTTGCAGCGAGCGGTTAGCGGCTATCCGGCTAATGTAAGCAAAGGTGAGTTTGCTCTTTCATTAGCGAATGAGCTTGTGAAACACATCTAATGCATTTGTGTCGCTTGCTCTGAAAGCATTTCCAGTCGTTACCACCGTGTGTGACATTTGACAGGTTAATATTTATCAGAACAAATCGATCAAGCTACTGTTAGCTAGCTAGCTGACTAGCTAGCTAGCTAACTAATCCATCCGTGGCGTAGGAGACGGTGAAGCTAGCAGAGTGGAGGTGAGAGGAGGCATAGTTGGGGGTGAACATGGAGGCCTGGCAGTTTGTCATAAATAAATTATTTATTCTTTAATAAACGATAAAACAGCCGCAAGCCACACGGACAGCTCTTGTCGGAGGCGTTGGCAGTGGCTTATCTCATTTGTGAATGTTATCCTCATCTCACCGTATGTCGCCGCTGCTCCTAATCTCCACAGTTAACCAAGCTCGTTAAACAGGAAAATTACCACTGAAGCTCGTAACTATGCTCTGCTCATGTGGGATTTGTTCTCTGTAACTGACACCAGTGCTGCTGAAATCGTGTGTCATTGTGGCCTCATCACTCACCATCACGCCTCAAGCATCGTTTTGCTGTTGTATAATGTAACTCAATGTCACACCATCACTACATTTACTCCATTACATTTACTCTGTTATTTTCACTTCACATGTGAGTCTGTCTGTCATTTCTGCCGCTTAAGCCACACATTACATATATGGCTTTATATTACATTATTAGTTCATTCATTCCCTATCAGCTGATTCTCAGATCAAGACTGACTTGTTTTCCTATAATATGAATTGCTTTGATAGAGATTAAACCAGAGGATCCCAGTCGTTTTATTGTCATAACCCCTTTAAATCTATCTATCTATCTATCTATCTATCTATCTATCTATCTATCTATCTATCTATCTATCTATCTATCTATATAGCTATATAGATTGCTAGTGTCTGAATGATAGGTTGGTGTTTGATTTTTATCACCTATAATCTGTCTATACCAGATAACTGGTGTCATCATTGGTTGTCCAGCAAAATGTGTGAACTCCTCCCACATATACTGAGTCATTATTGTGTGTGGTCCCTAAAACACAAGAGAGTAAAACCAATTATCTCCACTACAGAAGGACCAACCACCGGGATAGAATAGATTTATGTGTAGAACAATATAAGCTCTTATATTAATGACAGATTTTTCTTATGTTTCACCTAATTTTGTACTGATACTGATATTTTTTTAAGCAAAAAAGATCCAAGTTCTTCTTCAGGCACCACACACAACAAAGATACTGGTCACAGATACTGGAACGAGCTTCACCACTCAGGATAATCTACGTTATCGTAAATAAGTTGAATGACAATGATGTTGGGTTCAGTATGGAATCAATTTAAAATATTCAATAGTATTTCTATAGTGTTTATTGTAAATTAAAGCAGTGTTAAAGCAGCATTAGATGATACAAACAGCTGCATGTATAAGATTTTATCAGCACTGTTAAGCTTTGAAGGAAAATTTAAATTGGATGTCAAAGCTTTAGCAAAAAAATATGTAAAAAATAATTTAATAAAATGATGATGAAGACGATAAGGCTCTGCGTAGGACAGATGCGTCATTTGCTGTGACTGTAGCTGTTGCTCATGATCGTCTGTGTGATTACCATATTAGATGCACACAGACATGTGTTACATTTTGAAAACAAAGGTACTAGTGTGTGATTTACAGTTTACATGTCATCATTGTTATGTAATACACACTGAGCTAAGCTTTCTTCCTGTTACTCCAAAAAATGTAAACGCTTGGACATGACGTATTGAAAGATGACACATGACCAAAATGCAAACTGTCACTGTCACTAACCAGTAACATGTAATTCAGGTTTTAACACATATACGTTTGTTTTTATGAAGACAAAACAAACAATAAAATCCAATTAAGGCCTGAATGAGGTTTTAGAAAGTAATAAGCGAGACGAGCAGGGCTGTGCAAGTTTTATTGATCGGATTCTAAAATAGTTAAGGATTGTTCAGGTGTGGAATATAAAGACTCCAGTCAGAGGAGTGAGAATTCAACGATGAATACTTTCTTAATCTACACTTCATCCCTCGCTCGTTCGTGTGTCTTCGTTCATCTAAAACTAATTCGACACAACCTACTCGTCAAAAGCTACTGCTGTTCACTGTGACTGGCAAGAAATGCAGTCAGCGTTGGGAGGCCTGTGAATCATAACTATCTCTTACATAACCAACGAGTGCCGCCTGCAGACCACTCTGACCAGATTCATCTGTTTTTAACCTACATCATTATCTTGCCTTTTGAAGATTACGCTCAGTGTTGTGTTGTGGTGGTTCTTTTTAATTTAATAAGAGGGGAAACGAGGTTCGATTCCAATTAAATACAATTAGCTGAAGTGGTACAGTCCTGCCATCCTCATCTAAAAATAATGCTGTGGTCCTCTATCTATGTGCTGGCTAGGTCTGCTTCCAGCTCCGCTGCCTCATAAAATAGCCATTTTGGCTTTGCACCAGGAAGTGCTCGTGTTTGCCAGACCCGCATGTTAATTCATTGTCCTGATGGGTTTTGTAAGATAAAAAGGGTTAGATTTGATCTCTGTCACAGACCCAGCCCTCATTGCTGGAATATATTATGTTGTTGGACTTATTTCCTCTTCGCCTCCCTGTAATTAGCCATCACTGTGATGCAGGTTGACCTGCTTTCCTATGAGCTCAGACTGAAATGTTCATTTGTGTGTGTGCAGAAATATTTTTATTGTTCTAAAAATGCAAATAAAGTAAGCAGCAGGACGTTGTCAGGTTTGCAGCGTATTTGACTAATTTTTACCAAGTATGGTGAGTGCTGACATTTAGCTTACTCAGAAGGACCAGACAGCTTCAGCCCACTGTGTAGTTCAGTGTGAACTATGCCTTCGTTTGGTTCTGTGCTCCTACAGAAATACTGTCAGCCTGTTTACTCATTCCTTGTGTCAAGTACGAACCTGCTTTCTATTCCCAAACACAAAAGAGAGAAAAGATTCTCTAATGTCCTTTAGAGAATCAGATGTAGTGCTATTATATGTAATTAGACCCATAACGCATCTGAAGTCTAGCGTGGCAAATGTCCTGATGTCCGCTGGACGCAGCTGTGTGGCACGCTGGCCGAGCGGCGGCTGCTGAGTTAATGACGCCGTGTGTCAGGATGTGTGACTGCAGCGTCCCACTCATGACTTTAAACGCCATCTATTCCTCAACATGATATTGATAAATTAACATGATATTTGTTATACATGTTAGTCACATTCACGGTTGTTGCGGTTTTAATGCTCATGAACCCAATAATTTTGTGCAGTGTATATGGGAGATACAGTCTTTATTATAGATAATATGGATCTTCATGTCAATATGAGTCTTGTGTTATTTGGTGCAGACGTGTATAGGTTTGATTGGCAGAGGTATGTGCTCGACTGAGTGCTATTTCCTAATTTCTGCTGATATAAAACCAGCGGGTGTTAATGAGCAGTTTTCTTGGAATCACTTTCTTTTTAGCCGTAAAGTATCTCATTTAATGAGTTTACATTTACAACCAAGGATATTGAGAGAGACACATTTTGTTAAGACAGAAACACTTGTAACCGAAGTCCGACAAACCACAGGAAATTAAGTAAACAACGCTAGAGCAGTCAGATTCACCAGTGTGCGCTGACAACATTCAGGCAGCTACTACATCAGCACTGAAACGAGAGGTAACCACAATAATTATGAACCTGATAAACTGATCTGTCTTTTTAATGGGCTGTTGCTTTTCCAAATGAATAAATTCATCACAAAGTTATTAAACCAAAGCTTGAAGCAACTGCAGATATTTGTATGATTTATTTAAACCGTTAAAACCATTCATATTCTTTTTATTCTCATCCAAGATCTCGCTTGCATGTGAGAGTGATGCGGATATCTTAAACTTGCAATATGTTTTAGTTTCTCACGGTTTGGTTCCTCTTTTTTGTTTTTTTTTGAGTTGGAATACTATAAGCAGTTATGAAACACCACCAAAATTCTAGATCCATTAGCTTATCATCACAGGGTTTAAGAGACAGTGACAAACTGCTCTGCTTTCAGAGTGTTTGTGTTTCAGGGTGGGGTTTCTGAAGCACGGCCTCATATGGCATTTATTGGTGTTTGAGTAAAGGCTGTCCGCAGTAGCATGACAGTCTGCTAAAAGCAGATCCTGTCACCATATGTTTTGTAAATGTGTTTCAGTTGCTAATGTGAGTCTGTCCTGTCCTAATGTATGAATGTGTGTGTATATATACACACACACACACACACACACACAGTGGTGTGAAAAAGTGTTTGCCACCTTCCTGATTTCTTATTTTTTTGCATATTTGTCACACTTACATGTTTCAGATCAAACAAATTTAAATATTAGTCAGAGACAACACAAGTGAACACAAAATACAGTTTTTAAATGAAGGTTTTTATGGGAGGAAAAAAAATCCAATGCAATTGCAATGAGTCTCTTCCAGCGCTGTGGAGGAATGTTGGCCCACTCATCTTGAACCTCCTTTTTAAGGTCATGCCACAGCATCAATAGGATTCAGGTCAGGACTTTGACTAGGCCACTCCAAAGTCTTCATTTTGTTTTTCTTCAGCCATTCAGAGGTAGACTTGCCGGTGTGTTTTGGATCATTGTCCTGCTACAGAACCCAAGTTCGTTTCAACTTGAGGTCAGGAACAGATGGCAGGACATTCTCCTTCAGGATTTTTTGGTAGACGGCAGAATTCATGGCTCCATTTGTCACAGCAAATCTTCCAGGTCCTGAAGCAGCAAAACAGCCCCAGACCATCACACTACCACCACCATAGTTTACTGTTGGTATGATGTTCTTTTTCTAAAATGCAGCGTTATGCTTTTTCAATCACTTTTTCACACAGGGCCATGTAGGTTTGGATTTCATTTAGGTTTTTGTCCCTTATTAAAAACCTTCATTTAAAAACTGCATTTTGTGTTTAGTTGTTGTCTTTTACTAATGTTTAAATTTGTTTGATGATCTGAAACATTTAAGTGTGACAAACATGCAAAAAAAAAAAAAAAAGAGAGAAATCAGAATGAGGGCAAACACTGTATTTTCTGATAATTGTTACATCAAAGAGAATCAACACTTCATTACTTCATTATAGAGCTGCCATTTTGTAACAGCGATGAACAGTCACACTGTGAAAAATTTGTTGTTGAAGTAACAGATGCATCGTTTTCTACAGACGAGTTTGTCAGACTTCAGCTGAGCCACAAAGACGCTCTTTGAAATGAAAATGCACATTATTATTTGAAGCCCGTCCTGTTTATATTATCCTGGAAAACCAGACCAATCACTGAGCTCATGTTTATTCACTCCAGTTCAGACAGATTTCCGTCCATCCTGAGACAAGTTGTGGCGATCACAACCCTTCATCTCTAATGGGTTTGACAGTGTTTCTTTATAGGCTACGTCACATTTTTCATTCCTCTGATTGGTTGTAGGTTTGTCCAGGCTTGTCCAGAGACCTCAAAAACAAAGTGAGAGGTTCCAGACCAAAGACTGAATATAAAGATGGACCACGCATCTCCACTTACATTCACTGTAAGGAGATGTACCTAAAATATCCTGGACAAGAGCAGTATTGATTAGGACAATATTATAGTCCCATTCAATCAACTGTAGGCCAATCATGACATCTCTCCTTGTTTTAAAACAAAATAACTAAATAAAAACAAAATATATAGTCTATACTGCAGTGATCCAGATGTTTTGTTTTCATTTTGGGAGCTGTTGTAACTTCATTATATTCAGTCTACAAATGTGGTTTGACAGTATATGTTATGACCTCTGACCTCCTTGTGTGTGTCGGAGTGACAGGTGCCTCCCATGCATCAGTAACACATCACATTATTGTATGTCTGTGGGAGTAGTGAATCTGCAAATGGTTAAAAGGAAAATACTGAAGAGTTGAGCCTTACAAAATCCCTTCCCTCTCTTGGTTTGGTTTGTTTGTTTGTTTGTTTGTGTTTAAATGGACCAGCTTATCTTTTCTCCTCACCCTTACACAAGTACATCCAGACCTCTGTTCCTTTGAGATGATTAAGCATCGGGCTTGTTGGTTTAGCTTTGTTTGACTGACGCACAGCCTGCTCCCTTGCAATATCCTGTCAACTGAAATATTGTTTATTGTACTATATTGTTGTGATGCTAGGGGATAGCTGTTGCTCACACTCATAGCTTCTGTATTCATGTACTTTGGAGGAAATTGTCATCTTACTGCGTCATGTTCACAATTTAATGATTGGAGCCTCAGACTGCAGCTGTTAGTGGTGGTGAACAGACATCTTCAGACATGGTGCTTCAGTGTGGTGTAGTTAGCCATCAGTCACAGGCCTGTAAAGAGGGGAGCTTGTTCCACCAAGGTCCCTAAGCTGCTTAATATATCAGCGTCTACTGAAAAATCTTTATCCTTCCAACAAAAACAAGCAGCTGACACAATGGTCATAACAAGGCACTAAATCACTTAGAGCACTGTCAGGTTTATAGAATTGCATTATGCTTTTTTTTTTTTTTTTTGAGTCCACTTGGTCTGATACTTTGTCTTGTTGCCTGCCATGTACCTCATCTGCTAGAGATGAACACGCTGTAAAACACAGCATCAGTTTTAATGTTTTTCATTTCATCCCACCCTGCAAAATAAATGTGGATGTGACATTGCAATGACATTTCCAGAAAGAATGAAAAAATAAGTCAGATTCAGATTCTGCAGTAATGATGAGCTCTAATTCAAGGCAGCTACATTAATTTCACCTCTTTGTGAATCAAAAATGTCCTTGATGGGTTACTTGAAGTTTCTCTCAGTCCGCTCTTTTTTCTTTCTTACTAAAAAATGTCTGTCGTTAAAAGGTTTCTTGCCTCTAAAATGATCTTCTTGTGAAAAGCAGATAATTCTGGGAAATGGAAACTGCTGCGAACTTGAGTTATAGAAAATTACAGAGCTAATAACTTCTTTAAGGTCTTAACAAAAGTTAAAGATTATTAATCATGATACCACCAGCAGCCATGTTTTGCAGCCGTGAAAAGTCATAGAGTTTATTGATATGATAAAACGGCTACTTCTTTTTGTGTTTCAGGTCTGACTTTTTTTTTTTGAAGCATCATCATGACAGTTAAGACGTCGTGTGTCGACTGAGTTCACACTTCAAATCTCCCAGTTGTGATGGAAAGGCTCTGCTGACTCGAGAGGGAACCTGTTTATCCTGGA
Organism: Polydactylus sextarius; assembly: GCA_016801845.1. Lineage (NCBI taxonomy): Eukaryota > Metazoa > Chordata > Actinopteri > Polynemidae > Polydactylus > Polydactylus sextarius. The sequence goes on along the minus strand of CM028906.1, from coordinate 4,311,267 downwards.
TGCCGTGACATACAGGACGTGGCCAATCCAAGATGGAGAAAAAGAAAATGTGCCCTCGTCTTCTCGACTACTTGGTAGTGGTTGGAGCAAGGTAAGCAGATTGTATTGTCACTTAAAAGTAGTTATAACAATCTGTCTTAATGTTTGCTATTTAAATATACCCTCCAAAAAATAGCTCCCCACTTGCCACTTCCTCTGTCTGTTGCTCCAAATTAAATGATCACTGTACAGTGGAGATATTTATTAGAACAATAAAGAACTAACACATTTATAAAATGATCAGTAGAACTGAAATTATTATTTATTTTTTTAGATGCACCCTGGATTTGGCATTTTAAAATTGGTTCCATCCAACAATATTCATCTTTTAATTTTATTATTTTTTATTGAAGCTAGAATTGGTATACAATGCATAATGGAGTAATGAAGCAGAGTAGCACATTGTTTTAAGCCGAGTAGCTAAAGGGGGAAAGGATGATTCACACGAGCACAGTGAAATCAGAGAACTGTTCAAGCTGGTACTGTTTTTGGAGTTTGAAGTTGCGGAGTATCTCTACTGGAATGTTTAGATATTCAAGTGTTATGCTTGGGGGCAGTTTGTGAGTTTTGTTTTGCTTGTGTATGTTCCCTGACCAGATTTTCCAAAAGCTTATTTACCACTGGACTGTGGTCAGGTGAAATAAAACGCTCTGGCTGTGATTCCTCCTTTGTGAAATGCTGTTATCAGTTAATGACAATTTTAAATTAAATTCAAAACTGTGTTTTTTACACAAGGCAGAATAATTACATTAGAAACAAGTTATAAAATAGACAGAGAACAGTTATGAAACCACATAAAGTCAATGAGCAAAACAAATGTTTGTCCATCTCCGTTCCAGGCAACCAAGCAGTGACAGCGTGGCCCAGACGCCTCAGCTCCTCCGCCGCTACCCGCTCGAGGACCACCACGACTTTCCGCTGCCACCAGATGTGGTGTTTTTCTGCCAACCAGAGGGCTGTCTGAGCATCCGCCAGCGGAGAGTCAGCCTTCGCGACGACTCCTCATTTGTTTTCACGCTGACCGACAAGGACTCAGGAATCACTCGCTACGGTATTTGCGTCAACTTCTACCGCTCGTTTCAGCGAGGACACCACCGCGCTCGCGGGGACAAGAGCAGTCACACTGAGACGGCAGCACAGGCGGCCGAGACTGCAAGCGAAGGGTCTGACGGCAGCGGTGGGGGCCCAACCTCCACATTACCACCGCCTACCAACGCCGCAGAGTCAGCACCTCCGCCCTCCTCTGGAGAAGAGACCGGACAACCGGGTGCTGAGCTAAACGCCGGCAAATCCCCACAGCACAGACGGAGCGCCGCAAAGGTGTCAGCCAGGAACCGCAACAGCACGCTGACCTCGCTGTGCATACTCAGCCACTACCCGTTTTTCTCCACCTTCAGGGAATGCTTATATATTCTCAAGAGGCTGGTGGACTGCTGCAGTCAGCGGCTAACGCAACGAGCTGGGCTCCCTCGCGCCACCCAGAGGTGAGTGCACATACAGCTCTTCTGTGACATTTACCCATAAATTTTTGTGATTGCTTTTTTGTTTCCCTCATGTTTTGCAATACTTGTATGGTTAAAACATACATTTAAATATTCTTGATATAGATTTTAGTGGGCAAAAAAAAATGTATCAAAATCTTTTTATGGGGAAAGAGACTAAATGCCCAGTGTACAAATCTCTGCATTCACTTTTCATACTGAAATTCCTCACTGCAGGTTTCGATGCATATCTTTCCTTTGGGATGTTTGTCTCCTCACTGCTGGTCATTACCCACAATGCTGTGTACTGTTTACAAACTATGCCACAATAGATTCTCTCTGCCTGTAGGCAGGTCTCTGGTCTGGATGGACTGGAGACTACAGTCCTTGTTCTGCTGTGGCAACAGCGACTCTCTTGCTGCTGTTAGCGCGCTAGCTGTTTAACAGCTAACAACAGGCCGGTTAGCACATAAGGAACATTTAAAAAGTGAAATATCTGAATGTATCAATGTACAATTTCTCTTAAAAGTAGATTGTATGCGAGATACAGGGTCATAATCAAAACAAACATGACACCAAAAACCAAAATGATGCCAACAGTAAAGTGTGCCACACTGAGGCTCATCACATGATGAACACTCACTGTTTTTGACACACTGACCTTTTTGATGTGCCACCCTGAGGCCAAATGTCGAATTCAAACACAAACACAAGATCTTGCATTTTAACGGGTTGATTTCCATGAAATTTGACGAGTACATTTATACTGAAGTGTTTGATGTTAATGAACCTGTGACATTTACTTTCACACCTTCAATTATTTTAGTCCTTAACTTCAATCAGCTGGCACAGTGTTCATTCTTTCACCGCTTTTGTTTTGTGGAATTTGATTAACTTTATGGGTTTGGGGGCATTTGTTCAAAGCAAATGACTGATAACAATTACTAGAAAATCTGTGCATATGTATCTGTAAATTCTTCAGAAAAAATGAGCAGCACTGCTTAAATTCACCCAAACACAAGGTTGAAATAATTTTTTGCTGTCAAATTTTCAAGGCAAGAAAATTTTGAACAAAAGAGCAACTGGTATTTTTAAGCTTTGACAGTATGTCTCCTGCTGCTGAAGCAATGCATACCATCTGCTTCTCTCACTGTCCACCTGCTTATGTGTATGTTTGTATTTCAGAATTAATACACAAGCCTTTTGTCTGCAGCACCAGGCGACTTTTCAGGCCATCTGCAGCTTATATCATGTTTTCACAGTGTGGTATTGTGCTGTCACGCTCCACCTTGATGACAAATAGTGGCAACCAAAATATTCACCGTGCATGATCAGTTCCGTTTTGAATGATTTCTGTCAGAGTAAATATTATCCTAACAGTGGTTCAGCTGAAGTGCAGAGACAGTTTTATTAGACTGATAAATATATATTTATACTGTGATGATAGAAGAATGTTGATAATTTCATATCACACTGTGTTACTTTTGTTGTGCTGCCGTTCAGACTCTTGAAAATATTTTCTGCCGTTTGGAAGATGTTTTCTATTCCACAAAAACAAACATTGAATCATGTCAAACAGTACAGAGCTACTGAAGACAGTCAGCTGTAGGTGAATTTACAGGAAATGTGTTTTGTTATCTGGATATGAAATAACCTGTATCAGGATATGAGACTTTTCTCATATAGCACAGCTCTAATAATAAATTATATGTTATTGTATGTGAAGTTCTGTTAATTAAAAGGATCAGGTTATATCTCTAAAACAGAAAATGAAAACAAAAACGTCTGTAGGAGCAGTCTGTATTAATTAACAGCCAGGGATGATAGATTCATATTATATTTATGTTGAAAAAAATACCAGAGTTGCACACTGTATCTTGTGATGCCATTGTGTTGTGATATGGCAGTATCTACAGTGCCATTTTTGTTGCCACGGGTTAAACAATACATTGCAATTTTGCCATGACGAAGTGTTAATTACACTGTCACACTGTCACTGAGGCGTAGGCCCAGTCTGATTGTTGTTTTTTTCCCCCTAAAGATGCATGTGTTTTCTCCACAGTCATCTATTTATAGCACGAGAAGCAGAGCAGCTTTATTACAAGAACATCTATTGCACCACTAATCTCATACCTAGATATGTTTTACTGGTAAAATGCTACAGAGCTGTGGTTTCTCTGACAACCTTGAAATGGCTGGACCAGACCTCAAATTATTATTATTATTATTATTGTTATTGTTATTGTTTTTTCCCGTCATGGATGGTTGAAATGTGTTGTGCTAGTGTGAGAAGAAGAGGCAGAAGAAGACGAGTCATTACATAATGGCTGCGAGGGCTTTGTGTTACGGTGTTTCTGACAGATTGAGGTCTCTGGTTGCCTTTGGGTAGCAGCTGCAGTTGGTGGGAGGGCTCCAGAGGACTAATGATTTATCTGCCTTCTTGCCACACGCACACTGACTACATGCTTCAGAAAGGAGTTTAATGGCACCTTGTGTGAAAAGAGTAGAGGGTTTTCAAATCAATATTTCACAGTTGCTCAAGAGCCTCTCTGTGTGTTTCAGTCTCATTTGCTCATCATATTAGTGACTGGATGTTTGTTCAGGCCTGGACACGAGCAGTTTATTCACCTCGTAACCCCAAAATCATTGTTGAATGAAGCTAATAAGAGTCACTGTCATTTTCAGTTATTGTGTAACTGTGCTGTTACACAATATAGTGTTTTTTCTGTAATTTTCATCTTGACACTCGGTTCCACCAACATTCTGCATTGTAAGGTTTCAGGCTTTTGCATGTGATGTTTAGATCACGTGTGTGTGTGTGTGTGTTTGTGTATGTATATGTGTATATATATATATATATATATATATATATATATATATATATATATATATATATATATATATATATATATATATATATATATATATATATATATATATATATATATATTGATCACATATATCACTGTGTTTCATGGTTTTGTGAGTTTATTGAAGCCACATATAATAGGTTTGAGTTTTGGCTGGACAGGCTGTAAGAGTGTTTGAGTTATATTATTTTCATCTTTAATTGGTTCTGAAAAACATAAAGGAAATATTTGCATTCTCATTTCTGATCATACTGTGTACCTGTTTTTTTTTTTTTTAGGGACACCATGTGGCGAGTGTTCACAGGTGCACTGTCAGTGGATGAGAAAGGCAGCCAGCTGCTGGCTGACCTGCGGGAGATTGAATCCTGGGTGTACCGGCTGCTGCGTTCACCAGTGCCGGTGGCCGGTCAGAGGCGGGTGGATGTGGAGGTGTTGCCCCATGAACTCAAACGTGCGTTGACATTCGCCCTGCCAGACAACTCTCGCTTCTCCATGGTAGACTTCCCTCTGCACCTGCCCTTGGAGCTGCTGGGCGTGGACGCCTGTCTTCAGGTCCTCAGCTGTGTACTGCTAGAGCACAAGGTGAGGATGTGGACAACAGTGAGCTCAGGATGCAAACCGTCCTCATCCATCATTGCTTTGTTTTCCACAGATGTGTGCTTGGCCTCAAACTGTAACCAGATCACCTTTGGGATTTTATTTAAGACCAGCCTGGTTGTTTCAAGGAGAATTGGAAAAGTTTTCTCTGGATTGTGTCCATGTGTCTTGTCTTGACAAAATAAGTGCTGATGAGTGACCAACAAGGTCAGAAAAAAGACAAAGACAAGACAGAGTTATTTCTTGGATCTGTGTCACATAGTTTCCTCCACTGCTCCGCCTATTTATATTTCCTCCAGCCTTGTATCTTTTAGATATTGCGATATGAAATGCGAATGGAAGAAATGACCCCACCTACGTACAAGACAGGAAGTGTGACACACTTCAGCTATTTCATAAAACTGTTGAAACTACATATATATACATGTACATATACGCTACTAATACGTCTTTGTTGTAGAGTGTCTTTGTGCAGGCTCATCAAAGCTATTTAACTGCAGTTTAGACAAAGAATGATGTGTAAAAAGACAAGTAGATTGTAGGACTGAAAGGAAAGAGACTAGATGCTTCAGTAGGGATGTAACTGGACTCCTTGTTCAGCTGCTGCTGGTGTAGTGTTCTGTTGCTGCTCTTGGTTTACACTGATGCTGATACAAAAGCCTGATTACAATGATCCCAAGTCAAACCTAAGGTTAAGAGTCACTCTGCTGAAATGCCTTAGTGTTGGACCTTTTCTCTGTGTATCTGGCACTAAGTGTTTCTCAGACTCTTGTTTTCCCTCAGTCAAAACATTTTATAGTCATCTGTGTAGTATTGCAGCTTTAAATGACTGTGAGAAAGGTGCATCCACATTCAGTCAGTAGTTGGCTTCAGTCATTCTCTTCTTCGGGGTCAAATACCTCAAATATATTCTCAACCTGTCTGAAACACTGCCAACTTGTACTCAGCCATTTATTATTATTATTTTTTTCTATCAACTCAGTCTATCATTAAATTCAGCCAGGCTGAACTAAGTGCTGTCTGGGAGCTTTCAGAGCGACTTCTTCTTCAGCATTTTCTGCTGCCAGAATAATAATTCATTGAAGCTCAGTTTTTAATATTGCTGTTATGAATCTAAGGCAAAGAAGGTGCAATACACACACAAAGAGGAAATGTGGGTAGATCAGTGTCCGTTTATTTAAATATGACACTAATTATTAACATAATCCAGTTTGTATTGAAATACACAAGAAAATAAATATATATGTTTTTTTTCCCTCAGGTCATTCTTCAGTCCAGAGACTACAACGCTTTGTCGATGAGCGTCATGGCCTTCGTGGCCATGATTTACCCTCTGGAGTACATGTTCCCCGTCATCCCCTTACTGCCAACATGCATGGCCTCGGCTGAACAAGTAAAACATAATTTAATTTATTATATTGAACATGTTAAGCAAACATGTTTTTTTGTTTGTTCCAAAATCACAATGTGGTTTTATTTCTCCTCTCACAGCTGCTTCTTGCTCCCACTCCCTACATCATCGGTGTACCAGCCAGTTTCTTTCTCTACAAGGCGGATTTCAAAATGCCAGACGATGTGTGGCTCGTGGACCTTGACAGCAGCAAGGTCAGTACATCCACATGCTGCTCTCCTCCTGAGTTTGTGTTGTCTGTTTCCATCCTGTCAATCTAAAGCTGACACATAATGTCATATGTGTGTTTATATATTTAGCTTTCTTTCCTTTTCTTTATTCAGATAAATAAGAAAACTAATTTACGTGACATTTTATATGCCTTCAGGTTATTGCACCCACCAATGCAGAGATGCTACCACCTCTTCCAGAGCCTGAAGCAGGCGAGCTTAAGAAACATCTGAAACAGGTAACACATGTTTGACTTCTCTCACATTTGATCAATATAACATTTTCTGATTCTTCTTCTACGCTGTGGCTGTCAGCCAAAAAGCCAGTGGGACTGCTGGCACTTGTTAGCATATTGCAGAGAAGTTTCTGTGAACCCAGGTACTCCTGTGGCGCCAACCTTTTGATATTTGTCCCTATGACCGATTGCACTTTTACACAAATATAAAACTTCTCTTTCAGCCGTTTGAAGAGTTTCCTCCTTCACCACAGTTGTATGTATTGTACATGAGTGTGCCAGCATTTGAAACGGGTTTTGTAGTGCACTAACAAAAACAAATGTTTTTTTTTTCTGTTTCCTTCTTCCTGTTTTCTTTGCATGCTCTAGCTCTTGGAGGTAAAATCAAATGCTAGGACCCTGCAAAACCTTTTAGTCATAGTGACTGGTAGTGACTAACTCGCCCCTCTAACCCAATTATTCAGCATAACATCAGAATCTGGTTCTGATTCATGGAAACAACTCCTTTTTTTTTTTTTTTTCAAAGTAAGTTAGCCATGACTAGTCACTAGTCGGTCAGATTTCCATCCACCCTGCATACATTGGTTTTTCTATAGTGATTTGTCTATATTTGAATAAATAACAGACATTTTAGGTTTACTGTTTATCATTTTTTATCTTTTCTTAACATCTTTTTAGTAAGTCTTGTAATAAGTATAATTTTGACTTCAAGCTTCACAGACTCGTAGCTTCACAAGCTCTGAGAGCGTATCAGTGACTGTATACAAAGATGGTGGATGTGCCTTCACATTCTCCCACTGTACAACAGTGCAAATGTACAAATGTGGAGCTGGAGTCTGTGCAGTAGTGATCAGAAAATTGAAATCTCTCTGATACTCTCCCAACCAATCACAAGTTAATCTCATCTCACACAGTTTTTATAACTTCAACAACTAATTAAAACCACTCACTTTTCATGTCGTCCATCTTTATATACAGTTTATGGTCAATACATTGGCTGAAGATATTTTATCTGTTGAGTATAACTTTTTGTTTTATTGTCTCAAGAAGACAGAGCCCATGCCCATACTCATATTTAATATGCCTTGAATCAGAGCCGGTTCATTAGCCCTACGTGATTAGCAGCTCTCTCCCAGTGTGTGGATGTGTGACGTGAGAGGCTGGTGTGTAGGAGTGTGTGCAAAGCCTCAGTTTAGCAGTTGTATATTTGGAAACATGCGACAACATTGATATCTGTTAATGGGGAAAAAATGTCACCGAAGGTGGTCTCATTGACTGTGATGCCAAAATCAGAGCGCTGCTGACGATGTGAGAGCCACTGAAAATACTTGCACTTAACACTAGATAATTAAAATAAATTAGTCCTAAGAAGTGGCTGATTTATTTTATTTTGTTGATTGTGTTATTTTAGCTCACATTTTGTTTTTTGAATGAGAAGTTATGACTCAGGCTTTTATTTTGCTACAGGTACTTGTTGTCGTGCAAGTATTTTATTCTATGTCCGAAAAGATCTGCTGTTCTTGTATCTGTCATCACCACTCCATTGTAACCGCTGGTTTGTCCCAGTCGGTCACCATGGATGGTCTTCATGTGTCTTTTAGTGGCTGGATTCTCTGGGTAAAGTCTGGTTTTTGGTCACATTAATGCTTTTGTCTGTGTTGTCTTTCGTCAACCATAAAAACATTTCTCCCTCATGTTCGTTTTTCTCTCTCAAAACCTCTCTCTCCTCCCTTTGACTCTTACTTTACTGGCCATCCATCATGTTTTCAAAACAAACACAAATTTTATCTTTTCTTATCTCCTTTCATCAGTAAATTGTAGAATTAAAAAATGTGTGTGACTGCACACACAAAATCAAAAGTTTCTTTTCTTTACATGTTAGATCTGTTTGTTTCACTTTTGGTTGACACCTAAAGACACTTAAATTTCTGTCAGCAAAAAAAGGACAAATAGGGAAGTGCTGTTAAAAGGAGACAAAGAAAAGAAAGGGTCATGGTTGTGACCCCCGTCTGTCATGTGCTGTTCCAGTGTCAGTCACAAAGTGATCATCCCAGGCCTTCATGTGATTCTCCTCGCATCTCTCTTATCCCCTTCCTAGTGTCTGGTTAGGTTGACCGTGATCACCCAAAAGCAGATCTTCTCCACTGAAAATAAGGTTACTCATTTTTCGTCCTGTGGAATGTGTAATGCCCCCCCCCCCTTGCACGGATATCTTCTCACATTATTTTGCTTGTCACTACTACTCGTTTCCAACTCTCAAGACTTGACTATGATGCATTACAGTGTCACCGAATGTTGCGGACCAGTCTCTTGATACACTGCTTAGCTCTGGCTTGCGCATGACTGAATGTGCGTGCATCTATCTTGGCGTCAGTGAGTGTTCTCGTAACCAAAAAAAAAAAACAAGATATGATGAAGCTAACCACTTTGACAAAGATAACATTCATCCAGACCTGGCAACTAAATGTTCCATTATGCTAAGCTAAACATTAAACACTTGAGTCTGCAGCAGTTTTCTCAAAGCAAACCATGCATAGTGACTTACTTCCCTTGTGCTCTTCCTCTCCAAAATTGACACTTCCACTACAGGCATCAACATGCACAAAACTGCCATAATAATAGCCATTTTGTAGAGTTGTTCTGATACAGATGCTAGAATCAGAAATGTCTCTGGTGCTTCTAAAATACTGGATCACATCTTGGCTAAAACATGAGTCTATGCATGGACCTGATACCACAAAATTTATTAACAAATCAGGGATAAAATTCTTATTTGCTGCTGATCAGCCTGTTGTCTGCTATTCTAGTCAGTATGTCTGCAGGATGAGAGACCTGCCCGCAGATGGGAAAACACAAGATGGTGAAGAATGGTTAGCAGAGCCTGAACTTTGAAACTAAATGAATTTAATCCAATAAATCAAATAAATGATTGTGCTGTCCAGTTGTTCACATTCCATATTACTACTACTACTTACTTCCATATTCCACATATTAAACAACAAGTCTGATTGGTGATGCAGAATGATTCAGCAGGCAAAGTGGAAAGATATGAATAATAGAAAATAAAATCAGAGCAGAGATTTGTGCAGACTTTTTAGTCTTGAGATGAAATGACAGCTGATCATGTGAGTTTATTTAGACCTGTGGGAGAGTCGTGACTTAACCTTAAAAAAAAAAGTAAAAAAGTGTAGAGAGTAGCAATCCATAGTTTACATTTTCAACATAGTGGTATCTGATCAGCAGTATAGGCAGAAAATTGGTATCAGAACTTCTCTACTATTTAGACTCATTTTGGCAAGTTGGATCTTCCCCTAATGTCACATCATAAACAAGATCCTCCAATTTTAAATCCCAGTTGAAGAAAACAGGAATTTTGTTCTTCAGTGTTTTCTTTCTTCAAAGAGGCCAAATGATTATATAATTTAATTATATAATTTCCCAGCAAGTGTATAAATTGGGAAATATTAAATTTATGTTGATGCCAATTGTGGGAGTGGTCCATCACAGCGCTGTGTTTTTGTTTTCACATCAAATGTTGTGTATTTAACTAGTGTCACGTCACGTGTTTTAGGCCTTGGCCAGTATGAGTTTGAACACCCAGCCCATTCTGAACCTGGAGAAGTTCCAGGAAGGTCAGGAGATGCCTCTGCTTCCACCTGGACGTGACAAAGCCTCACCATCCTCCACAGAGTTCAACCCTCTGATTTACGGCAATGATGTTGATTCTGTAGATGTCGCCACCAGGTACCACCTGAATGTCTCTTTGTTTTTGTTTCAGGTTTTTGTTTCAAGTTGTACAAACTTTAAAAAGCAACTGAAATAACTCTTGTGTCTTGCAGGGTGGCCATGGTGCGCTTCTTTAACTCCCCAAATGTTCTTCAGGGGTTCCAGATGCACACTCGCACTTTGCGCCTTTTCCCCCGGCCAGTTGTGGCGTTTCAGTCGTCTTCTTTTCTTGCGTCTCGACCGCGGCGCTCTAGTTTTGCAGATAAACTGTCTCACACTCAGGCAGTGGAGTTCTATGGAGAGTGGGCTCTCAATCCCACCAACCTCGCCTTTCAGAGGATACATAACAGTAAGACTGTTGTTTTTATCTTGTTCATTATACTTGCTAGGGAATGGTTTATGACTGTCTTGCGTGTGTCCCGTTCAGTTCATACACACGCCCATTTAAAAGTGTGTAGTGGGGGAAAAACAGTTGTAGAGAAGTTGTGACCATGGCAAGCAGAGAGGACTCGGAGCTGGACGATGCACCAGCAAAGATATGCAGCCTTATGTCGTGGTTGAGGATGCGGGATTTCAGTGTATGATTAAAAATCCAGCCTTATTTCTTTGATTGTATTTCAAACACTGCACTTCAGTTTCAAGTGGAAAATTGAGCTTTTCATGAAGAACTGATAATCAGGGAACTGAAACATGTTAACACTGTTTTTGTGTTAATTTCAAAGGGACCTAAGTCTAGTGCTGATAGAGCCTATGCTTCACTTTATGTTAATGGTATATAAAATGGTTATAAAAATAGTAAAGTTAAATTCTTTTTTATGTACTAATTCAAGGGTCAGAGCTTTAAAAGCCATTTTTTCTTTTTATTTTTGATGGATAGAAGATATCTTTTGCCAAGTAAATCAAAAGCATTTTGGAACTTTCTTGCAGAATCTCACCTACCTTTAACCTAAGACTGTCACAATGATGTATCAAATGTCAAAAGTGCCTCATTCTTTCAGTTTTTACACTACTAACACTATACAAGACATAATTGATTTTTGTAACGATCGATTGTACCAAACTGAAGCGAAAACAGTGACTGCAAAACCGTGATATGAACCGAACCATGGATTTTGTGAACCTTTCCACCCCCTAATACTTGCATAAGCTGAGAGTGGTGGAAACATTACACTCTACACATTTCTCTTTCAGATGTGTTTGACCCCTCATTAATTGGAGATAAGCCCAAATGGTATGCTCATCAGCTACAACCGGTTCTCTACCGAGTGTATGATGGAAGCTCTCAGCTGGTTGAAGCAATGGCTGGTCCTTTAGAAGATGATGGCAATGAATCTGACCCCACAGACAGGTGAAAAAAGATCCCATAATTTCAACATAAGATAGTTGCTGCCAGGCAGCTTTCAGTAATAATCTTTCTTTGTTGCAGTGGTAGTGACAGTGAAGCATACGACGACTCCAGCTCGTCCTATTCTTCGCTCGGAGATCTTGTGAGTGAAATGATCCAAGGTGACATCCAGGGAGACACGCCAAGTAAGTTGGTGTTTGGTTGAAATGACAAATAATGACCGTATTCATATCATTTTTCATAATATTTTATGTTGATCTTGGTCTTCAGGCCTGGATCCTCCTACCCACGCTGCACTGGGAGATGCCAGTGAGGTTGAGTTTCAAAATTTCCATGACTTCAGGGAAGGTCATGGTTCAGAGGGTCCACCCAGCGGGGAGGGAGCAGCTGAACCCTCTGATGGACAACCGCTCCGCTCAAGCTCCAGCACAACTGCAAGCTCAAGTCCCAGCACCATCATCCAGGGAGTCAACAATGTGTGTGATCTTTGTTGTTGTTAAGTTAAATTTCTCATATTTTCATGACTAGCACTGTGGCACATTTGCACCATTCCCATTAATCTGTTTGTCTGTACAGGAGCAGGGGGAGGCACCTGAGATTGAAGCATCAGCCAGTGTTGCTTTACAGAACCCTGTCCCTGGACTGGGAGCTCAGCCGTTCCTCAGGCCTCCTGTGGATGCTGGCCTGGTGGATCCAGCCAACAAAAAACAAGAGTATGACAACCCATACTTTGAGCCCCAGTATGGCTTCCCTGCAGAGGATGACCCTGATGCAGAAGAGCAAGTGGAGTCATACACCCCTCGATTCAACCAGAACCTCAATGGAAACAAGTGTGTTAAACTTGTTCATCATTTGAATGAATGTGTCATCATCATTCAAACGGGCTTTCTGACCAACCATGCAATGTTGTCTATGACACCCAGCCTGTCACATTAATGTCTCCATTCATGGTGGTTTTGAATCTTTGGTGGTGTGATGTCACGACATGGTGTGGATGCTTGAGTTTCCCATGTCGTACGTGTACTGTTACCACGTTCCACATCGTAATGTCTTCTACTCGTCTCTTTTAGGGTACCACGTCCTCTACGTCCCAGCAGCCTGAGGCTCCCAGGGGAGTCTGATGGGGAGGGAGACTCCCGTAACAGCTCTCCCAACTCCACCATTTCCAACAGCAGCAACGATGGGTTTGGAGGACTTATGTCCTTTGCCAGTAAGAACATTTGAATTTTATTGGGTTTCTGTTCAGCTAAGTACAGATTGTAAAACACGGACAAAACGTGGACAGTAAAAATCCAAATGCTCCTTTTCAGACCTAGCTCACCCATTCTCAACCAGTTTGAATTTGAACTTGCAACCTTACTTATTAAAAAAGGTGTTTAGATCTACAGTGTACCGTGAGTGTTGCCACCTAGATGAGACTGACTGAGACTGAGACATGTTACTTTGTTAGATTTTGTTCCGACTGAACCTCAAAAACAATATTTGATATTACTCGGCATTGAAATAAAAAATATTTACAGAGAGAAATTGTAGTAAACAGCATGTAATGTAAAGTGAAAACTGGGGCGGAAGTTGTCAGTTTATGTGACGTCAGAATGAACAACAGAGCTCTTCTACATAGCCTGTTTTTGCTGGGAAGGCGTGCATCATGTGTGAAAAATAACTAAAATAGTGAAGCGAAGCCATAGATGGTCATGACTCAGCAGAGAGGTGTGAGTCGCCAGGCTTTGCGGTGGCTGTAACTCGTTAACACGTGACACAGCTGGTGTAGCCCATCTTTTCAGCTAAAACAGTAATAATACATGACCCAGAGCTTCCTTTAACTCTCATATCCCCAAGATCAGTCATGGCAGGTTTTTATATGACGTCTGAGTGTAGTTTGTTTTAATGATGACAGAAACCTATACTCCTCCTAAAGGTTATGTGAAGGATGAATGATGTTCATCATTAAACCCTTTGCTTGATTTGCTTGATTTAATTTCTGTTCCTGTTGTCAAATGATATCGTCCCTGCTCCCACCAAAGGCAATCTTTACAAGAACCACGGCACCAGTTTCAGTCTGTCCAATCTCGCCCTTCCCAACAAAGCTGCAAGGGAGAAATCGACGCCCTTCCCCAGCTTAAAAGGTAGGACGGCACCACAACACTTTAACAGTTGTTGTCTGCTTAAGTTACTCAGTCTGGTTTTGAGGGGATTAAGAAACATTATTAAGTGTTTTGTTCAGAACATGAAGGTACATCAGGGAGAGTTGATTAGAGTTTAAATATGTGATTCATTAATAAAAGATTTTGTCTCATTATCCTTAGCATTTTTAATTTCTGACCCACTCATTTAATTTGTTTTTCATTCCAGCTTCATGTTTGCATACATGTACCTGTTTATTAAGATGATTTAAGTACAATGATTTAAACCTTTAAATCACCATTTAAATCAGTTAAATTATTTAACTAGTGATAGGTCAGCTTTACACATATCTGAACACAGTGTTTTAGTTTTTAGTGTCTGTCCCACTCTGAGTTCTTGTTTTAATTTCTTTTTCTGTATTATCTTTTTGTGGTATAAAGAATATTTTAATATTGATGTTGAGGAGGAAATGGAACAAGCAGGTTTGTAGAGCTGTTTTTTATAGCCTGACTTTCTTTCCTCTGGATTGCCAAAACTTATATGGCACTATTTTAAAGGAGAGTATTGAGGATATATGTATGAAGTTTTTCTCTCGAGCGTCTTAACAGGAAAATCCACTCACAAACAGACTTCAGATTTGTTTCCGTGGTCTTGTGGAAGCAGATTAATAACAATAGCTTTGTTTGTATAGCAACCATTGCAACGTGCTTCATGCAGAACGATAATAAAAGGGAATGAGAATAGTCAATAACACAAAGATAACAATAAAATAACCTGTGAAATAGTCTTACACTTATCGTAGATATAAATGTGTTAAGACAGGGCTCATACTGAACAGAGAGGAGAGAGCGAGCAATCCAAACCATCTGCAGGATTGATGGTTTTATAGATATCAGGCCTCAGATGTGCCAAAAATCAGATTAACAGCGGTTACACATGAATGGAAACCTAAGCATATCAAAATGAATGGAGTCGAAGCCAAAGCTCATATGCAGCCATTTATTAAAGCTTTAACTCTGAGACGATGAATTATGCACGATACAGTCAAATCTGTCACGCTTTGCTTAAGTTCGAGACTAATATTGCACCTGGGAGTAGAGTTATTAAACCACCTAATATTTATGGAGTTTAAAGTGCTAATATGAATTCTGTTTAGTCTGGATTTTCAGTTCACCTCAGAGAGAAAATGGGTGGAGCATGGGAATTAAACTCAATAGCTCCGCTCCATGTGGAATAGCTGCCATAGAAAAATGTTCCGTTCCTTTGATTATGATGTGTTTTGTCTTTGTTGTTCAGATGACCCTGACAGCCCGGGTATGTTACGTCTGCTGTGATAGTTCTCTGACTAGGCATTTCTTTATCCCTGGAGTGACCTTTTCCTATCTTACACCCTGTTCCTCAGCTTTGGACTAAGATAGAAGACACCTTTTATAGAATCAGTCATATATGTCCACGCTCCCCCTCTGTCCCTCTGCCATTCCTCTGTGTGTGACTGCTGGGAGTCTTTTTGATGCCTTATGATGCACACATTTATAGTCAAAAGATTTATTGGTGTGGCATCTGCTCATCCTTACTATACAAAAGGATGTTCAGTCCTTTTTTAAACTGCATTTACACAACCAATGTCTTTACCAAGTTACAATAATGTTGTGATAGATCTTTCCTAAGTGAATGGAGTTTATTTTCCACCCGCCTCCTGAATCGTGTGTTATTGTCTGGCTTGCTTGTTTGGTGGTCTCCATTGTTGAGTGTTTGCTTCTTCTTCCTCGACGTCACCGACTATTTTAACAAAAACTTTGATGAAACTTTGAAGATCACAGATTTTCTGATGAAGTATTTCTACCGTTTGTCATGATTCTTTCTTTCTATTTTGTGACATTTTTTTTTTTTTAGATTCTAAAAATAATTTTTGCCGCAAATTTGAAAGAACCAACTCCAGTTTGTTGAACTGGACTGTCAGGCTGCTGTATATACAACAGAGTATGAGCTACACACAGCTCCTACTGTGTTGCCAAACACATGGCATATGTCATCTTTTCAAACACTTTCAGGGTTGATACCATCATCAGTACATATTGTATTTTTCTCTTTTTGTTTGCCCTTTTCTTTTTTTTATGTTCTGTCTCTGTTTTGGCGCCATGTTGAGTGTGCATGTGTGTTATGGGTTGATGTTCAGACTGGTTGTGTCTGGGCCGGTGTCCCTCTCTCTGTCCTCCTTTTTTCGCGGCACTAATTCTGGGTTTTGTGTGCAGTATTTGGGCTAAATTCTCTAATGGAGATTATTACTGAGGCCGGCCCGGGGAGCGGAGAAGGTGGGTTCTGCCCTTTTCTAGAGTGAGCTGCATGCTTCTCCAAGCCAGTCAACTACATCTCCCAGCATCCCCCCTTCTGTCTATCTTCATTCTCCAGTCACCGTGTGTATCATTAAAGACCCAGTGGAGCATTGGTGTCTGTTGTCTTTACCACGCCGCCATTCATAGTGACTGTTTCCACTCCCTCAGACTAACTGTTCTTTCACTCCACAGTATCTTCAGTTTTATTTATTGAACTAGTGAGTTTCTAAGGACTCAAGAGAAAAAGTATACCTAGACCTAACATCAGTAATCACAAAGTGAAATAATATGTTATACAGCAAGCAACCACAGGGAAGCAAATGAAGCACAAGAAACAGACAAGGATGGCGGAGATGCAGAATAAGAATAGAATAGACTCGGCTAATCTACCCACATCCATTGTTAGTCATTGTTTTCTTGTCCTTTATGATTCCACAGAGCACAGATGGGGTTGGGCCTAATCAAGCTTTAATTATGCTCTGCACAATGAGCAGTGACAACAGTAAAATGATGCAAATTTTCAGCCTAACTGGTGACAGTCTTTTTATTTAATTAGTGAAATTCAGGCTTTTAACTGGGTGTTTTTTCTAGGTGGTTGTCTTCTGTGACAGCATTACGTTTATATTGACTTCAGAGATATTGCCCACATGTAACAGGTAATAAATCCTCCTTTGTGAAAGACCTAACATTTAGTTTGTATTGACAGCATTTTAGAGAGTTGTTGTTTCAGGCTGAAGTCTATTGTTTGTAATGTTGTTGAATTGCTTTGTGTTATACCACTGAGGCAAGGCTAAATAACAAGCACCTCTGCACAGACTACATCCTCCAAAAATGATCACGCAGTTAAACTGACACCTCTATGTAAAAAGAGGTTGTTAGAGCCTTCATCAAGTGGATTTACTGCAGTGAGTGTTGGATCAGACTGTATTAGTCTTGACCAGGACGACATAATAAACTGAGTGATTATCCTGAAATAGTTTGTGTTTCAAAAGAGTTGTCAGGTGGAAAGGTTTAGGGGGTGCTGATGCTGTCATCGTTCATAAGTGAGATGATATCATTATGTGTAATTAGAAACAGTACAGGAGCACAGAATGTCTTTGAAAGCCATGTGGAGTTTATCATTTCAAATATAGTGTCCTCAATTAAAGTACCTGCTGTTTTCTTATGTCTCTTATGAAGTAAAACAGAAAAGTCTCTTTGCTTCTGCATTTGTCTCTGGTGTCATATTCACAAACTACTGTTATCAGAATTTGAAAATGCATCACTTGATGTGTTTTCATTTCATGTGCTTAATTCAGTTCATAAATTGTTTGGTAACTCAAGCAACAACAAAAGATACATAAGTTCACAACAAGGATGAGTCAACAATAGTGACACCAACACAAAAATACTGACACGGAAAAGTGATTATTAAATAAAAAGCTGATCATAACAATATGTCAATAATAAACCTTTAAAACCAACAAGTGTAAATAAAAGGAAACTTTATATAATTAACATAAAAAACACCACCAATTGCATCATTCAAATGTTTCAGCTGTGGATAGAAACAACCTGCTTCAAACTACAACATAATTTTTCTCCTAAACTGCTGCGGCTGCTGCTTCCTCCACATCGAGCCGTCTGCAGCAATGTGATTGTCGTATAAAAGCAGCGTCTTAAATGTTGACAATCTCATTATTAAATCGATGAAAGCTGGGCGTCTGTGAGAGAGAACTCGCTGTACCCGTGGCTCACATTATAACAGTTCATTTACACTCTTATTTTCTTTGTGCATGCAGGTCATGTTTGTGTTTCAGTGCAAATGGTTTCCTGTTGATCAAGATGACCAAGTGATTTTCACTCGGGTGTGTGCTCCACAGAACTGAAAATATTCAGCAACACAAGCATTTAGGTTTTAGCCCAGAAGATGGGTCAACTATAAACTATGTGATGTTTTAATTATATTTTATGATGGTTATGACCGATTGTGACTGTCGGATGGATTTTCAGCGTGTCCATGTCAGATTAGAGGATATACTGCAGAGATCTTTGGATGGCGTTGGCTTAAGTTACCATTGTTTTCTAAGTTTGTTTGCAAAGCTGACCTGGTTGTACAGTTGCATGTTAAGCTTCTGCTAACTCAGACAGATTCAGATTGGTTTCACCTCCAACGTCTCTTTCTTGTTACTCAGGTCAACAAATCATTTGACCCCTTCAGGGCCAGAACTTTGTACAAAGCTCCAGTGTTAATGTGGGTCTGGTGATTGAAGCCTCCAGCCACGACTCTGATCTCTTCCTGATGTCCATCACACACACAGAGTCTTGTATTTTAAGTGTCTGTGTCTGTTGTCATCACTTTTAGAGTAAACCCTAAGCATTACAGCTAAGCATTATTGTTTTTTAAGTAAAACATGCTGTAAAATTCTGCTTGTGAAAGTATTGGCATTGAAAATGAAGCCTCATTTCTCATCCCAGTGACACTTCACCAACTGTATTGAACAATAAATCCCTGCTGTCGTATAAAACTGACAATAAACCAGGCTGTAACAACGTGAGTCACATCAGAGAGGCTTGTCTGTCTTGTCTGTCTCAATCCTCCAGTGCCTCCAGAAAATACAGCCATCTCATAACAAAATGGAGAAAACTGTTAATGTTTGTCTAGTTCAGACCTTGTGCTAATCACAGTGTGGGGTGGTAGAGCTGTGGATTAGTGCACTTGGATCACCTCTTGATTTTCATTTCAAGTTTTGTCAGGGATTTATTTTATTGCAGTGAGAATGAACTTGTGGTCTAAGCACTGCTAAATCTTAATGCTCTTAAATTTGAACTTGTGTTGCACTGCGTCAACCAGTGAGGAGGACTTGGACAGAATTTAACTCACAATCAGTTCTTAACCAAGAATGTTTCTTGGTTGTTGCTCTTTCTCTGGGACAGCATGTTGGTTGTTGATTTTTTTTTTTTTTTTTTTTTTGGCATGTTTGACATTTTGGGTCATATTTTGAGCAGATCAGTGGTCACAAACTATAGTGAGCTTGTTTTAGTATTTTTTTTAAGCAATCTTTAATTCTCTGTTTACTGCAGAACCGACACCGTATCCCCTGCTCCCTGTTGCTTTTTGTCCAAAAAATACTGCTGATTAAGACGTGAAGCTTTAGATGGAATGAAATGATTTGCGTCAGGAGAATTAATTTTGTTCTGTGGAGCTGGAAGGTGGAACATCTTTAGATTATTAACAGCAGCGTGAAAAACCTGAGTCATCTCTAATGAAATTAGATGCTTGTTAATGTAATGACCACCTTCGTTAATTGATCAGTCACAGTCAAGTCTCATACATATGTATTTATTCAAGTCGGTTGAATAAACAAATGGACTCTTGCGTACATGGTATGAGCCTCTTTTATGGTTACATTATATTCTAATGATAAAATGATTGACCCAACCCCCAGCGAGTAGCTCGCTAGCAGATGTCTATGTATTACAGTGAGTCAGACTGTGTCCTTGAGATGTAGCTCATCTTCCTCACCATCACCTCACTCATTACTTTATTTTTTCCTTCATGCATGAAATCACTGATGTAGTGGCCGTACAGACTCTCCTCCGTCTGACCTCACATCTCTATGCTGCTAATGTGTGATGCCACCACCAAGAGCACCATTTTGACTCCTGTGTGTGTGTGTGTGTGTGTTTGTGCTCTGTATGTGTGTGCGCACCACATCCCTGTTTGATTTGTCCTTCACCTCTCTTGTTGTAATAATAGACTCTAGCAGCTCCTGTAATTTGTCTGTTCAGCAGTAGATAACCTTCAGTAGATCCCAGGTGTGTGTGTCCTCTTCACAAAGTGATGTGAACTGCTTTCTTCTCTTATTTGATGTTGTAGCTTTGAAAAAGGAAAAAAAAAAACAAACAAAAAAAAAATGCTACTTTGAAAGTTGTGTCGTGTCCTGGTTTACAGTTTTCCTGAGGTGACTTTTTTTTGCGTGTCTCCAGTCCTCTTACACTGAGTGCTCTTCTTTCTAGTGAGCTTAGTAGTCTGCAGTTTCTTTTTTTGTTTGTTTTCTTTTTAATATCTTGGTTTTCTTGCACTGTCGTCTTGAGAAACCTCATTGTTTTGATTCTTGATTCCAGGGGCACGTGCACCACGGGCACTCGTGGACCAGAAGTCGTCAGTGATCAAGCACAGTCCGACCGTGAAGAGAGAGTCTCCCTCACCTCAGGGTCGAATCAACAACACCAGGTAAATGTTCAGTTTCTGTCCTGTAACATGAACATATTGTCATAATATATATTTGATTGATGTTATATTTGTGGAGGGCACAGTGGTGCAGTGGTTTGCACCATCACCTCTCGGGTTCAAACCAGAGCTGGTGTCTTTCTGTGTGTAATTTGCATGCTCTTCCTGTGTCCGTGAGTTTTCTCCAGGTTCTCTGGTTTCCCCCCACAGCCCAAAGAAATTCAGGTTAGGTTGATTGGTAACTCTAAATTGCCTGTAGGTATGAATGTGACCAATGACATAGTCAAGTAATCTGCCCCGAGTGAAAATTTCCCCCCTTTGCTCAAACAACTGCTCAGTTCCACTTTAACAATAAAACAGTTTCACTCATGTCGCGATGCGTCTCTGTTGCAACAGATCGCAAGGAATCACATGTTAGGACTTCTAGACTAGCTTGACTCAGTGACACCATCATGTGGACTTTGGTTTTGTTTTAATGTGCAAGTATTACCTTTGATAAAAGAGAAATCATTCTCATTGGCACCAAATCCGATAGTGTTTTAGTTACTCAGGTTAAGAGTCTGGGTGTCATTCTCTACAGCACTCTTTCTACATAGATATTTATTGCTCATCTTCCATTTCCATTTTATTCATTTATTTATTTTTATCTTATTTATTTATCTTTATATTACTTGCTTTCTTTTATAAAACAGTTTTTATCCCTGTTTTTATTCCATAATGCATTGTACAGTGTCCTTGAGTTACATGAAAGGCACTTAATAAAATGTAGTAGTAGTAGTAGCTGAGTGATGTGACCTCATACTGTGCCTCAAGGGTCTTCATCTGGTGGTGACACCTGGTGTTCACTACAACCAAATGAGACCGTAGACCCTAATCAATAATAGCAGTCAGAGATTGGGGAGTTGACAGTGTCTCGTTACAGTGGTTGCTACTGGCAACTTTTGAGCTGTAGGACTTTATTGTCTAGCCACAGCTTGGACGATCAACAAGCAAATGATATGTGGCTACAAACAATCATGTGCTGTCACTGTGTCGATACAGAATCACCTACATTTGCACCTTGAAGCATCTCAGAAACGATTCTTTTCAACCCCCCTTGTCATACCATGTGCAAGCAGAATGGTTGCCATGACGAGGTGAAACAAATTTTTTTTTTTTCCTCAGTGAGAACCAGCAGTTCTTGAAAGAGGTGGTGCAGAGTGTTCTGGACGGTCAGGGTGTCGGCTGGCTCAACATGAAGAAAGTGCGCCGCCTGCTGGAGAATGAGCAGCTCCGTGTCTTTGTGCTGAGTAAGCTGAACAGAGCCGTCCAGTCAGAGGAAGATGCCCGGCAGGAAATCATACGTGACGTGGTGAGAAGGACGTTTTTCTTTACGATTAGTGCAACTTGTGAGCTTCTCTGTCATTTATCTATTAGTTATGTCTTCCTGAAATCATTCTAAACCTTGTCGCTATGTCTTCATGTCTTCAGGAGGTGAGCAGGAAGGTGTACAAGGGCATGCTGGACATCTTGAAGTGCACCGTCTCCAGCCTGGAGCACTCGTACACCAACGCAGGCCTCGGTGGAATGGCCAGTGTCTTCAGCCTTTTGGAAATAGCACGTACACATTATCAAACCAAAGGTACGTCACGTGTCTACCACAGAAATGTGTACGTGTAATCATTGATTGTGTGTGTAATTTGATTTTTAATCTTATGTCATCTTATTTTTGCTGAGGAGCATAATGACAGTGAGACTGTGCTACTAACTCTTGTCCATGTCTTTGCAATGTGTTTATATTGAGCTTTAAGCTGCATGCAAGATCTTATCTCAGTTAGCTGTAACTGTAAAGCTCACTGTTTTTCCTTCTTTGTCTGACACTATTAACCCTCTCCCACTTAAAACCTCCGCATATTGTCTGTGCAACTGTAATTTTGATCAACTCTGTCTCTGGCCCCTGAATGTCCGTAACCCCGGTAGACCCAGAAAAGCGCAAGCGAAGCCCCACAGACAGTGCTGGCAGCCCAGGGAGTAAAGAGAGTCCTTCTGGTCGTATGGAGGCAGCCAGACCTCAGGGCCTCCTGAATATTCCCCACCTGCAGCTGCCGCATCACACAACGGGCAAAGGAGCCCGCCATTTTGATACCCGGAGTCTGAACGAGGAGAACTTTATTGCCTCGATTGGTGTGTACACCACTCCAGCCCTGGTTGCATGTGCACTGTGAGATCCCCCCTCTCCCCTCCCCCTCCTCAACCTCTACAAGCTCATCAACCTTAACGCAAGTCTCCCACCACCACCCCTACCTCCTCCAACCGTCTCAAAGAAAGATCCCTCCGCTTGTCCCAGGCGGATTCTTACAGGTTATAATATTCCACACGCTTTGACCTGAAATATCGATTAGCACAGGAGCGACAACACAACAGTTGTGAAAATTTTCCCCTCTGATCTGTTATTTCCAAGTCTAGCAATGATTTTCAAAAATAAGAAATACTTGAATGAAATTCTGTATTTAGAATTTGGCTTGAAGCTCTGAGAAGTGTCTGGAATATTTCCCTGTCTTTCAGTCTGGACTGCGTGTGTTTGTCTCCCCTTCCTGAAACATCTGTGCCCCTGTTTGCCTCCTTTCTGGAGTCCTCTTGTCAGCCCCTTGGCACCTTGAATGCATGTCTTTGTTTTGATCTTCCTGTACCTAAATCTGCAGTAGCGGACGAGGGAAACCAGAGGTATGCGCATCGATAAGTCAGATCGGTGCTTTGTCTGTGCCTTTACTGCAGGTTTCTGCGAGGCGTGCTGTAGAAAATGGCAGCTCCTTTGCTCTCAGCATGGAGGGTGGAAGGATCACTCCCCTGTAAACAGTCCCAAACACACTAATTCCACTGCAGATTTTTTTATTGGTTGCCAAAGAACCAATTCACTCAGAAAATCTTGAATAATTTTTATTATTGCTTAAATTTTTCTGAGAGTACTCTGGGTCTGTATACGGGGGACACTTTTCAGTCGACCACCCTGACACCTGTCCTACCTGCACTCCCTTTTCTTCCCGTTAGAGACTGCACCTTCAATTCTACAGAATGCTGTGAGACGTGCATCCCAGCTTCTGCAACTGCTCCATTTCACCCGCTGGCTAGTCGGCCTCTCAACCCCCATCCCATGCTCTTTTTTTCCGGATCAGCCACCCCTCTCTCTCTCTCTCTCTCTCTCTCTTTCTTTCTCTTTCTCTTTCTGTCTCTTTCTTGCTCTCTTGCTCCATCGCTCTGGAGAGCCAGACAAATACAGTCGGTGAAATCATTGGCCTGCGGTCAGAGCCGAGGCTCATTCTGACGTCGCTGTGTGGCTCTCCAGGACTTTGGGCCATGAGACCTGGGTGTGTTGTAATGTTACCTTAGTAGCTGTTTCACTCAGTGGATCCAACCGTAACAACTAAGCACTTTTTTTCGGTGTTGTCTAGATTAAAGCTCAGCTACATGCAAACATTACAACACATCTTATCTTCAGTAATGACAAACTCTGTGCTTATTTAATTTTCGTTTTTTTTTCATTTTTGAATGCTCATCCACCATACATGCCTTTTCAACCAGCTCTCTGACTCTCTCTCTGTCTTTCTCTCCTTGCTTGCAATGCATCTTGGGTAGAATTGTGGAGCAAGCACCAGGATAAGCAAAAAGCTATGGAAAAACCACAGAGTAAGACACTTTTCACACATCGAAAAAAAAAAAAAAAAAAAAAAAAAAGGTGCTGAGCTGCTTTTTTCACCCCCTTCTCTTCGCCTTTTCAGACTTAAGAGTGTCTTTATATTTGAGTAAGTGAAAATGAACAAACTGACAAAAAATATAGATGTACACAAGTCAAAATTTTTACACAGGTGTGTTTCTAGCTGAGAATGGGAATATATTCTGATAAAATGATGTTCTAGTCTTGTACATAAGCGCACATAAAGCTGAATGTATATATGCGTTAGCGCTGGTAGTTTTTAGTCATATTGAATCAACAGTATTTGCTATGACAACTAGTGTCAGAGAATTTTCACACACACTGTGATGTGAGGAATTACACCTTGTACCTTGTTGTAGATTAAAAAACAATATTTCATGTATAATTTAGACTTTATATGACAGTTTTTTCACTAGATATTAACACATGATGTAATGAAACCATTATAGCCGTAGCTCACAAGTTTGGCTGCACTAGATACCGAAGCCAACTCATGTAATGATGTAGACAAGCACATCATTTAAAAATAGGATCCTTTAATAAAGGGAGTTTAAAGTGTTTGGTTTAAGCTTGAGCGATATGTACTTTTGTTCTCCAGTGTGTTTTGTTTTTTGTTTTGTTGCATTGAGGTGAACAGAACCTAATACCTGCTGCCCTGTCCTGCTCTTAAAACTGTATTTTTTCCAGTTTCAAGTGGCTTGCTGTAAAAACTGTATTTATAGCCCAGTATTCCACTACTGTTGGCATATTTTAAGGTTTTGTTAAATGGTTTGCCAAGCTAAGGTGTCATGCAAAAAAAAAAAAAAAAAAAAACAACTGAAAAACAAGGATGTGTCAGGATATAACTCGTCACCATATCTGCAGCTACGCAGATACAGAACAATAAATAACCAAGTTCAAATCGCACTTGAAACAGAAAATGCCTCCCTTACCGCCCTTCAGTTTGTCTGCATGCCTAACTGCCTGTGTTTGTTGGTTTTTGGTGTAACTTGGGCCACATTTGCAGCATTGACTGAGACCTAATGTCGCGCACTTGCAGTTTTTTATTTATTTTTTCATTTGTAACTTTTCCCCCAGTTTTACTCCACTCTCTGCTTGTCCCCTTTCTCTCTTCTCTGTCTTTAAAAACTAATCTGTCACAGATAGTTGTGAAAACTTCTTGATAGTCGCCCTGTGTTTTTAGCTAGAGGCAGCTAGAAGTCTGTGAGTCTTCAGTATCAAATTAATTTCACATGAGCGAGGTAGAGGTCTACAGTTCATTTTTCTGTGTAATGTAGTGCTGAAGCAGAGGCTCTGGCCCTTTAGTTGGACGTAGCATCAGTGTTGCTGTGCTGTGGCTTTGATTGAGGAGACACAGTGAAGAAGGTAAGGAGCTGTGGTCATTTTCATGAAAACGTGCTCAGAAGTCGTGTGTGTCCTGCAGGGTCTGATGGAGCGAAGCAACAGCGCCCCCAGGTGGCTGATGCCGAGGAGAAGAAATCACAGATCAGTGCTGACAGTGGCCTCAGTGTCACATCTGGATCTCAGGTCGGTTCATGGATCAGATGTTGTTGTGTCTGTGTGTATGTTGGGATATGCACAAACTTACATGTTTTTCCTTTCCCCGGGTGTTTACAGAAGAGTGACAGCGAGTCAGTAGTGAGCTCAGAGCCACCGATTCTGACTAGAAGCACCAGCCAGGACTCGGAGGCCAGCACAGTGGTAGGGCACGACCAACTCAGATACTTAACTCAGAATGATCCTTTTTCTAGTCTTCTACCCCCCCAACGTGTTTAACTTATCATTAATAACATGTTGTTTACATGTTGGGAAAAAAACTGTGTGTAAACGATATACCTGAACATCAGTGGAGCTTTTGTGTCTCTTTTGTGCCAAATTCTCTATGACGAAAAGCAGCTGTGTGCAAATACTTTGTGCCACCATGTTTTAAAAATCACATTTTCATTGAAAGATAGGACCAAGTTAAAAGACAGTTCATTACACTAAAGGTTACAAAAGGTTAAGAACACTTCA
Organism: Polydactylus sextarius; assembly: GCA_016801845.1. Taxonomy (NCBI): domain Eukaryota; kingdom Metazoa; phylum Chordata; class Actinopteri; family Polynemidae; genus Polydactylus; species Polydactylus sextarius. The sequence goes on along the minus strand of CM028906.1, from coordinate 4,284,979 downwards.
GTTTTTTCTAGTTTCTGTTGAAAGTTGAGCAGTTTCAAGTTAACTAATTAAAGTTAGATTTAAGTGTTAATTGGCTATGATAAATAATATAAATTGTAGTCAACCAAGAACTGAACAACATGTACTTTTTGTAGAAAACAGGTTTTAAGGGAAAGGTTCACTTGCAGTGTTCCTGCAGCAACAGAGGGAAGTGAAGCATTGAAAGTCATTGCAAACATTTCCTACTGGCGACACAATGTACAAACTTTGTCTGTACAAAGGCAGCGTTGGAACAAACTGTTTCTTCATCCTCTGATGCATATAAAACAGAACAGCAGGCAACACCACTGTATATTCAGAGTACACAGGAAAAGGTAACTGACAAAGAGCTGAATGGTCAGGCCTCCATCCTGCAGCAGGAGGATGATGATGATGGGAGACTTTCAAAGACCTGAACCCCTCTGAGTCCAGATTTATTATGATTCCTTGTTTTCAAAACATCAAGTTGTTTGACATTGAATTATCACAGTTCATAACTTGAGGTGTCTAAATTCTTTGACCGACATGTGATTCTTCACAAAATGGAATAAGATCTTGCGTTTAACATTTTTTTTTTTATTGTTCCACCTTGGTTTTGACTTCAGATAAGCAACAGCTCTGGAGAGACTCTGGGAGCCGACAGTGACCTGAGCAGCACGGCAGGCGACGGCCTCGGGAGGACTGCTCCTCACTTAGCTCAGTCCAGAGGGACTCTGTCTGACAGCGAGATAGAAACCAACCCAGCCACCAGCTCTGTGTTTGTAAGTAGACAGGACAAGAGCATTTAAATCATATAATCATGAACTTAATTTCAACTTATAAAGTCATGAATAAACTTAAAATATGGTGAATCAGCGCTCCTGTGTTCACCAGAAAAAAACTGGAACACTGACAGAAGAAAGTTATTATCCTGGGAACCTTTTAGTTGTTTCCTGCGTTAGGCAGGTTTGTGGAGTGTCCCATCATCTCCACGTGATGTTTAATAAACAATAAACAATTGTGTTTGTGTCGGTTGATAAACATGTCATCATCCTCTCTTCTCAGGGAAAAACCCACACTCTGAAACCAGGCGCGAAAGATCATGTACCTACTCTGGCAAAGGGGCCGCCTGCCCAGCCCATGGAGGACATCAGCATGAGGATTTACCTGTGTGAAGGTCTGCTGGGTACGTCAGCACGTTTCAGGATAACATTTCCCTCCTGAGCTCTTACAAACACTCAGCAGTGTGATTTAAATATCGTCCTACTTTTTCTGTCGCTGTACATTGTTGTGTGTTGCTTTACTAACGCGATCTCTGTCATTTGTCAAGAAACATCTTCAAGCATTTAAAGTGAAGAAAGTTAGATCACATCATTTCCGTTACCTTTCACCCAGTACAACAAAACTGCTCCAACTGTGCTTTGTCTAAAAATACATCCACAGTCAACTGAAAAACTTGCAGTTATTTTTAAGAAGGAAAAAGCAGAAGTCACATGTGATTATTATGAAACCATGAATGAAAGGTCATACTCTGCTGAATGTTTTCTGATGTAACACATGATGTTATTGTCCAGTTTTACAGTGATGAGCTAATCTTAAGTAGAAGTGTGAAGTGTGAAAGTGTGAACACAAATTGTTTCACAAAACTTAATTCATTTGACTTAAAGATCCACTTTTCAGGATTTCGGAGCATCTGTTGGCAGAAATATAATGATATTCATAATTATGTTTTTATTAGTGTTGAATCACATGAAACTAAGAGTCATTGTGTTCTCATTATTTTTGAGTAAATGATCCTGACTTCTGGGAGTGACCATCCAGTGTTGTTTTATTAATGTTGTTTATTATCATTAATTGCTCAACAGACAGTGCTTCACACTCTTAAATCACCTAAACACACCGTGTGTATTTGAGGGTGTCGAATTTGCTGCAATCTGCAGTATCACAGTTAGATGCCATTAAATCCCACAGTCTGGTCCTTTACAGTCACATTTTTAAATATTTAAAAACAATAACATTTTGCTCATTTTCTTGACTGTACTAAACATAGTTTTACCACATGTTATATTTAAGTGATGGTATGTCGTTTGTCCATGTTTGTCCTGGTTTTTGTTCCTCTGGTGTGTTTCTGGACTTGCTCAGCTCTGTTTTGTTATTTGCCATTAACCCTACTCACCTCTTGGCCCTAACCACCTCCTGCTCTCGCTGCTTCTTTTCCCCTCCTGCTGCTCCTCCTGGGAAATCTTTACCAGGGCGCGATAAGAGCTCCGTGTGGGATCAACTAGAGGATGCTGCCATGGAAACCTTTTCTCTAAGTAGGGCTAATCTCTTGCCTTTGCCCTTTTTTTCCTGAGTGTGTGTGTGTGTAGGGCTGTATTCATTGTTCAACCTGGACTAACTCTGTTTTTGTATCGTTGATGTGATGTGGGGCTGTTTCCTGTCTGTCAGTGAAGCTTCACATCTGTGTTTCTTAACATGAGATGGAGGTGGAAACTCCATTCTCTTTAGTCACTTTATAAGTCATGCTCGCCTGCAGTGCAACAGTTCAGAGGTTTGTGGATTGGACGAGTGCATGTTGCCTTCAAGTGCTGTAGAAATGTAATTACGAGCTGAGTGCTCTCAGACGAGCCAACAGCTGTCAGATATGATTGGAAAATGTCAAGATTTCCCAGAAGTTATACGTTGTGATGGAGAAAAGGAAAAAAGAAACAGTTTCATATTTAATCAGCATTTCACATCCTGTGAAACATGTTTTTTTTCTCTTTTCTTATATCTTCGGCCTCAAGGTTATGATATGGTTTTTGTTTCAAGGTTTTGATAATTAAATAGCTACCGACAGATTTATATTAAAGGAAAACAGCTGCTAGCAAAATAAGATAAAAAAATTAATTCAGTCTACGATAACTGAGCAGCGCTTAAAGGCATCAATTCACTGGGCTGCATTTTCATTTTCTTGTTGTTACAGTGGAGAGTTGTAGTTAAATATTAGAATATCATTACTTCATCACTGTAGTTGGATGAATCATTTTTTTACTGTTATCAAACTTTCTGACTACTTTCATGGCACTGATCAGGTTTTAAAAAAATAGGTAAATAAATGTAACAGCAACAGCAGCAACATGCCTGAAAAATTAGTGTGTGAAAGCAAAATATTAATCAGATTCACCCCATCCACTCAGAAATATTCACTGAACTCTAATTTGAGATTATAAATGACAAATGTCACCATTGGTTCATCACATCAACGTCAAGATTCAAGAACTTTATTGCCATTGTGCAGTTGGTTAACAGTTAAATCACCAAAGTAAATGACTCAAACACTATGTAACTCTTGTTATTAATTTGGTATTGAGAAAAGTCATTGAGGTATTGAAGGTTTGTGAACATTACCCAGTTTAGTTGTGTGTGTTAGAGTGTGTGTGGCTGTCATTTCGCATCATTTATAGAAATGTATTTTTTGCATAGTACAAAGGCACATATTTTTGACTAGTATGAGCTGTGTTTGAAAGGATCGGCCGTGATGTAGGTGAAGTTGTCGACACGTGTGCTGTCCTGGTGTGTTCAGGTAAAGAACGCTCCACGCTGTGGGACCAAGTGCAGTTCTGGGAAGACGCCTTCTTGGATGCTGTGATGTTGGAGCGTGAGGGCATGGGGATGGACCAGGGACCTCAGGAGATGATCGAAAGGTTTAAAGATTGCTCATGATGATGTTTTATTTCTATGATTTGTGATCCTGAGTTATCAACCTCTCCAGGACTGTTAATATTTGATTTCCTGTGCTCCGTGTGTCTGCAGATATCTGTCTCTGGGAGAACATGACCGAAAGCGTCTGGAGGACGATGAGGACAGACTTCTGGCTACGCTGCTGCACAACATGATTGCATACATGCTCATGATGAAAGTAAGAAAAAAAAAAGTCACAAAACAGTCAAATCACTGACTTAATGCCTTTTTGATATTTTTACTTCTGTGTTTATTCAGGTGAACAAAAATGACGTCAGGAAGAAAGTGAGGCGTCTGATGGGGAAGTCTCACATCGGTCTGACGTACAGCCAAGAGATCAACGAGATACTGGACAAACTGACTCACATGGTGAATGTCTGTCCCTGTCTTCATTCTGTTCATTCAGACAATAACATCTGATTTTCACAGCTCCATAATTTCACAATAATTTCCAGTTTCCTGAAATGAATGAGGTAGTTTTGTTCTAATTATGAGAAAAACAGAAACTGAATGGCTGGTTTGTTTTCAAATATTAAGCTTGGGGATTTTTGCATATGGTCGTCAGTTTCTTTAGATGTGAATTATCTTTTACCTCTATTTTCCCTGTAATTAGTACCGAATTAAATCGTTCTTTTGAGCAAACTTTTTAGAAATGAATAGAAAACAAAGCTTCCTTCAACTGCTCATCATGTTGTACTGTATGTATTTATTTGCAGAACGGCCGTGAGCTGTGCATCAGGCCCAGTGGAAGTCGTCACATCAAGAAGCAAACATTTGTTGTTCATGCTGGCACTGATACCACAGGAGACATCTTTTTCATGGAGGTCAGCAAAGATCAGATTACAAATTATGACCAGAGCTTGGTGACAAAATGTTTGTTATTGTAGCTAAAGATAACACCCGACTCATAATGGTTTCAGGTTTGCGACGACTGTATAGTCCTGCGCAGCAACATTGGCACAGTGTACGAGCGCTGGTGGTACGAGAAGCTCATCAACATGACTTACTGCCCCAAAACCAAGGTGCTGTGTCTCTGGAGACGCAACGGACAAGAGACGCAGCTCAACAAGTTCTATACCAAAAAGGTCAGAAGCTTCAGCTGTCTGTGTCCAGTACTTTTAAACTTTTCTCTGTAAAGAGACAGAATATTGGTCAGTGACTCAAATAACTTCTTCTCTTTGCTTTCTAGTGTCGTGAACTGTACTACTGTGTTAAAGACAGTATGGAAAGAGCTGCAGCAAGACAGCAAAGCATTAAACCAGGTACGGAGTGAACAAGTTACTAACACATAACCTAAGTGTTGTCTCCTCTGTTTCCTCTGGTTGTCGAAAAGACTTAAATGTTTGTCCATTTGCTTCTGTTGTTGGTTTAGTTTGTTGTTTCTTCTGTTTACAAACTGTGTGTCAACCAATCAGAGTTGCTCAGTTCATATGAAGTCTGAGCTGTTATTTATTGATGAGCTACTATATGAAGTGTTTTAGTTTGAAAGTTCAGCGGCTGCTAACCAGCTCGTCCCGGCTCGTCTCATCTCATGTTTCTCTGCCAGCAGACAGGTGTCTTATCACACAGATGGACTGCAGATCCTTTATGTTGGACTGAGTGTTTTATCCTGGTGTTATAAACTATAAAGTTTATGAATAAATGACGTGTTTTCAGGTCAGTGTAGAGACTCAGACTCCCTTAGACTTGATTCAGTAGTTCAGGAGCATCAGAAACTTTTCTTATCCTGGTTTTGGAATCGAAACAACTCAAGAACACATCGAAGAAAGGTTGATTTTTGATAAATGTTAAGGTTAAATGTTCAGTATTTTTTACCAGCTCTAAACTCAGCAGTGGTTTTCTCCCTCAGGGCCGGAGCTGGGTGGAGAGTTTCCCGTCCAGGACATGAAAACCGGTGAAGGCGGACTGCTGCAGGTCACACTGGAAGGAATCAACCTTAAGTTCATGCACAGCCAGGTAAGAGGCCGGTGCCACAGTACGGCAGAGTACGGCTTCCCATCTCACACAAAGGGCATGAAGATACAAATCACTCATGATGGTTCAGAGCTCATCCCGTCCTCCTGTCCACCTCTCTGCTCGTCTCTCCTGTTTGCCTCTGTATCATTTCCTTTCATCTCGTGACGTCTTCCTCTACTGTCATTACAGATGAATCTTAGTCAAAATGGAGACGAATGATCACAACATGTCTGATTGGCGTTAACTCAAACCTGATGTTTTTTCTTTAGAGGAAGAATTCCTGTTTGTGCTTTTGCTTTTTTTTTTTGTATTTGCTTTTTTTCAGTTTCAGGTTGTGTTTGTTTGTGCGTTGTGTGCGTGTCTTCGTATGCATGCGTCCCCCAACCCCCTCTCCCCAAAACAATATTAACACATCCTTCCACACAAGTTTCTTTTCGACATCTGTGGTGCTCAAACCTCATGTTCATTTACTGTGTGGGAGGAGACAAAGTGTTAATGTGTGTGTGTTGTGCGTCAGTGGTAAGACAGATGACCTTGAGCAAAGACTTTTCATTAATAATTGGCTATTTAATAGCAACTTTCACACTTTAAGTTTGGACCCTCGAACATCGTCATGTGTTGTCTCCACGTCTGAGCAGGTCGCGATAGTTTGAGTTTGCTTTATTTTGAGTGTGAAGCTGTGATTGGACAATGAGCTGTAGAAGAATAGCTGTGAGAAGTGAACACACTTGTTCAGTATCATGAAAACAACCAAACAGCAGAGTGAGGTATTAAAGACTAAACATCAGAGGTAACAGTGAGGGTCAGTTCACCTAATATACAAAAAAAAATACATATTTCTCCTCGGGCAGTATCTCATTGTACTGGCACTTTGGTTGAGTTTGTTCTGTTTTCTTTCATTTTTGCCTCCAGTTCAGTGATGGTGATTCTTTGCTTTGTTACCTCACAAGGTTGCTCTTTGTCTGTATATTGACCATTGATGTAATATGAATTTTAACTAGAACCCTACTAGAGAATATATCTCCACCAAGGCCAAACATTTTCTTCCACTTCATCTCAACACTATAAATGTGTGTGTTTTTTTTTTTTTTTTTTCATCAACATTGTTTCCTGGGAAATTACCAAATTTGATAAAAATGTCCCATCCTTAAGTTAAGATGTCATTAAGATCATTATTATCCTCCAGACCCAAGTTGATTCTCTGAGATTTTACCTTTTCCAGCTCAGCCCTTTTACTGGTCTGGTTCAGTTCTGTTTTCCTTCCTGTTCAGCACCAAACAGCAGAGACACAAAGTCATAAATATAACTTTTCCACCTCTGCGTTTATTCTAAAAATGTTCCTCTCAGTCAGACACAGTGTAGTTTTATAATTTGGGTGAACTGACCCTTTAACCTGGGTGAGGTTGTGTCACATTGCACATGCAGCATCCTTCAGAGGACGTGGTCTGTGAGAGTGTGTCCTTCAGAGACCACAAAGCAGGATGTCCTTACTGTTGCTTCATAAAGCGCCGCTCCAGTTGCCTAGAAACTATGACTGGACTCACGTGGACTGAGAGATGTTACATTTGATTTGAGAGTTAAACGTTTTTCTCTGTCTGTGGTTTACTGAGATTGTCTTGTTTGGAAAATGTATCGTCACCATCACATGTTAAATCCACTCAGTGGATTCTTGGTCTGAAGGCTGCGACCTGTGACCTGAGACACTGTTTTCTACCTCAACCTCTTTATCTCAAGTTGTATTTTTCTGCCTCATGCCTGAAGGGGGTCAATTGTTAAACACATAGAAGATTTTTCATTTTCCTGAAGAGGCTCAGTGTGGAGCACTTTGCTAGAATAATCCCATTTCCATTAGCAGATCTTCTCCAATTATTATATTGTCAGTGTTTTTAGATTAGTGAAGTGGGAGTTGTGTAGCAGGAGGTTTATTCAGCACTTGATTGCTTTAATGACTTAAACCAGCACTGTAGTGATTAAGTGAGCAGTGGTTCGGGTCCCGAGCAGCTTCGCTCTGCGTTGCGATGGCGGCATCTGAGCATCGTAGCGGGATTTTTGGTTCCCATCAGCGACTGGCCCTCGTTTATCTGTTCTGCTGTGTGTTGGTGCCAGCCCTTGTTGCTGGAGGAGGAGGCATGGAGGGCTCTGGGGGGGACTGAGGATGTTTTAAAGTTCGGGGAAAACAAAGGTGAAATCCAGCTCTCAATACTCTAGTCAATCTCTTCATTTTTTTCCTCCTATTTCCTAGTTCTTGGGGGCTGATTCATCTCGTGATGGTTTTTTTTTCCACATTGGCTCTGGTAACCTCTTTAGCTTTAGATTCTGGATCTGAATCCGTACGAGGCTCCTGCGGATTAGCGCCCTCTTGGAGTGTCGTCGAGTGTTTGTGCTCTTCTGTCCGATAATAATCCAAACCATTTCTCTCCCATGCTCTCTCCCCCTGCAAGGAGCGGAAGGTACACAACCTCTGCTGTGTTTGCTTAATTAGCAAGTTTACATCTTATTGCGTTTCTTTTTTCTTTTCTTCTCCTCTATCTTTTCTTTTTCTTATCTTTTTATTTTTTACTGTTGTAGCTGTATGGCAAACCTAATTTTGTGTCTTTGTCTACATTTTTATATGGAAATTCCATGTATGCATCATATGGGCCATGTATTTGCATCTAAAAAGAAATGTGTTTTTTTAAACCACTTTCTGCTGCTTACATCCAAACATAAGGATAAATCTTTCACCTCACTGATGAAGCGAGTGACGCTGAATTAGTTTGAGCTTTGAGCAGACTAAATGCATTTCTCCTCATTTAACCGTCGCCCATGTGTGCCTCTGATCATGGAAACTTCTTCATAGTGTGCTTTTCTTTTTCTGTCATTAGCTGTTAAAAGCTTGCATCCATGTGTAGTTTGTTTTATTTCTTTTAACCTTTCATACTGAATAAAACAAGTTTAAACATGGTTAAATCAAATACAAAGTGTTTTACTTTTCATCCAGTGTTGTTGAGTTAATAATGTTCTGTCTTTGTTTTGTTTGTTTTTGTTTGTTTGTTTTTAGGTTTTCATAGAGCTGAGTCACATTAAAAAGTGCAATACAGTGAAGGGAGTCTTTGTCCTGGAGGAATTTGGTAATTACACCATCTATTGATTCTAGGCCTGTACTCGGCACGGCAGTAACTCAGCTTTGCGGCAAAAAAAGGGAAAAAATGGATTGAACGTATTGATGATGGAGACAATTGGAGATTAAACAAAAATTGGACAGGGCAGTCAGATCATGTGGGTTGTGTTGAGGTTGTGTAGACAGTCAGTTTGCAGAGCTGTGGTTGTTCACTGTGAATTTACATGTTGCAGAAAAGTTTTAATGACGTGAACAAATGTCCAAAAACATTGCGATTGTCACATTTCTGATGCTAGAAACATTCTCAGCACTAAGAAATCTGTTCTGATATTCTGTATTTTTCATATTGTCGACAAATCCCACGAAAAGACCCAAACACACCCCAAAATACACACGACTCCAGAATGTGTATTAATCCACTGCTGAAAATAGTCCCTCACAAAGTCACTGTTTGTGACTGTTAAAGTGACATTTGAGGAAAAACTGCAACAAGCTGCATTAAGTATGAAATAAGATATTTTCATTTGTTGAACTGTTTTTATAAGATTTAAGTCTTCTGCGTTGGTGTTCTGCCTTTTCCTGGGGTTTATTAATGATGTTAGAAATACATAATACCAGCAGCTTTAAACTTTAAGAGCGCTGGATAATAAATTGGTTGGTAAAAGATTGTAATGATTGGCTGTTAAAGTTGAGGGAAAATGAAAGTCACTGATTGAACTTAGTTTTATGATACCACATCGAAATATTATATCAGTCTCATACTTATTTTATCACGACAAAGTTGTAGCTCTGTTTAAAAAGACTCAAACTTACGTTTTCTTTTAATTTCATAGTAATAAAAAAATAAAATGTTCATATGTTTATTAAAGAAGCAGCTGGATGAAGACAGGAGAGAGAAAAAGCAGCAGTTGCCTCGTGTATTTAGGTGAACGGACGTTAAAAGGGCGAGTTACCTTCTCTAAACAGGAAGTGAAAACGCTGAGTAGCCAGTAGGACGCCGCGCTGGGTTACTGCCGTGTCTCTGTGCTGCTTTTGTAATGTTGCCCTCATCTTTGCCACTATGAAAACCTTCATTCTCCAGCAGGTAAAGTGTTGTCACCTTTCTCCTTTTTCTTATTCAAACTGATTCTGTGCACAATATTTCCTCACTCAATCCTCACACTGAGCTTTTAATTTCTCCTCAGTTTTTTTTTTCCCCTCCTGCTTCCTCTCATCACTCTCATGCTTTTCTCCACAAACCCCCCCCCCCCTCTCCCAGACTCCATCTCTGTCATGTGGTCATCACCACTGTGATGTGGTCGTCACCACTCTGCGACAGTCTGCCTCTGTATCTCAGCAAGTGGAGATCTGTGGGGGGGACTGTTGTTTTGTGGAGGGAGGGGGATATAACACCACCCCCCTTTCATTCTGTCCAGATCTCAGCCTCCTCATCTCTACTGCGGGTTCACAGTTACTAATGAAAAGTCAATCTGTCCTGTGGACGGTGACGTGGTCCTGGGTCAAAGCAGTTCGGCCTCGTAGCTACTTTTCTGTGACGTCTCTTTAACTTTCAGTTCTTTGTGGGGGATGAAAAGGGTCGGGAGGGGGCGGTTGTCTTTATTTTTTTGTTCCTTGTTTTATTTTGTTATTATTTTTAAATATTTGAACCTTTACAGTCTCTTGTACAGAAACCCTGGAAGGCAAGTGAGCTGTTTTTCCTCGGATTGTTTTTCTCAGTTTTTTCTTTTATTACATCATCAACTGGAAATAAATGATCCAAAACCTGCTCTCTTCTTAGCTTCTTGTCAGAAAAACTTTTGCTGATTTAAAGAAAAAAAAACAAAAACATTTTTGACTCATCTTTTAACTCTAACGTACACATTATATATGTATAAACTGTATTTAGAGCACAGGGAGAAATTAAATTAATTTTGAAAAAATAATCTGGAAGAAAACATTAATACTTTCAGTCCCATCTAAACTGGACCGCTAGTTCACCCTCTTGTGGCCAAAGGGAATATTACAAAAACATATTTTTTTTTTAATCTATTGTTTTTTTTGAACGAAATAATTAAATGAAACCATTTCATGTTTTATTTTCACAGATGAAAAAAGAGAACAACTGAAAAATGATCATGGAAAAAAAAAAAAAAACACCTCACTTGTCCTTCAGGGCCTCCGTACTGTTGTTATAAGACGTGTGTTTTTATTTGTCCATGTTTGTGGGCCATGAACGTCTCACCAGCAGCTCCAACCTCAGTATCAACTGTTCAAACGAATACATCGCTCAGTGTTTAACCACTAGTGGTGGACTCTTCTTGGCCCACATCCCCATTTTACACACCTTGTTGAAAGTTCACCCACCCTTGCACAACACTCCCCCCTCCCCTCCTAAACCTCTCAAACATGAACTCACTCACTGAGGTTCCTGCTGCCTTTGAATTCTCTGTTTTGTCTCTTGCACCGGCATAGTTCCTGAAACTAAAGAAGTGGTGATCCACAAGTACAAGACCCCCATGGTGAGTGAGCCCCCCCTCTTTTTTTTTTTTTCACCAGTGCATGTGGAGTAGTGCACAGCAGAAATGTGCACACTTAAAACAGGAGACACTACAGGGTAAATACTGTGATAGTTTATTAGAATGTATGTTAGAGCACAGTCAGACACGAAACAGCTCTGATTGACACTAGCTCTGTTTCCACCAAGTAATTTCCCGGTAACGCTGAGGGGCCAGGAACTTTTCAGAAATGTTCTCTAACTCCTTGTGGCGTCTGTGTCTCCACCAAGGGTAAGACCCTGATCAGTGGTGCGACGGGGGGTGGGTAGCTTCATAATCTGCACACTGCAGACCTGTGTGTGTGCGTGTGAGAGAAATTAATTAATTTGTAGCAGCCAGTGTTGATTCTGTGGAGGTCCGTCACACATTGATCATTATATGTGAAACCCTGCGATCATTTTGTGACAGTTTCAACTATGTAGCTTCGTTTGCTTCTTCAATTCTATTTATAGAAACTATTTATTGAGACGCTGCTGGGTTTTAAAATGGTGTCTTGAGTTACAACCAATCACCACCAAGGCAACCTAAAGCCTCGCCCAAGAACTTTTCAGGGCTGAATAGAGTACCCACCCCTGGCTAGGGACTTTTTTTTCAGCCCCGTAAAGGTTCCTGAATTTCGTTCCTCTTTTGGAGACATGCGCCAACGGCCGAGTTCCCGTACTATTACCCGGAGGTTCCTGTGGTGGAAACGCCCCAACTGTGTGTGTTGTTGTGAACAGGTTGAAAGGATGAAATAAAAAAACCCAGTATGAGTAAAATAACCAGGTTAAAAAGTTATCGGCTGAAAACACATCAGTGCAACCACAACAAAGGTCTGTCCTCAGAGGACTGGAGTTCCAATTTATTTGAACAGTTTATTTTCTTATTATTAGATTGAAAGTTTCCTGGAGAGAACTGTAGTTTTGAGATGGTTGTCATAGTTTGTTCAGTCAGTTGTACTGTGCTGCATTTATTATTGATCATCTGCTTAATCTGCACAAAGGAAATCACTTAATTCAAACCCTAGAAAATATGTATTACCCATTCGTTAATTATCTGTTTTGATTCTTTTTTTTTTTCTGAAAATTAATCAAACACATTTGACACTTTCCATGTTGAGCCCACCTGCTGTCTTCTAAATAAAAGTAAAGGTTGTGTTTACATCATAACAGGAAATTTACCCTGTAATCGTCGTCTGTTTTAACTTTTATTTGAACCAAATTACACAATGCCTCTTTCCAGGAAACTTCTCAAGAGGTTACTAAGGAAATTCCTGCTTGTAAACAAAACAAACCTTAATGATCAGGAGGTTTTCTGATGTGAGTTCAGCCAAATGCCAAATTTAGGATTTCATCCTTTAGAAGAAAACAGCACAAAGAACACAAACATGAAAACGTTTCCTGTGGAGTTTCTTTGCAAAAGTTGTGTTTATGTAGTTTATTCTCGACGATCAGGAAATGAAAGCTGCCTTTGTTGCTGCTTCACTTCTCGGCTCTTTACTGCTTTGAACTTTTGATCAGTAGAACACGAGGAATGTTACGATGTAGGTGTTCATGTTACAGATACGACAAAAACTCTGCAGGGAACTTTCTCACATACTGAAGAGTGCAGCAGTCCACATCCCTGCAGCCTTTAGACACAGAGGAAGCTGCTGATCGTCTTTGTTCCTTCCTCGTTTACGTGTCACCTCTCACCTGGATGTTGTCTTCCTCTGCAGGCACATCAGATCTGTTACTCCGTCCTCTGCCTGTTCTCCTACGTGGCGGCGGTGAAGGGGAAGGAGGCAGAAGGAAAACCCAAGATTCTGTCACCGAGACCCCTCCCTAGCTAGTCCACACTCCTGCTCCTCCTCCCCCATCTTCCCCCATCTCTCCCCCCTCCTCCCAGCCTTGGTGTGCCTGTCTACTTGAAATGGCGTCTCAGCTCTAAAACCACAGACTTCTGACAATCCCTAACTTTATTCTAAGCACACGACTCCCGCTCCCTCCTCCTGTACATACAAGCCTAAGATGACCCCTCCCTCCACCGTCCATTTTAAATCTTATCGTGTAGACGTGTTTGGTCTGTGATGTCGTGTAAATAATTCTCACTCCCTCATCGCTGTCGTCCAACCAGTTAAACGTTTCTCTCTTCTATTGTTGTCGCTGCCAAGACCAAACAGTTTTTACCAGATAGGAGATGTGAGGGACACCCGCCACCCCCCTCTCAGGCACAGAGTGCATGCAGGTCCCGTGCACAAGCCTTCACACTCACTACAGCGAGCCCTCCCTCCACCCACTCCCCACCCCCCAACACCTGGACACCCTCCCTGACTCCATACGACTGTGTGAGTTATTCTGTGATTATGTGGTTACTGAAGTGAGGAGAACGGTGAAGAGACGCTGGTCTCACCGTGCAGGACGTCCCGTACTGAAACAACTGCTGTATCACTGCACCGGAGCACCGCATGTAAACGCTTCTCAGAGCTGTTTGAACCCTAAAATAATGTGAGTGTTCTCAGATGTGTGTTCTCTCGCCCTTAGCTCGGCCTCCACGGGCTGAATTTACTGTTCTAGTTCTACTGTAAAATCTTTGTCTGTGGTCTGCTGTTATCAACTGCATGTTACTATGACGACAACAAATAAATATTATATATATATTTCTATATATAGTATTTATTTAATATATATATATACATATATTGACTGTACATTTCTCTGAAAAATAATGTTACAAATTGTTCATTTGCTAGATGTGCAATACTTAATGAGTAGTTAGCCATTGCCAGAGTCAGGTTTTCTTGAGTTAACTGGCTTCACAGGGTGAAGAATGTAAGAAAGTTATTTTTGTTTTGTTTTGTTTTTATAAGTACATATTGATTGGTGTGAATATCATGATTCAGTGTGATATGGATGTTTAAAGTTTGTCTTTTAAAAGGTAAATCAACTCCAAATCACACATGGAAAAAAAAAAAAAAAAAAAAAAAAATGGTGATGGCCGTTCAGGCCACGCCCCCTAGTCAGTGATGTCACAGCAGGTGTTTTCAGGTAAACGTCTTCGTCGTCTTCTCTCAGTTGTCAAGGTGACTGTTTACATTTAAACTGAAGACACGGTTCAAGTATTTGCGTCGGTGAACGTTTATTATCATTTCTATCTAGAAAAGTTTAACCAAAAGAGGTTGTTGTTGTTAATGTTATTCAGTCTTTAACAAAGATCAGAGATTCAGATTTGACTTTAAAAAAAAATATGAGCAGAAACTCATTTGTGGCTTCATGTTGTAGTTTAATCCATAATTAATGTTAGATATCAGAAAACTGTAAAATAAATAAATAAAATAAATACACACATATTAAGCATCTTTACAAACTCAAAGTGTCGCGAATCAGCTATTTCCAGTTATTATAGAACTACAGTGTTGGTGGATGTGGCCGTTGTTTCATCAGCCACGGGTTCAGTTAGATTTGATCACGTGGCCCGAAACTTTACAAAAAATATAGAAAATAACATTTGTGTGTAATGTGACATGATGAAAAGTTCTCTGTTTTGGTTAGTTCGTTTTCATGCGCTATTTCTAAAAACAATGATTGAAAGATGTTAGTTCCTCAGCTTCAGCGACAGAGCCAAGATGGCCACTGTTGTTGGTGAGAAGTGTCCGACGTGTCACATTAACTGATCTGATGTATTTACAATATGCTTCTTGAATATTGGCAAATCAGTTCAATATTCAATACATTTTACAACAGTTCTCTGTAGGAAAGTTTATACGCATAAATGAATAAGTTGTATGGTACACAAGACTGAGTAGTAACTGTGGCAGCCACATACACACTAAAGCCACAACTGATGAATATTTTTAAAAAGAAATTAAAATTTTGGTCAAAAGATCACAGTTTATTATCCGAGTTTATTATTAATATTCACACTAGGAAATATGAACATGTGAAAACTTGAACCTGTTTTATTTTAGTTGGTGTTAAAGCAGCCAAGGAAAAAAAACACCTGCTTTTACATCACTGATGATGTCACAACAGTTTAACCTGAAGTTTTTCCATCATGTGATGGCGTGTTGATTTCCTGCTCAGACGTGTTGAACAGTTCATCTGCTCTCAGAAGAGAAACAGAGTCTTACTGTGGTTTCCTGTTTGTGATTGAACAGAACTGATCAGAATCTGGTCCCATTTCATCATCACTGCCCCTCTTCCTCCTTAACTTTCAGCAACAAATGTGTGTGTGTGTGTGTGTATGTGTGTGTGTGCCCGTTCATGTTGGTGAACAGTTTCTCCAGATCAGCAATAGATGTTTGTGTACTTGGTACAGCCGTCATCACTGGAACATGTTTTATTTTCATTCAGACACGCTTGTATTTTTAGTAACTTGAGGTAATTGATCAGTTGGACATTCATATGCTTTTTCCATTCATGAATAATAATAATAATAATAATAATGCGTTCAAGTCATAAGGACTTTTTTTTTTTTTAACTGGATAATTACAACTCATCTCTTGTCATTGTACTGGCCAGCTGCTGTAACGAGAATTAAAAAAAGAAATGAGATGTCAGGTGTAAGTATTCCAGTAGAAGAAGTATTTATAGAATATGTACAGCTTTGGCAATATAATAAAGTTGTCCCAAATGAAGCTCAGTGCAGTTCAGTGTCCTTTTTGCTGCAGGCATATAAACAAACGAAACGTTTCTTGAAGCTTTGTAGATTTATTTTAATGAGTCAAAAAGTACCAGCTTTACAGAGGCATGTTTGTATAACAGGAGTTAAGACTGAAAGAAAAAAAAAAAAAAAAACGTGCAAAATACAAAGTGGATCTGACTGAAGCGTCAGTGAGAACGACTGAACCCGAGTGATTCTGCCATGGAACAACAACATCCATGTTGAATTTAAATGCCTTTCTTTCCTTCAAGGATCACATGAAAAATGATTAAAATAACGACGATGTACTGAAGATTGTCTGTGCTCTTTGGCTGCACAAAGAATCAGGTAGTTGAGATTAACATGCAGACTATATTGTACAGTAACATTTGATGTATAGTTTTTGTTCATATCGTAAACAACATTATTAAAACAGCTGATGCGTGTCTGAGGACCAGTCACTTAACGCTGAACAGCAGCATCAGTCTTCAGCGTGTTACTGATGACTTTTGCCTTTGAGACTTTGTTTGTGAAACAAACACGTTGAGGCACTTTAGTGGAATTTCAGACGCTACAACCTCAAACTTTTTAATAGCTTTAGATAAACATGATGGGTTTTCATGTTTGTTTTTAGCCCTAAAAAGAAATTTTGCAGTTACTGAAGCGGACCGAAGGGAAAGTCGAGGATGTGGCGTCAGCCGAGCAGGCGCAGCATTAAACTGGTAAGAGGAAAAAGAGTAATGACTCTTTATGCTGAGGTCGTGTCTGAAATCACTTCTTCACTATGTCATATGTAAAGTAATAAACAGTCAACGATTCACTGTGTACCGACTAGTGAGAAAATCAAATATTTGACATGAGACAAAATGGCGGAGAGTGAGTATTACCCCGTGGTAACTTCAGAAACCAAATATTTAACTGTTAAATAGTTAACTATTATTAATGACTCACCAGAACCAAAGACAACATATAAAAACTAAAGCTAGACTGAAGCTTACAAAAACGTATTTGTCACTAGTCACTATGACTAAAGTCCAAAACCACCTTTTAAAATCAATATCAGGTGCTCTTCTTTTGCATTGCAGTGTTGCTGTTGTTATTTAACCTTTAAGGATAAAAGAGTCCAAATTGTTTCAGCTCAAACAATCATCACAATATTTAAGCATTTTTGCACTTTGCCCTCTAAGCGTCTCGTTGTTTTAAAGAACAACGTTTAGTTTAATGCATGGTTTTTTTTTTTTTTTTTTTTTTTTTTTAAATATCTCTACTTGTAAAGTTACCCTTCTTCCTTCTATTTCTTAGAAAAATTTCGTATTTGTTTTTCCCGAGCCCGCGTGTCGCCTCATGAGCTGGAGCTGCGGAGTATCCGGAGGCGGGACATGACCTCGTCCCAGTCCAGGTAGGCGCCCTCCAGGTGCCGCATCCTGTCCGGCGTGCTGATGTAGCTCCTCCGACCGTGGAGCAGACGCCAGTTATCAAAGGTCACGACATCGCCTGAAATATAACAAACAGGCAAAGATCAGAGAGGAAGGTTTGGTGTTTATTTTATCAGAGATCAACGTGAGCCTCACTTATCTATCTCACAAACCAGTTTATTTTTTACTAAATATGCAAGAAAATCTCAACACAGATTTCCATATTCATATTCATTCTGGTCTAATCACCTTGATTCCCTGATTTTGCTGCTCAGCCACGGTCGCGTGTTCTGACAATTATAAATAAATGTCTCTGATGTTGAGGAAAACTTTAAAAACCAGACTAATCCAAGGTAAATTCATTTATTCATGACGGACGTCAGGGATGACGTCATCCTCTGAAAGTGCAAATCACAGTGAATCCAACATTTCTGTGATGACGACTCGTGACTCACGACGTTATGACTCAGATTTTCTGCAGAAATTCAGAGCAACTTCTGATCATCTAGGTATTATTATAACCACAGCAAATTCATTTGTCCCAGCTGTTCCAGTCACAGAGGATGTCCAGGACACTTTTTCCCTGAGACGTGCTCGAACAAATACAAACGTTTTTGTTTGAATCACCTCAAGGACGTGACATTGGGACGGATGTCGTCCAAAAACACCGTCTCTAATACTAATGTATCCATCCTGCGACGTCACCGACAATATCATCGCTTCATCTCTGTCACACTTGATGCTGAGTGATTCACTGAGATGTGATGTGATCGTGACCTTGATGATGAAGTTCGTCTTTCTCTCTGAGCCTCATCAACATTCTGGTCTTTTTGTCAACACTTGAGTCTTATAAACCTTATAAAACGCTGATTAAATGTGTTTCACCGATTCATTTTCTTCCACCTGGTGGATTTGTGAGTTTTGCTCACTGACCTGCCTCCATCCTGTAGGTGACCACGTTCTCCGGTCGGTTCATGATGTCCACGAAGGCTCTCAGTGCCCGGTAGAAGGGCTGGACCTGATGCAGGGGCAGGTCCAGCACCGTGTCCCTGGTGGCGTTGTTGTAGTTTATTCTGGAGATCCGACCCTCGGCGTCGACGCTGCGTGGAGAGAAGGAGGGAGACAGATCGAATAATTAATTAATGGATTAATTCATTTATGAGACGCTGGAACTGGTGATTATCTTTTTGTGGATTAATCTGATGTAATCTGGATTAATTGTGTTCAAAATTTAAATGATCCCATATCAATGAATCGTAATTATATCATCATTATTTTCTGCTGTGATGAGCCGTCACTTTCTTCTCAGATCTAGAAACATAAATTAAATATATTCTATAGTTTCAGATATTTTATTATTCAAAAATTCTAAAAAAAATATAAATGGATTCCACTGCTTTTACCCAGAAATTATTTATCAAGCACTCATTAAATATCATTTTCTCTACTCATGTCATCGTTTTTTTCTGATGCTTAAAATATGTTGCCAAAGCTTCATGGACACATGAGAATTCAACCTTAATGTCACGGTTGTTCTTCTGTCTGTGACCAGCAGATGGCAGTGTCTCCTTTCAAATCAAATATTAACTCTGGCGAAATGAACCACTGCACCTTTTTTTGTGTTTTAATGTCTTTTTTTTTTTTTTTAAATCAAGCAGCGTGTGTCATCATGATGAAACGCTGCGTCCACTCACTCGATGATGCGTTTCTTGGACTGTAGCATGAAGTCGCAGTAGTCCACCCCCGTGTCGGTGAAGTCCACGCGCAGCGAGCTGAGAGTCCTGAAGGCCTCGGGGTCTTCTCTCTGCAGCTGCTCGGCCATGTGGAAGCCGTCTACCACCTCGCTCTCCCCGCCCTCCACCGCCTGGGTGATGCAGTGCAGAAACTGCACCTAACACACATACGCATGCATGCACAATTTGCTCATTTAAAAAGTCATGACATAAAAGTGCTTGGCAGTGAAAACAAAGTTTTAAAGGCGTCATGTGATGCGATATCTGTTCCGACGGTCACACTACTCACTCCAGGTGCGAAGTGTAGAGCAGGGTAGTCTGTGTGGAGGCTGAGTCTGCCCGAGGTGTAGGCCACATTGTTTGCCATGTATTTGTCCTGAACCTGCCACGTGTGCCTGAAGGCCAAAGATAACACTTGTTAATAAACTCCATGTAAATTATTTAACATCAGCTTTAGAAGATCAGCTGCAACAATTAAGCTGCAGCAGCGTCAGGATGAGATGAGCTGGAGTTAGCAGGGATCCCTGAGGGCAGGAATGCTCAGACTGTGAGCCTCTGGAGCAGATCCTTCATTGAGATGCAGCAGGAGTCCTGCACTAATGAGCTCAAGTTATCTTCCGTGTTCTGTTTGTATGCTTTATTTGGATGCCCGGCTCGTAAAAACAGCCTCAGTCTCTCCAGTTTCAGCACACGGCCTCTTTACTTCCAGCCGTATGAGCTCATCCACTGGCAGAGGGAAAGATTTACGCTCCAAACCTCTGTTCTGACTGAGCGCACCAGGTAATTCCTCTGGCTTAAAAAAAAAGAAAAAAGAAAAAAAAAAAAACAAGACTGGAATGCTTTTAGGGTTGTTTCACTCCCGACTCTGCTCCTTGAGTAATCAGCACTGCAATAAGTCAAAGAGATGAACTCTGCTGTGATGAAAAGGACGAGCAGACTTTCAGTCAGCTTCTCCACAGAGTCAGAGAGAATCGAAGCTACAGATAACTGACACTTTTCTTCCTAAACATTATCGTCGGAGAGGTGAGAATGTTTCATCAAAAGGGGAAAAAGCTCTGCCATGTTTGATTCACTGGAAAAAGAGATGTATGAATAAAGATCTTTTGTATTTCATTTGTGTTAATGACGGTCCCCAGGCTCTGCTCCAACTCAAATGTGATCAGTGGAAAACTTCAGCTCAAGATTTAGTGGGGGGTGAGGTGAGATTATTAGATTATTAGCAGCTTCTGGCTGAAGATGACTGGAGAGAAAGACTCAGACTCACCCGTAGAAAGTCAGCCTCAGGTAGCCGATCCTCTCAGCCAGCCGCGCCACTTGGCCCTGCTCCGTTGGCGCCCCCTTCAGGTAGACGATGCCGACGCGACGCAGCGCCAGGAGCCAGGCCAGCGCCGCCTTGTCGTCACGCAGAACCTCCTCGTAGTCAGCGGTGGGGATGCGCAGGTTTGAGTCCCAGTAGTACCGCTCTGAAACGTCGAGAAGAAGGAAGAGACGTCATTTCAGCTGCAGCTGGCGGGAAGTGTTTTCACTAGTGCATCTGACGCGCATCTGCTCACCAGCACAAGAACGTGTCCTCCTTATAATCTAATATAAACCAGACTCAATTCTCAGACGTGATCCGATATTAACAAAAACATTAATGTGTCCTTCCTCTGACAAACATGGTCTAGAAGCATCCAGGTGTGGCCATTTTTACTTTATATCAACTCATCCAATAAACATTTAGGATGAGATCTGATTTGTTCCAGATGTGACACACCGTGTGGCCCTGTTTGCTGCGTATCAACACATTTTCAATGGAATAAAACGCACGTTTTTCAGACTTACAAGTTCGTCTGAACTGAGTCATTCAACAGTGTGACGGCTTATGTTTCGTTTCGTTCCAAAAACTTTAGTTTTTTTTTAATAAAAGGGAGACAATTAATTTAGGGGTGTGTTATTGGCTCCGTGCTCATTAGAGCACACCACTGCATGCGATTGCCCGAGCGCTTCAGGATGAATAGCTCACTGAGAAAAACTCAGCATGTCTCCATCAGACAGACAGAAGTGGAAAAAATCCTCCCACCACTCTCCACCCAGCTGGCTCCGCTCCTTTTTCCATGGAGTCTCTCTCCAGTGACTTCCACAGAAACAGCTGCTAAGTACATTTGTGGGAAGGATGGGGGGAGAAGAGGGGGTTGAACTGAGGGAGATTGTGTACCTGTCTGATGTTTGTGGCTCCTCTTCTGTGCGTCTCTCTCTCTTTTTATTTTTTTCGGTGCCCACATGAAACTTCAAAACAAGTTTCCAAGCGGCTGCATCACAAACACATTACGAGGCGCAGCGTGGAGGAGCTCGGCCAACGGCACGCATAATTTATCATCATCTGAGGTGTCTGAGATTTCAAAAGCAGGCGACTGCGACTGCTTGTTCACCGTGAAGGTCGTCAAGATTTACAGATGCAACAAGTGAGACTGTAACTGTTGGATGTGTCTGTTTCAAAGCGAGGGAGGGGGCTGCACCAGCTGGAGCATCACAAACACAGCCATTATCACGTCTCACAGACCTCCCTCCAGGATGTAGTCACAAACAATGAGTTTCTGGCTGCACAGTTCAAAGGGTCAGCACTTGTTAAAACTTGTCAAGAGGGTGGAGGTATTAAAAGGGCAGAGAATGAGAAACTGGGGCTAAGGTCAGAACCTGAATGTTACAATTTCCCTCGTGAAACTGGACCTGGAAGTGTCAGCTCAGCTGTGCTTCTGCGGAGGTCAGTGTGAGATGGAGGAGGCGACGGGCGCGTGACCACCAGCTCCGACTGCAGGTTCAGCTCTGCTCTCGTTTCGCAAAACTGATCACGTTCACCGCTGTCAGGATAGTTCAGGAAGCGGTGGTCAGCCCACCCGCCGGAGCGTGAATATCTACCGCTGTAATCATGTCCTCACATGAGCTTGTTCTTAAACAGCGAATCTCAGACACCAGGGATAATGAGGACTATGTTTTAGTCTCATCAGCTCAAACAGGCTGCAGAGTAAAGAGCATGGGGCTCGTCACCTGAATCTGTTTTGAAGGAAAAAAACGTTTCTTCACATGCTCTGTGCAGTTTTTCTGCAATAATAACATTTACTGTTCTAGATTAAACCCTCTGTAAAATACTTCTTATGTCAAACATCAGTCACAATGACCAACTAAAGGTCATTCACTTTAATTAAAACTTTCTCTTTTGACATTTTACACTTAAACGTCACTCTTAAATATAAAGCTGCTGTAATCTTTATCTCAACATTGGATCAAATGACTGTGTAATAAGTTTACAATATGAACAGAGATTTTCACTAGATTCTTAAGTCCTCAAAGCTTGTCCAGTTCCTTTTAAACAGCTGATTTGACCGTTCGGTGGTGGAGCATAAAAATACAGGTGTTATATCTTTTATATGTCACATCTCAATCGTTTTCATGTCAGACAAGTTAAAATCGTCTGTTGATGCTTATGAAACGAAACTGAAGACATGCTTATGAAAACATGGAAACATGAGCTGCTGTGTTTCCAGGAGGGTGAAAATAAAACAAAAATCAAGAACAAAAACAAGACTAACTCATGAATTTTATTGATTTTGAACCGAGCTAAATTGTTTCACAGCTTCGTACTGCAAAATAAAACTAGTGTAAAAAAAACAAAACAAAAAACAAAACAAAAACGAGACGCCAGAAGAAGATGGAGATGAGATAAATAACATCTCCTCTGGGAGAAATAATCACATTGAAGCTCTTAAAATAAAAACGTTCAACACATCAGCAGTTAGTGAGCTGATTGACCTTGGTCCTACCAGGGCGCAGCTGTACCGAGGTGGCTCCTGGTCAGTGCAGCCGACCACAGAAAACCTCGCTCCTGTGTGACGTTTGTGACCAGGAGTCAGGAATCGGAGCTTGGACTGAAACCTCATGTTGCAAACATCAACATTATGCAAACTTTTTATATTTAAATCAGAGGTCCCTATATTGATAAATGTATATATATCTTGTTGCACTACTTTTCATGCACTACCTCAAGAGTTTTTACAGTTTACATTTCGTGGTACTTTTACAAGATTTCTTCTTTCTTCAAATTTTAATGTCTATTTTTTAAGGGACTACCCCTTTTTGTAATATGTTGTATTGTTTCTCACCCTATTTTGTCCCTTGTGTGTTGGTTTCTATGACACCCTTATGTTTGTTTTTCCTGCCTGTCACTGTGATTGTCAATCTGTCCTTGTGTTCACTTGTTGTGGTGCATGGTGGCTCTGTCAATGTTTGTTGTACCTCCACTGTACAATGACAGTAAAAGAATATTCTATTCTATTATTCTATTATCAACAGTTGAGTGTGATAAAACTTCACTGTCGTGTTGTTAAGGCTCGTGTCTGCTGCTAAAAACTGTTACTGCAAGTTTGGATCATGTTTATGTTCACCTGGCAACTTCCACTCTGCTTTTATTCTCCATCAGCTGCTGAGGGAAAAATGTTTTTTTACAGCTGCTAAATGCTCAGCCGCTCAGTCAGCATTGTCGTTTGTCTGCTGTCTGGGAGCGTATGAGGGGTTTTAGGCGTTTCTGTGACAACTGACAAAAGGACGTTGATAAGAGCGGAGAATTTTGGGCTGTGAAAACTCAACAATGAGCTGGAAGCTGCTGCAGAGTGGGTGATAACTTCATCACTGTGACTTTCACCTGATCCACTGTTAAAATATAAAAAATGCAGAGCGAGTGACTTTCTGAAGAGTCGACTACCAACGGAGACAAATGGTAGACAAAAAGAGAGACATGGGAGATGATTAATGCCTCGAGACTGTCTCTTAACGAATTCAAGATGGACAAAGAATAAAATAAGCTGGAAAGAACTGTAGAGAAAGAATGAACAGTGTCTGATGACCAGTGTGAACGCTACTACTGCTGGAAAAACAAGCTCACAGGTCCAAATGTTTCTGGACTTACAGGTGTCCAACCATCGAACAGTCTTATCCACCAGAGACAGTGTCAGAATTAGCATTTAGCATCTGAGCGCAAGAAATGAAAGACAAACAGCAACGGAGCATCAAACCGAAGCAGCCTAGAGTTTCTCGTGGGTGTTCATTTGTATAAAATCACGGTTTTCAGAACTGTGCTGGTTTTGCATGAAGTAACACCTCTGACAGTCTCACAAGATGGGGTATGTGCATAATAAACCCACTACCACCTCAATCACAGTGTGTTACAGTGGCTTTTCCAGATGAGGAAACCTGAAGCCACGGCTCCTGGGGCTGTCAGGCAGCTCATGGCAGTTTGGCTCTGCCTGCTGAACTCGGGGAGGCTGCTGCGCTCTGCAGCTGGGGGGGGGGGTTCAGTTCCTCACACAACTCAGTCAAGTTTTATCATTCGACTCGGATCAGCTCATTTCAATGGAGCGGCTCGGAGCCAGACGGGCACACAACAAACTTTACTGTTATACAAAGCTGCTGTTTATACTGAAAGAACATTTTACTGAAATAAAATGGAAAAAAAAGTCTTTAAATATCCAAAAGATGAAGTAAATGTATTTACTTAAGTGCTAGTCTTAAGACCAGATCTGAGGTTGTTCTTTTCGCATGAAGCTTCATCTGTTTACAAACTGTGTCACAAAGAGTCTGAACATTTGGGCAGAGCTGTTATTTATTTATGAGCTACTATAGGGAGGTATTTTAATTTAAAACTTTAGACGCTGCTAACGAGCTACTCCTGGCTCGTGCTTCTCTTGACTGCAGCTCCACCGTCTCGACCTGCAGGTGGCGATGCTAGTTTCTGATCTGACGGGATATGTGTCCTTACATCAAATTCACATCGTCTACAGACCAGAACCAGGACTCCAGTTTCCAGCTACTGTTAGCAGGCTAGCTGTTTAACAGCTAGCCTTTAACAGGCTGGTTAGCAGAGACTGAACGTTTTATCCTGATGTGAAACTATAAAGTTTATTCATAAATAACGTGGCATCATATCAGTGTAGACTCACACTTTTCTTTTGACGTGAAAATATATTTTGTTAATAATATTCATAAACCTTTTTTTTTTTTTTTTTAATTAACTAACAGGAACTGTATGACTATTTCTAATTAAATATCAGATCTGAATATTTCTGCTCACTACAACATCCTCTGACTGAATGGCTCATTATTCACAGTGATAAATCATTAATATTGCTTTGTTGTAGTTAATAAATGTGTGAGTGAACACAGATTAGCAACTCTTATTTAACCGACTCAGCTTGTAAACAGCTGTGAATAAAAAAAAAAAAAATAAAATAAAAAAATCTGCTAAAAATGACTGATGACTGGAGCAGACGTAGCAGCCGTCACATCACATTACCATCTCGCCAACATGTTGTTCATTCATTACCCTTAATTTGTTTAAGTTAATTAGCCTGGCAACTTTAGGGTAATTAAATCTTAAACAGAGAGTAGCACCGTGTTTGAATTCATTGCTACATGTATGTTAGTGTTGAAGATATTTATCAATGTATCAATACAGCTCCCTGCCTGCACACTAACACGACAAACACACCTTTATTTAATGGACAGACCTGGATGACGGAGCACGCGGCCTCTGCTCTCACAGTTTGCTGTAGACAGAGTGAGCAGTGTTTTTTCTGCTGCCCTCCACACACACACACACACACACACACACACACACACACACACACAAACGCATCCAAACTCAACTCTTTCTCCATCAGCAACTTTAGGCTCCAAAAAAAAAAAAAAAAATTCTACTTAGCCTTGCCATAGTTTGTCAAATCGTGTCCTTTTTGCCAAGTTACACTCCTACTGCTTCAGTATTATACTGGAGGTCTGGCTCGCCACAGAAAAGAAAAATCCAATCACTACAATCACAGCTCTCCGTGCGGTCTGGTACAAAGGTGCTGAAATTTCCAAAGAGATGACAAACAAAAGGGATTTAAGCCAAAATCAGTTGATCCAAGAGGAATTTAAAAGGTGCATATTGTGAAAAATGAAGGAAAAAGGAAAGAACTGGGTGAAAAAAGGAAGAGAAAGACCTGACTGATGAGCTTCTGGATCCCTCCACACTTCATTATGGCACACTGCACAATGATAACAGCTAATTTTCACAAATGAGAGCACTGAAGTCTTGGTTTACAAATTCAGATTCCTCAAATTCCTTTCAGGTTGATAACACAGTGTGTGCACGTGTAAGAGTGCACGTGTCGGGGGGGAGGGGTGGGGTGGGGTAAGCATTTCTGCTGAGGCTGCACATGGCGTGTGAAGCAACGGTCAGATCTGGAAGAGCATACACATTTTTCCATCGTCGGACCTTTCGCAGTTATGTTTCCAGGAGCCGTCCTGTCAACTGACGAGTGATGACACAGGAGGCTGAAATTCAGACCAGATGGTGAAGGAGGGGGGAAACACCGGCCAGACGGAGAAGTGACAAATCAGCTGCTACTTGGCAGTGTTATAGAATCAGTCAGCAGACCTAATGGAGAGAAGTCCAAACTCTGAGTGAGTCTGTTTATGATATAATCAGTTGGGAAGTTTACAGAACCTGTCCTGATTCTGACGGACCACTAACTGACGTGTAATGTAATATTCAAAACAGGAAATTAGGTTAATGAAAAACTCCCTCTGTCTCAAACCAATAGAGCTAGAGAGGAAACCAGTTGTACTGCTTCATTGGAGTTAGATATGAAAAAAGTAAAAGAAAAAAAAAAATGTGCAAGTTAAAAGTGAATGAGGATGAATAGATGAAGATGCTGTTCTCAGCTCCTCTTAGGTCCTAAAGAGCTGCATCTGCTCCAAATCCTTCACAAACACCAAGATATCAT
Organism: Polydactylus sextarius; assembly: GCA_016801845.1. Taxonomy (NCBI): domain Eukaryota; kingdom Metazoa; phylum Chordata; class Actinopteri; family Polynemidae; genus Polydactylus; species Polydactylus sextarius. Next base: position 4,258,123 of record CM028906.1, on the reverse strand, counting down.
AAAAGGCGATCATAAACATTAGAGGATGACAAGAATTTATGTCTCTGACCTTGTGACAACATGAATGTAGGAATTATAATCTGATCTGAAAGCTGCTGCACTCTGCAGTGATGTACTTTATTGATTTTTAGTCAAATCTGCAGGAAGAGTAAAAAAAAAAAAAAAAGCTTTAAAACTTTATGTGATGTCTGCTTTCCTAGTCTGGGGAGATCTGGATCAACCTTGACTGACTGATGATGTTTCAGGTCAACAGAACAGAAGCATTACACTCGTCAAAGCCTGCAGGAGATAATCTGTCTGCACCGGCATCGAAACTTGTTTCCAAGTACCACAAATACTGTCACAGTCGGCTTTAAAAGTACACACTGCTGGAGAATATTTTCCATTTCGTATTTAGGGCATGTGTGGACTTTGTCAGATGTCTGACAGCTTCACAGAGAAGCTGCTCAGACTGATAAAGACTAGTTAGTTGAGGTAAAGACAAGGTGAAGAGCCATTTTTACAGCTGAAGTTTAGAAAGGTTTCATGTTTTTGGCTGCAGCTAGTAAAAGGTGATTGGTTTTTTCCTTGTTAGGCTAGACAAAGATATTAAAACAGACAACTGTAACAGAGAGAGAAATCTTACTGCTCCATCACACTTTTTAAAAAAATTCTAAGTGAGGTAGGTATTGTACCAAACCATCATAGTGAATTACTTACCAGTGAAACTACATTTTATCCCTCACCTGTGGTCATGAACTTTTCGTTGTGGCTGAAAGAATGAGATGTGCATACAAGCAGCAGAATGACTTTCCCCTGCAGGGTATCTGGGCTCAGCCTTACAGTTAAGTCAAGCCAAGTTTATTTGTATAGCGCCAAATCATAAAAACATTTATCTCAAGGCTTTATGTTGTAGAATGGACAAACCCAACATTTTCCACAGTAAGCAGCACTTGGCCTCAATGGAGAGGAAAAACCTTCTTTTAACAGGAAGAAACTTCCAGCAACAACAGACTCAGAGTGGACGGTCATCTGCCTCGACCGGTGGAGGTGAGTAAAGTAAGGCTGAAGTTGATGTAGTTCAGACCTCCTGAATTCTTCCAAATGAACATTTTCAGGTATGCCTGTCCAACTGGTAGGCAGCATTGGGTAGACCTACATTATCTCATTTAGATGAGAATCTGAGAGTCTGAGAACGCCTTGGGATTCCCCAGGTGCTGGGAAGTATTACTGAGCAGAGGCAAACCTGGACTACCTTGGCTGATCTGCTGACACATGAAGTGGCCATTTATAGCTCTGTCGCTCATACTGGATTGCATCCTCGTTAAAAACTTAAGGTGAACCTAGACCTCCTCCTAAAATGAGAATATATTTATCAAGTGAAAACTGTCCTTTATTTCCGACATGGGTGGAATTATTTCGAAGAGTATTTGAGATGAGATAAGCCTATTCTGACATATTCAGTCCAGAAATAAAGGCTCAAGAGGACCCAGCTCCTGAATTGGGAAGCAAACATGTGTCTTGTCTTCATTGGATGATTGGTTAAGAGTCAGCCATTTTGTGGTGTGTGTGTGGTATTACTCATTCTGTAAAATCCACAGCTGACAAGGACAACTACATAACTCAGTCATAACTCAAACGCCACTGCAAAGCAGCTGATCATAAGATACCCTAAAATGTAATAATCTTCAAAACAAAATAAAAAACAAAGTAATTTAGAGTTAGTTGTGCTGTGGCACTAACTAGTGGACTGTAATGTACTGCAAGTGGTTTCCAAGGTGACAATGAACTTTAAAAATAAACAAGTCAATTACCAGCATGTACAAGACACAAATTTGAAGTGTGTCAAGTCAGAGACAAAAACAACCATTACAGTGAACAGAAGCAAAAGTCTTAAGGCTCTTTTCATGGGCTAAATTGATGTGTGAAACCACATCAAACTGAAACCTGTAGAGTGGAAAGAAATGAGAGGAACTCTGTCCAAACATGTCCAAGCGGTGGTACTTATTTCTATTAGTACAACTTACAAGTCAGAGCAGTAACTCTGAATAATCCAAGCAAATGACTCAACTTGTTACCAGAATTATGTGCCATTATGCCTGTTGAGAGCGAGCAATTCAAGCAGTTTACTATATTAGAAAATGGCTGCTTGGAAAGAGTAAAGACTTCATCTACAAAATACTAATGTGAGGTGGTGGATTGTGTGAGACGCTGCAATCCTTATGTCTGAATATATTTTTACTTTTGCTGGGAAAAAAATTAACCCATTTCATATCCATCTTAAAAATATCAGTGACATGAAATTAGTCTTGATTTCCATTCCAACTAAACAAACATGACAAGCGCAAAATGGGAGCTCTGAGATGATGACATGCTGCAAATATTAAAAGCATCTGGCAGGCGTCTGAGTAAATCACTGACAGATTTATCACTGAGAGGGAGTGATAAAAGCTCCTGGTACTCCTGAGAGCAATTCAATATCATCACTCTCTGTCAAGTGACGTGCAGAAGGTTCAAAGTGCACATGCCAGCAAGAAAATGGCACGTGTGGACGCCAAAGGTCCTGAACAAATCTGTGAATGAGATGTAAACACTGGTATCGACAGAGATGAGGACGTTTGATAAAAACATAAATCTGACAGCTTGCTAGACACATAAATATTAGACTAAAGATGCCAACAACTGAACTAAATGAAACCAAGAGTCTGCAGCTACTGCAGTGGGTAAATGAGGATGTAATGTCCACTGTACCAAAGACCAAACAAATACTGAACAGATTTCTTTCAAACAAGAATCCATCTCGCCAGGCTCTAAGCAACTTGGTTGACTCATGGTTGTTTGGATCAATCGACTTCTTTTAAGGGAACAGTGGGTGTATCTTAGGTGCGACCAAACAAGACCCCTCTACCAACCCACTAACCAGCTGTTAAACATCCTCAGACTGCAGCTTGTTGTTTCCTCTTTGGCATTGTCCTGCTACGTCAAATGGTTCTTTCACATGTTCAGTTGGAATTAACCGGTGGTTCATCCAATCATTTGCCCTTTTCGAAAAGGTTTCCAATGAAACCCACATGTTTCTGTTTAACAAACAGTCTGACAAATCATGCTCAGGGATCTTCAGAATTAATAAGGATCTTCTGAGCACATTTAATGTCTGCACAAAACGTGTGCTATTCAACATTGAGATATTTTGCTAGGTCTGCTGGTAGTGCTACATTCATCCAGAGATTTAAAAAGAATGCTTTGTGGCACTCTATACAATAGTTGGGAGGCACTGTAGTCAAAACCACAAATGTCAAACTCATGGTGACGCAGGAGGAAAATTCAACGGATCAACAAAAACCACAGGATCTGCTGTAACGGAAATGCATCTAGTAGCTGCTGAGATTTTCGGTGGATAAATGAAAATGTGAACCTTGTGCTTTTAGATGAAAAGTCAGAGGATCATCAACTTCAGCTAGATTTATGCTCTGTGGACAACTCAAACCGACAGTTAAGATATTTCAGTCTTGACTACTGTGGTGGGCCAACTCATCAATCAAAAAAAAAAAAAAAAACATTCCTGGAGTCATGTCAAAACCCAAAGCACTGGATGGGGTGGCCTTTTGGACTTTATGTCTTTTGAAAATAAAAGTCAATCAAAAAATCCCAAATAAAGACAGGCCCAAAGATGAGGCAGAGTTCCCAACAGTTTTTCTTGATGGTTCTGTGTAACGAACCACCTGGCTCATTAAGGGATCATCATTGTCGTCATTGGGAATCTGGGGACAACAAATGTCAGCACAAAATTTGTGCTATACCATGTTGAAGGCATTGAGATGTTTTGCTGGATATCTGAAAATTTCAATCCGCTGGAATCACTGGATTCATTCAAAAGGGATCATAAAGGTTTGAGAAAAAAATCCATGCAATAGTAGTGGACATTATGGTCAAAACAAGAAATGTCAACATTGTGGTGATGCAGGAGAAAATATACAGGATCATCAAAGACTATAGGATCCAACGTCAGGGAACTCAATGAAGTAGAGTTTCCCTGAATAAGTAAAAATGTTGAACTTATGGTGCTGCTAGATGTCAGGGAAGTCAGGGAATCACCGATTTAGAACCTGGATTTACACTATGTAGACCACAAATGTTTGTAGAAAATTTCATGACTTTCTAACCAATGGCTTTTAAGATATTTCTGTCTGGACTACTGTGGTGGACCAACTGATCAATCAAGAGACCATTACTGGAGCCACGTCAAAACCCAATGCATTGGACTGTAGTGGCCTTGTATAGTTTATGTCTTTTGAAAATAAATTTAAAACCCAAAGATGAAGCACAGTTTCCAACAATCTCTATTCTTTTGGAAAAATTACACAGCCATCATAAGAAAAATGGTCAAATTCAAAAAGCTGACCATTCAAGTCAGTGAAAACTAAAAGACTGTGTCCAAACAATGACGACTGGTTAGGGTGTTTGAGATTTAGTAGGAAAATGTCTCCTCAAACTGTCTCCTCAAACCTCAACATGCAGTTTGAGTTTAAATTTCTAGTTACAAGTATATACAGGCTTGGGGAACTGTTTCGTTCCCAGGGAAGGAAATACTGGTTGGGCTTGTGTTTGGTAAGAACATGGAGATCTTTTTTCTTGACCCACGCTGTGAATAAGTTTTCCATATGGCAGAGACAGGAGGGGGTCTGAATCAAGCTCTCACATTTAAACAGATGTCAGGCTTTCACAAAAGTCTGCTGCATTACACCGTTTCACATGCAGACGTAATTCTCTTCGGTGCGCAATCCCATGTGCTTCCAATACCCAACAGTAAACATGAAAATAAAGACCTACCTGAAGAACTTCCTGAGCAGTCATAACGAATTTAAGTGTATTTAATGCAGAAAGTAAAAGTGTTTTAAAATGTGTGAGAAACATTTTCAATTCCTGCATCTGGGAGGCAATAACACAGGGGTTAAATAGTTGTCTTCTTAATGTAAAAGTGCTCATTAATAGAGCTAGTTCCATGTCTTGCTCCAATAACAGCTGCTGCTGAACTACATCCTGCGGTTTTGAGTTGCACAACTCCATAGAAACGGTAAAAGCAGAAGAAAAAAACATTACTTTAGACATAAAAAAACAGACTATGGTGCAGGCTGAATAATATCCCCTTAGCTCAAATTATCAAATTGACCTCATGGTGTCCAGAGTGCACTACACTTTCACTGCTGAGAAGACTTTAACAGGCAGATGTGGGCCTGTAAAAATGTAGGTGCGCTGCATGAAAAAGGAAACAGACATTCAAACTGTGGACTACGCTTGAGTGAGTTAATGTCACAGAGGAGCAGGCGTCGAGAGTATGAGCAAAATCCTCGGAGGTGAAGGTTGTTCATCATCCATCGTTTGAGAATGTAGACTTTTTTTGGTGCAAAGAATTTCAGACTGGTGTTCAGGAGGAAATAATTAAATCTATGCACACACGTCATCCTGTATTGTGTTTTGGTTCATGAGCTCAGCAGCGTCTTCCAGGAGGGCTTCTGGCTCCAAGCTGAGAGTGGCTGGCGAAAAAAAAATCTACACTACAAAAATGACTGTGTCTGTCTGTAAATGACTACGAGGGGGGATCTGTTTACACCTCAACATGAGTGGAGGAATTCTTAAACACACACACACGTAACCTTAATCAGTCTGGAACAGAGCAGGAGCCGCTCAGTCCTGTGGGTCCTTCAGGACCACGTGTGGGTACACAAGCAGACTACAGTTAACCCACCTCCTCCTCCTCCTCCTCCTCCTCCTCCTCCTCCTCCTCCCCACCTCGCTCCACTGAAGTGCCGCTACCTTGTTCCATGTTTGAACTTACTCCTCTGCTGTCTGGCAGACTGTAAAGTGTATTGGGCCGTTGTAAATGTACTGTAAAATGAGTTCTCTTTCCAGCCTTCAAAAAAAAAAAGTCCTTCCTTAACAACCCCTGTTATGTTACTGAGAAGAAAAATTTGCGGAAAGAAGAGTTTAGATCAGAGCCAACTTTTCTCCCCCCAGAAAAAGGTTAGCAGAGAAAATACATTCATTTTCATTTAACAGCCTCACACACACATCACATAACTGCTGCTTAACTACATAATGTGCTCCTGCCAGATGCCAAATGTTTACCTACTACCTTCAAATTAGTATAGTATACTCCTTTATGTTGCCTCTTTCTGACAGTTAACTAGTTAGAACCTTATTTAGGCTATTTTAACATTGTACGCTACAAGTAAGGGCTTACTGCCATCACCACAGTCTGTCTGAACACATCTGTGTTTGCAAAACTATTTCAGAAACTTTGTTTTCATTTTGCACTAATGTCAGGGTGAAATTCATTTAACATGAGTTAATACAATAACAGCAATCAGCTCATCTAAAAACACATTGGAAAAGTGAAATTATGGTTTTGATCTGTAGCACAGCTGAGGCAGAGTCTTAAGTTTATTCAGACTTAAAATATGATGCAGGCAGAGTACACAATTATACACTTTCCAATGTGGTTAGAGAGGAAGGAAAATATGAAACTTAGGTCATTTTGTATTTTGCAAAAGATTACAGTGAGTGTGTTACTATACTGATGCTTTTGATAAAGGATCAGAACATCACTATTAATGATGCTGAGTAATTCATCACAGCCTGTGAGAAAAATTCATCCCAGGCCTGTGAGAAAAAAAACACTGACAATCTGACATACAGTATTTCAGATATGAGGATCTACTGGAGGTTTTGTGTGGTGGGGAAAAGTTTCATTGGGTCAACTGGTTTATTATGTGAGAGCAGAAACAAATCTGTGGTTCTGTTCTTTTTGTTTGCCCTCTTAATTATAACGACAGCTGTGTTGTGATTTATAGCTTCCTTTAAAAAAAAAAATATCTCTTTGACCATTACATCAACGACAGCATAATCAATTAGAGAGTAATCATCCGTTTCAGACCTGTGCAGTTCAATCACTACCAACCCTTTTGTTTAAAACCTTATCAGTGTAATGCCATATCCCACAGCACCACAGACTTTATGTGTGCTCACATGTCGTAAATACATACGGGAGGAGGGAAGCACATTATAGTTTAGTGCATCATAAGGCGAACTGAACCGCAATAAATCGTCCATTCATGGAGGTTGGAAGAGAGATGATTCTCTCATTTTGGCTGAATTCTTTGATATATATATAAAAGATGATAACTTTTTTTTCTTTGTGATACATAAAGCTGTCTGTGGGCAGATACCAAGAGGTGATTAAGTTATTTTGAAATCGTAATTTGAAAGCTCAGACGCTGGTAACCAGCTAACCCCGTCTCATCCCGTCTTGTGTTACTTTCTTGGCTGTAGCCACCGTATTAGCCTGCAGGTGGCGACAGGCATTCTTGTCCTGCTCAGGCAGAGAACTGGGACGTGTGACTAGCGCCAATTTCATCGAAGCTACAGAGAAGAACCAAGGATATAGTCTCCAGCTGCAGTTAGCAGGCGAACTGTCAAAAAGCTAACAGTGGGGCGCCTGGATGGCCGAGTGGCTAAGGCATAAGGCAAGTGTCTATGATTAAAGGCAAAAAATGCCCCAAAAAAGCTAACAGAGACTGTTTTCTTCTGGTGTGAAACGATGAAGTTTATTTATGAATTATATGGTATCAAATCAGTGCAGAGTGCAGTACACTTGAGACCTGATCCAGGATTTTGGAAGCATTCATTTTGTTTAATACTGAGAACTGAGTGTATTTGTGACAAATTTCTTACAATAGCGCAATGTGTATATAAGAAATTTCCACTGTTGGTTTATATAACTTGACTGAATTGTGTATTGTGAGTCATGTTGACATTGCTCAAGTTTTTCCAGTGCATTGCAGAGCAAGGTAAAATTGTTTACTTCAATGACGAGTGACCTGAGGCTTTTTTCCAGCTCACTGTGACTGAACTGTTTGTGTTGTTCCTCCATGCAACACTAAAACCTGACCTGTGAACCAGTGTTAAATATATTTCCACATTTGCTACATCAGACCAGTTTTTACTTGTAGAAATTAAGCTCTGCTAAATCTCACACGGAATGCAACCTCTTCACAATAAAACCCTCCGGCTGCTTAGACAATGAAAAGCTTTTCATGTGAATCGGCAGCAGTAGGATGGGCGCGGTTTGCGTCAGCAGTAACTGACACACCCCCAATATGTTTGACGGCGATCAATTAGCAGTGAAATCCTGAGATTACAAATAGGACTGCAGGACTGAAATTAAACACATCACATGTAAAAGATCCCTAACAGAGGCGGCGGATCCTGACACAAATATATCATACTGACGTGTAAATAAAAAATAAATACATGAACTGGACTGACCGTTGAGAAACAGCTCCTCTTGCATCGCTTGTCTGGCAGCCGGAGAGAAACAGCGTTTCTTCAACCACTCGGCGTCAAACACGCTGGCGTGCTGGTCAGGCCACACAATGGACACCTGAGAGACAAGAAACATTATTGATCGTGATTAGTTCATTTTTCACCCCCTTGAAGATGCTAATGTGATAGGTGCACAACCTCTCTTTAAAGTAAGAGAAAACATTTACTGGGCTTTATTCTGTTTTTTTATTTTTTTTTAGAATAATATATTTTAATTCTAATATTAAATTGTTCTCAAAAAATGTCTCAGCAACAGTAAATCATACAGGAAACAATATAAGAAACTATTAATGCATTTAACTTTTATAAATAAACTTTTGGCACGCAGCAGACGTCACGTCAGAGCAATCTTCAACCACGTCCCCACTTCAGGGGCCTAGCTCACATAGGAGGTTTATTGTGGTCAGACTGAACGTGTGCTCTCCTGCCAAAATTAGATCATCTGACCTCAGACACCCCCACAGTTTATCAACAGGCAGCTGCCCTCAAACAGTCAGCAGAGTAGTAAATCCCCTTCACATACACCAACAGCAGTGATTCAATGAATGATGATGGCTGCAACTAAAAATTATCTTCACTATCAATTACTCTGCTGATTATTCTTGATTGATAAATCAATTGTTAGGTCTTTTCCACATCAGAGAACTGTGAATAATCTAAGTGAAATGTTCTAGATTTGACACACATCTTTCTTTGGCATTTTCCATGAAAAATGACTTGTGCACAACGTCAGATGGTTAAAACAGGTTTTAGCTCTTAAACATATCCAAAGATTTACCCTGTTTTTCAACTTATCCACTTACTGAACATTTAGAATTAAAGTTAATGCACCCAAATGTCCATTATAACCAACCAGTAGAACTGTAAAACTGCAGCAGTAAGTTGATACTGAATGAGAATGTAGCTAAGTTCTGCAAAATTTATTAGACATTTACGCAGCCAGTTGGGGTAATAATGTCAACATTAATCTTTTTCTGTTCATACACATATTCAATGTATGAACCCAAAAAACTGAGGTACATGTTAAACACTTAGCAGCCTACCTTGTTGTCATTGGTGACCTCCATGACGTCAACTCCTGTGTGGATATCAAGATCAGACATCAACAGTTTGCGAGCCTGAGCTGACTCCAGGGTACACAGTGGACACTGGCAGTTGTCTCTCAGCCAAGTGAACGGGTACAGACTGTGGCCTCCGTCCTCCCACTCCACCTCCATCAGCCTCTCCTCATCCAAAGCCCGGACGTGCCTCATCGACTGGCGGGCTAGAGGGAGGGAGGCCGACCCCAAGGTTTGCTGGCCGCGAAGCTGCATTGTGGTCAGACGAGAGGGCAGCAAAGACTGTCGCGGTCTGCAACAAACCCTCAGAGCCTGACAGGCCACGCCGGCGGAGGTGCTCCTCTGCAGTGCAGGAAGGGTGAAACGTGCAAGTGTGTTCATCCACATCTCTGAACAGTCACCTCCACACAACTATGTCTCTGGATCAGGAAGGGACAGTGACTCTGGTTCATGAGAAAGAGAGGCAAGTCAATAAAGATGGGACTTCAATAGCAAACTGTGAGTGACTGTGTGTTAGTAATTATTTGCAAAAACCACAGCATTAATAACTTTAATCACCTTGAATTAAGTTTTGCAAGTGATGGTGATTTTCATCAGTTATTAATAAAAAAATCTACTTTGATTACTTTTGATAAAACGTTACAACAATGATAAGAAGCAAACTGTAGCTTTTTAAAACTTTACGGCTTTAAATGTGACCAGCAACCAGTCCTGCATGTAACTTCCCCTCAGCCAGAGTCAGCTTGGGTTGGCTCCAGCAGCATCTGGCACCCATTTCACTAAGAAAATGCAAAACATGAAGTGACGCCATAATCCTCTGCCAAATAAACGCCCCGTCACCAACCATTCCCGCATAATTAAGTCGACAAAGCACTCAATAAATATTGCGTTAACATGAATGAACCAATTGCAGAGGAACTTTTCTGGTTCACGTAGATGTTCAAAAAGGAGAGCAGCCATTCCTCTGACATATTTCCTTTACAAATGTTCCATTACCTAAACTTTGTATATCAGATGATGTCAAGTAAATACCAATTTGAAAGACGTTTGAATGACTTTATTCTTACAGTAGAACAGAAGTACACGTATATAAGAGTCACAACACGAACACAAATTCTGCCACATCAGAAGTTACAATGTAAGTGATTCACAGTCCATTGAAAATAAAGACTACAGCCTACGTGGTCTAGTGGGACTAATACAACAGTCAGTGAAAGCAACATTTCACTCACTTGTCAAATTTACACACTCAAAATAGTCTGTCTGCCAGCAATCACTGTCCCCACAGCCATCAACATGTATTTGAGTATATTCCTTATTTTACAACACAGTAACCTGACATTGATAAATGTGTATACAACACAGATCACACACAGTTGATGTAAATAGCTGGAAGTAGTCAAAGCTTAAATATTACTGATAAAATACAGACACTGTTACTCAATGAGCAGACACCAGCAGCTGGGTTTGAGTCTGATTAGCAGACATACATCCACTGAGCACACACACACTGACCACCGTTTGTAGTTGAATTAGAAACCGGGTCCCGTTTCTTCAGTGTGTCTTGAGGCTAACTTGCTAACTTGTTAAACAGATATGGAGGCTAACCGGTGAGCCCCCTCATCTCTTTGAAGAACGTAAGCTAGCCGGATGCTAACTAGCATGTTGTCAAACAGCCACCTCTTCCTTGTTTCACTTTGAGAGCTAACAACACAAACTAACCGGTTAGTCTTCTCTCACAGCTGGAGGCAGGAGGTAGAGTAGGTGTTTCATATTTAAAGTGGCCGGAAAAGGACATAAATCGTGGGACGATACCTGAAATAGTTTGACGACGGTTCCTCCGCTGCGTCCGTTAATACAAACAACCGGCGGCTGTCGGCGTGTGACTGTGTGTGTGAATGACGGAGAAAGTAGGTGAAAGGTTGAACCGGAGACTCGATGCATGACATAATCAGAGCCAGCAACATGACCGCTGCCCCACTTCTCAGTCCCCAGCTAACAGCTCCACTGTTTCCGCATTAATAACACTTAACGCACACTGTCTCATCTAAGGAAGCTAAGCTAATTGTTGTGTTGAAATATTTAAGAGTCTGCAGCTGTGGTGGGGGAGAAAGTATTTAAAGTGTTCAGACCATTACAGCTGTGTCAGAAATACTATGTTCATCTCTGGGGGAAGATTTGGTTTCTGTAAGTCTGGGATAATTACAGCGAAATAGAAATGTATGTATAGAAAAGTATATAAATGTAAGATAAGATATTACTTTATTGATCTCCATAGTGTTAACTGTGTTAGAGCAGCTCAAGTACAGAGAAAAATATATCCAGTTTCATTTATTTGTCCCACAGTGCTGCTACAATGTTATTATAGCAACACAGAGGACAATATGGCAGAGAAGAGTAAAGATGAAATGAATAAAAAATAGTAAATAAGAAGATGAAAAGTAAGAAAATGCAATAGAAATCGCTGAAATACAATAGAATAAAATGACTATATACAACTAAAAAAGTACGACAAAAGACAAAAGAGACAACAATAACATCTACAAACAACCCACAACATCCATTAGTGATGTAGATCCATGTGGAAGTGACTCAGTGAAGTGAGGTACCTGCAGGTAAACTCCACCTATCTGGCTTCAGTTCAATTTTATTTATTTATTTGTCTAATCATCAACAGCCTGTTGTGTGATTTAATACTTCAATGTCCTTCGATCATGATTTTTTTATCTGGCCTCTGGTGGTTTCCTTATTGCTACATTTAGACGGTTATTGATCGCATTTCCTCGGTTCTTGATTTATGAGTTCTTCTTTTATAATCCTTCATTTTATTTATTGTTCTCTGTGTAGACAAAGCAGCAGGGTGGGGGTTAACTGTATAAAGCACTTTGTGTTACATTGTGTTTGTATGAGAAGTGCTATACAAATAAAGTCTGATTGACTGGAGCGCTGAACTGCTTTATACGCGGTTTTGTTATTGTAAATGTGAAGTTCTAATTCACAAATCTGTTTATAGGTCTTTGGACTTTTTCACTGAACCTAGGCAAGTTTATTTATGCAGGCAATTCAAAGTGGTTTACACAAAAACATGAAAAAACAAACAAACAAACAAAAGAACAGAGGAAAGAAAAATGAAAGATCGGGAGGTATAGGAACAATAAACAGAAAAGGTCAGAGTTCACTGATTTTCAACAATTAACTTTGATTTTCCTTTTTTGAACACTTCACAAATGAAACCATTTTAGTTTATAGAGGGATAAACAGAATTTGTCAACACTGCTAACAACTCTTAGACATGTGTAATCATGTCTAATGTATCACTGACTGCACTCAGAGGATGAAAGTCACAAAGATGTCAAATAAATCCTGTGGGAGTGAAATGGAAAGTGAGTAAAGAGTAAAACTGATCATACTTCAGTACAGTACTTAAAGGTACTTTAAAAGTTGTTTTCCATTCGTGGGTTTTCAGGCAGGTTAAATCTTTGCAAGACATTTTGATACAGTGGTGATTTGAGCTGCTGCTAATATCAACCAGCATTGACAATAATAACGTGCAGGTGTTCAGCAGGTATCTTTAATGTTGTTTACCACCAGAGTTAATTATACCAAATAAACACAGTGTGACTCTACAGGGATATGGACATGAATGTCTGCACCAAAACTTTCATTGCAATCCATCTGAGAGCTGTCAATGTAATCAATAAAACATTAGGACACATAGTCTGAGAACCACGAATGTGCAAAACTTTCCCCTCTACTTCTACTGTTTATGATGTGCCTTCTTGATTGTTTATTGCCTTGACTTGTTTATCACCCTGGATGGGTTTGGATGGTTAACCACACCTGCATGTTAAACAGATCCATCTGGGATTAAAAAAAAATGCTGTATTTCTGAATAAATTTCAGACTTGAACTCTCTGTGCAGGCATTGGTTTTTTTCACTGATCCAATGTGTTGAACCTACACATCTTATAGATGTTTAAATAGTTCATCACATCAGTGACATTCTGACCTTTTGTTGGTGCCAGAGAAAAAATCAGGTCAAATAAAATGAATTTTATGGCAATTTAACTACAAAAACAGTCCACAGCCATGTGGAAGCTCTGTGAGAGGGCACAGTGGTGGTTTGAGCTAAATACCAACATCAGCACGCTAACGTGCAGTTACTAAGCTGATATGGCCCACAGATGTGAAACAGCAAATGTGAATAAAAAACATGGCTGATTGGTGGGAAGGTGGTGTTTTTGTTGCAGAGGAGGAAAAAACAATGCAGGCGCCATTATACGTTTAATTTGGAGCACTTTTATACTCGAAAATTTACCTAAATATTCAACAATAATAAGTCAATTATAATTCAATATCCTAATACAAACTTTGTAGCATAAAAATACTTCCTATGATGTCTTACCATAGGGCATCAGAAAACTTCAACTTCAAAGTATATGGAACGTAGCCGTTAAACCTGCCAACAGTTTCTAATTAGCATCAAATACAAGGCACAGCTGAGGTAAAACTAACCTTTAACCTTTAACATGCCAAAGTAAAAACTTTGGCATGCTAATGGTTCTGGCTAAAAAGTCATTGCTAAAGTATTTAGAGTTTATCCTCTAGGTAATTTGAATATCTGGAACCAATGCAACAATCACATTGCACTGGATAGGTGGTAGTGTTACCTGAGTCTGTGGGTAAAACCTGTGGGTTAGTATCTGTCACTAGCATAGCAAGGTGTTAGGAGAGAAGTTTACACATGGCACAACATGGAAGCTACTATGATTAGTCACCTCACTAAACCTCACACCATCTGGATAATGGCATGGTAATTATGTAGCCAAAACACAGCTCCACACTGGGCTCAAACCAAAAACTCTGGGAATGAGAGCAAGACTAGCAAAGAGGGTAAACCCACAGATGCTAGCGTGGCTTGTAACACATTAGGAGGGAAGTTTACACACTTAGAAAATTATTTATTTATTGTGCATGTGCCATTTTAGATATTTTGAAGCTTTTTACAAAAGTCTGACTTTGAACATTGTTTACAGGCCATATATTCTGATATAACACAAATGTCTCACAAATGTCAACTTCTAAACTGGGTGGTTTCTGCTGCTTTTCTTGACTTAAAATCTCAGCATTTTTGGGCTTTGGCCTGACATTTTGATAATACAAGGAATTCAAGACTTCCATCTTGCATTCTGTTCAAATTCAAATTATTATATAGCCAAAACCATTGCTTGACCATCAAGAAACCAACCCATTAATTGATCACGTTGATTAATAATGAAAGTAATGCCAGTAATTAAAGCAGTGTGCATCAGTCATACCTCTTTGAGTTTAGCACTACGTCCTCTGTCGGTCTCAGGGAAGATGACCACCACCTTGATGCTGCAGCACAGTCTTGAGTCCAAGTGACACCCAACTAATGTGTGAGTTTAGATTTTAAAACCTTCATTTTGTAATTATTAACTAGGATCACACAACGTCACCCAACTTCTAATATAACAGATCGAGAGTCTCAAAGGGTAAGCGATGATTACAACTCACTAACTTCAGTGCACACGTGTTCATTAACAACAACAACAGTGACACTGATACTGTGGTTTTAACACGTAATGGACTTTGCAACATTGGTTCAAACGGGCAGGCGGCGTTTAATGGACTCCA
Organism: Polydactylus sextarius; assembly: GCA_016801845.1. NCBI lineage: Eukaryota > Metazoa > Chordata > Actinopteri > Polynemidae > Polydactylus > Polydactylus sextarius. The sequence continues at coordinate 4,243,046 of CM028906.1, read as the reverse complement.
CTAATGTATGCTGCACCTGCATGGATGGAAAAATTGTAGTGCAATACATCAGTGTGTATTGGTCAACTTCTATGCAGATGATATAGATCTATTTATCTATTATAAGTTATTTAAATTAGTTCATATATTTGATGTCAGTCATGCTCTGCTTTCTATACATACACTGTTGGGCCACAGCATTTCCTTTTTATGGTGTGACTGATTAGTGTGCGGAAATGTATACGTGAGGTCACTTTAAATTTCACCTTCAGGCCAATAAACACAGAATTGTACTTCCTCATGCCATAACTTCCATCATAAACCCATTGGTATGCCTTATCTAAATATACCAAAGGTTAACCTGAGTTGAAAGGAGTTGATATTATGCAACGCTTGGTGCAAAAATGCCAACTAGACTGCAATAAAAAAAAAAAAATACAGTGTAGAAAAGTGATGGCTGACTGAAGATGTAAAGTTTGTTACATTCATGGTTTTTCTTCTTGACGATGACAGAGTAATCTGTTTATGTAAAATGAGAAAACCAGGGGGCTTCCCAGCCTTCTCCGTCTCTTACTTGTGGAAACATACAATGTAGGGTAAAGGTTTCTGAGGCTGGATGTGTGTGTATCCGCTGTATATCATGTGTCCTTGACATAAGCTCAAAGTATACACAGACTGCATGTGATCACAAGTGAAACTGTGGCAGTGTACTTCGCTATGTTACATAACTTTTCAGCGTAACATAAATTTTTCGATAGTTAATTCTTTTGCAAATTTTCAAACTGTTCACTGAACCCTATTGAGCTGAAGTTTTAGACAACAAAGTTGTTTTCAGGGGAGGAAAAAACAGGCTATTTTTATGGCTCACCACACCACTCAAGAGACTGTTAACACAACATCCTTACATCTCTATATCCTCATAAATACCAAACAAGCAGTCTCTCTCATTATTGAGGGTCCTGTATATAATTCTGAGCAGAAAAAAAGCTTGTAAAGCAAATGTAGACGACAAGGAACCTGTAAATTTGAAGCAAGTGGCAACACCACTTAGCAGTCCCAGTGGCTGTGAGTCTGATAAATACCAGAAAAAAGTGTCTAGTGATGTCTACGTAGTGGATGCAGCTCCAAAGGGATCCACAGTTACAAAGGAGCAATGTAACTGAATCTGATTTCTGCGTCATTAACTACAAAAAACATTGACAAAAGTTGGAAAAGGTGATTGATGCAGCTCTCCAATGTTATACTACTGAACAACACTGTACTTGAAACACAAACTCTTTATTTGAGAAGACACAACACAATCTGTTCAGGATGTTGTCACACAAACTGGCATCTAACATCAAAGTCAACGAGTGCTGCCTGCAGTCTTATCCATCACACATAGCTTAACAGGAAAACAAGAATAGATATATGCTATTGCTCTATTTAAAAAACTTTATATAAACAACGAATACATATTAATGTGTTCTGTAATAAAGATATTAGCACTCACAGTATTTACTTACTAATAATACACTGTACATTTTACAAGAGTATGCTGCCTGTGCAGTAGAGCACAGTAAAAGGCCTTGCATTTAAAAAAAAAACAATGTCACAACCTTTAGCACCGGGAACTGTAAAGAATTGTGCAAAGTCTGCCAGCCTATGAAGCAAAAAACAAAAATCAAATACAACAGATAGGTGTCCATATGTAAACATTATTAAACATTCATCTGGAGGTTTGGCGAAAAGAGCTTCTGCTTCACTGCCACATGAAGAGTTTTCCAAAGGTTTTGTTTTTATGGTTAAAATCAAACCAAACTCATGGTGTTCCTTAAAGAATATAGACACAGACACATATAAGTTGTCCAAAAGTATCCAAAGACTCTTCTTAGCCCTCTGGTGAGTCTGCGAAAAAAGGAAAAAAGAAAGCGAAAACAAAGAGAAAACTCCTGCAGGGCTGAAGGAGTTTTGGAAAACCCTTCATGTTTTAGTCAGACATGAGACTCAGTACTTACTGTTATGAAAAATAACAGATCTGGTTCTCACTTTTTTTCTGAATTGACTGACTAGTATTTGAAGCTGTCGTTGTACACATTCACACACTTGCACGCATACACCCATATTAACCTGGTAATTCAATCAACAAACCAAAAAAAAGACCATATACCAAGAAAAGGAACATCTCAGGTGGGAAGCAAACAAATATTAGAGCTATTTATTAGTTAGCTATTTATTTATTATCATTTTTGGGGGAAATAAAAGTAGTCACATCCAAATTAAAAAACAAAAAGCAAAACAAAAGATTATTTTTACATTTATGATTCACTCAGGTTTTGTGATATCTCTCTCAGATTTTTCAGAACATATTAATAGAAGTGAATCCATAAATATAGTGCTCGGCCACTGGTGTTGGCACATGCTGATCAATGTTGATTGGCTTGTTCTTTTTATAGATCATAATGCAGGAGAAGATCAATTAACATATTCTTTAGGCCAAGATATATTTTTGTCTGATACTTGCCTGTAACAGATACACCAGTATATACTTGTATCAGCTCATACAGTATGTTGATCACTATAACTGTTTTTTTTTTTTTTTTATAACTGCTTGGTTTGAATATGTATCTAACATTGATGTTTGGATTTTGTTTATACTCCCTAAATCCCATAGTGGTATCAACACCAAAATTCCAGCATTGGTCGGGCTCCACTTTAAAAATTCAATATTATAAAACTTTTACTGAGACTTTCAAAATGCTGTTTGACAGTTTTCACAAAATCTTTTCTCAGGTATTTTGCAGTTCTACAAAAAAACAACCTGACAGTTTGTTCTGTGGATTAACCTCAGCTACTGACATCGTTTCTGCACTGACTCACGACTGCTGGAGTCTTAAAAATGCTCCAGAAAAACAATTATGTTCTCTCTCATTGTTTAAGATTTGTACCTGATATTTCACACAGATGTCATCATTTTAAACTGCACCTCACAGTTCCAACTGAGTACAGACTACACAGAAGACTATGAACACAAAAAGCTTCATTATATGACCAGAAAACAGAACTCCTATGGTGCAGAAAATCACTTTCTGATCATTTGACTGAACAGAACTTTAAGGTATAACACCCATGTGGTGCACATTGAAACAAAGTGAATGCGGGACCTTTTAGGGCCCTTGGGGGGTCTGGGGCCTTGAGGGAAGTTGACAGCTTTGGAGAGAGACATCACAAAAAAACTGAGCACAAATCACATATGGTGTGATTTTTGACGTGAAAAGAAGTAAATATAGCCCCAGCAGCAAACAGGCTTTTAAAAAACACAAGCTTTTCTTCACGTCAACATGCTGTTACATTTCATTTCGTGAACTTAAAAAATAAAAAGCATGTGAGTGTAGGTCAGAGGCTGATGATATATTGTTAAATACATTTCGCAGCCAGTTAAGAGTCTGTCTATTCTCGATTTAGGAATTTTCCTTCCTCACACAGCCAACACGCTGACTGTCAGGGGGGCCATTTAAAAAAAAGATTTTGCAGCATTTGTGTTTTCTTGAAAGTCTAGTTCATAATTCAAAGTCCAGATCTGTGCTGGATCATCATCCTGCTGCAGGAGCCAAACTCTCTTCACTTTCAGTTTGTTTATAGATTGACTGCAGGACACTCAGATCCAGGATCTGCTGGTATTTAGTGGAAACCTTTTCTCTGTATGTCTCTGTCAGTCTGTTAAAGAATGTTTCCTGTACCACTAGCTGCCCCATGGAATTATATTTCCAACCCCAACTGTGAGTTTCTAGGAAGGCTACAGAGGCTTGTCTTTTAAAGGTCTGTTTGCTGCAACAGTTATATTTACCTCAGCTTACTATTTCATTTACTTTTTATGAATCTTTTTTTTTATTTAAATCCCTGTCTCATGGTCACACTCAACCATGCAAAAACTAATAAAAAAAATAAAATAATAATAATAATTATTAAAATGGTTCATGTTATTTTATGGGTGGGCTGTCAATTTTAATCTATTTCCAAATTATCTCCTAAGAAGTTTCCTGGAAAGAACCAGGTAATTTGATGCCAATTAAATATATTTTATCATAAAGTTTCAGATTATAAATATAGATTTCAGTGGAGCAGTTTGTGCATAGAAAGTGAAAAATAAACTAATTGAAATGATCTAAAATAACAACCACAGGATTTTCAAAAGTACAAGGTTCTTTCCAGGAAACTTTCAATAACTTATCCTAATGAGATCAAGGAGCAGTAAAATAAAGTGTACTGAGATACGGAGGAACTATTTTCTCTCAGAACTTCATGTACTCGTTCTTCAGTCTGCTGAGTCTCGTGCCGTGGCTGCGGATGATGAGGGACAGGAGCTCGTGCTTGTCCTTCAGTCCCAGAGAGATGTCCAGCGTCTCCTTCAGGACGTCCCGCGTGTGGACGATCATGTTGAGGAAGTCGTCGTTGAGCCGGTGCTCTTCCTTCAGCTCGCTCTCCTGACTCTGCTTGAACTTCACCTCCAGTTCCAGCAGAGATTTCTCCGAGTTTGTGAACGCCTCGCTTATCTGCGCCGTCTCCCTCCGCAAGTACTTCCCGTAGCTGTCCTCCCCGTCCAGGTCGTAGGAGATGCTCTTCCCGATCCCCTCCAGGACTCGGGCCGAGTCCTCGATCTGCCGCTTGATGATGGTGAAGTCGTCCCGGATCACCGCGTCCTGATCCTCGTCCAGACCGCACTTTCTTTCGTCGGTCATCTTAAAGAGCATCTGACACTTCTCTGGGTCGTCGTTGTCCTCGTAGTGTCCGTCCGGGACGAAGTAGTGATGAAAGGTGCCGTTGGACATCTCCGGATGCAGAGGTCCGCTGAAAAACGCTGCGCACAGCGGCGGCGCCAACATCGCGGCGCACAGGAACAAGTGGAGAAGAGCCATGATACACTCACACACATACACACACAAGAAATATTAAATTACAAAGAGTTTATTTCAGACGAGCTGACGGCCAAACGGGATTATTTAATTCCAATCTGACGTAGAAAGGCACACATTTCAGTCCGGGTTCAAACGCGTCCAAACTGCGCAGTTAGTCCTCAGTAAATATCCTCTGTGTCCAGACAGATAGTAGGAAAGTGCTGTGTGTTGAAAAGTGGTTGAAGAAGCCTCAGTTGTCCTCCTGTCTGCCGCCGTCCATCACTGTCGGTGGTGAACAGGAAAGTTAATCGGTCGTTGACTCCTCCTGACTTCACCCGGTGCCTCAAACGCAACATCTGGACGCCTCCAAGTGCCGTACGTGGTTTTTTTTAGGAACTAATAATACCTCTACTGCTACTCTCAAATTACAACCCCCCCACTCCTCCTCCCCCTCTCCCCTCCTTCCCTTTAAAAAAAGGGCTGCATTCAGCCTGGACCATGCAGGACCCGTCGGGGGAGAGGGGGGTGGGGGTGGGGAGGTTGTTAAAACCTCACTGAAAATACAGGAAAAGACTAAAAGTTTGTTTGTCTCAATTCAACCAACTGTGACAAGTTGGCATGAATGGTTTATAAGTTATATTAGACTATTGAGAAACACATAAGTGACTACTTATTCAACACAGCTGCTGTCATTACAGACCACTGCCCTTATGAAACTTACAACTCTTAATACCTGATGACATGTGGCAGAAACAGTGTGGAGTAATTCTTCAGACTCTTATGGTGTTGTTTTAAGCCATTAGACCAAGTTATTATATTACTATTCAATTATTTCTAATAGTTTTTACTCCCTTAAGACACAGTGGACAAAATAAGAAGAAACCGCTGGTTTTACCTCCTACGGAGGAGGAAGGGGATTAGTTACTGGGCCCTCTATTGACCCTAAACAGATGACGAGTCTCCATGTCCTCACACTGTGCAAACACAAAGCCAGACTATCCAAAATACATAGCGCTGCCATCTTGCAAAGTCTCACCCGACTGATCATCTGTCGGTCATGACAACTCAACCTTTAAACACACATCAGCATGTTTTGTTTTTTTAGATCTCACCCTAATTGCCAGCTTGTTTTATGACCTATACTACACCTAACCAGCCACCAGGGGGCGATCCAGATGTTTTAGCTTCACCTTTTAGCTTCCATGACCACAACATCGCAATGTTGTTACTTTACTCAATTAAATCTTAAAGCCAATCAGTATTTATCATTATTTATTGATTAACAAATAATCTTTTTTTTTTTTTTAAATGGAAAAAGAAGTCACTTACACAATATCTGAAATTCACAGCTTTCTATGAAGGTAAACACAACAATTTTGCCATTTCTACTGTTAATATGTTTTATATAATAATAAATTAAATAACAGAGCTGTGTAGGTGGCTGCACAGAGTGTCAGGGTGGTGTAAACACATGTTCATGGAGCTGACCACCTGTTTTTAGTCACCTCCCTGGCATCAAATAACAAGCTTGGGTTATTTCAGGGAAGTAAAAATACATGTGATTGTCACCTGTTGAGTTATGGAGGCTGGAATGCCTGGCTCAGAGCTATTATTTGTCCAGACTCTCTTTACTATACTAAATAAAGAATAATTGTGACAGTCCAGCTGAGAGAATGAGATAAAGTGATAATACCTTTTTTCCAGTGGAAATTAAACTGTTACCAACAACAGCAATACCTTTGATGGAAGGAATTGTTTTTCTTTTAATAATGTGATCTTACTAATACTGCAGGACCTAACACGCTGAGAGTGATCTAATTTGCTGAGCCCACAGTCCCCCCCCCATCATGTGCTCATCTTTCCAGTGGAAAATAGCTGATGTTACAGCATCACCTTGCTCTCAGGAGTCCTGTTCTCATTTTTCCATTGCGCCATTTAAATAAAATTACCATTATTATTTTTATTTTTTTATTGTTCTGGGGTTGTCAGCTACAGAAAATTAAGCCCGTGAGCAATTTTTAAGGGACACACATACATTGTTAAAAATCAGGTTTGCTGCTCGAGTAAAATAGATCATTATAATGCAAAAGCTGGAAGTGGATGACTACGTTACATAAGACTTACATAAACCCAGGCCTGCGATGTACATTAGTCAGATCCACACAAAAAAAGTGCCACTACTCATCTTGTCACTGAATCCTCGTCTCAAACTCAAGATTTTACAGTTACTGCTACAAAGCTGCCCTGATAATAAGCACAGACGTGTACACCTACATTTTTATTAGAAACCTGCAGTGTGAACACCTCTAAGAAAAGGAATAAACTACCAGAGACCGGAACAGCAAAGTCTGTGCCGTTATCCTGCAAGAGAAATTTCAATGTGGTGACCAAAACAAAATGGAAAATGAAGTCATATTATGGTTTCAGGGTGTGTCACTTTGTCTTGATTTGACCTCTTTTGTGGCACGTTTATATTTACATTAAATCATTTTGAAGAAGAGGGGAACTCCACCTACTCACATAGGACAGGCACATAAAAAAGCAGTCTGTGACCTCTTTTTTAGTTTTGGACTGTAGCTGGAACGAAAAGGACAATCCAGAGATTTTCTCTCTCTGAGCAGCTGAAGTGTCTTATTTTGTTCTCTCTGGCTTGGATATTGGATTTAAATTTGAATTTAACAATACATAACAGCATGTAACAACCTCATTTGTGATAAAGTGCCGCCAGAGTTTGAGCTAAATTGACCCAAGTTGGGATTAGATCCCATCTTGGCAAACTTCCACTTCCTCAAAACTGAAGTTGACTGAAAATGATTCAGCAATCAGGCTCTTAGAGCATTTCCTGTGATTGCAGAAAAAAAGTTTAATTTCTTTTAAACAGTTGGAAGCAACTGAGACGGACGTCAGCGCTGAAATGTATTACTGGAAACCCTGTTACTGAATTCATATGTTTAAGAACATGATTAATGACTCCACTTATCACCACAGTCCTGGTAAAGGGCAGAGCAGGTGAAATAAAAACAAAGTTTGCTTGGTCTGTTGTGTTCCAGACAACTCAGAAGTTGAGATTTTTCCAGTTAAACGTTCAGTTTTATGACTCCCAAGTGTTCCAGGCTCATGACGCAAGATGTAAACAAAAACATGACTGACTGTGACATGGGGTTTTTGTGGCTAGTGGTTGGACAGTTGAACTGAATGTGCAGTCTTGCCTGCAGACATAAAGGGAATATGGCTCACACTGCCATTGTACATTTTATGGCATTTTCATAGTCAGAAATGGATCTAAAGCTGCTGGTAACCAGACCAAGATAAATAGTCATCTACAAATACATCCTGTGATGGTTTACCATTTACAGTCCACACAATTGTTGAATGATATCAAAGATCAGGTCACAAGTGGAAACTCTGACTTTGAATGGTGTTCTACTAAGCTTTTTCCAGTAAGGAAAATCTTGACTTCCGAGTCATGTGGAGCACAGCATTTTTCTAGAACAGAAATCAGCTCTCCACAAGGACAAATAAATACATTTAAAAAAAAAAAAAAAAAAAAAAAAAAGCTGCAAGTCAGAAAACAGGCAAGAGTCAAATCTTAAAAATCAGGCAGAATGGAAAGAGGAACACATGGCTGAAGTACAGTAGAGGACCAAAAAAGCAGAGAACTCATAGAAATGTCAGAGGAGCAGTAAGACTACCATGTAAGTTCCAAACATCTGGTTCTGGTTTCCAGCTGTCACTGGTACTTTACTATGAACCAAGTTAGCACTAGTATTAGTTGCCTTCTGCCAGGCCAGGACTCAAAGCAGGACTCAGATGCAAAGGTGTCAGAAGTTACAGGCTTTATTTCGCAGATCAAAGCGAGATCCTCTCGGTGACAGTGGGGCAGGCTATGAACAAAAAAAAAAAAAAAAACCCAAAACGCACCTCCGTGAGAAAAGGATAAAACCAGGCTATAAATGGAGAAAAGGCTAATAACAAAAAGCAATCCTTAAGGAAGAAAAGAACCAAAGATACAGAATTAAAAGCGCTCTAAAAGGAGGAACCAGATTCTATAAACCAACACAAAAAAAACAAAAACAAACAAACATACTCCTAAGAAACGGAGGCACTAAGCTATCTATGAAATCTTAATAGAGGTGACTAACAGAAAATCACTCCAAGGGAGGACAACAAAAACAGCTATGAAGCTTAACTTAAACTATGGTGAAAACACACTAGTAAAACTTACAAAACAAAAGGTTGCTCGTCGTGAGGATCCTGGCAAAACACTTTGAGAACTAAAAGGCAACGCTGTGGCTGTGGGCTCGGGTGGTCAGATGAAAGATGAAACAAACTGGCACAGGACAAAGGGAGACAGAATACATGAGCACACGAAGGTAGTGGGGAACAGGTGGACACAATCAGGAATCAGGGATGACGGACAGGTGACACACGAGGAAGGGCAAGTGACCTGAAACGAGAGGAGAGTTAGACTTTCAAAATAAAACAGGAGATGACAAGACAAAAAACTCAAGACAACACAGACCTCGACGCAGTGTGACAACTTCCTTTGATAGTTAACACAACCAGTAGCACAGTTGGTCTTTTAGAGAGAATACTTTGGCTGTTAAGGGCAAAAATTTGCAAAACCTTACCTTCACAAGTAACATGTTTTGTGTGAACAGTTTGGTCATGTTTAATATGGATTTATATGATGCACAGTATTAGTGTGCATCATATATTCCACAATGTAGCAAATATTTTACTCCAAATAGGTTTACATTAATATTAAACTAAACAAGCAACACAGCTAAAGGCATCCAATAACGTTAGTGTCCATTAATCCACAAAACTGATGACTGTACTTCTTCACATTGCACTGCAATGCATAGTTGGATCTTTTGTGGAATCAGTCTTTCATAGACCACTTTTCTTGAGTAGTCTTTAAAAAATACCCATCTATTTTTTTTTCTATTTTTTTTTTTACTTCACATTGATATGGTGGAGATGGATGGATCATTTTCCAACCACACATACCCAACTCTGATTCCAATGCATAAACAGCTCTACTTTTCTTGTGCATAAAATTGCTTGAGTCTCTCAAAAAGAGCAACTCAAGTAATTCATATTTAAGATTCCAGACAATTAACCTAAAGAGTGTGTGCCAATGGTAGACTCTTGAACCATATATATAAAAAAAATAAAGTATGACAAGTGAAAATATTCAGATGTGACGTTGAGGTTTAAGGAGTCACACTTGACTTCTGTGAAATCTGTGTCCAACGCTGCGACAGAATTCAGCCACACTCACTCAGTTTCACCTAATTAGATGTAGCTAAAAATCTCTTGTGAAATTGTTTTTGGCTGCGTTCCTGCTTACTTAAGTGCCCTCATGTCACAGCTCAGCTTCAAATTATATATCAAGACACCATACTACTGTGTCGCTCTCCCAAATCCCTCTGGCAGTCTGCAGCATGTAGCCCTGAGCCATGAGAAATGATGACCCAGCATACCCTGCTGACTATAGGATGGTGGTTTGCTGTGACATTATACATCACGTTGACTTTCAAGAGTCTGTTTGTGGCACAGCTCAGACCCTGTAAAACATAACATAAAGAGAAATTCCAATATTCATCCTTATCGTTTTTCATTTTCTGTTGTTTCTCCCACTCAGGGAATCTATTGTATTTCTTGACAGATTGTGGGCCGAGGAGGATTTAGATAGCACAGCAGGGAGACAGCCAATGCTGAAGATGCATTGCCTTCTCTGAGAATCCTCAGACTATGTATCTGAAAACCAGAAGTTCTTTGTATCTGTGAAGTCGATGGCCCTATCATTTTTTTTTCCGTATAAAACTGTTTCTGTGCTCTAACGCATAAGACTGATATTCTCTCTTTCCCGTGGCTGTATTAAATTCGAGCCATCCTGTCGGTTTTAGTGTTAGTCTTTTATGTGAGTGGAATGAACAGAATATCTAGACTTTCTCCAGCTTGCACTTGGGTTATGGAAGTGTGATATGCAAAAACACATCGTAATCCTTTCCCCCACCTAAACAGATGTTTTAGCATGGGAGGGGTCAGCTTTTAGACAGATGCAAGTGGATGTTTCAGACAGGCAGCTGTCTACTGACGTCCACAGCTGGAAATCTACCTAGAAATGCACCTTGGTAGATGAACAAAACCTTTGCTTTTTTTTTAACCTTGGTACCACATTGTTCTGTGGAAGGCAATGTTGATCTGTGCAGCAACTCATCCAACAACTAGTAGAAAAAAAATCTAATCACTTCAGTGATCCCCTGCGCTGCCATTAGTTTAAAATGTGACTCATGTAGTAAAATACCTCAGCATCTACAAGGTGGACTATTACAAAATGCTGCACTGATGACCTTTGGTGACACCCAGATGTTTCAAAGATGAGGCTGACATGGGGTCAATCACTGAGTAGATTGCTTAAGATCTATTACACACATGTGCTGTATGTTCCACTCTGGATGAAATGTCCTCTTAGTTTCTGGGTCTAAGAAGTAAAACTAATGTGAAAGTGCCCTAAACTTGCATTCCTCATAATAGCAAGCAGCAGGTGACTCCACAGGTTGCCAGAAAGACCCTATTTCTCTTGTGGTTTACAATTTATTTGCCTATTTTATTTCTGTGTATTTCAGATTCCTTTGTCTGGTTCTTATTATAATATATTACAAATATTTTTTGGATGATGTTATATAGTGTGAATTTGGGAAATCAGAACAAAGGCAGTATTTTATCTTTGTTGCCAAAGGATATTTTATTAGATTTTTTATTTTGTATTTTCTATTCTTTACTATGGAAACTGATGTTTGCTTTCACCTAATTTATTCCATCCATATTTAATTTTCAGTTTTTTTCCCTGTGTGTCTATCTTTCCCTGCTCCAGAAGCTCAGCTTCACAGTTTGCCCCCCAACGCTAATGAGGTTATTTCTTTTTCAGCCTGAGATAATGGCCCAAGAACAAATCCATTTGTCTGCACACTCAATGCCCGCGTCATTATAAAAGTCATTTCAGAGTGGTTGGTGATTCAGTTTTGCTTGGAAAAAAAGGAAAAAAGGTATATGTAATGTGTTCTGTTTGCTGTATGTAAGCCTTATATGAGCGTCTGTCCCATAAAGTACTGATGTGGATCCACTCTTTAAACTGTAAAGCCCCTTTTTCTACATTGGAAAATGTGTATTGTGAGATTATTTTAACCGTAGGAGGCTTTCTGCAAGTCTGGATTTCAGAAACTTAATTACTTCCCCCGAGGGATGTGCGGGATTTAAAATTACATGTTTCTTGGTATGTCATTTTGTTTTGGTATTCATTAATTTGACCGCAACATCACTAATTTACATGATGTGTAATTGCTAATTGAATGTTGTTGACAACATCCAAAGGAAGTTCTCCTTTGCTCAATATAATACCAGTTATCCCCCCTTTTTTAATCTTTGGTGTGGATGAGGAAATTTGTCAAATTGTCAGAAAAGTGAAGCGCGAATGATTTTTTTGACACCTGGAAATGAAGTTTTAATAGATATCAAAAACCAAATGTGCTGTTTTACTGGTTGAGACTAAAAAGCACTGGAGAAAGAAAGTAATGGTCATAAAACAGTGGCATAAATTCACTCTTGTTTTTTGGTCTCTTGAGGTCTGGATCAACTAAAACTGTTTAAACGTTCATCCACATCTTTCGTCAAGATGTAACCTCTGGAGCATTTTATGAAGCATTTTATGCCTAAAGATGAACAGACTGTTTTGTGCTGTTATTCACAGATTTTTCTCGATGTCAGATATTTGGATTTTTATTTGAAATCTTAAAAAAAAAGAAGACATGACAGTCTATGAGCGCTGCTTCTGCTGAATGCTTTCTGCTCAAACCAATGTCTTGTCTGTTTTGAATCACGGTCTTCTTCCCTGTGGCTACTTCAGGCTCCAGCTGTTGCTTTTCAGGCTAGCTCACATCCTTTGACTCGCTGTGTAAAACGAAGATGCTTCTAACTAAAAGACGGCAAAGCATGGAGTTGTGTTGGCACCGTGTCTATGCACATGTGTAGCTTCATTGATCTTTGAGAAATGGGGAATACTTCACCGCAGTGAACCTCATGTGAACTTGTCCCCAGGCCAGAAAAGAACTGGATTTAGGACAGCGGGTGTTTCGTCATTAGTTCAGTGGAGACCCATAAGAAATTATAGCATTCAGATTGCAGCATTTTCAAGAGGAACTGTTTTGTGGAACTCTCTTTCCAAGTGCAGTATAACATTCATTGGTGAATCCTCAGATGCCAAAAATGATTCACCCCACATAAAACTGCAATGAAACACAGAAACTAGACTTCATTTATATTGGTGGCATGCGGTGACTTTTACAGATAGGCGAGCAAAGCCAAGCCAAACCAGCATCTCTATGAAGGATGCAGCTGTTCACTGAACCAAAGACAAAAATGGACCAGGATTAAAATACACCTCTCCATGACAGTGGTGGCAGCAGATCTCTCTTTAAGTCAGGGCCTGTCCTAGCTCATGAATTTGTCCTGCCTGTCTTCACATCCCCTTCATTGCTGAAGAAATATTAGGATTATTTGTTGGAACAGGCAGAAAACCTATCAAATGTGCAGTATAGGGGGAAAAAAAAATCACTTCTATGGTAATCTTCAAAATATTGACTTATAACTAACATTGACAAGGAAAATGTATTTTCCTGGCTCAAGATGCCATCTGAAACCCAAACTTATTGCAGATTTTGCACAGAGAACCCTAAAAATTAATGACATCTAAAAGGCAAAACAGAGTCAAAGGGCTTGGGTATTACATTACATGGTAAATATGTGTATTGAATAAATATGTCTGTGCAATATTTCCACTGGTAAAGGAGTTATTAAAAACTGCTTGGCAGTACACTCTAACTCTTCCATCACATGTTGACCAAGGTGATGAGTAAGACACAAGTTATACCAATTTCAGATGATAGCTTCCTACAAAATCTTCCTGTGGTATTGGAAAAAAAAATAGTGTGGTATGACCTTACAGTGCCACATATAAATAAATTCTGTGCTAATCTATCACAGAACCCATGGTACACAGTACATTCCCTGTGGTACTGAACCACAGAATGTATGGAACAATACCGCAGGGTGCAGGGTACAATACCATACAATATATGGTGCAGTACCACAGAACGTGAGGCACTGTCCCTGTGGCGAACGTCCCAAAATACCATAGAAGCCTGTGACAACCGCTGGAATTTACTACTGGAGAACATGAAATAGTACCACAGGAACATGACTTACTAGTACCGCAAAAAACGGATGGTATTTTACCACAGGAAAGTTTCATAAGAGAAGTCACAGGGTAATTTGCTTTTCAACTTGCTGTTTCTACCTCTTAAGACCATTCAAGTAATTCCATAATGCACAGTCAGTTTCCACACACATCTGTGTAGGTGTAATGCACAGATGTGTGTGTAATAATGAGTGTGACATCATATCCGATCTCAGAACAATAGAGGCTGAGTCTCAATTATCTGTAGCTGGCTACAGCTAGTCACCAGTCAAAGGTCCAAGGGTCATATTCAATGTGAAAAGCTCCCCCCTCCTCTCAAAGAGTCCCAATCTTTGTCAGACATAAACAATTAATATCACATGTCTACCAGATGTGATATCATGCTAGCCTCTTGAGAAAATCACCTACTGAGGCCACAAGAGGGCAGTAAACAGGCAGATGGCTTCTTTAATTGATGTTGAGCACTGTCTTTGCTCTGGATCCATGGATGAAATCAGTCTTTTAACAGACATACAGTTAACTAACCATTAAAGGGAAAAGTCTGACATTTTGGGAAATAGCCTTTTTCATTTTATGGCAGAAAGGTGGATAAGATGATTAAATCCACTTTTAAATCTTTCTAAGGATGAAGCTACAGCCAACAGCTCATTAGCTTAGTTTAGCCTAACACAAAGACGGTAAATGGGAAAGACTTCTAGTTTTTGGCTCTGACTAATAAAATCCTCCTGCCAACACCTTCAAAGCTCACTAATGATCATGTTACAGTGGTGAACTGGTGCAACAACCAAAGTATAAACAACAATCGACTACTTTATGGGGAGATTAAATGCCAGACCATTTCTCTGTGCAGTTGCCAGTTACCATTTGTATAATGGTGAATTGTCCTTGAGATATAACATGTTAAGTAGTGACTAGAGGTGGAGGGTTGGCAGACCTTATTACAGTTTGACAGACCCAGGCTCGTTGTTTCCAGTATTTGTGCTAAGCTAAGCTAAAGTAAGATAACTGGCTGCTGGCTGTAGCTTTGTAATTAACGGGCAGATAATAATCTTCTCATTTAATTCTTTGCCAAAAAAGCAAATAAGCATATTTGCCTAAAACCTCCAATATGGATGAGTTATATTACATCAGTTGAGGCAGTTTCAGATTCTTACTCTGACACAATAATTACTTGTGTTTGCTTTAACATGTGTTTGACACACCAGCATCTCTGTAATTCATGATAAATGATGCTGCTCTCTAACAACCATGACAGCTTACATTTAAACTCAATACTCATACTTGGAGTCCAAGGCACAAACCATTTGAAAGCCAATTACGAGGTATAAAACTTTTAACCCTATCTTCACTTACATTACAAAATAATTAATTTCATTTGCATTTTCATCAGAATCCACACTAGAGCATAGTGGCAGTTTTATGACATTGAGTTGTTTTTCTTTATGATGTACAGTGTGTTACAGAGGGAATATATCACACTAAAATTAACTGGGGAGATAAAGTGAATGGGAGGAAAGTGAATGGCTGTTGATAGCTGGAGCAGCTCTCGGCATACAGCACCATAAATTCAATGAGACAACTGCATCTTTTAAAAAAAAGTATCAGGAATTTGAGACAGAAGAAAACCTCACAAACCTCTTTATTAAGCAGATTTTGGAACTTGGCTGTAGTTGTAATAGTCCTGCGTCACTAGTCCTCCTCTGAGTGATCGGAGGCATAATGTGCCTTGTACTCTGTCCAACGGTGACTTCAACAATTTAACTACACAATTACTGCTATTCAAGACACAGCAGTGACTGAAGGGACTTTGCATGAAAGAACTTTTGAAGTTAAATTAGTAACAGATTTGAGATAAATGCCCAGTAGCTATATGGGTAGAGTTAATTTATGGAATAATATACTCAGTTTATCTATTGATTGTTTTTATTGTATGGGGAGGACATTGAGGATTTTTTTTGCACCGGCATTTGTACAGCAAATATAAATCATGAGATATAATAACACGCTCTAGATAAATCTGTTCCTGAGAACAAATGAGAGGCAAGTTTATGTGCAGATTGAATATACACTCTAAATGCAGTAGAAATATTAATGGTATAGATTAAATCTTTTCTCAAAGCATCGATGACGTGTGATCACGTCAGGACCAGGATCATAAAATGATAATGCTTTGCATATGCAGTCACATGCAGCGTCATTCAGTGTGTCTCATTCAGTAGATAATGACTTCAGGGACTTTGTGGTATTTGGGCTTGGGGAAGCATAAATAATGCACTTCTTCATTCAAAGGCACAAAAAATTTGGAAAAAATAAACATACACGGCAGCCAGCTAAAAGTCAAAACACAAAACTCAATTTTGTGATGCAGCTCACCAGCGAGTCTCAAGAGCCACATTTTTCTGATTGTGGTTTTTGTGCTAAACAGTGAGATTGGCAAGAGAAGTCTAACTTTTCAAGCGTCGCTAGAGGCAGAAAACATTGAAGTCTACGTCCAAAACGACATAAGCTATAAAGCTTCTGCAGTGACCTGGTGGCACAGAGGGAGTAGTGTGCCTGTCACAGAGAGTTTAAAGTTTTTGTTTCAGCATCTTAATCAAGAGTCTTTGGGGGATCTGGATCTTGAGGTCCAGAAGAGATTTTAACTTAGTCTCTTCACTGGGTTGATGGAGAGTTTGGAAGATAATTTGCCTTTTTTCCCAGAGGTCAGTATGTTTGTGTCTTTGGACAATACCGCTGATGATCAGACAGTATTTTTGCATGTCCTCTGATGCTACCGCCCCCATTTGTGTAGATTTACCAAGGCTGTGCTTTTGCTTTACTTTAGCTGTGTTATATCGACACCTTCCTAAAATAATCGCCTAAATGACCAAAAAGTCCTTTTTTCAAGTTTTTCAGGAAACACCAAAAACTAAACCAAAAATGTAACATATGACATTAATTGATAATTTCACTCAAAAAGGATGTAACAAAGGATGACTATTGGCGTAGTAATAACACTGTGTGTACATTATGTAACTTAAGATCAATAAATGACTTTGATCATGCAATTGTTAATATTTGTGTCAACAATAAAACACTGACAAACCTCAGTTAATTGCTAGTCAGATGCTACAATAAGAGACAGAACAACTGTGCCATTTGGCATATGTGCTAGTACAGTTGGTTTGGGGACATCTCGCTGGGTATGATATTACTCATCTAGCAAAATCAGCCTGGTTTCTTACAAACTGAAAGAGTTTCTTGCACTAAAAGTCCACTAAAAGAAATACTTTGGTGCCTTTGCCAATAGAACAACTACCTCCAGGGCTCCAGTTGTCATTGAAAGGATGCCAATCACTGACATGATAAGTTGGTGTTCATACCCTGTGTCAAAACCCAACTACTAATTGATTTACAATTAACTAACCAAGAAACAGCAAATCTGAGGCCAGATGTTCGAGCCCAAGGCAGAATGTAACTAAACTTCTCTGTGCGTTCTCCTGGGTGCTCTGCACCTGTAAATGCCGAAGGGCAGAAGGGTCAAAGGAGGTCAAAATAAGAACATTTTCATATCTCTGCAATGATGCACTCATGGCCAGAGGCATAAACACCATGTTTTCCATAATGGTATTTATACCAGATTTTACTTTTCAGATTTTTCTTCACCCGTCCCACTCATGTGAATACAATATCTTTCTAATGTCTTGAGGACATTTCTTCCAATTTGGCGAAAAACGGAACAAAGGGTCATCTGATCTAATTTCAGCTGCCAAATGTGGAAGGTCAAGGTCACAGGACCTCACATGTTTTTGATGATAACTCAAGAATTTATTTGCTACTTATTTGAAAAAAATCCACTCAATATATTTTATTAAATTCCTGCCTCCTTTCCTAGCCTTTCCTTTGCTACTTTCCATTTTCAGTGAAAATGTAGTTGTAATGATGTTTTTTCAGTTTTGAGGTCTTACTATGATCTTACAGTTGATAAACAATATACACAATACCACTTAACCATGGAATTACTGACTCACCCCCTTCTCCATGAGACTGCTCAGTAACTGATAGATAGAAACTAATAGCTAACAAAGAGAAACTATGAGAATAACCCAGCTTTCTTTAATTGTTAAGATAGAAACTTTCCACCATGTCCTGTGCCGCACTGAGTGGGAGTTAACAGGAGCAGGGACTGCAGTGCTTGGGGAATTGCCCACTCCAAAGTAGAAAAAAAATGGGTAAAAATCCACAGAACCACACAGTAGAGGTGTTGTGTCATCTTTTAAACAATGGTTTGACAGTTTGGATTGGACAGTTGGTTTCAAGGGGTTTCGTCTATACAGCGCTGATGACATACATTAATTTTATCCAGAAAAATGTAACTCTGTATGGGAACAGCATGACGGCATGTTACTAAACTGCATTTTATCCATACATTATATCATTAGTATAGAACATGGGCAGGACACTAGTGTATATGCACAACACTCCACCATCTTTCATTAACAATTGTATGGGCCAGACGGGCACTTATCTCAATGTGTTTAGTGCAAAAATAAGAGGTTCAAAGAGAAGAATGGAACAAGAGTTGGTTTAACTGAGAGATGATTCATTTAACCACAGTGAATCAGTCTGTCAGGCTGTCTGCAGAGCTGATGTGAACCATAGAATCACTTGGACACACACAGAAATGACTTGTACGCACCATATTGCATCGAGGGCTGCGTGTAAATCACAGGCTGTGATGGGGACAGGCGTGAAAATCTCACTGAAAGCTGCGGAATGTCCAGATTGGTCAACTTAATATCCGAGTCAGACTTCCTGGTTATGTACATGTTTGTTTGTTTGTTGTTTGAAAATCAGATTCAGATCTCTTTCAGAGATGGTTTAAACTGATGATCATCAAAGAAAGAGGTTGAAAATTTTCTTTATGGCAGTGACTGCAGCGTGAAACATGGATGCCTATCAGCTACCTCCATTGTGTTAGCAATTGTGCTTGATGTGACTCAGGAGTTAAGCACTGTGACTAAACACTGTGGCCTCAAGTTCATGGAAGATACATCTGTATTCTCCATCTTGCCTCCAGCTTACTGTTTTGGTTTTATTTATTAGCATCGCTCTGCACACTCAGGGATGTTACCACAGCAACTGCTGCAGATAGAGGTTAATGATGCCTCAACCACAAACATAGACACAATCACTGATAAATAAAAGTATGGAAGATTCAATTTGATCTTCGTATAATGAGCTCTCCTGACTATGTGAACATGTGGTATGACAGCCACATAAGTGGAAAGAAAGGTAATAAATACATAAATAATTAAAAAAAAATATATTTCTGATTTTCTGGTTTTGTTTAAAGCAACAAGTTGGTAGCACTGAGAGAATATTTGAACTGACACTGATGTAACTTGTGGTTGTAACAACTTGTTGCACAAATGGGAAATTTTGTTTCTAAGAAATAGCTCCATAACAGACCACAAATTGCTTTGTTCTGTTTGTAAAATGAACTGCAAGGTAGTTCACACAAACTGAGCTGGTGGCTGGATTATGTTCACAGACAACTCTCTTTTTAAAATGAATGAATGAAGCCCTATATTTATTAATGGCAGCAGAGTTACCGGGAGGTGTTTGTGGTAGATGGTGGGCAGACAAAACCCACCACAGAGGAAGAAAGTTGTGTCCATGGTCCTGTCTGCGGTCAGGTTGAGATATCAAAGGCAGTTTGGTTAAAATTATTGAAAAATTGTGGTTTTACTTAAAATATAAATAAACACGTTGTTAAACAGACCACAAAATGGAAGCTCTAAGAGGAAAGCAAAAAGGTTTTTAGCTTTATTGTTGTAATACTCATTTTGGCCACAAGAGGAAGCAGTACACCACTATTCCACCAATATTCTAAATAAATAAAACTACAAGCATTCACGTTTGCCATTTCTAATATTCATATGCAATATAAATATTAGGCACAAATATGAAAGGCACAACAATTATATGTAAGCAAACTACATAACTTTATTGTCATCTTTTGGCCAGAAAGTTATTTCAACTGGTGAACGCCAGTGGTGGTTGAAGGGCTAAAAACTTAACACTTTTACCTTGGAGACCTGGGTTTGGCAGAAAGCCTAAAACTAGTTAAAAAATAAAAGCAGAGACAAAGCTTATAGATTAGGTAATGAAAGGAAAATCACATACCTTCAGGACTTCCGCAAAACAATCTTTCCATAGCCTCAACCTAAACATAACCATAAAAGGTTTAATAGTGCTGTCACCACAAGTGGATATTGTGCTACAAGACTGGAAAAAACACACTGTCTGTTAACATTTGCAACTTGAGAGATGTTAAAAGGTGAAAAAATTACATTAAAATGGAACAGAAACCATAAACTTTATATTACTTCCATCAGTGTTCAGGAGCCAAACAATTGCACAGTGGCTCCGACGGTCCAACAGTTGCCTCAGCGGTTTAATAGACAATTTGGGTCCAACTCATAAGCCCAGTAACTGCAGATCAATGATACTGTTGCCTTGAGCACAGACCTCCAAAACTCCCATCATTACCATGGGCAGCAGCATTAGTGCGTCACAGGAGAACTGCTCACCTGGAGCAGACTTGATGCGAGGACATAGGCCAAAAAGTGGTGTTTCTCAACATCCTCAATGAAGACTTTATTTTTCAATCACTTATGAACCCTCTACAAGTACTTTACCCAAGTATGTCCTTCTCATTTCAGCTGGTGACCTCACAGATTAATGTGACAGTTGAGCTTTACAGGCTGCTGACCCAGTAGACTAACCATTTATTAGCTGTTGCTAAGCTTTCTATTCATCAACAATTAAATAGGCTTTTTAATGAGATGGTTTTGTCAACTCCACCAAACAACTAGTCGGCTAGAATTACTTCCTTGTGGTTGAAAGTCTACACCATTGAGCCCAGTTGCAGCTCAGCATATGAACTATTGAGTCTTTTCAGAGGTCACCTTCACCTTTGACCACCAACAAAGGTGTCCACCACCAAAGCACATCTTTGAAATAAAATGAACAATTTTGCTGAATGTGATGTGAAGTTCCATTGAAGCTTAGTTGAGAGATCATTTTCTTGGCACAGGTCTAATTGACCGTGACCTTCGACTTATGACCACAAAATATATCAGTTAATCCTTTCAAAGTCAACGTTTGTGCCAGATTTGCAGACCACATTCACAAGACTGAGATGGACATAATGGTATAAACACCATGCAAAATTTCTTCAAGGTGTTGAGATATCACATTCAAAAGGTAAAAATTTTGACCTTGTAGTCATGGGGACCCTGTCCTTTGACCATTAACATTTAATCCATATATCCTTGAGTCCAAATGAAGTTTAGTACTAAGGTTTGTACAAGTCTGAAGCAGATTCACTCAAGGTGTCTCAGGGATCTAAAGTTCACAAGTTCACAAGAGTGGAGCAACACCACATAACAATAAGATAACAATAACACCACAACCTTGTAGCTCATTTCAAATAAGCAATCTCAGAAAAATGGAAATTTTAACTTCCATTTCTTCCGTAAAATCAAGACAAACTATCGGCTGATGAGGAGCACATCAACTTTAACACTAAAGTCCAAAAACAAATTACAGCTTTTGTGCAGCTAAACGACAATGATTCGGTTTTGGTTTGTGTATTTAATAACATAATAACCTGGGGCATGTAGCAGATATTGCTTAGAAAATGTGGAGTCTTAAAACTTTTATATCTTGAATATAATGACTAACATTATTGAAGTCAGATAATCATTTGCAAATCTGTTTGCCTGTTGAACAGATTTAGAATTAGATATCAACAGGACTGAACCAGTAATGAGTATATTGGACCTTCTCATATTTTCTGAAATAAACGATGAACCTTAAGGAAAAAAAAAAAAAAAACATGACTCTGGATACTCTCAAAGGAATCATTGTCTGGCCAGTCATGTTAGTGCTGAAAGAAACCATGGCTGCCCTTTAATGAAGCCTATGCTTTTATTGCGGCAGTGTAGGGGTCTGCAGCATGTAATTATACGAGAACACTTATTAGCCTCAGGAAAAGGTCACAGATGGTGGGAGTCTGTGTGAGGAGCTTAAACTTCACTGTTATAGCCTCTGACTAGTTAACTTGTACATGAGAGGCTGCACTTGCATCACTAATTAAGACCATTTTCTAAATTACATTAAAAAATGCAAGAAAAAGTTTTTTTGACCTGTTTGTTTGTTTCTGTTCTTTCCATCTATTTTTGTGTAATAGCTTACCAATATGCAAAATGCTTAATTGTTGCTTTTGGCTCTTAAAAACTCAAGAATATAAGGACATAATTTTAAAGTTGCCATGACACCAGTTTGTAATCTTTTGAAGGAAATTAGACAAACAAGTTTTACTAAAATAAAAACACAGGAGTGACTACGAACATGTTAAAGATTAGATCTCTATGTTGCTGTGCAGCTATGCTGTATGTGCCACAGCTTTTAAAACTTCCATTCAAAGCTCAGCACAGTGGATTTGTTGAGTGCCTGTTGAAACGCAGCCACACGGTCACTTATTTTAGCTCAGTGTGCTCACATGCTTTCCACATGCTGTAAGCAATTTGTGTGGTGGTTGGCAGGACGGCTGAACCAGTGCGGTAATCTTTGGATCGTGCTGCTACATGAATGGTGACTGCGGCTCTGAGAGCATCCTGACTGTCTTGCCTGGGTGCCAGGCCGCGGGAATGAGCCCATCCCCCGACTGCTGCTGTCTGCCTGGGAATGACACCGTTTATGCTCCACTGAGACAGAAAACCCAGACTCCCCTTTACTTAATGTTATTCTTCTTTAATTTTTCTGCACAGCTTTTCCACTAGCTACCACACCAACTTACCCCTGCAAAGCTTTCTGTCCTTTATGGATTCAGCATGTCCTTGATCTCAAGATGCTCTAAAAAGTTACTCAGGGAACTGTTTGCTGAGGCTTAATTACGTGCTTGTTGTGTCATTTGACTTGAAAACATAATTGCAATGACAGGTTACATTGTTAATTCTTGTATAATTGTTAATTACATAATTGTTTCTTTGCTCACTGATTAAATAAGTGGAATCAAAACAGGGGTAATTTAATGAAATTAAAATGTCTATGAGAAACACCACCAGCAGACTTCCCAGCATGCACTGAAAGGGGGGGGGGGGGGGGTGCAAAGGAGCACCCTTGTTTGTGGAGGTGTTGAGGCATGAAAGTGGACAGAGAATGTGAACATGATGACACAGAAGAACCTTTGCTGAAAAAAGCAGCCATGTCTAGTTAAAGTTGCTGCACCACCTTAGCTGTTCCATAAACACTGATTTTTTCCATATTGAGCAGATATGTTTCTGTGAAAATAGAATTCAGGTCATACTGCCTGCAACGTCCTTGTCAAATTAGTGTTTTTACCACCATCTGTTTGATTTAATTGGTAATTTGATGTTCAGTGTGTTTGATCAAACAGGCTTGACTGACAGGTGAGACTGACTCATGATTGAACAGGGACTCAACTCAACTCAACTCAGCTCCCTGATCACTACTACAAGATGACAGCACTTGTATGTGAAATATTTTGACTTCATTTTTGTACATTGGGAGCAAGTGGAGTCTCATTGCTCCTATTTCCTTATAATCACTGGTCCCAAAAAAGGGAGGAGAACTGACATAACACAACTTCTGGCAACGCATGCTGAAGTTTCTGGTGCGTCAACTTTTCCTAAATTCAATAAAGATCAGGACTGAGCTGCTAACTTTAGCCTTAAGTTTGTCTGAATCCAGGACCAGATGCCACACTGATGAAACACTGGATGTACTAATGACTGCAGATCTATGTTGGTTCATACAAACCCACTGTCTCTTGTGAGTTTATTCTTTTGTTTTTGATTGTGGAAAAGACTATACTATCTGACCTGTCTTCATGTCATGTATCACCCTCCCACATCATCATTACCACTTCAACATGTGGCAAAACCTGAGTTTGACACACCTGCAGTGTTCTTACTACCAACACCAAGTTATCATTAGAAAATTACTGTTCAGGATCTGGGTTTCAGCCAATGGCCAGAGAAGAAAAGTTTGGTTGTTAAATGTAAATATCATTAGATTAAACATCTTAGCTGTAGTTTATTTCACTGTTCACAAGACTTGTTAAACTCATTTTTATCAACTGGTTATTCACTTACGCTAAGCTTTGTATCTTATTCACTATGTTGTTTAATGCACTATACAAGTGAATAGGTTTTATGCCATAGTTTTCCTTTGTTGGTATTGTGGCTTTTTCTTTTTTTTTCTTTTTAAATGTCTCTTTTATGCAACAACATAATTTGTCCAGTTTGGGAAAGAACTGAAGGAAAAATATCTTTTTAACCACCTTGGTTGTAAACAGTCATTGATGGTCGACGCAGTTCAAGTTTGCTCAGCTCAGCATCGAGGACTCAACTCTTAAAGAGCATGTGAGGTCAGTCATGTGGTTTCTCAGTGCAATGACATAAGTCTTTTCCAAAATCTGCTCTCCAATAACAAACTAAAAGAAGAGGTGCTGAATACGCAACTCTTTCCATTTGTTACCAAGATGCCGAATTACACTCCAGTGAAACAACCACTTCCTGGACATATATGTGATGGAAAAATGATCTAACGAATGGGCAAATATTCCTCAAAAAGAACATTGAGGTATTGTATGAGGAAGATCTAGAGATTGTTAGAGGAAGGTTAGCCAATGGCCTTTTTGTTCCATGTTGCTGTAAAACTACAAAAACTGGCAAATCCTTTTTATTCTTCTTGGCCTATAAAACAACCATTAAAAACACTAAAGTGAAGCCTGAAACTTCCAACCATCATGAACACCTCCAAATGTTGCCGAAGGAAGCAAGTGACAGATTTTCCCCCTAATACAGAGAGCAGTAAATGTCTCTGGGAGCAAACACATTGAGCCACAGAGTGCCTTTACAATGTTTTTATAGTATTATAGGAGCTGTTTGAATAAGCATATTAAAGTACACCTGCTACTTTAGATTTTTTTTTCACACATTTCTACTTGCTGGAGTGTAATATGTTATTTTATTTTATAAGATCCCATCTTATTTTATCCAGTTTCCTTTATTTCTGCTTTATATTAAAGTGTAATGTTGGAATTAAATAATTTATTAATTGAAAAAAAAAAAAAAAAAAAAATCCAATATAAAACCTGAAGTGACTAACTCTCTCACGCTCACTAACTTCTCACTCTCAGAAAATGTTGAATAAATATCAGTTTCAAACAGATTTTCCATTTCTTCACTTGAGTCTGAGACCTGACTTGAGTCACTAAAAAGCTCCATCATAACACAGTTACAATTTTAATTAAAGCAATAATGTTGCGCTATAATGTACCTATTTGAAAAACAAATAAATGTGAAAATGCTGTGTGCTCACATTATTTTGTATGCATAAGTGAGTTCACACTGACATGCAGCGCATTAAAAGTTCCCAGATGGTTTTACTCAAAGCAGTCAAAAAAGTTGAATGTGAAATGCTGGAGACTTCTCATGTTGGTGACTTAAGAGAAGGGAAGGGGTCACTGATGTGTTTCACAGAAACAGTGGACAGTGGTGGCATAATTTCCATGTTCAATTTCCATGCGACAGGACACAGACACACACAAGAATGGACACAAAAATATCTGTGGACATATCAGAAGACATTTAAATCACTGGTTATGCGTTGTGATAATCACATGAGATCTGAGGTGAAGTAAACAAGTCATATCTTATCTCATTAACGGAAAAAATGTGCAATGTGGAGACAGTAGCAACTTACAAATCCCATCATTCTGAGCTCAAAATGGCTGAATATGGCAAAATATTTATGTATAATTACATGTGGTGTGGTGGGATGCTACTTGAGTTCAGTTTTGCTCCACATAGAAAAACACAGCAATGTCCATGAAGACTGTGAAAAAAAACCTCATGGGTTACATCAAGTGCCTTGTGCAAGTGAAGTAATTCCAGGCCAGATTGGACACACTGCGTGTCCAAAAGATGTCAAAGCATCAATGGAAATTAAACCCAACGAATCCCTCTATGCACCGTGAATTCTTTTGTGAGTCTATTCAGGATATTTTCTCACAGATGCTCATTTTGTGTGTGACGTGTTACTTCTGCGCCTGCTTCCTTTATCTCTCCGCCTCTCTGTGTGAGTCTGGGTTTTTAGGGCGGCAGACGTTCTCAGCTCATGACTGCATGGTGAAGTCATCGCTGTGGAGGGGCCTCGGAGTCTTTTTTTTTCCCGCTTCGACCAAGCAGACATGTCATGTCGGAAAAAATGGTTGGGTTTCAAACGCCAATTAACAAAATCCCACATCTTCCTTTTATATATTTGCGTATTGAGGGTCAGACTGTACAGTCAGACGTGTTATATTGGGTCCAGATCTGGCAATTTTTGGAGTAAACGAGAATGGTTATTTTGAGTTGCTGTGATCATGTTAGGAAGCTGCTGCACAGAACAGATGCTCTTACACACAGTCACAGAGAGGTGTTGGCACAATCTGCTGCTCATTGACACACACACACAGAACACACTCTGCAACTTCAGTCATACACTATTCATAACACTATAGTATTGTCTTGTTCTTGGAGGCATCCCAAACAGTAACAAACAACATTGCATTACCAGGAATAGGATGGATGGCTCACCATGGCCAAGAATTGATTGTACTTTCTGTGTAACATGACCCAGCAAGGAAAAGTTAACCTAACCCTAAAATATCAGAACTAGTAAAGAACTATAATTAAAGTAGTTTAAAACGACAGAAACCATATTTCATTGATTGAATGAATGAAAGACTGCAGAACATGCCACTATTTCTACAGTTACCAAAACACAAGACAATGAAATAAGACATACAGAAGTTCACTTTCTGTGATTGGTTCGGTTCACGTTCACACTAGAAATGAACCAGTCCAGAGTTCACTTGAAAGTCATCTGAGAGCAGCTCTTTGAGGTAGAGATCAGAGAGCAGTTGTTTGATCAGAACCAAAGTTCAAGTCTGACATTCACAACCAAACTGCACTGAACCACAATGAGGGGTTAAACGCTCCAGGGTTTGGTCTGATTTGGTCTGGTTCAGTATCTTACTGAAGGACATTTTGACTTGTGGAGCCAGGAATCTAACCACCCCTCTTTCAATCTAGCTCCAGTATTGGAGATGAACTCTGGTATTTCATGGCAATTGAGTGTTTTTAACTCATCTACACTTCAGCATTACTTGAACTTGAACTAACTGGGACTGATTTTGGCGGTTTGACTGAATGAATCACTGAGCGAATCACTCAGTGAGTGTGTTTCTCCATGTAACTTGAATCGCCCACTTGTGTGATTCATTCATTCGTATGTGAGTGTTTCTCTGCATGTTCACTCTCACCTCAGGTTTCGTTCACCTCAGACACTTTGTTGTTGTGTTCTTCGAGAGCACACGACAACCAGACTGTTTTGAAGTTGTTTTCTGAATTGTCTTTGAGTCACACAAAAAGACACTTAAATAAACCTTTTCTTTTCTGCTTTTAATTTGTGATTATTATTATAATTGATTCATATTTCATCCAACACTGTTCTCACTGCTTTGTCACAATCGCTTCCAGTAATAATTTGAATTTTTTGTCTTCAACCTTCACTGGAAGACTGAAGTTTGTTCACTGTTTAGTTTGTGTGTAGCTGTGCACCCACCCAACCACCCACCCACACACACACCAACACACACACAGGCCAGAGAAACTACAATTGTCAGCGGATCATCTGTAAATGCACAATTGTGCTTTGATATATTTTTCTTGCCCTCTTCAATGCTGCTGTCACCTTTTCGAAGAGGTCTCCTCTGTATTTTATTTATACATGAGGTCCTTTGTGGTGCAGTATATTATATCACTGTTCCCTTGCAGTTCCCAACAATGCACTGTGATTCTGTTATTCTGGGTTTTTCTTTGCAGCTCTTTATTATGTCACTTTTTTGTATTTTAACTGTTTACCTCATCTCAACTGTTCTACCTCATCCTCCTCCTAAATGTTTGTCTGATTTTTTGTCTCTGTAATATTTTTATTCTGTCTTAAATGAATGGAAAACCTGAAGTCTTCCTCATCAGGGACCTGCACTGTGTGTGATCTCAGATGAAGGTGTTGGATGATACTGACATCTAGTGGCTGGTGGAGCACCAGCAACATCTCATTATTGCTGGAGGGGAAAACAACACCTTTGGAAATAAATAAAAAAATAAAAACATAAACACAAAATAAAAGACACCAGGTGCTGAATGACCGTAGGGTGCCATTCTGTCTCAGCTAAGGGTCACATTTTCAAAAATTCAGCCTTTATTGGTTTATCTGAAAGAGCTGAGGTGCAAAGATGACCTGCTGCATTATGCATGGCTCATTTTATTATATTATATTTATTACATTACGACAGTTCTTCAAGAAGATAAAATCATAATTTATTTGACGTTTGCTCTTGAATTTCAGTGTGCAATTTTCAGTTCACCAGCAGCTTCATTGACTAAACATCTTAAAATGAGATTAAACCGTTTTATTTTTTTTAAGTATAAAGTATAAACATAGAGACACGCTGATGTCTTCAACACAGAGGACGATTGGGGCCTCAAGTGTCTGAATTTAATCTCACAATTCTGAGATTAATATATTAAACACATATTAACACATATATTAATAATCTTACATTATGAGGGTTTTTTTTTTGTTTTGCTGTTGTAAAAACAAGTGATTAAATTGATTGGTTTTCTTTGCAAAAAAAGAGACAGAACATATTTGTAACACCTTTGACACTATCTAGGTATCATACAATGTGTTAAATTGTAGCATCTCTGGGATCACATGTTTGATCAGTTCATTTGCGGTAAACAAATGACGATCTAGGCATTTTCTCTGTTATTGTCAAAAACTACTGGTGAGAAGAAAACAAGAGCTCATATCATGTAGTGTAAACTTGACTTCATCTTATAGGCTGTTGGACTGTTTCACAATCCACAAATATATGCACCTTTAACGGCCAATGACAGTACTCCCTCCAGAAAGCTGAGGAGGATGGCCAACATTAGAGCCAACTGGGTTCATAGTAGAATCCAGCTTTATCTTCCTTTCTTCTGTCTCTATAGAACAAAGGAAATACAACTACAACTACAACTACAGTACAGAAGTGGTACCATATGCTTCCATAAACAGCTATGATAAACTCCTTTTTATTGCTGATTCTCAGTGACGACATGGGATTTTTTTGTCCAAATTTAACCACAGTTCTTTACGTCTCTGCTCGACTTTGCCAGTAATGACTTTACGTTTGGTCTGAACTCATCATGATGTTCTAATCAGTCTGTCCTCATGAGCAGATGGTGAACACAGTAAATGAATTGTTTTTGAGCTACAGACTCAAAGACCCTCAAAGGAAACAAACAATCTTGACTCAATTTTCTGTTTATCACATGTTAATAATCTTGTTGCTTTAAACTGATGTTTCATCCCAGCGTTTCTTGTGTCACATCAAAAGTACGACCACATTCAGTTCTCTCTTTCAAAGGTGGCAGACAGATGGTTTTAGATGGTGACAACTCAGTAAAAACTGTGTCCTGGATGTCTTCTGGATAATTTCTCTTTTTGAATTATGGTTGAAAAGAAGTATTTGCTACCATCAGTCAGAACAAAACAGACTGCTGTTTAGGAACAGAAACAGATATGTGAACTGGGTGCTTTTTTTCTTTTTAAAAATGTGCTGGTTGGTAAGTAATTGAAAGCCATTTTGTTATATCAGTGCCCCACAGGGAAATAAAGTATAAACAAACACCACATACTAACAATAATGGTGTAAGTGCTATATTTAGGCAGTGTCATTCAAACCCTGAGATGAGTCATGGTACAAATATGGTATCAGCTGACCACATCAAGGCGTGCCTTGTCTGTCAAGACCATCCGAGTTCCTGCTTTTAGCAGAGACTTTTGTGTTCAGTCATTGTTCTGGTATTTGTTTGTTTTCTCAGTGAAAAGCCAGTGCTTTTAGACATTCAAAGCAGTGGTTGCTGGGAGACAACATGACGCAGTGAGACGTAAACGTCTTCCTCTGACGTGTACTGACATTTTGCTTTTTGTCAAAGGAAAAAATTATGATGATGTTACAGCTCATTTACTTGAGGTTTACTCAAATCAACATAAAACTAAAACACATACTTTGCCTTCTGTGCTACAGAAAACATCACATTTAACAAAGCCAGTGGCCAAACCCAGTACAAACTCAGGAAAGTGTGATGTGTCTTTGCTCCTTTTATGGTGCGTCATCACCAGGGAGGAACCAATCACCTGTCACACATAATTATGCCTTAACACTGATGGAGAGAACATCCATTTACATGGTTGTAAATGGATGTCGTCACACTTGTCCTTTACCTCCATGTGGAGAATGATAGTGCTATATTTTAAAGCTTCATTTATATCTTTTAAAGTAACATTGGATGAAATAACTAAATAACACACATTTATTCATGTTCAGCCCGTCATCTGGGATCAGGTCACATTGGCAGCAGGAGAACAACATAGTCCTGGTCTCCCTCTCACCAGTGACACTTACAGCTCTACCCAGGTCTTCCCAGGTCAGATGGGATATAAAATCTCTCCACTGTGATCTACTCTAATGTCTACTATGGTTGGATGAGCCCAGGAAAGATACAAAGGGAGGTGCTAATGAGGTTTCCTGATCAGATGCCAAAACCACCTCAACTGGCTCCTTTCAACATGAAGCAGCTCTACATCACCTTGGAATATGCCACCTTGCTCTGAAGAGGTCAAATGGGGCACAACCCAACAGCTAGACATAGGTTGGAGCTTCTGTTTGCCTGGCCTTCGCCCATGAGACCTGTTCAAGCACAGCCTGAACCACATGGAGCCACCACCCTGCAGAGTTTCACATCAAGTTGTGGGGAATAATGTGCCAGGTCAGAAGTCTTGGGTGTCCAATACTCTAGTATCACAGACTGGTCAAGGGATAGTGTCAGACCCAAAATGCTCTTCTTTATTATAAAGTTTAAATCTGCAGTAAGTTTAAAGTTTAAGGCTGTGAATATGCAGTTTCAGCAACAGTATTACTTTGTGTTGTGATAACTTTTTCACATGAATCACAGCTTTCAATTATTAGAACATGTCCATCATGGCTAAGAAAGTGATTGCTACATTTTATACAGCAATCGAACAAACTATGAGAAGTGCACAGAGCTTAATGAGGAGAGTCTGGGTTGACAAAGATAGTTGTGAGTTTGTTGAACAGCTTATATAAACAAAACCTGACAGTCTAGCATACTTTATAGTGTACCCCCTTCTGATGACTAGAAACCAACCATCAAAAAAACGTCACGAGAAGATGTTTGCCTTAGTAAGTTAAGCAGATTTGTCTTTCTGGCACCTAATGATGTAAATGTCAAATAATGCTGGTGCATTGGTGAGTTAAACCTGATAAAATAAAACTAATTAGACATCAACATTTGTCCCCTGGCTCCATGCAGAGAAGAAGCTTTGCTAAAGGCTCCAGTTCAAGTCTGTAACTGAGTCTCACAGCAGCTGTCAATATGGCTATGAGTATTTTGACAGCAGCATTGGAATAAACCCTGCACCCATCATCTTTATGATCCAAGCAGCTTTGATGCCATAAAAGACATTTTGGTCACATGAAGGAGAATCGATGTAAAAGGTGTCACAGTGACCAGATTTTTCACACCTTTTGAAGCAGGAAAGACTGCGAACATGAGCCTGGAAAATAAATGATTTTTTGTTCACCTGTTTTCACATATAAAATAAAAAAAAGGTTATCTTAACTTTTCAGGGCCTCCTTTCATTTTTTTTCCATCTTGTACTTTCTACCACTTTCCAAAGACACAATGAAAACACAAAATTCTTTTAGTAAAGGAAAATCGTGCTCTTCCTTCAGTCTGTTAAAGACTGTCAAGAGGAAAAAGAGATCCAGGAAACTCCAAAGTTGGCTCATAAAGCCTTTATCGGCTATTCATGATGAAAAGTTAATAATGCACTTTGAGCCTATGTTCCTTATGAATCCCACCAGGCTGAGGGTGGATTCAGACTGCAGCCGAGTGGAATAAAGTCGTTTCTTAAGGTGGATTAAAGTGCCAACCAGTGGTGTAAGCACAGATTGCGAATCTGAGAGTTGAAAAACCTAAACCAGATCAAGGCAGAGCTGCTCAGCTTCTTTCTCCCTCCTTCTAGGTCTCACTAGTCTCTGTCAGACACAGACCTGAAGGAGATAATACAGTTCTGACAGTGAAGTATCCTCCCCAGACCTGCACAGATACACCCTCACAGATACACACACTTCACATGTTTTGTGAGTTTGTGAGTTTTCAGAGGATATCATTAATGCTTTTGTGAGCTGACTGTAACGTAATAGAGCAATCATGACCAGAGAGGAAACTCAAGGCAAAAAGGAATACACACCCACACACACACACACACACACACACACACACACACACATATATATATATATATATATATATATATATATATATATATATATATATATATATATATACACACACACACATAAATATATAAATATATAAAACCGCAAACTGGTTCTGCTCCCCTGAAGCCTGAAGACAGGAAAACATGCTCATGCTTTGTACTTTTAGCTTTCACATCTAAAACAACTAACTCCTGAGATGTGCCGAGTCCCAACCGCCAGTCAAATGTCACAAGCATGTTAGTAAGTAGAGAACACCTTGAGCGTGACTGCAGATTGTTACAGCTAATGAATGCATCTTCTCAGGAGCAATTAAGTGCTACATTTCATTTTCACTGACTCTAAGCCAAAAACCTATTGAAACCTCCTGAGAAAAACCACACAGGGATTCGACTTGGTAGAAATGATGTACTTTTTATGATCAATGGAGGAAATAAGCAAGAGCAAAAGCACAGGCCTGTTTTTTTTTTGTCTTTTATTATGCCTCTCCAAAGATTTGCAAAGTATCTCTGTTCAAGCTGAGCCACAGACTCTTTAGCATACAGGAGGAAACACTCGTCAGATCTAATGTTTATCCGGAGCATCCTCGGTAAAACTGAGCAGAGAAAAGAAAGATCATGAAACTTTAATTCAAAGTGATCATTGTGGAATTGAAAAAGTAAATTAAAAAACAGCTGTAAA
Source organism: Polydactylus sextarius (assembly GCA_016801845.1). Taxonomy (NCBI): domain Eukaryota; kingdom Metazoa; phylum Chordata; class Actinopteri; family Polynemidae; genus Polydactylus; species Polydactylus sextarius. The sequence goes on along the minus strand of CM028906.1, from coordinate 4,209,766 downwards.
TGATTTGTAAAAGCATGAAAAGTTGACTCTTTTATGAAAAAATATCCTCAGATTCATAATCTGAAACCAGATGCAGAAAGCATCCGCAGGGACCTGCGTTTTCTGTCTGTTTCGCAGCTAATCACAGTGAATTATCCTTAAATAGAATAATAGCTCAGAGAATGCTTCAAAACAGTGTGGATCCATTATGGTATTTTGGTTGTTACATGTTCCTTTGCTCTGGCAGCCTTTTCCCTGGAGCAGCCTCAGATATCTGGAAAAGCTTGTCCACATATTAACACTTATTTTCCTCAGTGTCCAAAAACCGATGAGGACATTTCATAGGGCACACGAGCAGCATCCTGATGTTGTTAAATTATTGATCAAACTAAATTATATTTTCAGATTTCAAAGCTTTCACTTTGGTGACCCTGTCTACCAAAGCCTTTATCTTGTCACTGATATCAGACTGGTGTTACAATACAGCTACAGTAAAGATGAAGAACTGAACAATATAAGTGCTACTTTTTTGTTTGTTTTGCTCTTTAACTTGGACACGATAAGGTTTTGCAATCAATCCTGAAAGTCAAGATTTGCTGGAGATCAACCATCTTTCAACAAGCTAGATGGTGACATCAGTGGACCAGGTAGACACCTGAGTTTCAGAAATGCTAGACAGCAGAGCGGCACTTGAGCTTTCTTCAGAGAAAGAAACTGAAACACAAACACTCTCTTTTGTGTCATAGTGCTGATGTCAGCCTCAAGGGGGCGATACAACAGGACGTTTATTGTCTTCTACTGTGTCCTTTGCTTTCTTCTGTTTCCCAGCAGTGAACTAGTGAACAGAAACAACTGCAGAGACAAGTTGTTGTAGTTGATGGTATCACCATTCCAACTGACTCATTGGAAACTTGTTGAGATTCAGGTTTGATGCAGCACCATGAACCAGGTAAATACATTCAGTTCATTAAAAACAGACTTGTCAAGCACATTCTGGTAGAGGTTTGAATAATGAGAGTGGAGAAGGGATTTTCCACCTTCACACAACGCATTTAGTTTATTCATTTATTCATTCCTATATTTTACTCAGTCATGTTCTCAAACTTCAAAAACAGACAATAGAATTGTGCATATTTGTTCATAAACTGTATTTGGTTTTGAAAGTGGAGATGTATAAACATACAGAACGTGGCAGTCGAGGCTGAAGCTGAATCCCATGAAAGATGAATCCTCCAAGCAGAGAAAATGAACCTCAGCGCTTTGTTTCTTTTATCTAAGAACACGGCATCATCCAGAGAAACGAGGGTCAGGTCCAGAAGAATGAATTCAACCTGGATCCAACATGACTTTCATTGTGGACACAAGCTGTTTTTTTAACATAGTTTTAGAATGTATTATTTAATTCATGTATTCAAATGACTTAAGTCTGAAATAAAATTGGACTCCCTGGTGTCATCTGTGAGTCTTTTTTCAGAGTCAGTTCTTCATCAAGTCCTCACCTTCGTTCAAACATGACGACATCGTGATGGTATCTCCAAATATTAACATGGGTCTCCTGTAGGGCAGCATGGTGGAACAGGGGGTTAGCGCTGTTGCCTCACAGCAAGAAGGTCCTTGGTGACCGTCCAGGGTCTACCCTGCTTTCACTCCCCACATCCCCACCCAGACCCCAAGTGGGGGACAAAAGGGTAGAGAATGGATGGCTGGATGGAGCTCCTGTATTTTATTTTTACAATTCAAGGACTTAAATAGAATTTAGTAACAAAATAGAAACTGTCTGTGATGGAAAGACTGAGTGTGTCATTATAAAATGTTGTAATCATAATCTGTTTTTATTGAACACACATTTATTCATGTGTTCAATAGATTTTAATTATTGATCTGTGTTATTTTGTATGGAAGGCTGAATTTTTTACTTGAAAAACATGACAATCTTGTTGTAATTGGTGATTTAACTTGAGTTCTTTATCTGTCTAACTCTGTTTGTACTGCAAACATGTGGCAGCTCAGCCAGAGACATATTTGATTTTGTTTGTATATTTATCTGGGGAATACAAACTTACAAACAGAAATCTAAGCTCTGTTTGCCTTTTCCTTCTGTCTCCTCCATGATATTTTCCACTGATATCACAGCAAAATGGATCACAATAGAAAACGGATGTTGCATGTGTGACGAGCCACTTCCTCCTAGTTCATGTGACAAAAACAAAACAGATTTTCACACTCCTCATGTCCATCCAGCTGAGCACCAGCATAAAAGTTGAATCAGTTAAAATGTGCCATGTATCTATCATGAAGCTCTTTGTAACATATTTACTGGGTTTCAAAGTGCTTCCCTCTCCACACACACACACACACACACACACACACACACACACACACACATCTTTTTACGTTTTCATGTCTGTTACACGTTTGTCTTGCACTCAAATTTTGAAGCCGGTTTGTCTCCTTTTAGAGGTTTCTATTATTCACGTCCCCTCCGTGAGGCTACTCGATCCCATTAGCTTCAAGCGCTGGCAGGCCGGAGAGAGGTGCCGGCGACAAGCTGTCTGAGAGGAGCTCAGTGTGCTCAGTGAGGACAGAGAGCCACTGTTAAACCTCATTTATGGCAGGAGATCAGCTGCTGGCCTCCAAACACTGATACCTTTACTGCTCCAGTTTAAACAAATGACATTTGCCTGTCTGGATGTACATGTTGATGGCTGTGCTCAGTATTTTATGATACAAAAACAAAACCTGAACTTTCCTGAAGAGAGACATTTCTCAGCCTTAATAGTTGTCATCTTGGCTATGCAGAAGAGAGCGAGAGATCACAGATGTATTATCAAACGTGTAAGGAAGGAGAACCTGATGTTGACACTGGGAGTGAGGAAGGCAGGCAGCAAAAATTCTCGTAGGTTACAATCATCATCATTTGTGGTGTATGTTTGATTTGAGATGACAGTACCAGAGAGGTTCCAGTGAATGACACAGCAACACTGTCACTCATTAAAATAAGTTCAGACCAGGTGCAAAGCAAGTTTTTCACATGGCTGGATGGGAACAGAGAAAAATTCACTCAATACTGTATCACAATTGAGATTCAGGTGATGTCACAGAGGATCTGGAAATGAAGGTCACCCGAAGTTGTATAATACAACTTCAATACTTTATAGAGATGGAACAAAAAAGAGGGCATAGAGAAAAGTAAATGGACTGTAGTTCTATAATGCTTTTCTAGTCATCTGTTGACAACTCAAAACGCTTTACATTTTTGCCATTTTGTGCTATTCACATCACAGTGCTATTGACACACCATAGATGAAATAGATATCGGAGGCAAATCAGGATTCAGTATGTTGGCCAAGGACACTTTTGTTTGCTTCTATGAGTATTAATCAAAATAACAATAATAGGAACAAGTATATCTATGGTATTTCTGATGGAGGAGGATGGATGAATACAGTTGCTGGAGTTGGACGGATGGTGTCATATGTCTGACATATGAAAATATGTTTCACTACAGCACTGGGTGTGGATGCCTCTGTGTACAACATGTTTTCTTTCTGTTTGCATTTATGTGAACAAGAAAATCAAACATAAGCTGTGTGTGTGCGTGTGTGTTTATGTATGTTTGTGTGTGTGAGTGACTTTTTTCATTGGAAACTTGTACTTTTCACGTTCATTAACAAAACAAGTGCAAACACTCCTCAACCCTTAACTCACCGAAAGCACACACCAGCTCTAAGTGCCACTTCATCCCTCTCAGTTGTCAACCACCACTACTGTGTGACTCAGCCAACTGGTGAACGAGATACAAAAAACAATCCCGCCTCATTTGACGCACAGTACCTGGGAGTTCACAAAGTCACGTGACACACGGTAGCCTGATATAGACCTGTGACAAAGGCGTGGATGAAACCTGAGCTTGCCAGCCTCTTTTCTCTCTGTTGCTATGACGACAGCAGCCGTTTCCAGTGCCATAGCGTGAAACAGAAACAAAAGAGAGACAGAGAGAGAGAGGGAGAGAGAGGCTCAGAGGACCTATGACCAGACGCTCCACCCACTGGGGGAATTCACAGGTGTAACTTAGCAACCTAATATTAATATAATCTAGTTATTTAGATGAGAACAGGAAATAGCAAGCAGGTAATAAACTCAGCCTGGACACCTTTACCCACAGTTTTTACCACCTCCGACACTTCATTTCCATCCCCCCGACCTGTGTGGCCTTTTCTCTCACAGCTTGTAAGCTGGATTCAGTTCAGTTGAGGGTGTGCTGCTGTTGCTGGCAGGTGTAGGAGCAGGTTGAACAGGTTGTTCCCTGAATGCCACTCTGCTGGGCCCTCCCCTCCTCTCTCCCTCACCCTCTTCAGGCCGACTGCTGATTCACTCTCGCATGTTGGCAGCTCAGTGTGAAGAGATTTTGTTGCCTGTGCACCTGTTCTCATCTGATACTGCCTGAGAATAAGGTAAGGATTTACTGAGGAGGGATTTAATTCTTTGTCGTCTTTCATTTTCTCTGAGAGATGAATATTTGTCTAAATATGTTTAATAAGATTTAAGTCGCTGCTGTATTTTCTAGTGAAACCAAAAAAAAAAATTATAAATATCGTCTTGTCTTGACTTATTTAATAATATTGCTATATCCAGCAACTATAACCTGAATAAGTCAAACTTAAAAAGTATACCATGTTCAAAATTGTTTAAAATGTCCAAACCTTGGCAGTTCAGTTTGTCGCTGCTGCTCTTTCTTGTTAAAGAGTAAAAATCGATGTTTTTATTTTGGATGTGAAAGTAAAAAAAGTAAAAGTTCATCGCAGGGTGACAAGACATCACAACAACACACTTAATGTGAACCACAGGGAATATACACACACAGTGCAATTACACAAGTGTGACTTTCACAAGCAGCTATAGGTGAAGAACTTCATTATAAATAGTTAAATAGATATAAATCACTTTTCTTTAAGTAAATAAAGTAATAATCATTAGTATCACTGTCATATTTATTAGTAACAGCCCCCACAGTAAATAATTACAACTTGTGTTGTAGGTGAAATATTTACATAGAAAATTGAAAGATGATAGATGTCGTTAAGTAATCAAGGAAGTGGAAAATTACATGACATGTACCTGATCTTTGTTGACCTACTGACACCTACTGAGGTTGTGCGATGTGATAAATATCACAACCGTTTATTAGCAGGTGATAAATAACATATTGAAACATTTGTGTATGGGTTTGTACAAGAAGTGTGTGTGTGTGTGTGTTTACATATTATGTTAACTCTAGGAACAGAGAGGTGTCAGTAAAATGATCGTTCAGCTGATGACCGGTGCACTGACGCATGTGATAATATATGGGAACAGGAAGTGACACGAATTTACAGGAAACATTGCTTGTTTCCTTTTAAAATTCAGTTTTGTGTGATATTAAAATATTTCCCTGCTGACCATGGTGAACACAGTCAAGTCAAAACAAAGATGTTAGTATGCGGTGCTGCCTGTTACACTGGTTCCACATTCACTTGTCTCATTTATAACAGACGTTGTGGTGAAGATTTTTATGATCCACAGTGTGAGTTCACTACGTTGGGATTCACACTTCCATGTACTCTGATTAATATTATTGTTATTCTTGAACTGATCTCACAATCACAACAATGAACTCCACCTGGTCTCCACAATCACTGTACTGGCAGCAGTGATAGAGAAAATACATGAATATAGTAGAATTTATAGAACTTTTTTCTATTATATTCTCAGTGATATAATCATATCATATAATTGGATAAAAATGATAGAAGATAAAAAAGTCTTTTTTTCTGTGTGTGTCTGGGTCTGTAGACAGTTTTAAACTACATATGTATGATACATATGACCTTTAGCTGCTGTTTCTAAACTGGAACTAAAACCTGTACAGGTTGTTACTGGTTGTTGGTTCATCCATAGAGGAGTTAATTACTTTTGTCCTGTGTTTTATTGTGTCTGTTCACCTGCCAAGAGACTACACAACTTATTTGCAGTCTATACAATATAAATAGCCACAGAAATTGTAATGTTTGGGCTCAAAAATTGTGTTTACTATAGATTGTGCATAGAATAGATTTTTCTCTGTGAAAATGTTCTGTCAGATGAGTCACATCACCAGCTTTTAACTTACAAGCGCTGAGGATGCTCAATAATAATTTTCATTCAGCGAACTTTAATCTGTTGGTACAAATGAACCATCAGTGTATTATTATTTTCTCTGCTTGTGATGTTACGACCTCTAAATTGGTTCGGCCCCCTCGTCTCCACTTCTGTCTGGCAGATTGAGCCATTTTCTTTTTAATGATGTGCTTTTGGGGTCATATCATCAACAAACTCGAGCTGTTTTGATTGATCCTGCATCCACGCAGTTGGCCACGCCATTAACAACCCACAAGTTTCCTATTTATTTCCTATAGACCAGAAAGAACAACACAGAAACATGTATGATGAGTGGATGATAAACTCATTGACAAACTGATATATCAGATATTTGCTACTTATTTCCAGTTTGCGGTAAACTTATGTTTTAAAATATCACAATTTCTAACAAACACATAACAACAGGAAAAACTAGAAATCTGACATTCCCACATTTGCATGTTTAGACTTCACAAGAGAAATCTTATTCAGACCTCACAACAGGAGTGACAAAGAGGCCTGTGGGGGAATAAGTGGTGTCAGGGTCATTTGTGTAGCAAGTGAACACATGGCTCAGTGGAGACGGAGTTAAAAAAGTCAGCAGTAGCAAAAGCAGCTCATGATGTCATGGTTGTGGTGTATTTAGTTCATGCTGAGCGCACCATCACCTGAGCAATTCCTTGAAAGACAAGATCAAGCATTTTTCTTTATAACTCATGTCAGCACACACGACCTGTGCTGCCATTTAAGGAAGTGATTGTTTTGTTCTTCAAAATAAATGGGCAAAATGGAAATGGCTCGCTGCACACTGAGCCTCTGTGAGCGGTCAGGGGCAAGTTTAAAAGCTGTGACGAACAAACAGTTCAGCGCCCGTGGCTACTTTCTGATAGTGCTCATCCTGGGATGGAGGTAAATGAACTCCTGCATCCCTAGGTGTTGTGTGTGTGTGTGTGTGTGTGTTTATAGTTCTCATCCATATAACACTGTTGTCATGAGCAGATTAAATTTGCTTAGTTGCTGTTAAACCACATTATTTTGTGCCTTTTATGGCTTTAAAAACAATAGTTTAAACTCAAGGTCCACTTCCTTTCTTACCCCAACTTAATCTTTTATTGATATCTACCTTCAAGAAAGTGTTAGAAAAAAGTCCCAAAGCAACAAAATATTGCAATAGAACAAACTTTATTTACTGATGAAGACCATGTGTTATGTTCAACAACTTCCAAACAAGAAAGTAGACTTATTATTATCATTATATATTATTATTATTATTATTATTTCATCAGTTTCAAAGACCATAAAGAAACTGTGATTGAAACTGTTATTATCATGCTATTCAAATGCAAAATCTGCTCAAACTCTTTTACATCAAAATGAAACATAATAATGATTTTTGTTCTCTCATTTATTTCAGAGAGGAAGATGGGATTGTATTTAAAAATCACAGCAGGCCTCCTTCTGATTATGCACGCCTTTCACCCGGCATTGCTCCAAGAAACAACTGACTCTCCCGGGAGAACGATTGATAAGAGTTGGCTACGTGGCCTCGCCAAAAATACAGCTGACAATCAGAACAGTGCAGCTGGTGAAGAGGAGGAGTATGATCATATTCCTGATACTACCACTGTGGAGCCAAGCAATGATTATGGTGGGGTGGCATCTGGCTACATGGCAATTGACCAAAATATACCAGAAAATAAAACAGCCGAAGACCTAATCACCACGACACTGGCTGATGAACTGCCAGACATCACCCCTTCTGCAACGACTACAACCACAACTGTAGATAACAGTAACTCAAGCCAGGTCAACATGACACAAGCTGAGGAGGAAACTCATAACTCAACAACAATCCCTCAAACCAACATCACTACTCAAAACTCCACCAGTTTCCCAGATTTCTTCAATCATACCGACTTACAGTCAACAACCTTGGCTCCAGAGAGCAACATCACGCAAGAAACCACAACAAAATCAGCAGAAGATATAGAGTTGACTGACACCACAGAATCTACCAGCACCATAACTACAACCACAGCAATGACACCAGAGATAAATGAGACAACCACCACATCATCCACAACACCATACCCCTCTGAGACCACAAAAATCATCTCTGAGACTACAACTGAAATTATCCCTGAGACTACGACTGCCGATGTCACAGACGCACCTGATATCGGCAACAAGGCGGGCGACGATGCTGCCTCAGGGAGCAGCTCAGAAAGAGGTACTGCTAATGTTTCAGGTGTCACAGTATCTGGTGCACATTGAACTGAAACCAGCTTTGTGTGTCTCCCCAGGAGCATACCATCACTCACCAAACAGAAACCAGGATGACAATATTTATGACCACTTTCAAGTTGTCCTGACTAACTTGGGTTGGGGAGGGGTTACAGTTTATCAAAAAAGACACAACCATCCGTCAGATATCAAACTTTGGAGGCTTTGCTGTCCGTTGCTCACGAGCACATTCATCACTGTTACTTGCTTTCCACATTGCCTTTTTCTGCCCTTTTCCTTGACCCACATTTGCCTTGCACCTATTTTCCCACTGTCAGAGGACAAATGCTCCTTCTTTCAAAAGGAAAAGGTTGGTTCAGGTTTCAGGTGCTATCGATGTGACTGCTATGAGTGAAGGGATCTATTACAGCCGCCTTTTCAGCCGTACAATGAAACACTGTTATAGTGACGGTGAGGGAGGGGGGTCAAAGATATTTGTGCCTCTGTGCAGGAGCGTGAGACTGCCCTTTGACTACCAGATTAATCTATCTATCTATCTATCTATCTATCTATCTATCTATCTATCTATCTATCTATCTATCTATCTATCTATCTATCTATCTATCTATCTATCTATCTATCTATCTATCTATCTATCTATCTATCTATCTATCTATCTATCTATCTATCTATCTATCTATCTGTCTATCTGTCTGTCTGTCTGTCTGTCTGTCTGTCTGTCTATCTATCTATCTGTCTATCTGTCTATCTATTTATCTATCTATCTATGCTTGTAAATCTACTTTTTCTCCAAAATAATGTATGTGGGTGAGCTGTAGATACCAACACCATGGCAAGAGGAGAAAAAAGGCCTTTAGAGAGACAGTGTAGGCTTGAGATTAAAATAAAATCACATCAGATGTGACAGCAGGACATAACAGTAAGTGACGATGGCAGTAAACATTGGAAAGCAGTTGTGAGACTGCGGGCAACACAGAAAGAAAAAAAACCTGTCTTACTGTTACCGTTACAGGCACAGCGTGTGCACAAAAACTGTACAAAAAGCATAGAAGGCTGAGAGCGGATAAACACGTACATTATGGAATCTGTAAAAATCAGACTATACGGCAACTTCACTTTTACTGACACTGGCAAATAAGAAACATCAACTCACCTCTGCTGCTTCACATTAGCAGAGCAAGATAACATAGAGCTGAGTCGTGATCTTGTTTAGTTGTAATAAAATGCAGTATTTAGTCATACCTGATGATGATGACCTGATGATTGCACACCAGAAAAGAACGGTAGGATTTGCGGTTCTGCACTAAACTTTGTAGCAGCTTAACACATTGACTGTATATAATGACGGACAATGTGATGTTCCCAAAAAGTGTAGCCAAACCATCTGGATCTCCTCCTGTTGACTGGCTGCAGTATAGATCATAAACCCACATTCATGCCAAATATGACTTCTGTCAGTTGATAAATGATCAAGCCTTCATTCTTCTGATGAGTTTGGTTTTGATTACTTAGATTTGATGTCACTTGAAAAAAAACCATCAACATCATAATTGACTATGGATGGAATTCATCCACACTGATGGGCTTGGTGTCGCCATATGACATCATGTTGTGATATGGCAGCACTCATTATCCAGGATATTTTGACTTTATGTTTATGTGCATCATCTTTAGAGATCATCATTGGTCCAGTTTAGTGGTTGTTGAGCTACACCAAGTAGTACCAAAGTAGTGGACGTACCATCAGGCCAATATTATCATCAATAGAATCAGAGTAGCTGAAAATACTTAAATACCTCATGTGTTTAGGGCGAAATAGCTTATTTGCATGCATTTTAATTTTTTGGTGCCACAAGAAAAGTCCATGAGAGAAAAATAGAGTAACTGACCCTTGAATATAAAACTTGTTTATCAGCCAATATTCAAAGGTGACCACATCTCCCTCAGGCAAGACATAAGTAGAAGTTAACACTCATATTTTGTTATGGATATTTGCAAATTATAGGTAGGTGAAAAACATGTAAGAAAACCATGTCCCTTTTGGTTCAGTTTGGCCGAGGCTGGAGATAAATTGAGTCGTTTGTAGATAAACAGAGCACATTCCCGATGCTGTGTGTAAGACCTTCGCAGACTGAGGACTGCACTTGATTTCCTGCTCATTTCTGACTTTCAACCACCTTTCCATGTAATTTACAGCTCCATGGGGCTGTCACATAAAGACACATTAACGTCCTTGTGCAGTAGTGCTGTTTCCAACTTCAGCTACAGTTCTTTTTTAATTAGTTTTAATTAGTTTTTTTTTTTTTTTGTGTGAGCGTGGTAATGTTGTCTTGTGGTGCATATGTAACAGCTATTGTTAGAAGTGAACAGGTCAGAATTTGTCATTCTAATTAAAACCAACTCATATATGGCTGTAAGGTATTAATAGCATGATAATATATATTTACACATGAAAAATTGCAATCCAAAACTTAAAACTTATGTCATTTGCACTTTAGGTGTATCATGTTTAATGTGACTGAAATGAGTGTGACTGGTGCTGCTACGCGCTGTCTTCACACACTATATGGTCTGATTTGGTTGTAAAAAAATGAATTAAATATCGTATGATAGCATCTAATGTGACACTTAGTAATATTTCGCCTTATTTAAATGACAAGCGCAGCTTGCTGTCTTAAAATATTCACATTTATTCAAGAAATTATGGTGATTTTGGCACGCTAATTGCATTAATTATTGCAGCCTAAATGAAACAGTTGACTGACTGAGATGCATGTCTGTGCTGCCACATTTTAAAAAAAGAAAAGAAAATCACATTTCAACCATAATTATAATTATGAGACAATTAACCCTAGAGGACGGCAGTGGATATAAATACTATTATTGTTGCTACATATATTTATGACACTCAGTCTCTCTCTCTCATGTCATTCCTCGTCAACCTCACCCTTCCTATTTCCTGAAATAATAGGTTTGGCGTCAGATGCAAGGGAGAGTAACAGAGCAGCATGGGCTGCTGTGCTGGGGATGGCGTTGGCTGTGGCGTGTGTAGGACTGGTGGCCTACGTCATCCTGAAGAAGAAACGGCAGAAGGCGTTCTCTCACAGGAAACTGGTGGAGGAGTACCCTTCAGATCCAGGTATGTTGCTTCCCACACCTCCACGGAAAAAAATGGAAATATATAATTACCACTATGACTATTATTACTTCATCATGGTTTAATTAGGGTTGCCAACTTATTCTTACAAATGAAAAAAAAAAACTCCTCTGGTAGGTTGGCAGCAGATTGAAAATCTCAAAATATGATACGAAAATAAATGATGCTTAATATGGAACCCATAATGAGTCACAGTCTCAGTGACTTACTAAGTTCGACAATTTTGGGAAACAATCTGAAACAATATATATAACAACCTGCAGGCTATAAGCACACAGGCTGAGATAACAGTGGTTGGCTGGTGGATGTAGTAGACTGGGGTGGCAGGTAAGCAGTCTTCTCTAAAGATAAAGGGGAAATCAGACAGACCTGGGGATGACGCAACAGTCCAGTGGGGCTCCATCAACAGGCGGAATTATACAAGTCATACTCATCTACCAGGGGGTTTGTCCAGATGTTATATACTGTTATATAGTTCGCTAGATGTCCATGATGCATCAAACAAAGGGATGGGATCATTGAACAGTTCACAACTATTTCTTGACAAGCTCCAAAAACTGTCTGCAACTGCAAATGAGCAACATTCTAGGCTGTTTTTGGATTTTGCAGTCCACAAATATCCTCCATGAAAGTATGAAGTATCGTACAACTCCAGGTGTCCACTGACGCTCCATGTTTGATTCCAACTGATGTTGGAAGAATCTCAGAGCTGATAAGTTTCCATGACATGTCTGTTTCTGTTCATGTCACCTGGGTCCTTTAAATGAACACCTTTCTGTGCACAAAAGGATCACGTCTTGCAGCTGTTTTCAGTTTGACATAGGTATGTAGTTCAGATTGCAGACAGGGCAGGTAATTAGCTGTGTTACATAATCCATATAAAAGCTAACCTATGTTTTTTAAAGAGTCACTCCTATAGGTTCACACATTTCACATATACACCACCACTACTCAAACATTCTCTCAACATCATATGAATAGTTTATGTTTGACCAAAGTAGACTCACCATTGCTATAAACACAAGTGACTGTTGGAGAAAGAAATATTCAGTAGCTCAAGTTTCAACTATTTAACTTGCCACATTTTTCAGTTCTCAGACTCGACAACAGTGAACCTTTGGATTTGAACTTCGGCGGTTCGGCCTATTACAACCCAGGACTCCAGGGTGACAACATCCAAATGACCAACTTTCCAGGACGGCACCGAAACTGAAAAGACTCCTCTTTTCAAAACTCATGAACATCTCCCACCACATTGTTCTTTTTTCCTAAATGAGAATATTGGAGAAGGTGAAAATTTATGGACAGAAATTAAGAAAAGGAGTCTGTGTCGATCTGTTGTCAGCCACCACAGATGATAGTAAATGTCAGATTAGGCGTTTGTGTTGAGTAGATTTATTGCACTGGAATAGAAGGATCACTGGAGGCAATTAATCTGAAGTCCACTGCCACAGCCAATATTAACTGTCAGCCACTTTATGTATGTTGCCAAAGGAAATAAAATGAAGAATTTGCTTTGCAGACAATGAAGGATGTTAAAAATTAATATACTTTTTAATAACTTCTGTTTTAATTTCAATCAATTTGTCTCATAAGGAGCTACAAATAATAATAATAATAATAATAATAATAATAATAATAATAATAATAATAATAATAATAATAATAATAATAATAATAATAATAATAATAATAATCTATAGTGAGTAAGTGAATAGAAGAAACTTGAATGTGGTTCCTGCTGATTCAAAACCTGTCAAATAAAAGTGCAGAGCAGGACGCCTGTTGATCCGTTTGTAACAAAAGTTAGATGCCGCAGTGAACAACAACATTAACCCATATCAGCTGTCACCTGCTGCTACAGCATGAGGAAAGAAAAAAAACATGATCAATTTTAGCTGCGTTTTCAGTCACAGCCAGAAATTGAGAGCTGAACCGTCAAACCAAAGACTTGAATTAGTTTCTTCTAGAAGCAGTGAGGGAGGTGGACGGTGGAGGGTGTTTTGTTATTCATAGACCAAGGGTTTTGGTATTCAGGAAGGGAGTTGTCTATGTGGTCTCAGCACTAACTCAGTAGCAACAGATATATTATTACAGTTAATATTCAGACCTCCAGGTGTCAGAAAAGAGAGATCAGTTTCTCATAGTGACAGCGGGCACCTTGAAGAGTTTTTACCTGCTGAATAAATGATTGTACATTTTTAAAAAATTATATATTTTTATTGTGATTCTCCAGTTTTTTATTTTCTTTAAGTGTCTGTGGATATAGCAATAATTAATAGTTTCTTACTTTTTTGTGTTCTCAATGAAATACAGACTTTTATACATGTGAAAAACAAAGCATCCAGAAAATACATCTTTTACCTTCCTCTATCCTTTCACTCATCATTACCTGAGTGAAAGCATGCACTCGATCAATATGCGCCTTAGACATTGATTGATATGTGCCTCAGCTTGGCCTCAGCAGCCATCAATAAATTGCAGATGTGTGATTGTTTTGTTTTGTTTTTTTCTTTGTTGTGGTCTCGTTAGACACATTAGACTCGTTATTCAGCAACAAACATGATGGTAGATCTGCCTCCTCTCTTCCTTGCTCTAATTTCAAACATCAATCAGCGAGGGAGGTATTTCGTCTGCTGTGATAAAGAATTGCAGTGATTACTGCAGAAATAACGCAGGATAGATGGATGATGGAATACTTCTTACGCTGCTTACCACTTCCTGTAAAATGTAATGGAACTCGATGAAGCCTTAATAAACAACCAAACAAACTTTAAAAATGTTTTTCTTCATTTTGTGATTTGATTTTAAATGTTTTCACATGAACACACTATTTATTCAGTATTAAGACCACATTTGGCAAAAGGGATGTGTTTGTTTGGCACAGAGCTAAAATCCATTAAGCAATGCCTCGCTAAAGAATGTAAGCTACATATTTTATGGGGGTGGGGAGGGTGAGGCAGGTTAATTCACACTTCCAGCTGCGCAAAATTAATTCGAATGAAATTAAATGATTGGTATCTTAACCGAGGCAATGTCAAAGTTATTATTGCCTAAATACAAATTCATCTGCTTCAAGCTAACCTGCTGGAGTGAGTGAATGAGTTTAACCTATGAGCCCACACTGCTGTAATAACCTCACACCACTTCTTTCTTTATCAGATGAGCCTTTACAACAATTACAGCGGTCAACAGTGCATTGTGCTGGAATCATGTAGTTGGTAATGAACATGAGACGTTTACATTAGGGTGGAGAGACAGAATCACAGTATTTTTCCTGCCATCACGCTGATTGGTTCAATATCTGTACGTTGAGCCACTAAAAATAATTTTAAAAGAATCCAGGTCCTTGGCTCCAAAGATACTTTGGTTCATTGTTCTTGGTTTGCAGAATCTCAAGTCCTTAGGGTTCTATGCTACAAGGACTTATGGGTCCCAGAATTGTAGCTTCAGAGTCCTCTGATTCCAATGTCGTATGGTCCAAAGTTCCTGTTCAGGTACCTAGATTCATTAATATTATCCAGATTTTAATTACTACAATGACCCTGACTATAACCCTAATAGTCTCACAAGAGTAGGCTTATTAGAGAGTCATGTCACTGATACCAGGGAACACAAAACCCAACAAGTTCCCACAATGATCCCCATCGTATGGTATTTC
Organism: Polydactylus sextarius; assembly: GCA_016801845.1. Lineage (NCBI taxonomy): Eukaryota > Metazoa > Chordata > Actinopteri > Polynemidae > Polydactylus > Polydactylus sextarius. The sequence continues at coordinate 4,194,569 of CM028906.1, read as the reverse complement.
AATCAAGTACAGTGTTGGTGAAAGAGAGATACTGGGAGAGCACAAATGTAGAACTGGGAACCACATGTCCTTTTATCAAGTTCTTATGATGTATCTAATAGATTAGAGCAACACAGGACCTGTGCTGACATTAGCCTCACTATGAGTATCTTTTATTTTCCAGGTGGAATAGCTTAAAGTTTTGAAATTCATGAAGGGACCGGTGTGTCAAAGGAATAGTTTGACATTTCGAGTTCAAAAGTACAAAAAGTGAGATGAGAAATATAAAAAAGTCAGCTGGATCTTCCCCCCACTGTAACTCCTGCTCAGAGGGGATTCTTTGTACTGCACTCACAACTATACAGTAAATATTTAGCACAAGCCCAGCAGCTAATTATCTTAGCTTTGCACAAAGATTAGAAAAAAGGAAAACTGTGAGCCTGGTTTAGTCCAAAGCTAACAAATATGCTGCCAATAAAGCTCACAAAAAACAGACTCTATATCTACAGATGTGCTTAATGTCCATTTAGTGTACCTATTGTGAAAAGTTGACATATCATCAGAGTTCATATTCCTTAAAATAAAAACATGAGGAGAGTTCAAAGAAGATTAAAAAAAGCCTGCCAGTAGTTGGAATAAATCATTGCCGTGTCCTAATGGACCTGAAATTCCCAAGTTTTAGTTAATAACAGAGGAAACGTTAGGGAGCAGTCGGAGGCATATGGAGGTTGGTGTGTACAGCTGCTGCTTCAACCTCTGATGCCAAACCAGCCTTTATTAATCCAAAGAGGCAGATTCTGGTGAAGAAGGGAACAGCTTGAACCCCACCGTTTCTGGCAGACTCTGGAAAAATACCAGCCTCTTCATCTAGTGAAATTTGTGATACACATGAGGAACAGCATGTGCAATTTCAAATCTTGCTCCTGAATAATTAAAATGTCACCTGTCTTGTTTGTGCAAACATGTTGTGCAGCTACATGATTCTGCATTACTGTCATATTTGTCTCTACTTTTAGAGTTAGTTGAACTGGTTGCTGCAGTTACATCTAATGGGCGTGAAAGAGCCTCCTGCTTCATTTCTTACATTGCTAGCTGTTCAAATGTCAGATTGTTGTTACAATGTTGTCTCTTGAAATCAAGTATCAGAAAGGAAGGCAAAGTATGGGAAGAGCATTGTTAAATATTTGTATATCAGCTGTCAGCATGATGAATATAAGATAAATACAATAAAGAGATTATCTCAATGTGCGTCATAAGAAATAGCCGAGAAACAAGAAAAATATCACTGCTTCTATGTCTGTGGTTAAATATACAGCTGGAGAAGAGGGCATGTAGTTTATCTTTGCTTAGAATAAAGACAGCAAATAAAGGATAAATGATCTGAATAGCTTTGTTCAAAGCAGTGTAGAGTTGTTCTGATACAAATACTAGTCTCAGAAAAGACTCTGATGCTTCTGGGATCTTGGATTAGTTCTCTTAACAAGAGTCTGATCCCACATCAAACATTATAGTTTCACAACAGGATAAAACATTTAGTCTTTGCTAACCAGACTGTTGTTAGCTAACAACAACAACAAGCTAGCCTGCTAACTTCAACCAGAGACTGTGGTCCTGGTTCAGGTCTGGGGTCTTGGTGAACTTGGTCCTAGTTCTCATCCCTGAGCACAACCAGAACTTACTGTCGCCACCTGCAAGCCAAGATGGTAAAACTGCACTTTACCATCACTACCGTGCACTACATGACACAGCTAGCTAGTCAGTGGCTAATGAACTTTCAAAAATAAAGTCCTTCTATATAGCAGTCAACATTCAAAAATCTGAAATACTTTGAACAGACTTGCAGTTTGCTGTTGAAGACTTGTGACCTTACATGGATTTTCCATTAAGCACTTCACATCTGTTTTAAAATACCTCCATATTTTCATCTCTACACTCTACACCTTGCTATCTCTGACCATCCCTCACTATATGTACGCTCACTCATGAATTTCCTGGTTTTTATCTGAAAGCTTCACCTCCATCATGAAAGGTCATATGACTTAAAGTGGGACTAAGTGAACACAGCGAAGGGGGAGTTAACTCATGTGGATGCTGCCTGTGAACTGGGACACAGCTAACGTTAGCAGTGATAATTCAACAACAGATAATTTAACAACTAGTTTTCCCAAGAGACAAAAAAATGTGCCAGAAAAATGTGTTTTTGAAGATAAAAAAAGAATCTCGATTCTGTCTTAATTGGATGAACTAAGTTTGGGGCAGGCCTGCAGGGAATTACCTATAAGTGAGTGTAATATTCCCAGAAGTATGTAAAACTAACATGCTGCTTTTGTGTGAGGTAGGTGTGTAGGCTTTGTTATGCATGTTAAAGGTACACATCAACTGACAGCTCAGACTGTTGTGACATTTAAGAGATTCCTACTAACTATTTAAAAGCAAAGTCAATAGGATGAGAGAGAGAGTAAGAAAAGAGGCCAAACAGCAGGTTAACATTCTCCCTCCGTCACAGTGTCGCTGAACAGGTCGGTTGCTCTCTGCAGCTTCTACGTTAACTGTATGTGTGTGTGTGTGTGTGTTGTCAGTCAGTGATCTTTCCACACTGCTGCTGCTATCAGGTCACTGTGGCGGATCTGAAAGGTCAACGTTCCTCCTCTGACAGAGCCCTGTTCCAGGGAAGATAAACAAATATGAAAGGTTTTCAAATACACCAATGATATGGGGGAATGATGTTTGCATAGACGGGTGGAGAATACTATACATACATACATACATACATACATACATACATACATACATACATACATACGTGTATATATATATAGGACAAGCAGGGCTGTGTTAACAGTTATGCAAATTTTTACGGTAACATGCAACAGTATTCAAAACATGTTTTTTAGACAACAGACATTATCAACCTCAGGGACGGCTCAGTTTGAATGTCACTGACATTAAAGCTCTTACATGTGAGCAGCTACTGAACTTAGCATAACCGGCTAGCTGTGTCTCATCTCATCTTTTATTACCATGTTGTACCTCAAGGAATGTTTGTAGTAGTTGTAATTTTAGCATTTGTTAGCTTTAATTGAACATTTAATGAGTGATTCATAGTCTGCTGTATTGTAGGTGTAAGTAGCTATGAGGTCATTTTAAATGTTCATTAATGTATAGTATTCATTGACAACCTTACTGTAATATGATTCAAAAACAGATTATATTTTCTTCAAATTAATATGTAGTGAGTTATTAATTGTTTCTACTGGTTATACATGCATAATGGGGCAATGACTGAGGTCACAATCAGAATGAAACAGTTTATTAATTGAAATGAAATTGAATAAAAATGAAATTAGTTCATTAACAGTAGATTTTGAGGTGTCAGTTTAAGATTATAGTTGGGAGGAGATATTATTAAGAGTACAGAGTTCATCTGTTTGTGGATTCCTCACCAAACCCACAACATAAAAACTTGTCATGCAGGCATATTTACTTTAACTACACACTCTTGTTTTGGTTCAGCTACAATATTTGGTGACAGGGGAGAAACTGGTTGCAAATACTGTGACCTCTCTGTTTTGTGCACTGACCTCTTTGTTTCTTCTTGCTTTCACTAATAAGGACATGATATATATCACAGGAAATTAATATGATTAAGGTGGATATCTGCAGCTCCAGTAATCATTTGCATTTTGTCAAATCGGAGAAACTGAGAGTGACTCTTAGTCTGGCTGTCGCACCAAGCTCGTAGACGGAGCTTGGTCTGGCAAAGATCCCATATACAGGAAGCTCTCAGGGGTGGGATCAGCGGGTGTCTATCATTGTACTAATGGACAGAGCTACAAAAACCCCTGATTCTGATGATGTATCTGTAGCGACAGAAATGGAAAACCTCACCGGTTGTAGTTTGCTATCTTTTGCTCCATTTTCAAAAATAAATAAATAAATAAATAAATAAAAAAAAAAAAAAAATAGATATTAAAGCTATTAATTAATTAAATGTATTTAATTACAAATTATTCATTAAAGCTATTAAAATCTCTTAAAACAGCAGCTACAGCTGAATCAAACATTACTGCTCCTCCATGTTGGCTGTAAACAAATGTGTTTGCAAAAAGCTTGTTTTTCATTGGATCGCAATTTTTCAAGATTGGGAGGAGCAGAGTTGGCAGACAGGTGGGCCAGACTGACTGAATGTGAAATTCAATGTAGAGTCACAGGCATTATGTGTGTACCCAGGCTTATTGACTCTGTCTGGTAACAGTAAACATTTGAAACATTTGGTTTTCTCATTTGTTAATAATAGCACTGCCTTTAATATTGTTCAGGAAGGAAACCTGTACTGTGATGTTTTACCTCTATTGGTCATGTAGTGTTGAGGTTTGTTAAAGAGTGCAGTTTTATTTTCTTTTTTTTGTATCAAATGAATGACTGCAGTTGAAATAATGAATATTATATATTATATAAGACTCTTGAAAAACTGCTGTTTTTTCTGTGTTTGTTCATTTTTGGCTGTGTCTTGTCACAACTGATAGAATTAGTTTTGTGAAAATGAACTTATATTCTGATTTTTAATTGAGACTTACAAACTTACAACTTACAAACAAGTGCTGTTGAAGCTAGGAGTCTCTCTGTTATTCAGGAAAAATAAAAAGCCAAACAAGTATATTTATAGAATTTTAAAAATCAATACATCTCAAGAGGCAGAGTAAAACTACACAACAACACGAAAAAAAAAAAAAAAAAAAAAAAAAAAAAATGGCAAGCACAAAGATTTTAAGAAGAAATCACGCTCAAGGCTTTTTAAATTCTCTGGATGATGCGTGTCGATCAGCTCAGTTAAGTCATTTTGTACTGCGGTCCACCTCTATTATGCAGCTCTTTGGACTTAAGGCAAACAGATGATAATAATATAAAAAAGAATAGAACATTAACCAGACTTTGGACAAGTATCATTTTAAAGATATGAAGGACAGAGGTACCAAGAGCAGATTTATGAATAAAAGTGAGTGCCAGCCAGCTCCTCCATAAAAAGTACAGTGATACATTTGATTTCAATCCAGTAAAAATCAGCGAGGGTCCAGAATGACGTCAAAACATAATGACTATCTTCATCAATTCTTTATAATCAATCAGGTAAATGTGCTGTCTGTCTGCTGTGTCCGTACATCATCACAAAAGTTTCACATTCTTTCAGGACAGGTTGGGTGACATTTCCCTCATTGGAAACTTGATAAGGTCAAAATCTATTTAAAGCAGATTTCAGAGTATATGCTTAAAGCAAGTGTCAGCTTGTTGCAGACTAGTTCCCTCAGCTCATTTCCTCATTGCCTTGAAGTGCGAGCCGTTCCCATGAGGACCAAGAACATGAAGTTGCTTCACTTAAAAGGCTTCGGGAAAAGAGCAAGTGGAGTCTCAGGTGTGGAAATCACCCTGCAGGTCTCTCAGGACTCTGAATCCAGGGGCCTCATTTATAAAACTGAGTGTAGAGTCCATCATGAAAGATTGTGCACAAACCATAATATCTACGTGTGCATGAAAACATACTGAGACATAAAACCTGTATGCAGTTATCTCTTTAAAAATGTCAACATGCAGTGAGATGTGCATGTGTGCACAACAAGGTTAGTATCGTCAACGAAAACGAACGAAATAACAAAAACTAAAATTTAAAAAAAATTTCCGTTGACTGAAATGAATAAAAATGACAATTAAAAGAAAAAATGATCACTAACTGAAACTGTATAGTGTGTTTACAAAACTAACTAAAACATACAGAAATTATAGATAAAATGTCCTTTGTTTTCGTCTTTGTCAATTTTTTTATAAGCCTTTTGGATTAATATGATGATTATATGTTCAGTCGGTTTGTGCTCACTGCGTTACCTGGCTAAATGGGGACAACTAAAGTTGGGAGAAAGCGGCAGAGTCCTATATGGAATTTTTTTGACTAGGACAGCAAGACAGATAGGAGCAAGTGCATTGTAGAAACAGGTGACAGAATTTGTGGGATACTTCTCAAGGGAAAAAAAAACCCCACAAATCTGAAAGTCCATTTGAGAAGCTCACATAAGACGGCTTGCGAGTACTTTGACCAAATAGCCTTTCTGATTTGCTCCCCTGAAAGACAATCAAATTAATTAGTCCTGTTGTTTCAGATTGAGCCCCGTGAGACTCCTGGCTGTCAAGAAATGTGATGTGTGCCTCATGAATCTATAATTTTGTTTACTAAATAAACTAAATTAGAGGAAAAAAAAGGTCAAAACAAAATAAAACTAAACTATAATGAAAAATCCAAAACTATTATAACCTTGGTGCACAAGCTTTTAACTCCTCCCAGTGTTAGCCCACAATAATCCATAAATAGTCAATGAAACATAGGACACAAATACGCAGTGACTGGCCTGTCACTGAACAAGAGATTGAGACGTCTGCTGACAGAAAAGCAGCCGAAATCTGCGGATGGTGAAATCAAGGTGCTGCTCACTGAGACTGAACACCGTGAAAAAATAAGAGAGTGGGAAGATGTAGCAGCTGCAGTCAGCTGAGGACAGATTCTGAAGTTAAAGAGAAATGGGTCAGATTCATAGGAAGAGGCCAAAAAAAGGAGTCACGTTTAGTTCTAATCACAGCTAAACCATTATAGGTGAACTCACACAGTATTTAAATAAATACAGAAGAATAATAACAGAAGAAGAAGACAGTTTAATTTATTTATATTGTTTCCACAGTCTAAACTGTGTCGGTGGCTGTGAATACATCCAGCTACTGTCTCTGTTGCATCAGCTCCAAATGACTGCAGCTGTCATGTGTCTGTTCATAATCAGCACATCATTTGTTCTTGTAATGTAATGACACAAGCTTCTTCATGGACGCTGTCCTCAGCTGCAGGAGCCACTGAGCGGTGCCTGATTTCATAGAACGACACAAACCTGGATAATTTGTCTCTTTTTTTTTTTTGTTATTTTCATCAGAGAAATTAATTCAATTTTGTCATCTCACAGCCTCGTTGCTAATTAGTTTGTTGAGAAATTATGTGTAGAAATCAGCACCAGAATTTTTATGAATCCTGACATTTTTGGTAAAAGATTCATATGCATTTGATGTTTTTGTCCATTCACATAAATCTAAAGATACAGTACAAATGTATCTGACCTGTAACTGACCTAAAACTTTAACTTTAATTGTTTTTATTGGCTGTTTACATTGGCTAAACTATTCAGATCCACTGTATGTTACCTGATCTGCACCAAACAAAGTTAACTACTGACTGGTGAACATAATGAAACAGATGTTTCCCAACAGAAGAAGCGTGCATATTAGAAATATATTTACTGCTAGGATTTAAAAAAAATAAATGTGACCTACGAAAACTCAAATGAGAAATGAACAGTTTTCTGCTAACAGCTATTTTTTTTTTAGTAATGATGTGTTTCATTAGGTCACCTGTCAATGGCATCTTAATTAAATTTGTGTCACTTGTTTGCACAGAAACAAACTGAGCAAACATTCCTTGCAGCCTCTCCAACACATCTTGTGTCCACTGAAAAGCATCAGACAAACATAGATTTTTAACACAAATCTGGTTTATTCAGTTTTGTTATTTGTTTCAGAGAGGAGATGTCTGCATAATAAGATTCCAGAGAAACAAGCTGAATTGAAGTTAAGCCAAACGTCAGTTACATGACCTGGGTCCTGTGTTTGTTTCAGAGAGGAGGACTCTGTGGATAGTTCTGCTCTTGGTATAAATCTTTTGAATGTTTGGATCTTAAGTTAAGCTGAACAAAAAGTAGTGTGAGCTCTGGTAGTATTGCCTTTGTGGATAATTCACCTCCTGCTTAAATCCCCCTGAAAGCCCCTCCACCCCCACCCTCATCCTCCCAATACAGGTTGAACCAGCTTGTTTATTAATACTAGACTGCATAAATAAAATGACCTTCCTCTGTGCCAGTTAACACAGCTGTCCATTTACAGCTGAATATTGTCTATCAAGTTGCTGTGAGCAGCCTGTGCAGCTTAATCTAAGAGTAGTTTTACTTTGTGGGCAGATGTTTGTGCTGTGAGTCCAAATGTCCAATATTTACATAATTATTGCTTGGATTTCTCTCAATGAAAGTCTTAGTTTCAAAGTGAGCCAACCAGCAACAATCTGGGGGATAGTTGTAAGACTGTTTACGGAAGATTATGTGAGGAAGATTGAAGGAAGCAGGTGGTGGTCTGACATGAAAACAGCAGCATGTGGTCAGGGTGGAGGCCGTGGTGGATTGTTGTTGGTTTAAATATAAAAATTCAACTTTGTTGTAAATAAAGTAAATGCCTGGGAATTGTTAAGTCTGTTTTGCAGCCAAAGAAAATAAGTCCAAAGAATATGATGCTTTGTAGAGTGAGTGAGTGAAGCACTGAAATGTTAATGTGCAAAGGCAACTGGACTAATTAAAGATTAAATTGGATGGATTCTAAGTGAAAGTATTCACAGCCACCATCCAACAGTAGCAGCAGCAGCAGCAGCTCTGCACTTAAACGAGACTAAACCTGCTGTTTTGGAGCCTTTCCAGTTCAAATGATACAAAACAGCCTGATTAGAGGAAGTGAGTAATTCTATAGCGAGCTGAGCCGCAACCAATTCTTGTCTAGTTGATCCAAGTTAATGTGAAACTGTCTGTAAAAAAGCACAATCATTGAAGAAATGTCAACAGGTGGTACATGAAAGGAAACTCAGACATCCAGCTACAGACTACTGTAGAAAATAACAAATCTTTGGAAACTATAAATCATTACATTTTAGTACATTTTAGCCTAGCCTGTGTGGGAGGACTTGCTGCTCATGCAGTGCCTATAAAAAGTATTCACCCCCTTGGATATTTGACCCTTTTATTGCTTTTATAAATCAATCATGTTCAACTTAACTTGGCTTTTTTGACCAAAAAAAAAAAAAAACAAAAAAAAACACATCTATAATGTCAAATTGAAAACTGATTTCTACAAAGCATTGACAATTGAATTAAAATATGTAGCATAAAATAAGTGACTGCATAAATATTGACCCCTTTTAAAGTCACTCACCTAATTTAACAGAGGTCCAGCCAACCAGTGCTAGTAGTCTCACAATTAGATGAATCGAGATCACCTGAATGTAGTGACTGTGTCTCAAGTGATTGCAGTATGAATACACTTGTGTCTGGAAGGTCCATTCACTGGTTAATCATTATTCCTGGCTACCATTACAGCATGAAGACAAAAGAACACTCCATGCAAATCAGAGAAAAGGTTATTAAAAAGTATAAGTCAGGAGGTGGATGCAAAAAAAAATTCTAAAGCACCGAACATCCCCTGGAGTTCAGTTAAATCCATCATCAAGAAATGGAAGGAATATGGCACATGTGTAAATCTGTCAAGATCAGGCCGTCCTCACAAACTGAGTGACTGTGCCAGAAGGAGACTAGTGAGAAGTCACCAAGACACCTGTGACTTGAAAACAGCCACTGACAAATAATCTAACCCTAAACATTTGGTAAGTTTTTCAGAGCTGCTTGAGTGATGTTTTTAATTGAATAAACTTTAAATCTTAACTATGAAGACAATGTGAACTTGTGGCATCTAGTGGTGAAGTTGCAGATTGCAACCAACTTGGAAGCTCCTCACTTTAACCCTTCACTTCTAGGCATTTACAAGAAACACAGTGGTCTTCAATCCATCCATCCGTAAGCAGGTCAACCAGGTATTCCAGGTGTCTGTCTACCAAGCAATGCTGATACAAGGACAAAAAGCATGGTGGTGAGATATAGTGGACCTGCTCTCATGAGTACATACACTACTAGACACATAATTATGAATATTACATTATATTTCTGGCAATAGATACTCCCAAGAAAGCAACTTTTTGTAGTTGAACTGAAGCTCTGGCAGCATTTGGTTAAGGTTATTCATATCTAACTAAAGCCACAAGCCTCCCTAAACCATAAACAGGACTCTGGATCTCAGTCCTAGTCTCTGGTGTCCAGTCAATACATCTACAATCACATCCCAGTCATTCTGCTGCCATGAAAACACTTTATATATATATATATATATATATATATATATATATATATATATGAAAGTAATTTCAACATTGGCCTACCAGTGGATTATTTCTGTGCTGGGAGCTGTAACTTCACTTCAGGTCACTAAAGGACATTGAAAAACATCATATTTTAGCATTATATTGATATAAAATAATTGGATGTAGAGGGAGCTCGAGCCAGGCTATAATCTAATATTACTCAGCACATTACCCTGCACTGATCGCATCCATCTGAGTGTGAATACATAATTAGGAGATAAAAGCAACCGTCCTCATTACAAATGTGGTTCTGCAGAGACTGTAGGCATCACCAGCTCCTGCAAGTGTCCAAACCAACCAATTTACACCTTGTAATGAATCAATGTAAGTTCACTCATGAGATTGTGGCTGTCGATTGTGTTGACTTGCTGCTGGCACTTTTCTTCTTTTATGTTTTGTGGTTTTGGCAGATAAACGAGCGGCAGAATGCAGAATTGAACAACAGATGGTTTGTGCCATTCAAAAAGCCTCTTCAACAGTAAAATGTTATTCCTCTGCTTTCCACCCTCCTCCCCCTCTGTTACCGCCCTTCTAGCACAGGATCTCTCTCTCTCTCTCTCTCTCTCTCTCTCTCTCTCTCTCTCTCTCTCTCTCTCTCTCTCTCTCACACACACACACACACACAAGCAGGCTGACACACTGAAGATCTGAGGCACGAGAACTGCAAGGCAGGCAAAAAATTTGCCTCTGGTCCTCTTCATCTTCGCTCCTCTGCTCGGCAGCACAGCTGAGTCCTGCATCGTGCATCTGAGCTGCTGGGATGTTGTTGTTTTTTGTTCTCTGAACTAAATTTAAGCCTGTTTTTTAATTTGTCAAAAAAAAAAAAAAAAAAAAAAGATAGAGAAAAGAAAAGCTTGGTTTCATTTCAGGTTAAATAGGGTTTTGTTTGGTGTTTTACATCTTAACCTTCCCAAACTTATAGATTGTTCTGGATTCTTTAACACCAACTTCCAAATATAACAGAATTTATTTCAGTTTGTTTGCAGGAAAAGCTATTGGACCAGTTTGATATATTCACTCTGAAGGATGTTGTGATGTGTGACCACATGAGGACATGTGGCTCCTGCACCATATTTTTAGGCTTATGAAGAAAACACATATACATGCAGGGTTTTCAGTCAGACAGGAAATGATGGTAGACTCGCACCAAATTACATTTCTTATAGCAAAGGAGAGTTATATCCTCATATTGGCCCTAACCAAATGTGATGCATGGAAGGCGCATACCTCAGCATCCCGTGAACAGCTCAATGAAAAATGCGGTTGAGTATCGTATAGAGTGAACTCACTGGGGAAAATGTCGAGCAAAAGTAATCAATTATCACACCTCCCACCACATTCCCCTTTGCAGAGGCCCCCTTGATTATTTAAGGGAATTAGCTATCGATCAGCTTAGTGAGTCAGCGGGACAGCCACTGGCCTGGCTAGCTGGTCAGCAACACTCCTTTTGACTTCACCCCCCCAATCCTCCTCCTTCTCCTCCTTCTCCACTGCTCATCAACATGGGAAGGCTGGTTAAGCACTTGCCACTTCCCCATATTGCACCTGCCTTAAGATGACTGTAGAGGATTGTAGAAATGAACAGGTGCTAATTATTTATGGGAGGCAAGAAGGCTCAAATCAAGGTCAACAAATGTTAAGGAGGCATGGAAATCTCATGCCATATGTCGAGCTGTTACAATGAAGTGTGCACCAGAACCGAGTCTCTGCACGCCTCTCGCTTCATTATCGCCATTATCATCCAGGATGTCTGCATTCGCAGTCATTCACAGCAATCGGCTGCAGAGCCCAGTCATTAAAGGAATACATTGTCCTCAACACGAGTGCTCTCAATGAGCAATTTACTACTATACACAGCTTCATGTGAAGAAGCTGTCGTCCTGCGCAGATCCCATTATGTGTCCAGCCAAGCGAAGCCTCTGACTCCAAAAACAATATGTGGAAGGGAAGATATAAGTGACTTTGTAAATATAACTTTGTTAAACGTTAAACTGTGCTTAATGTGACTGGTCCATGGAAGGTAAATTTGTCTTAATGTTAATTAAGACAAAGTGTTGTCAAACCACATTTTCTAGCACTGAAGATGAGTTTCTCTGACATTTTTCCAGTTAACGATGCTAACTATTAATAGTAACATTTGAAGGTTTTTAAACAAATTTTTCAACTTTTAATTAATATTGCATATTTGGAATCAGAGTCTATATAGTAGTGGAGAACATGTCAGTCTGATGAGAACTACCTGAGATGAAAGAAACATTTATTTGATGTTTTGGTTTAACTTGAGTACCATGTGTTAACATGTAGGTTTTTATAGCCTATACTGCAGCCAGCCACTAGGAGGTGATCCGGACATTTTGCTGTCACTTAAGGGGAATAAATTTGGAAGGGAAGAGAATGAATTCCTCAACTGCAGCTTAACACAACTTTTTAGCCTCTTTTAGCTTACTGTTTTGGTTTCAGATTTTCACACCAAGAAATGGGACAGAAAACCAATGCAACTAAATGTGCTGACAATGATTCTTCCAACAAAATCAGAGCTAAAATGAGGAAACAGATCATGTTTCCATGGTGATGCATGTTGGTGGTGCATGTTTCAAGTGGATGTGATAACAGTGTCAGATGGTTTTGATGTGTTTTTGTCTGGTCCCCAGTTACCAAAAGGTGATTAGTGCTGCTTTAATAACGTCTTGTCCCGGAACAATTTGTGATTAATTCTCCATCGCTCTCTCTATCATAAAGTCTGAGCCTGGCACCATCTATCATTTGATCGCTGAGAGCTGGTGTTGAGCTGGTGTCTCTGAGCTGAGCACTGTGGGACCAAGAATGACCACATATCCTGAGGTGTTGCATCTAATTAATGTTTAATTGTTTGTTTTATTGTGTAAATCACATGGCTGTATCTGTATCCAGGCCACAAAGTTAGAATTTTAAAGACAAAGCATTTGACAATACGTGATCACAGCTTCCACTAAAACTGTTCATGACTTGGGAGATTTATGTCCTCTTCCTGCATGAGTGGAAATAAATACACAGTTTTATCGAGGGGCTCTTGTGGTCTGAGGTGCCACACAGTTAACGATCACAGTTCACACCCTGTCCCTATTGATAATTGATGTCCTGCATTATTGGGCTCCTTTCAGCAACATTAAGGGATCCCAGTTGTCAGTGAGTCAGTCTGTCACTCGGTGTGTGCTTGTGTGTGAGTCCCAGTGCTCCCATGGTGTGTATCACGTCGCGGCTGAGCCGAGGAACTGATTAAAATCTGCCACGGCCCGATGCGCTGAGGACACTCGCAGTTATTTGGGTCCCTGCAATGCAGAGGATGATACTCCCCTTTTCCCCCGCTTTCTCTCAACATCATCAGACCAATCGCACCTCGTTTTTCTACCTTTCCTCCCTCTTTGTTCATTTCTCTGTAACCAAAAGAAATGTCTTTGGAGGACTTCAAAGTGGGAACTGAAGAGGCCAAATCTATTTTGGAGAGAGGACAGAAAGACTGACGACAGGTGCATCAGCGCACACGGGCAAACACCAGAGCCATTCTTCTTTGGACAGGATGTGATTACATGCTGCATTACAATTCGAGTCATTACTGCTTATGGCGAATTAATTGCATGCCTCTCAGCCGAACTAAATTAAAACCTGCTTGGTTGTGATACTCAACAGACAGACTGATGAAAAAGGCTCTATCTTATAATTAACCGTGTAAAAATTAAAGGCTGCAACAAAATCTACAGGTAAGACTAGTCATATAAACTGTTATTTACTTCCTCCTCCCTGTGAGGAAAACGCAGCCATAAAAGTCCTTCTGGTTTGCATCCGTACATAAACATTTGCATTAATTTGGGCACAGGTTTGCTGCCTGATTACCACATTCAGACTTAGTCTTCTGCTATTTAATATTTAAATATTTAAATCAATACTGGGTGAGTGGGTAGGTGAATAAGAAATGTAGAGATATACAATCAATGAATCAATAGATAGAAACATTTTAATTTATTTCAGAGACTTTTATTTTATAAGTGAATGTGTTTATTGATTGAAAAGTCATTGGGATAATTAGAAATATTGTTTTTGAAATAATCTATTAATTTATTAACTCACTTTTTCTAGTTTTACTACTTCCATTTATCTATTTTAAGATTTATTTCACAAGTCTATTGAGCTACCTATTTATTGTTTTTATACTGATTAAAACAGCTCTGCTGTTTGGTGCTGAGCAGCAGGTTCATCAGCAAGAAGGACTCAGGATCATTACATTTTGAGTTGTAAAATCAAAACAATAAGCTGGATGATCATAAAATGTTGAACTGGATGCAGATTTGAAACCTATTTGTTTCCTATTTGTAACCTATTTGTTGAGTCTTTACACTCCTAAGACAGCCAAGACATCACTATTGCCCCTGGGTGGGTGGTGCAGTATTGTTTATTTAAGTTAGATTTGATGTGATTAAAATGGGTTGAGATGCCATGATTGACAGATGTATCAGCAGGACTCTGGCTCAAAATGACAGCACAGGTGTAAGATGGCAGCGCTCGCATCCAGGATTTCTTGGCTTCGTTTTTGTACAGTTGGGGAAAGTGGAGGTGTCGTCCATCTTTATTTACAGTCATTGGTGCAGATCCAGATAATTCATTCCAGATCTGGGGGAAGGAAATGCTGAATCTGCATTACAGAGTGGTACTTAGTAACAGTGCATGTGACACCAGCAGCAACTACTAATAAAATTACTTTATAACACCAGTGGTTGCGACACTGTTTGGCCTTGGTGGAGGTGTGTGGCCCACTGAGTTCTTCTCTAGGTTTTTATTTATTTGTTTAACAGGCACTACATTTTTCTGAATCAGCTGCATCCATATGTCGTCAGCTGACTCACACTTTATGACCCACTACAAGCAGACTGACAGTGTCAACACATTAGCTCCATTAGCTTCCTGACAGAAATAACTGTGTAGTGCTTGATGTGCAGGTGACACTGCGGTCAGACATATAGCATCCATCACTCTCACTGTCAATGAACTGTGTATAGGTCTGAGGTCAATAAGTCAACACACTACAGCAGGAACAACAATCACAATACGAGACTCACCCTCTTCGCAATTTACCTTGAACTTGTTGTGTAACATATTTGCGGCATTTAGCACAGTAAGAGCTTCAGAGCGACTGTATTAAACGCTCATGAATGCTCATGAATTATTTGTGGAGTGCCCTGGGGACAGTGTGCCAGTTTGAAGGGGGAAAAAAAAGGCCACTGAAAATGAGACTAAAATGAATCCCTCCAGTTGCCATTGTAACTTGAGAAAACTGGTACTTAATATGGCATTTATAAACTGTGGAGAAGATATTCAAAGCTGCTGTACCTGAACTCCAGGCCATTCATGTCAGGTACACAGAGAGAAGAATTGGAATAAAATGATATGAATAATTAGCAATGAATACATTTTACATTCAGAGTATTACTGATTTCACAGTGGCTTTTGTCCACAGCGACTAACAAAAGAAACAATGGAACAATCATAAGAAAAACACAGGGATTAAGTATCTTTGACATGTGGAATCAAACCATCACCAATTAGTGATGATCTGCTTAAATATCAAAGTCCAAACTAAATACTTGGAAACATATTGTACCATATAGTTGATATATATCACTGTTATTAATAGAATATTGTTTTAAATTGTCATACTTTAAAATATGGGAAAAGCCTTTTAGAGTATTTCCATTTTGATGGGATGGTGCAGCCATAAAAACTTGAAAAGTCTTGAAAAGCTGACACAATATTTTTGTGAGCTAGAGTCACCTTAGAGGAAATAAAAGAGAGCTGAGTGTTTAAACACCGCAGGGACAGTGATATTTATTATATAAGTGACTATTACCAGGGACAGTTCACAGAGACAGCACACTGCTGTATCTGTGTCACATGGGTTTTCACCGACCGCCCTGCCTCTTTCAGAGAGCAGCGGCCTTCAAAGAGTCTGGAGTTTGTTCTCTCAGGAAATATTTTCTATTTGTGGCCACCAAACTATATAACTCAATTTATTATAACAACCACAACAAGAACATCACTGACCTTTTTATTTTATAACTACTTGGAGAAATAATACTTATAGTACTAATAGCAGTACTAATACTAACCGTACTTTTGTTATACTTTATTTTCTTCTTATTTTATATATAATGAAATGATATGTAATCTTACTAATAATAGTAGTAATAGTAATAACAATAATAATATTCATTATTTTTATTCTTTTTTTTTTTTTTAAAGAAGAATATTATTAGACTGACTTGGTCTTGTATTGGGTTGATATCACATATTAAGATTTATGAATTTATTTTAATTTGTGGATCAGGTGTTGTGTTGTTTTGTAATGTGTTGTTTTCATGAATGAACAATAGTCCATCACTTATTGTTACTTACTGTGTACAGGACAACATGTCTGGAGATAATTCATATAATTGCTGACTGTCCCAGCTCTTATCAGCTGTCCACAGCAACCACTCAGGAGACAGGAAATGTGAACAACGTCATCTTACAGGTGAACTTTATTTTAGAACATGTTTAGTATAAGTGACACCTTTAATGTTGCGCATAGTTGTTTGTTTCATTCGCTGTGTTTTGAGGTCTTTTTCTTACTGTGTGCACTCCTGAGTGTCCCATTAGCTGCTGGCCTCTGACAGAGATGCAGCTCTCACTCCTCTTTGTTTGTCTCAGAGGACAAGACGACATCTCGGTTGCACAAACACAGGCTTTCCATCTAAATCCGTATCCATCCGCTTTGTGAGCTTTACTAACTCAGTCACTGCTTCACTGCTGTGAAGACGGAGCCACTTCCTGCTGGATTGTTCATGCTTTCTTACAAGATTAAAGACTTTTGTTTTTCGTATATATATTTCCAACTAGTAACTAGTATAAAAAATTGGTTTGGAGATATATCAAAATGAAAACATGAATAAAAATAATAACACCACATGCTATATGGACTGTATGTCAGCTGGGTTTGACATCCAAAGAAGATTTCAGCAGCGAGTCCCCATACGACTCCTGCTGTTTTCACAAGCATCCAGAACAATGTGCAGTGAGCATGAAGAAGCCGTTCTGCTTGTAATCATGTTGTGTTTTCCTACTTTTAAACTCACAAATAAATAATTAAGGCTTGTCAATTTATTCACACCGAGCTACACAACACTATTTCAGCCAGTCGTTGACAGGGGGAGCTCATGCCTGAAAGGAGAGCCAGTAAAGCTCATCACAATAAGGGAAGAGTCACCGATAGGAGCGTTTACTCTACAACAAGAAGGATGGCTGAAGAACAGTTAAAGAGGAGAAGATATGAAAAAACACAAACTGAAAAACAGTGAGTGTGTTAACAGTCAGACTGGGAATTAAATTCAGTGTTGGAGTGCTGCCCCATGAATGACCAGTACACATGGAGAAAAGGGCCGGTTAATTAATTGGCAACTATTGCAATTATCTGACCCATAAACTACAGTGGTTTAGATCTTTAAAGTTGACAAAGAAAGGTTGTGGTTACAGTGTTGAAGCAGACATTAATTGCAGGTCTCTTACAAGATGCAGACTCCACTGTCCCACATTCCTACTGAGTCAGACATATACATACCCCCAGCCACCACCCTGGCCCCCACCCCTTTACTTTCTGCTTTTCTACATAAAGGACACACTTGCCGCAGTGGCACTGTACGTAAATAGATACTGGGCTGCCCTAACTGCTGATATCTCATTAGTTGGTGCTTTTCAGAAATTCTTTTCCTGTGTCCTGCCCCAGATATCCACATTTTACAGCAAATACATCAAACAGCGAGGCAGCTTAGCCATATAAACAACAACACTTTATTGTGACTTTAATATATCTTCCCCCACGGCTTTCACTTCATGTTGACAAGCAATCATTTTATAATTGCTGTGAGATAAATTGCAGTCATGTCTGTGCCACCAAACACGCTCTGCTTACACCCATTTAAATTGGTCTGTCTTGGATGACTTGTACAGAGCTGTAGGAGGGACACGAGGTCGACTTCTTACTGAAAAATCTTGTTGACAAGTCAGGGGAAAACACTTGGTGGTATCTTCAGCATCCCCCTCCCCTCCCCCAGTATTATTTCTAAACAGGCCAGACACAGTGCATCAACACAAATAATTACTAAATCTCATAGGAGACCAGCTGGTGGATGTGAATATTATACAGTACATTTATCTACTACATAAATTGGATATGCATTTTTTCCTGGTGTTTATTAGGCAAAAGGGTTTGAAAAGCACAAACATTATATTTAGTAAATTAAAGAAAAACAAAGTAATGAGAAAAAACTGCAGGTGTCAGATCATTTGTCATAACAAAATTCATTTGGATGCTTGGAAGACACTTTCAGGAGAATCTCTAAATTAATAAAAAACCAGTCGGTATCAGCAACATCAGTAAAGAAATGAATGTTGTGATGTGACAGAAAATTTATGGCGCGACGCTGCACACAGATTTTATTATGTGAAGTTTTGTTATTGTAATGTAAAAAAAAAGGCTTTTTGGGTTATTTTTGACTCAATATGGAGGCTGTGTTTTACAGAATCTTTTCCCCCAAAGTTTTCTTCATTTTCTTCTATGAAAAGGAGTCCTAAGGGAAAAGAGAAACATTTTCCCATTTCTCTCCAAGAACTTTTTTTTTTTTTTTTTTTTTGAAATCTCCATTCCAAGAGAAAAACATAACAAAATTTTATGATTTGCAAGTAATTTTTTGAAGTGTTTGTTTTTGTAAAACTAATTTTAGCCAGAAGAGGCTCAGCTGTAGCACCAGTCCTTCAGTCTAAACACAACTACAAATGTTTATGTTTCCTTAGAGGTGACTTCTAATTATCCTGTGTACTCTAAATAAACTCTAAACTATAAATTATGTAGCATCACTGTCCTCTGTCTTCATTTTGGCTGGAAATTTATTTTCACCAGAAAAGTTATTTACATAGTTATTTTTATTTTCTCTCTCTCATCGCTTCCGTACCACTGCCACAGTAGTTTTCTTCCATCATTTTACTTTCAAACCGCTGCTATTTCTCGCCTTAATCCTTTAGCGATGGGGAAATGTACTGTTCTCACTTCTCATGTGAGGAGCATGTATTTGCATGTATTTATAAAGCTTATAAAGCCAGAGCCTGCGCTGTTGGATTCTATGACACAACTTTGTGGTTGCAGGGCACGCATTGTGTGTTTGATATGACTAGTACACATCCCATCCCACAATTCAGGCTGAAAGACTCCGACTATCGACCAAGATAACTGAAGTAACGATTATGTGTTTAGGGTTGTTTAACCTGCACATATAGCTGAGTCAACCTGTGGTGATGGTATTAATGGTACTCTCTCTGAAGTAATGCCTTATTTCTCCATCAAATTGATTATTCATGATTGTATTCCTGTCTGTTTTTGATCTTCTGCCAGACTGCTGTTGATCTTACCCTGTTTTTCCCCCCTGAGTTTAAAGCTCAGCTTGTTCCGCTGTGTTTTACTGTTTTGTTAGCTGCTCTCTCATACTTATGAGTTGCTGTATTTTGCCTTTTATTGTTATAGTTCATTAATAATTTATCTGTTTTAGAGCACTCTGGCTGCACTGTAAAAACCACCAGTGAAACAAACGAATCACTATATTCCCCCACTATTGTGGGGTGTGGTGTGACTTTTATTATTTTCTTCCTTTTGAGAGGAGCAGTACAAGCTGTTCCCTCTTCCCTTGTGAGGTGGGTAAATATTAATATCATAGAAGTAATAATAAACTTTACAGTATATTTTTATGATATTTTTTGCGGTTCGGGAACTCGGCGGAGTGGGCGTATAGAGCATGTGTGGGGTCCGGTCTTTGCAGAGTAAAGTCTGTCTGTATCACTGGAAAAGGCCATACCAGTGTTTTTGCATGTTTTAGCCCATTTACTACAAGTCACATATACTTTACATTACTGCTGACCACTTACCACAACAATCCATGGTATAGATTTGTGATGTCGCCCCACCACTTCCCGGGCAGCCGATGGTTTGCATTGCATTTGCATTTCTGTAAGGTGTGATAATCTGCTTGCAGAGCCTTAAGACCTGTTTGAACAACTGTGCATAATCTATTCCAGTTGAGATTATGTCCACTTTTTATGTTTTTATCGAGTTATTGCTGTGTTGCAACACAGAAAATTAGTTTTTAATGATTGATTAGTGACAGCAACCAACATTAAAGAACAACTGCAAACAAAGCATGAAGAGACGAAGAGGAAATAAAACATTGTCTTTGGAGGGAAGGAGTCAACTGTAAACATGTTGGTATTCAGAAAAAAAAAAATCAAAAAGCTTTAATACTGGTAACATTAGCATGTTTCAGCTAAAAACCTGTTCAGGGTAGAGTGACTTGGGCAAGGTAGAAACACTCAGGAGAAGACAAAGAATTTTTCAGAAGATGATTATTGCCATGTTTGTATGTTGTTGCCATGGTGCTGCATGTGGCAGCCAGTTTGACAGCAGTGTCTCATTTTCTTACTTTTTTCCTGATTTTACCAAAACTTTTAAATATTTTAAGTGAAATCATTTTTCCTTTTTATTGGGATGGCTTTATTCTCATGTATTTTGCCTTTTCTTTTTTTTTTCCTCACATTTATTGTTTAATTTCCCCTTGAGAGACAAATGAAAATATTTTTTATTCTACCCCCCCAAAAAAAAAAAAAAAAAAAAAAAAAAAAAAAAAAAAAAAACTTCAATAACGCAAAATGACACAAGTCAAAAATAATACACAACAGTTGACTGAATAAAACTGACAACTCATATCAGTCAAAATGAACAACTTTGAGCTGAATTTAAATCAGCACAGCACCAGAACAGCACCAGCTCTCCAGACCCATTACTGAAACTGGAACATATAGGGCTGTGTGAAGCACATTCCCATGAATAAGCAGCCAGAAACACATAGATAGAAAGATATAGATAAAGGGTAAATGTCTGCATGAAATTAACTATTAGCCCAAAGAATTTACTTCTGGTTGCATGAGAAACTGCGACGTGGTTTAAATAGCTGAAACACTCCATTCATTTCCTTAAACAAACAGAAGACACCAACCGGACCTGATAAGAAACCATGTGCAGAGTTTATGTACATTTAGCACCTCTAAGTAATATGAAGTGTAGTGAAAAACACTGTAAAAACCACCCAGTGCAAGGTAATGGGATCAATCCTACATGAAAACACGACTGCAGTTCCCTCACAAGGATTACTCATTGCTCAATAGGTTTATAATGGATTGGTCTTTTTTACCAACACTTTATGGTATATTTATGTTCTGCAATTTAGTTTCCATTTATTTCTGCCGATATAAAATGTCCATGTAATAGCAGCAAAAGTTTTGCTGTGATCAGTGATTCCAATGGTCACATTTATCTTGTTGGTAAATACTTTGATCAGTTTGATATGCCTGCAGTGGGTTTTCCTTGTGGGTTGTCTTGGATCAATAGATGTTCAGCCCTTCACCAATTCTTAGCAACTTAAATGGTTTTTGTTCAATTTGATGCAACGACTGTGATTCACTCCACTCACAGTCCTCTTCATGGTTTGTTTGGTGTATATAAAGATGGACGATGCATCTCCACTTCCTGCCACTGTACAAAAATGAAGCCAAATATCCTGAATACAAATGCTGCCTTGAAAATTTGGAGCCATGAAATGCACAACAGACAGTCAGGAAGCAGAACTACAATATCATCTCCATCCAAAATTCCCACAGATCTGTCAATTGTGAATAACTAATTAAAGCAAACATATCACTGTACTACAGCCAGCCAACAGGGGGAAATTGAAATATTTTGGCTTAACTTTATTGTGGAGCTGTTGCCTGTCTATTCTTTATCTTTGGTAGTTGTTTTTTTCCTAAAAATTTGAAAATCTTCCTCAACTTGTTCAACTGTCAGACATATTGAGCAACGGGCAACACAGCTACCAACTTATCAGATACAACTACACCTGGTTACAACAAATGCAGACTTTTCAAGGCCTTATACATAGCACTGAACTCTTAGTGGTAGTAGTCAACTTATTCAGACTGCCATCACAGCCAACATTGTTGCCTTAGCTCACATGGTTTCATGAAAAGCAAATGTTGCAGAAGCTTCATCTGGTGAACTGTCTGGAGAACTGTGTCCATTCTTTTTTTAAAAAGTAAAATTATGCCACTTGGTAAGAAGAGGGCATTTACTCCACATAGATACACAGATGCACATAATGTTACCCTCTAGGCTCCACACTCTCAGGATGATTGAGCTTTTTAACTCCCAGGCCTACTAACAGGTTTGAGACGACAGGCAGAAGAAAATCAGCCGACAGGCAGATTTTAAAACTGTGATAAAGCCAGTGTAGGACAGAAGAATTAATGGAACTGTATCAGAAAAAAAAAAATAGCTAGTGGCCAATTTGGAGTTCAGAACAATGTGTAATATGTGCAGGAATGACCTTGAAACATTTAAGGAAAAAAAATGTAAAATTGCATGTTGTTGTATGTATTATCTTTGGTTCATCCAATTGTGGCTTGCAGCTACCACCTTTATTTATTTCCCATAGAGCTGCAAAAAAAAAAAGCTCTTTATTTGAAGAACAAATAAGGCCCTGATCTGCTCCTTGTAATAACATATTTCATCCCAGAGAGCCTCCATTAGAGAGAGAGAGAGAGAGAGAGGGGAACTTTTGTTATTTCTGGTCATGCGTGGTTCAATATTATAATCATTACACATTATGCTACTCCTCTGCGCAGAGCCAGGACTGCACACAAAGCAGGAAGTGCCTAAACCTTGCTGTGGGATTAAAAGCAAGCTTTGCATAGCTAAACAGCGAGATCCCTCGAAGCTGCTTCCTTCCTTTCCTTTTTTTTCCTTTTTTTTTTTTTTTTTTTTAAGTATGCCAGTGTTTATAAATCAATCCTGACATCAAATGTGACAGCTATAGATTTGAACAACTTCACCCGGATCTCAAAGACTTGAAAGCTGACTTTGGCGTAAGTTACCTCGCCCCAGTCAGGCTCTATCGACTACTGCGTTGACTTCCCTCTGTGTGAACTGGAAATCGCTATTCTTTCCCTAATCTTCTCCCTCTGTCTGTTTTTGTGAAATCAGCAGCAGCAGCATTTCTGGCACCTGCAGCTTCTATTCTCAGGCTTTGGGGCTCTTAGTTAATATTATAAACACGTTATCTATTGGAAATCTCTTTCACACACTTTCTCTCTCCCTTTTTTTCCCCCAAACTTGAATCTTGTAATAAATACGGTGAGAAGGAACAGTCCAGTGGGAGGAGAGGGGAGGAGATTACCAGAGCCGCTTGTAGAATTTTAAAGATCCATTATCTCAAACTGGCCTGATTTAATAATCACTAAGGGACACTGAAGTTTTAAATCTATCTGTGCTTTAATGCAAAATTCACCTAAATTATGTTGTTTTCAACTGAAAAGCCTTCGTCTGGTTTCACAGGACCTGAATAAGTTCAGGTAAAAATCAGGCCACAGGAGCCACAGAGACATGAGAACCCTCCACAACTGAGGAAGAAAAAAATGACTGATTTTCTTTGCTGATTCAGCTGAGTTGACGCTGAGATGATTTTATGAGGATGTTTTTTTTTTTTTTCTTCGATGTGTCTGTGTCAGCAAAGGTGGGCATCATAAAATAATTGCTCCAATCTTTTATGGTTGCCTGTAAAGAACGTATTTTTTTTTTATTTATCTTTTTGCATCACTGACAAATCTGACGTCTCATCAGCTGTGCAACGTTTAAATCACACACTACTCAAACATCTTGCTGGCTGCTGTTGCTGTCACATCTTTTTCGCCCTGATTCTTTTCTTCTGTCTGCCTTCAGATCCACATTATTACTGCAGAAGAGCGTGGACAACGCGCCCACACTGCCTTTACATAAATGATAGAGTCCTGTCTTCAAGCCCTGCAGCTGGCAGCACATCAGTATGAGTTTACTTTGCTGGAATACATTCAAAAACAATTCATCATTTAACAGATCACTGCAATAGTGTATGGAGACGTATATTGGAATATTAAAACAGCGACACTTAATTGGGGTGAAAATTTTCACTTCTAAGATGCATCTAGATGTAAAAAATGTAATTGTTTAAAGCAACGTTGCTTGTTGATTGGTGCCTGGACTCTACATTTCAAAACAACTTCCTGATAACAACCACTACTATGTGCTGGCAATGTTGCATTGTATTGTGGGAGAAGGAGGCAAAAGTCAAGTATGAGTAATGAAAAAGACATCAAGTGTTTTGAAAGTGGAAAAACGGGCACATTTTGGATTTTATCAACTTAATGGGAAGCTTAAACTAGCTATGCTGCATTCTGAGTAAAATCTGTCACACAAAATCAAATATTGTGGAAATAGCCTGAACTTGAGGAACCACATCAGCTGTTTTCACTCTGAAAATCTCCTGCCACCATAAAGAAAGAACTGATGAGACGCTGTCAACATCAATGTCCGACTCAGAAAAGCTGCTTTCATTGCAAAAAATCTACAGCTTTATTTGGTTGTGATAGATGCCTGGTTTGAAGACACTTGAGACACAGTATACACTTACATAGCTAGAAACTCCAGAGGTGTACTTACACTTACTTTTGAAAAAGAGTAGGCACCCTGCCTGCCCTCTTTTTCAAAATAAAAACTCCAAGATTTTTCCAGACATTTTCAAAACCAAGACCTTATTTTTATGTACTTTTATACTTGCTTTTTTGGTTGGGATTTTACCTGTTGTGTTTAGTAGAAAAGTTCATTTTGGTAAAAGTATGAATGCACAAATGTATAATTCATTCTGCTGTTGATCTCATTGCACTAACAGCCAGACTTAAGTGTTTCTTGCTTTGGAGATGGTTCACCAGTGCTGCCTCTCCCATGCTAACAATGTAGATGTTTTTACCATAAAATTTGCAATATGCTTTTGTGTTTGTGTGTTGTGTAGGGTCAGGTGCAATCCAGTTTTTAAACTTCGGGTGCTGGAGCCATATGTTTGAGAACACGCAATAACCCATGTCTGCTGACAGAACTGGGCTAGCTACGTGTGCGTCCACTCAAAAACACAAACAGCAGACGAGTCTGGAGACGTCGTGAATGAGTTACATTGATCTCTGTGCGGGAAACTGAGGAGCCAAATTTTACGTGAGCTATGATTGGATATCAGCAAGGACGGTTTAATATCACTACATGTGACCAGGTGGCAAATTCTAAACATTTTTTCTACACTTTTCCTAATGAATTTATTATTTTACAAGATTACGTGCCTCTGAGCGTACTCTAATATTCGACTAAGAGGAACTTTTTTTCCATACTTTATTAAGACTTTCAAGACCTGTGCAAGCACCCTGTTACAGTATAAAAACAATCTCTATTTACTATATAAATGACATATATCTAATGCCATTTAAGTATTTAAATAATGATTGCTGTGTTTAGACTCAAGTCACAGTAGTGTCTACATTCAGGATGTTCAGTGTCTTCTTTTAGAACAGAAACAGTTACTAGAAGCTGCAGTTAAGAATTAGCTTTGGTTTTGGGGCTTGAAATATTCTTTTCTAAAGAAAAACTAGTAAAAAAACACTTTCATTTTACTAAAAAGACAGAGTTGAAGTGTGATTTGATGTGATAAAAATGGGCTAAGACGTTACTGATAGACTTTGACTCACGATCGGTCAGGACTTCGATACCATCGCTTCACCTCCTGTTCTCTATTGCATAGATTCTAGCTCCAAATATAAGTGGAGGGTTTGTAATTGAATCCAAACCACTGCCACCAAAAATGGATTCACCACCAATTTACAATCAGCTGTAATGAAAACTAACGTGTCATAATTCTTCAAAAAGATTTTAGTTATAGTAAATATTTTTCAAATACTGGAATGAACTGACACTCAGACCCATGTCCCTCTGTCAGGAAATGGACCAATGAGGTAAATAGATTGAAAAAAAAAACAATTTCAGGTTAAGTTGCATAAATTCAAAAAGTGAAAATGAAATATCATTATTACTTAACATCATTTTTTTTGTTATAGTACTTGTAACCTTTTCATTTTTTTTCTTTAGTTTTTGAAATAAGAACTTTACTGAAGAGAAATTGTGTCACAAAAAAATTAAAATCAAAATGAGATTCAATTTTCAAAATTACACATTATACTCAAGTGATTTTGCTAAAATACTGGCAGCAGTTAGAGGAGATTTCTACAATAGCATTGTGCATAACAAGGACACTTAGCTACTCAGTGCTGTCAATGAACAAAGAAGACAAAAAATATATAGAAAAATAATATATATGTGTGTGTGTGTGTGAGTATGTATGTATAAACCTTCCCCCAAATTGTCATTGCACCTTAATGTTGTACTTCACAAAGACCGAAAGTGAAGTTTAATTTATATTTCAGACTGAGTCTCTTCTTTTCTGAGCCAAATAGGACATGATTTTCGATTCATTATCAACAAAACTGCTCTGGGCTCTCAGTCTCCTTTACCTGGCAGTAAAGTGAGCCTGCTCTCCACATTGCACGGAGTACATTTCAGTGTAGCTGGTAGCTGCATCACAAGCTTTTGTGAATATCTAATCAAAACCATCCAGTTGTTTTTAAACCCGCCCCACCCTCCACCCCCACACCCCAAGACCCTCTGTAGTAAGCAGCATGTCTGCTCATGTGCCGGATTACATACAGCTCACATAGAAAGGCACCAGAATTATTTTTTGTGAAGGGGTGAACCACCCTGTATTTTCTAGCAAATTGTTTTCTTTGTTGGACGGTTACGAACTGTAACCATTCCCAAAACATGCTTCATCTGAACTCTTCATCTTGTAGCACATAGTAGTATGTAGCACATTGTAGTATTTTTTTCTATTCTATTTTTTTCATCTCTTATTGATTCCCCATGCAGCTCTTGGTTGGTTTCCGTTATTACAGCACCAAAAACAACAGAACTCTAGGACTGAACAGTCAGTGGTTTTAGCTCCTGAGCTACTGTATTTTTCATAACTGACATTACATCAACAGCAGTGATTGCTTTGACTCACCAGTGTGTTCTATAATCATCTGGAGCCTTTATACAGGAAAGTGAAAAACACCCAGGATGCCTCTTTGCTCCCATAAAAACCTGTCTTACTGTTGTTTTTTGTTCTGTAACTGTGTATGAAATGGCTCTTTATTTGTGCTCTTTGTTACAAAGCTATTTAAAGAAACAAATGTGAAGAAAATTCAAGTGTTAATAGTCGAATCTTGGTGAAGAGCAGACCCAACTGTTAAGATTCATGCAGTGACAAGGAAATGAATTAAATTTATGGTTATGATGGTGTTTGAGAAATCAACTGTGTATTGTTGCTTATTCTAATATTTACATTCTGCTTTGATTAACTGGATCTCAAGTCCATAATTTGAATTAATAATAATATCTCATATAATAATCTAAATTACTATAACTAGAAAATATAACTACTGATATATAACTACATCCCCTTTTGAGGACAATCTTACAACCAGATGAAACTGGGGCCAAAAACACCCCACTGATGGAAGATACATTTTTTCTTTTCCCAATATTTCAGTTGATCCTCAACTAATCCAGTTATTAGAAGAGATAAGATCAGAATATTGTCCAGTTGGAAAAGTTTTTCTTTTCCTTGATCAATCTACCAAAAATACAACCAAGCCACTCACACAACATATCAGTACCTGGATCTCAACACAATAAATGTATGTATTTTATTACATTGAATATCAAACATTATTTGCTGAGATTAAACATTTTTTTGAAATGTAAAGTGATATCCAGACAGGTGAGATTGGAGGTAATAGTGACTTCAGCACTGACCTTTAAAACAGGATCTCTGACAGTGGTGAGGGGTGTTGGCTACAAAGATTCTGTTGACTCCATATATCTATAGTTCTAGGCATTGCCTTGGTAAAGAAGCTATTAAACTTTGAGGCTGAATAATTGCACCTGTTGGAGAGACTCCTCTGTCTGCAGAGACGCAAAGCTTCGAATCCTCCAGTGAGCTGGAAAACAAATATCATTACCAGACCATGTGAAGCTCATTATGGTAAGCCACTGAGACACAAGATGTCTGTGGATTGTTCCCCTTTGTTTGGAATTGCCATTTTGTTAAGCACCACAGTTCTTGTCACTGCTAAATCTCCTTTTGGTGCCAGGGCACATCTCCCAGACATGATGTTCATATGCTGTTAGAAAAAGGACTCCAGTCTCCAGCTACAGTTAGCATGATAGTGGTTTAACAGCTAACAACAGGCTGGTTAAAAGAGGCTGAACATTTAATCCTGGCATGAAACTACAACGTTTATTAATAAAGGATGTGGTGTCAGATGTGGTGTCCCATATACTGGCTGAGACCTGATCCACTATTTTAAGTAGTGCCTGAGTCAGTTCTGATACTTGTATCTGTATTGGAACAATTGTATATATTGTTGTCTATGAACATTTAACAGACACATTCATATCAACATGCAATTTGCCAAATCCACTAATTAACAGCATTTTGTCAATAACAGAGCAGAACTTCACAGAAAACTTCAAAGGTGGTGCTAAAAACTCTAAAACATGTCTCCATTCATTCCAACAGCTTTTAGAAATCTACATCTAAGATTTACTTCAACTGGCTGATTTGCAAGTTGCCTTGTTTCAGTGAGTAGGACTTTTTCACAAGTTTTCATAAAGTACACACAGAAACACAGCTATTTCTAAAGACATTAACAATGGCTCTATTTTTATTTTCTTTTAGTTCCAGTAACTCACTGCAGTGTGATAATGAGCCAAGATGAACAACACCAGAACTCAGCCATGATCAACTGTACTTTTTACACCTTTGCTTTAACTACTGTGACCAGGGAGAGGGTTTATTCTGTCAGCACCACTTGTATATGGTGATCTAATTTTTGCATTATTTCTATAAACTCTTCAGAAACATATTTTCAATGAGTAGCCTTCAGCCACTAATGAAATTACATTAAGCTACATCAGAACTATCAAAACATGGTTTACTTATGTGTGACAGGGATTAAGTTTAACAATCTGCAGGTTTAAACAAAACAGGCAATGACAATGGCAGTTGTAACCTAGCAACACTTTGCAGTAAAAAACTTAATTCTGTTTTGCAGAGATCAACAGAGAGATATCTGAAGCCCGTATCCAAGCAACATGTCAAATTCAGTCATTTAGACAAAAGGGCTGTCTGAAGGAACAAGTGGATTCGAAAGCAAAGACGGTTTGATATTTTTGGTGCAGTGACTTTTAGAAGAACCGGTCTATATAAAGATACTCAACCTGATCCTGACCTCACTTTGATGAAAAGTAAATACTGTGAAACAAGCAGCCAAGTTATTATGAAGGAGGAGGACTGAACATACCGTAGAACTAATTCTCTATCACTTTCATGGCTGAGAAGTTCGAATTGTCTGTGCTTGGCAGGAATCAAAAGATCATCTCTCCACAGCACATTTTCATGCTGAAGGTGTGATTTTTGAAATTAACAATATGAATTTCACCATTGTTACAAATCTCTCGACCTCGACCTAAATAACTTATTTATCCAGTGTGATTTTCAGGCCCATGACAAAACATTTTATATACCAAAGGAAAAACAATGATGACACTGTTTCTAAATCAGTCCAAGTATCTTTTTCTGCTTATGTTTCTGCTTATTCATATGAGTACAGCAGCATCAGTCAATATATATACAAGTGATGATATCTGTTATAACTACCATGTGGTGACATTTGCCATGGCGCCGTTCCAGTGGCAGCTAGTTTAAGAGCAGAATCTCATTCTTTTTCCCTAAAATTTTATACATCTTAACACAACCATTCCTACTTTTTATCGGGGTGGCTTTTTTCTCATGCTTTTTTTTCTTTTCTTTTGTTTTTGTTTTTGACTATCACAACCAGAGAGCCGTTGAGCCATTGCCCTATTGTTTCTCCAGTGAACAGCTGATGACAAAGGGGTGCTACAACCCAATGAGAGACCCCAGATCCTGGGGGAGTCAAGGTGGAGGAGAAGGGGATGCAGACTAGGAGTAAAGCACCATGAGAAGAAAACATGGTACAAACCATCATCACCGTCTGTAACTATGGGGAGTGTACGACCTTCCCCCAGAAGATGAAGAACTCACAGCGCTGACCAGCCTACACAGCAGCATCATGTGTCTCACAGAGACCTGTCAGTGGACAGGAGCTAACGAGACCGACAAGAGGAAGGACGTGGGGATTGTTTATTAAGGAGAGATGGAGTAACCTGGAGCACATCAGTGTTACTGAGCAGTGCTGCTCACAGGACATTGAGATGCTCATAGGACATTGAGATTGTCACCTGTTAGGGTTTGGGCGTACTACATCCAAAGGAGTTCTCGGTCGACGCTACGGTGACCTGTGAACTTTGTCATGTCCCAGCTAAAAACATCACATGCATGAGCTTCCTCATCTCTGGAGACTTGCACCTTTTCTTGTTTTATATAAATTATTCATTTATTTTTCTGTTAACATTTTTATTTTCTATTAATCTATTTTCATGATTTATTTTTGCTGTCAAACAGATACATTTCCCCTTGCCGTACAAATAAAAATATATTCTATTCTAAAACTGATTAACTGATACATTGATTTTTAACTTGGAGTTTTGTAACTAACTGCAAGATCAGATATTGTGGTGACAAACATATAAAGTAGGTTATTTTACTATACAGTTTAGTATCTTGGGCTATATGATGTATATAATTTCTTCAGTGTGTTCTGGGTCCATCCCACTGTCCGAGGTTGATGTGTCCAAACCAACTCAACTACCTTCTTTCAACACAAAGGTGCGGAAGCTCTACTCTGAACTCCATGCTGTATCTTTCAAGCGAGCCCAGACAGACAGCATGCAGAAGAAAATATTTTTGGCTGCTTGTCTCTACGATCTTATTCTTTTGGTCACTACACAAAGCTCACAACCATGGGTGAGAGCCCAAATGTGGATCAACTAGTAAATCGACAGCTTAGTCTTTTGGCTCAGCTCCTTTTTCAGCATATGACTGGTAGAACATCTGACTGATGCAGTGCCAATCAAACTGTCGACCTCCTGCTCCACTTCACTCCTAACTGTGAACGTGACTTTAAGATACATGAACATGAAGGAGTTTACTTGGGCCCTTCTCTGGCAGAGGACCACAGTATTATACTTGAGATAACCCTGGACAACATTTCTAGGCCTGATGGCAATGCAACCTGAGCCTGGAGAAGCAGATGAAAATGGATGCTCAGTTTGGATGTTTGGCAGAATGGATGCTCAGTATCAAAATATTTCATGATTTAATTTCATGGGCAATTATATTTCCTTTAAAACATATGTACTGTTGTACTTAGCTGCTACATCTGACCACCCATCAGTAGATGAATACATGTCTAAACATTTATCTTGTGATGCTTCCTGATCACATTACAGCAATAAACTTAGTAGAGGTAATCTCTCACCGCTCCCACGACCACGTCACCTCTGTCCTCCAGGAGTTCTACTGGCTTCTGCTCCAACAATGGATCCACTTCAAAGTCCTTCTCTCTTCTCTCACAAAACAGATACACAACCAGGAGCATCTCCTACCACCAGCCTCTGCTCCTGTCTAACCCGCTGGGAGCTTTTTTAATCACTTCCTTCCTCCCCTTCCCTGCACTGATCTGGTTTGGTTGAAATCATTAGTCAAAAGTCACATTTACACATTGCTTTTTAATGTGTGATTAAAGATTAATGTTGTGTGGCATATGTTCTTTTGTGTCATTTTTTAAATCTCATGTTCATTTCAAAGTGTATGTGAGAAATAAGAAAAAAGCAATATAAATAAAAATGTATTATTATGGATTAATTAGAGCAGCTATAAATTACTTTAAAAAAATTACTAGAATTAAAACTCTAATATAGACTTAATAAGAATAAGTTGCTGACCTTCAGTTAAACACGGATAATGTGCATGTGTTGACAAAAGCGTTGGTCTTATGCACACAGGTTGCTCTTACATGGACAATGACAGCAGCACTACCAATGTCAGCACCTCAGTGTAAAGCTCTCTCTCAGGTCTCGTATAATTAGTTTGAGGGTTAATCGTGTGCATCTATAATAGATTCTGCTGTTACTAGCAAGTATGCCAGTAAAATGGCGTTTGGGAGTAATGACTCACCATTCAGATGCACACAAATATTCTTTGAAGGACATTTTCCCATTTCCTGTTTCTGATGAGGACACACAAAGCCGGAACACAGAGAGATGCTAAAATAAAACCACAATAATATGTTTTTTTTTGTTTTGTTTTGTTTTTTTCTCCAATAGAGGCTGAACATTTGTCATTTTGAAATAGACTGAAACCCAATTAGCGAGTGTGGCTCAAAACATGGAGGCAGACAGAACCCTTAGTCTACATGATGTCTCAGGTGAAAGGAGGGACTATCTGGGATCTTAGAGGCTGCCTCTGTGTGTAAAACAGGATTCTCCAGGGGAAAATGGTGAGGGGTGTAGAGAAAGGGCAGTCCTTGGCCCAGACCACCATCATCAATACTCAGAAATAAGCGATCCATAATACCAGGAGTGAAAGATGAGACCGTGAGGCATGTGTTTTAATCAAAGTCAAGGCCAGACAGGCAATAACATCAATTTACACTGAGTGAATCTTTGATTTTTTCCACATCAGACTATTGTTCTACTTATATTTAAATCTGATTTTCTGTTCCACTGTATAAAACAACAATCAAATAAATAAATAAATAATACATCCACTAAATTAGTGAACTATGATGAGCTATGATATTTGGATTTCACACATTTCCAGCCTGGTCCTATATTTTATTCAGAATTCAAGATGCCTCTAACATAATTATGAGTCGATGCTATCCCCGGACAGTATTAGGAGATCTCTCAGAAGGACAAATGCACACAAAGCCCCGGGTCCTGACAACAACCCTGGTCTTGTTCTGAGAGACTGTGCTGAAACTCACCAACATCTTCAACACCTCACTGAGCCAGGGTGTTGTCCCCTGGTGCCTCAAAGTCACCATCATCATCCCAGCCCTGAAGAAGGTCCTCCGTCATGCTTCAATGACTACCGCCCAGTCACACTCACTCCCTAATGAAGTGCTTTGAGCAGCTGCTCGTGCAGTCTGCCCTCCCCTCCACCTTGGACCCTTTCCACTTTCTGATGGGGAGACCACAGGCAGTACGGGTCAGCAGCAACATCATGCTGAACACGGGGGCCCCCCAAGGATGTGTGCCGAGTCTCCTCCCCCTTTGTTGACCTTTGACTGCTCACCAACCTCTTCATTAAGTTTGCAGTTGATACGACTGTGGTAGGTTTCATCAGCAACAGTGATGAGACAATCTACAGGAGTTTGGTGAGCCGCCTGGCCCTGTGGTACAAGGATAACAATCTCTGCCTGAACGTGGAGAAGACGAAGGCGGTTGTTGTGGACTTCAGGAGAGGTCACACCCAGCATGCTCCACTAACTATCGACAGTGCAGCACTGCTGCACTGCAAAGTGTCTTCAGCAACCAGAGCGAAAAGGAGAAGTTAAAATCCAGTTAACTTTAAGGTAATAAGCTATGACACAGTTTGGCAAATTTGGCAATAACCAATCAGAATGTATAGATTTACCAATGTTAAGTTCCCAGTTCCCAGATGGTCTTGAGATGGTGACGGAATGCTCATCGCTGCTGTGGCAGCTTTTTTTTATTATTATATTTTTCAGAATTCAGTGTATTTAGGCGTTTTATTCTCTTTTATTGACCAAACATGTAACCTTCTGTAGGAGTCAGGCGCTTTGTAATGTACATTTTGTCAACATCCGTAAAGTTGAAATTTCTTAGTCATTGAATAACATAATTTATTTAACTCAATTTATTAGATTATCCTATGATATATATATATTATACATATATTATCATTATTTACTATTGTTATCATTATTTTTCTATTATTAGTATCATTCCATTCACAGTGTGTGTGTGTGTGTGTGTGTGTACAGTAAATACAGTCATCTCAGCAAAGACGTTGTTTGTTTATAAAGTGCTGTGTGGAGGTCGTGGTTTGTGTTGACCTGTTTTTGTGGAGTTTGTTAACTTGCTTTAGCTGTGGAGCTCAGGGAACAAGAGGTAATCAAACTGTAGATTATATTTGTTTCTTCTCTCTATCGCTCGCTTGTCTTTTATTTTTTAGTAGCAGGGAAATATGTTTTATGTTGCCTGTTGCACCATGGACACACATCTTGAATGTATGACATATCTGACAATAAAGTTTACTTGAATACTTGAATCAGTCAGTTCAAGCCCGTACCTATGCCATCTGTGAATTTATTGTGCAATTTATTGGTGTCTACCAAATGAGGGCTTTCATTTAAGTGTTAAAACTGGACAGTGATTCCTGTTAAAAGCATCAACTTATTTAACTTGTGACATAAATTCATCTTTTAAAACATGTTCAGATTCCTCTCCTGTCAAAGTCCTTCTCAAATTTCAGAAAATATTTTACAATACATTTATTAAAAATATTGTGCTGCAGTCAAAAGCTTAAGTACACCTTTTAAAAACAGTGTTTTCTTGTATTTTTCAACCACATACTTTTCTCTGAACACTTCTCTACAAATAACACATTGTACTTATGTTTATGTGTCCGTTGTCTTCTCTTCCATTCTTTCTCCTTCCTCAGCATTTCAGCAGAGTGAAAGTCCTTCTGGTTTTGCACCTCCCATATTTTGATAATCCAGGATTCCTCCCTACCAACCAGCTCCTCTTGAAAGCTCATCTACAAAGCTTCACACATGGCCTTCCACTGCTGTTCCTTGCTCTCCAGCTTTAATTCTGATTTAGTGGATTGGTGTTGGCAGTTGATGTGGGCCTTTGTGTGCCTGTCTTTTGGCAAGGGCATTTTTTTGGAGTTTGTCTTTTTCTTTAAGTTCTTTGAGCTTTTCTTCTGGAGCTAGCCAATCACATCCTCTACCTCATTGTCTTTCTTCTTCCATTACTTCTTCTTTCCTGAGCATTTCAGAGTGCAGGTCCTTCTGGTTTTGCACCTCCTGCCCTTTCAGGCTCCAAGATTCCTCCCAAACAACCAGCTCCTCTTGAACATCTCTCCAAAGCTTTGCATTTGGCCTCTTCCATGCTCTCAACCTCTAGTTCTTTTCTAGTGAGCTGGTGCAGGCAGTTATCGTGGCCTTTGTGCGAGCTTCTCTCTTGGCGATGGCTTCTTTCAGGTGATCATCTTTTTGGATCTAGCCACTCACTCTATGTCATTGTTATTCTCTGTCCACTCTTTGAGGTCCATTTGGGTTTTGCACCTTGTGCACCTTTTGGCTCCAGAATTCATCCTTATGAGCCACCTCCTTTCTTTCCCATATTTACTAATGAATGATATTTACTTAAGAATGATAAGTCAGTTAACATTAGAGTCTATGGGGCAAATTGAGGGTGTTTCATGTTGCTCGGTGAGCTCAAAAACAGAATAAGTCATCATACTGTGTGAAGAGACACATTTCTCTGCACTTGATGTATTCATTGTTTATGTGAAGTGGGAGATATGGGAGCTAAGTAATGTAGCTTATAGATCACAGTTCGGGGACTTGGTGCTTGGGAGAGATGTGGTTAACTGACATCACTGACTTTATTAAGGGAATCTTAGAGGTGTTTAATAACTTTTGATAAAATAAGCTGAGCAACATTTTTTTTTTTTTTTGCCACACACACAATGAGTCCAGAGAAAGCAGAGTTTGGTACTGAGGTGGTTTACTTATTTACTCAAGACATAAAATCCCAAAGCAGACTTTTATTTTGCTGAGTATATAAAAGACTTTGAGTGAATGATGTAGTGAGTCAATTTGATGGAGACAAATGTAACATTTCCATCAAAGATATATTAAAGACTAGATGTACTGTCCTTGGCTGCATCTTGTCCTTGCAGGAGAAATGTTGTTAAAGGTACAATAGTAATGTTTTAACTGCAGCTAATAAAGTTTGAACAACATCCTGCCAATTCCTTTGTTGTTTTGACTTTATGTTTTCAGCATTGTCTTCTACTTTGTGCATTGTCTATATTGGTCTTTTCTCTGAATGTAAAACACACTCTTCCAGTATCCAAATACTGAACCAGTGCTGATGTTGTCAAATGAAGTTGCACATATGCAGGTATGAAACCAGAGAGGTTTTCTAAAGGCCAAGGCCACTCATATCAAAATAAGTAGTAGTTCATGTGTGTAAGCCTGCAGTAGTATCTGCAACTGCTTTTACATTGTTCTAAAACGCTTCCACTATGTCCTATCGACTTGTTGAAGATGACTGCGACCAGGACAGGCAGCTCTGTACCTGGACAAATTATGAGTCTGAATAACACAGTGGCCTTGCCTGGAGGCAGAGGCATGAAGAAGTTACAAATTTGTAGCTCACAGCAATTTAATACCCTATGATATAGTGTCGGGCTTTGGTTTGACATCTCATGTCTTGGCAAAAAATCTGTTGTTTGCATGCATTAAGTTAGAGGCCTTGCTTGCACACTATATTACATGCATGTCACTGTCATCAAGAATGTCCCACTGAACCCCATTTAAATATATGACATATCAAAAATCTTGCAGTTCAATAAAGCATCACTATCAGTGATGTCTTCTGTAATAAATATGAAAAGATTTGAGGCCTTTATGAGATATCTCGTTCAGAATGGGATGGCAAGACAACCCTAAAACATAACGCGTCTGACTACAGCTGTTGGCAGCCTGAAGTAACTTCCAAGGACTAGGACAGGCTTGAAGACTGGCAGTGAAGTAACAAACACTTTCCCTGCTTGAATCTTGTGTATGAACAGTGTGTATGAGATATAAGTCACTCTCTTGGCTTGAGACGTTCACATTCAGCTGTTGTTAGATGGACTCAGTCTACCCAAGAAATGAAGCCACTATGACTTTACAAGGGAAAACATCTGAACATCATATCTGTCATTATGCAAATTGATTAAATTTCTGACTGCACAAAACAACCAATTACCACTGCAACTGAAAAAGGCAATTCATTTCATTATATTTCATATATTAACAACTATGCAGCATGGGAAAATGCCACCATCGCAGCAGCTGGTTTATGGTGCTGGACCCCAGATTTCATGAGTTGGCCTTTTCATCCCAGTCTGTTTAACTAGTTTGCTGTTATTAAAGGGGAATGAGGAAAGCTGATGAGGTTACTGGCCATTATTGAAGTTTGTCCTCAACTTCACTCCCTCACTCTCTATTCCTTT
This sequence comes from Polydactylus sextarius, assembly GCA_016801845.1. Classification (NCBI taxonomy): domain Eukaryota; kingdom Metazoa; phylum Chordata; class Actinopteri; family Polynemidae; genus Polydactylus; species Polydactylus sextarius. Next base: position 4,157,204 of record CM028906.1, on the reverse strand, counting down.
TCCTAGTGAGGTTTTCAAACTCATTGTTCAGAGTTATGCTGTGTGGCATCAGGGTAGTATTACACCGCAGGTGTTAACCAAATGTGTTGGTCACACCCATGTGTAATTTCACACAGGAGTCCTTGTCCTTGTCTATATGTCTTAAATATACAGGTTTTCCAACAGCATTTTCCAACAGAGGAAGCAGTGCACCACCAAAACTCAGAATAAAAAACCTTCACACTGTCCCATTGTTCTCTCCATAATTTCTTTAGAATGCTGAAGAAACATCAAAACATTCTAACATTCTAATGTTCTAACTAACATAAGGCCTTTTCAAAAGCCCCTAAGCCTTTCAAATAATGGTCCAACATTAGTAACAAATGTGCCTTGAAAAGACTGACATATTAATGGTCTTACGAAGTGACTTTTACCAATGAATTAAAAACACTTCTGAGCCGAATCAGATCTCTTTGCCCTTACAAACTTTTAATTCTTCTTGAAGGATAGTTAAACACACTGGTGTGTGTAACATAATTAAATATCTTGCTGATGCTGTGGCTAAACACTGACTGAAACAACGTGACATTAATATGCACTGATGCAGAAACAGCATTTGCACATTAATGGAGTTAAATGAAATTTGGCGATTGCGACAAAGTCTACTGCTTAAAATAATCACTGGCTACCTCCAGCTCTGAAAGACTTCGAAGTCTGTAAGGATAATGTTTCAGTCTTCAGGAGAAGATGTGAGTAGTTGCATAAATGTATAAGTTATGACAGCTGATTCCTTTTCCTTTATTCTAAAAACATTAGGTCATATTTGTGAAATAAACCTCTATAAAGGCTTTAGTTGTCATTTTGATACAACAATAATTTAAGAGAAAAAATGTAAGGTAAGTGACTTCCCAGATCTCACATCCTGCAGAACATTAATGCTGCATGGGCAACATCAAATAGCATTTTGGGATCTTCTGTTAGCCACATTTAAATGACAAAACAATGTAGTTTATGAATGAATAATATTTGAAAGAGTACAAGCACACTGCAAGGAAAAAACCTTGAACAAAAAAGTAAAGTTAAAACCTCAATATGAGTCAGACAAAAGTGGAAATTAACCCAAACAATTGTCACTTTAGGCTTATTGTTTTATTAAAAAACTTTTTTAATTACATATTTTTTTAACCTTAAAAATGTCAGGGTGGGAGAGCTCAGTGAGTTAATGGATATTGATATTTTTTGTGTAATAAGATGCTGAATTAGATAGAGGCAAATTGGCTGAGAAGAAAACAGAGTTGCCAACAAAGTTTTTATAAAAATGTGACAATGCAGAGAAGCATTAGTGCCTGAAACTGACAGAAAATCTATTAGATTTTCAGCTTCTATGTGAAGGATGACTTTAGTGACACAGACTTAAAAGTATTATCTCTCATGTAGAGTAATGTTTGTCATGTAGGGACTGTTGAAACATCTGAGCAACTGTAATTGTAACTTGTTAGTAACTTCCTCTGTGCTGTTATAGGTCACAAGACCTATAAGAGCACAGCCTCTTCCAACGCAGCCTTTTGGTGCCAGATGTGACCTGGCCAGTTAGGCACAGCCCACACAAACTACATGGTGTCATCACCCTTTTTAAGCCCACCACCTGCAGGGATTGGCACAGTGGCTTATCTTTCAACTTTGAGCTGGAGAGAACAAAATGGAGGAAGCTGTTGCAGCTTATTAGCTCTGTTACACCTTACACTTTTATTCAACCTCTGCTCCACAGAACCACAGTGGTGTGAGTCAGAGGTTGATGGTATAAATACATCTTATGAATGGACTCAGTGAATTTACAACCCCGTGAGCAATGAAGCTAAGCTAACAGCCAATTAGAAAGCTTATTAGGTCTGAGAGCTTTACTTCCCTCCCTTTTCATTAACTCTTTATGTTAGTGAATGAAATGGTGCACAGCGATGAACAAAGATTCCTCATGGGAGTAAACAGAAGAGTGGAAATAAAGACAAGTGAAGCTCAGGGGAGCAATTTGTGACCGATTATCATTAGCACAGCTGGCTATTGTGTTGGTGGTTGTTAGGTTGGTGAGTGCAGCACTTTGTCAAACGGGCCTGCGAGTATAGTCAAAATGTCATCATTGTTCCTGCAACCAGATATTTGCAGCAACTTTATATAAAATGAATAACACAATCTCTTCTGTGATACAATCGCTGGCTGTGTCACAGTGGAAGCAGGTCAACAAAGTAGTCTCGGTGTCTCTCTCCCTAGCAATGCTTTCCACCTCCCCCTGTTTGATGCTGAGGTATTCGCAGGGTAAATGTGATATATAATCCCTGCTGCAAGTACTGAGTCTAACCCCTTGGTCTCCTACCAGTGGGAAACTTCCATCGGGAGTTTCCTAGGAGGCATCCTGATCAGATGCCCAAACCACCTCAACTGGCTTCCCTCCAAGAATCAAATACACCTGGTAGTGTTGTTTTGGTGGCAATGAGTCAGACCTTATTCTGAACAGTTATGTGTAGTCCTGTTCAGACAGACCTGGTACATAGACAAGGACAGTTACCAAGCACTTGCCAGATCACCTAAAAACAAGACTTAATGAATGAAAATGAATTGAATTGTTGGATAAATTCACAACAATTCATATTTATTCAGCTAAAATATTATGACACTATGTCAAAGCCTTTTTATGGCAGGGGCAACTAAGTATCAGCATCAGTATCCGTATCATTTTAGATATAAATCTAATATCTGCAAAAATCAAACACTGTTTGATCCTATCAGTGACAAATAAGCAAACAGACCGACGCACAAACAGATAAATCAATAATGACATGTCAAGTTAGGAGGTTGGTGAATACTTTTTATACTCTATATGCAGCTGGAAGCTTATTTTCTGTCTATATGAAGGCAGGACATGTTATTCCCTTACCATGGAAAATATTAATGACTGTTTGACATTCTGTGTATGTTTTCAATAGGAATATTCTCTTTCATCAATTCTAAACAAGATGTTTCCCAGTAACAGCGGTCACTGTATTGTGAAAAGAGGAATGAATCATTTATTTCTACACAGATGTTTTATTTTTATTTTTATTCATCTGATGATGTCACTTATCTCCTGAGACTTTACATTGGTCTGTAAAGTGAGTTGTAGCCCCTGAACAAAACCCCAGGTTCGCCCCAGTTAAGCCTCCTTGACCCCTCTACGGCAGCCACACACAGTGATTGAGTTACAAAATCACATTTGTAAAACATTTACCTCTCATCATAGAAGCAAATTTTTTTAAACCAAATCTATGATATGATTTTTTAAGCGTTTACATTATTAATGTGAACGTTATGATGAGTTTTCTCATGCTCTGTGACCTCAACATCTTTTTCCAAAAAAAAAAAAAAAAAAAAAACAGTTGCTCTGGGAATCCTTAATCACAACCCAGCCTGGATATTAATATTTAAAACAAGATGTTACATTTTAAAAGTCTGACAAAGAAAATGAGCTGAGAAACACAAAGAGGGGAGCATTACCATACAAAAAAGAAACAGCCAGGCATCTTAAAAATGTCACTTTTTCATTAATTAGGAGAAGAAGCCTTGTTTTTCAGTGAAGTGATGGAAAATATTTGAATTTATCAGATTGAATTTTGAGTGGTTTAAAGAAGCTGAGGATGGAGAGTCATTACTGAGAAACCAATTTGATATTTCAAATAACGTGAAAACATGAAAATTGTTCTTCTCCTTTAAGCAGACAGGAGGTTCTTAGTAATAGTCTGTGCACCTATCTTGAAAATGAATCCCAAGCTCTTTAATATTGTATCGTTTTTTTTTTATTTTTTGTTTTTTTTTTTTTTTTATTTCAACAGAGTAAGCAGGCGGTTGACGAGGAGCCTGGTGGCCAATTGTTAAAATAAATTAAAAGTGAAATTTGATCAGCAGAGCAGAAATCTGACACCCTTGTTTAGCAGTCCTTAAAAGAAGTGCCAGAGGCACTATTTTTATTTTATGAGTTCACAATTTCAAGCTATCATACCTGAATGCTCCATCATATGGAAAAGAAAAATTGGGCTGTGTGGACTGTAAACTGATGTGATGTCAAACATCAGAGAAGTGCTGAGTCTTTTGATTGTATTGTAGATTGTTCTCCCGCCTTGTTTTATGTGACCAGTCATGAATTATGTCAAGAACTTACTTTAACTAATTATTTTATCAAAAAAAAAAAAAAAACTTCCGCTCTGTGTACTTGCTCCAGTCTCTTGGGAATGCACAGCGAATTTATTATTGTCGTGTGCAGAAGCGATCAATAAATTCATGTTTTCCCCGTCCACACATTTTTTACTGGCCGGTCAATTTAGCCTGATGTGCCTGCGAAGATGCTTTTATCAGAGTTAGGATGAACACAGCTTCTGCTCTCAGTTGCAGTTTTGCTGCATCTGGTCCTGAGGCTTTTAGAGCAAACAACAAAAACAACACAAGCAGGAAACATTTGTCAAATACGCCTGGAAATTATTCAGCAAGATCAGGATGTTATTAGTGAGTCTGATTACAATTAAGATTCCTGCTGCTTCCTCTACAATAGTAACCGTACACATGATTATGAAGCGACAAAACGAGATTTACCAAATTTAATGTCTAACTTAGCTCTGAGATGATTTAATACACTGGGGCTGCTACAAATGACTTTTTTCATAACTGATCAATTTGTTGATAACAACAGTTTCAACAGCTGATTGTTGTTATAAAATCTCCAGGACAAAAACGAAAAGGTGAAAATTGCTAATCGCAGCAGCTTTAAATGTTAGAAGAGCTGTTTAATTACTGAACTCAACACTTTGTGTTTCTGTTGGTCACTGACTGATATCAGGCTGTGGAAGAAGACTGGAGTGTCTGATTGAAAACAATCAGTGTCTTTGATTGCTGGTTGAGCCAGATTTAGATTTTATTAGACTTTTATTGAGAGATAGAGCAACTTGATGTGCTGCTGGTTCATAAACTCCATCAAGAGTTCTGCCTGCTCAAGAAAACAATCATGTTAAGCAAGAAGTTCCTTAACAATCAACTAATATAACTGTGGCTAAGTCTTTCAGCAACACATTTAATAAAAGTACCTTGTACTACACCAAACTTACACACGTACACACACACACACTTATATGCAGGTTTTGATCACATTGAGCACAGAGAAACCTGGTTATTCACATCCCTGTAAACTTGAGTGTAAAAGTTTGTCAGTGTTTCAAAAGACAAGCTACTACATGACGTAGGTTTAGGAAGCAGCTGTGTCTGTGACTGATAATGTGTTTACATGACACAGTGTTCTGGTTTTCATTGGCGTCCTCCAGCTTAGTGACAGGATAAAGTGCTTATCTGGTTTTTACTGTCCCTGTTGGGTTTCCATCCCCCTCCTAAGTCTCTAGCCTTTTTTAACTGTTGTTAGTTTATGTAAATTGAGGTGTGTGGTCTCCCGTCGACGATGGGACCCAGCAGTGGCCCCTGGTCGTCCCTCATCCTGCCAGCTTCTCCCTGGAGCGGCGCCCTGTGCTCCAATCAAGCCCACACCAAGCTCTCTCTGTCACATGTTTTTTAAAAAGTGCAGCCTGGGCTGTCAAGTCATTGAGGCTGGCTGAGATTTAATGTTGAGCAGCATGCCACTGTGTGTGCTCTCAATTCTATATTCACTCGCAGGAGGGTTTGTGGTTTGTTGATTTGTTGGTATTGAGGCACTTGTTTGCTCCCTGGAGACTGGACCAGATTGTAGCTCCTATCAAACCTCACACACCAGGCACGTGATAGGAAATTAAATTGACTAAGAGTTGGGATAATACTCCCTAATGTGTACCGTTTACAGAAAAAGAAAGGTAGGTAAGTTTACATGTATCATGTTTGTTTTGTTTTTAGGTCAAGCACATACTGTAACTGCCACTCATCATCAGCACATTACAATAGATACTTATGTTGCTAACCCTTCACCACTAGCTACGTTTCTAAGTACGATGCAACCAAAAACAGTTAAGAAAGTAGATGTTACACTTCCTGTATCTGTATCACATGGGTTTCTCAGCAGCTCTGCCTCTTTAGGAGACCAGCAGCAGGTCTTTTCACCTTTTACAATCAACTCTTATTCCTGCATCATTGAAGTGAAGTGGACCAGTTTTTCTCAAACCCTCTGAAAGTTCTGACCCCAAAATGTCAGTTTTCAGTCAAACTTATCAGGAGGAAATGAACTTTGTTGGAGACCTGTCTGTGTCTCAGCAGCACAGATCTCTCTTGTCTCTGTTGGTTCTGGTTCTGGTTTCACTGCAGTGCTTCACAAGTGGTCAAACAGAAACACGTGTAACCAAGACTTAAAAGTTCAAACTGAAAAAAAACTTGTGCTTCTTTGTCAAGTAGTTGTTCATCAGTTCATGTTTTAATTTTCCAAGCTCTTTTGCACCAACATATGTCTAATCTTTTCACACAACACTGAAAGAAAAGTCATTAATTAGCTGTTCATATCTGTCTTGATTCACATCAGCTGACTACACCCACTTGAATAAGACACTAAAAAACAAATCATAATTCAGAAACCATTAAAATGATAAACTCTATGATTATATTTTGGTTCTGTCGTACAATTGACAGGTTGTTTCACTCCTTCTTTCTTGCTTACCCATAACATGTAAATTCACCTTCATTGCATTGCAGTAAATGTCATTACTAATTGTCACTGATGACTCCAGTTTACTACATTATGATTTCATTAATGTGTCAGTGCAGACAAACACAGTACATCTGTATCTATGAGAAGTAAGGTTGGAAGACAGAACCTGCTCATCGCTTATTCTGTTTCATGTTTCATGTCTCTCTCACACATGCATACACACGCTCTTCAGTCCTCCATGACTGTCATCAAACATGCTCTTTCTCAGCCATCTTTTACATTCACTGTCAAAGCTGCCGTGACATTGTCTGGTACAATGCACTTAAAATATGCATTGCTCCAGCATCAAATTGAGTTCAAAGTGTGTTTGTGATCCAAGAGCCGCGGGAGAGAATATGGGGTTTGTAAAGGCGCAGTATGTGAATAACTGTGAACTGACCAACAACCTTGAGCTTTAATAGATGAGAAGGACTTCAAAGTAGCCAAAGCATGAGTGTCACGCAGTTCCTGTTTCCATTCGATTCGATATTTCAGGATCAACAATAGACTCACTTTTTTGTGAGTCAGAGCTTTTTGTTTCTTTTTTGATCAGACTGCAGGTTCTCACATATAATCTGCAGCACCTCTGAGGCTGGGAATACCAACGGAGAGAGGGTGTCATCCTCGCCTGACAGCAGGTTAACTCAACTCATCTCTAAAGTCCATTCAGCCCTTTTGTGTTTGACATCTAATAAGCCCAGACTTAAATTAAAAGCCCATTAATGCCACCTAATCGGGGCTTTGCCATGCTCCCTGCACCCAACCCCATCACACTTCCTCCATGAGGAATTAAGACTGGGCTGTCAGAGTGTGTCTCACCTATAGTACTCAGAGAGCAGTTCTGGAGTTCACTCCATTAAAAAAGTTTCAGGAGTGGATGGAAGAAAGATTAGACTCTGCTGTAAATGGAGAGCCACAAGGGGGGAAAGACAGACTGTTCTTTTGAAGCACATTTACTAGCTATCTTATAATTAAAGACACTATTATTACATTTGCACTCAATGTGAACAAGAAATTCTTATTATAACACAGATAATAACTTATGTCTGAATGAAGTAAAGGTGTAAATGCCTACAGCTGTCCTGAGGTTAGCTGAAAAAAAAATCTACTTTTGGATTATAAATGTGACTTTTTAACTGTGTCCATGATTTTGCAATCCATGTATATTAAAACAAGAAACAACTTCAGAGAACAAGCAATAAAGCCACTTCAAGCCCCCAATTTAACTCTGGGATGGATTTAATGGTATATTTTGTGTTGCCATGAGTGTTTCCCAACATTTTCAGCTACTTTTCTGGGGTAGAGTTGTGGTGGCAGCAGGTCAACAAGGTAGTCCAAATGTTCCTCTTCCCACTGAAACTTTATAGCTCTTCCTGGAGGATCCCGAGGCGTTCCCAGAGTAGCTGAGATGTACAGTATGCGATCTCACAACATGTTCCAATGGGAGGCGCTGATCATATGCATGAACTACCATCAGCTACAGCTCTACTCTGAGCCCAGACACCATACAGAAGAAACCCATTTCTGCTGCTTGTATCCATAATCTCAGTCTTTGGGTTACTATCCAAAGCTCATGACCATAGGTGAGGACTGGAGCATAGACTAACTGGGTAAACAGCTTTGCCTTCCAGCTCAGCTCCCTCTAGGACCCTGGATTAGGCATCGGTTTGTGGTCCATGATGAGCCTGAAGAAAGACAGTTTGCAAACTCCAGCACACATTCTGTAAACCTGTGGGTGTGGATTTTAAACTAGGCATTGTTTAAAAAATGTGCATACACATATTAACGTGACTCCTTAGTCTTAGTCTTAGACTAGGTTGACCTGCGGGGCACTTTAATATTTGGTCATATTGGCCAGATTAAATAATCCCATCATGCTGAAACCTCTCCTCTTTCTTTTATCTTAACTAAAAAAGATACTGCCACAACTTCCTCAGCAAAGGGAAAATAAATAAGCTCATACAGCAGCATTGCTTTGGGAGATCTCTGAGGGTTTACTAAGTCTTGCAAGACGAAGGTCATGTGACCATTAGAGGTTTGCTGAGCAATAGTGGCACAGGAGCTTGCAAGCATCTCCACTGGCACTGATTTCTAACACTTCTTACAGAATATGTAATGTTATTCTCATTAGCAATCAACACAAATGCAGCCCAGAATGCCTTGGGGTGTCTACCATGTGTCCCCTGACCCTGTTTTTTTAGACAATGTTGTTATAAGACAATGTTGTGAAAGAGGGGACGATGTAGACATTTTAAAACTTTATTTCCACAATACCAACACATGGAAACTGCCCTAAGGTTACTGAAACTCTTGTTTAACATTATATGGGTGTTTTGGGGCTACATCACTTGGTTATGGTTCATGATAAAATGAATTGTGAAGCTACATATTCTTATGTGTGACAATTTGATTCAGTGCACTGAGACAAGATGTTTTATTTAAGAGACACTGAGATTTGCTGCAGAGACACCAACATTGGACATAAACTACAAAGTGTGGAATCATCTAACATAAACACATGCTGTTCCCAGGTATGTTGGTTTGGTCATAGAAGTCCCTTGAGAGTATCTTCACCATCACTTCCATCCATGACATGTTTTTGAGGCGTGCCATCTGTGCCATCTCTGTCACTGAATAAAGATGAGGCAGATATGAATGTACCAGGAGGTCCTTCTGTTCCAAACGAGTCACATTATTTCTGTTGATAGTCATCACAAGAAAAACAGCACTCACTATTTTGAAGGGTTACAGTGACCTGAGGCTGATCCCATATGACTACAAAGGCAGGGTGGATAGTGGGTCAATGGTTTCTTTTAATCGTTACCTTTTCATGAAAAAGTATATATGTTGTCAAAACTTCACTGGATGTTAAGGACAGAGCTAGAAAGAAACTGATGAATGTGCTGCTTTGTCATTTAAGCCAATTGCTGTAATTCTTTCTTCTGTTAGATGTGAGCCTCTGAGGCCCAAGGACAACAGAAGTCTAAAATTCAAAGCCACTGATCCTGAATTTTAAAGTTCCAAGGATATTTCCTATACCTCCCTTTCAGTCATGCTTTGACGCATTTTTGTGTCAAAGAAGCCAAACTAGTTCGTTCATAAGCTGCTTTGATTAAGAAATATAAAAGACTAAGGTGGAAAAAACGAAATGTAGTCAAGTTTTTCTGATGTTCACAAAAAAAAAAAAAAAAAAAAATCGAGTGCACCCCAAGACCACGCTTCAGTTTATTCTCCATCAAAGTTGCAGTTGTAGTGAGGAAATATTTTTCTATCAGTTTCTGTTGGTGTGAGACAGCGATGACGAAGTGCCTCTGAACCTATTGCTTTGAAACACATCAGAGAAAAATAATGCTTTGTGGCACATCTAATTCATCAGTGCAACACTATATTTCCCCCCTCTGCCTTTCTTCCCCATAGCCTCAGTAAATGGTGAGGCTTTTTTTTCCAGGCAGCCTCTGTGAGAATCAATCGGCATCAGAGCAGAGACTCTAAACATGTTCTGTACCAGCGATTTGACCGATTCTGACCGGTCGATTATCTCTCAGCTCAAATTATTAGCAACACTTAAAAGCTTCAAATGACTCCTTGAAAAATTTATCTTCATAATTCAGCTTGTGGAGGGCCTTTCATGCCATGCCTAAATGCCACAGAGCATTTGACCCATATGATCACGCACCGATTGGCCATAACGTCAACTTTTCCACCTGCCTGCAATGAAAGCAGCCACCACCCTTTTAACCACTTTACACGGTTACAGAAGTTTTAGAGCTTTTTATGAAAATCAGGATCATGTTCTGAACGGTGCCCCATGGCAGGTGAAGTAAGTTTCTTTCTTTTTTTTTTTTTTTTTTTTTTTATTGCAAACCCTCCAAACGCATTGCTACATCAGCTCTCTATTTTAATGCCTGGTTACAGGAACCCATTATAAAAATCAGGAGCTGTATGAATTGCTTGGAACTTCTGGTTGCAGCCCAGAGAAACAGGGAGAAATGCTCAGAAACACCTCTGACACAACAAATCTCCTTGTATAAACTTGCATTTTTGCAGCTCTCAGCTCTGTGAGCGATTTGGGATTCCCATCATTGAGACGCCTAAGGGAAATATTCGCGACTATCGTTGCAAATAATTTCCTTTTTCAACTTGTTTTGTCCTTTGTCCATGTTGAATTCCGCTTTTCATCTAATCACATTCATTTACAATGAGGAGGATTTTGGTGCACTTATTTGCTAATCGTGTCACAAAAAATTTGTTTTTGGATAAAAAAGTAATAGTCCGGCCAAGACGCATATTTTGATACATAATTTGTCTATGTGCGATCAACTATCATGATGTTATTAATGTTCAAAGTTTTTAAAAGAAGAAATAGAAAGACTGAGACAGAGAGAGACCACAGGTGGTCCTACTTCACTAACGAGACACACACACACACACACACACACACACACACACACACACACACAAACACACAGCCTCCCCCCTCTGTTCCCTAACTGACTAGCAGTCAGACACTCAGAAGCAGAAGAGTCAGCGTACTCCTTGAACTACTGCTATTTATTCAAAAAGTAAAGCAGATATCCACAAAATTCTTTCACAATGACTGCTACAAGGCCGTCATGAAAACATAGATGTCATTTTTTTTCTTCCTAGTGTCAAAAATGTGGACCCCCGAGCGAGTTGAAAACAACTGACATTTCTGCTGGATTTCTGCTGGATTAACATGGAATCATATTGGGCAGTAGGGCTGTCCACTTGTCATTTAGAGGCTTCTAATTCAAAAACTGTAAATCCTATTGTTTAGGTAGACACATTGTGGGAATCAGGACATGTGTGACTCCAACTTTGGAGAAGATTATATGTGTAGAGTGAAATTTGAGGCTGCTATCACAGATAGCAGCCACAAAATATTTGGAGCGTTTTTTAAAGCTGTCTACACTCTAGCTGCTGTGGCCCCTTACTCTAGCGCGACCATTCCAGCCACATACACACTCATTGAAAAGTCTGAATTTCTCCAGAATTGATCATGGTCATTGATCTGTGACTGATCAAAAAGTATACAACCTAGCAAAGAAGTTGAAATTTCATTTAAAGTGAATGGGAAAATTTCAGTGAATTATTTGCAACTATATCACAAATAATATGTATTGCGGTGAGAAAAATAATAGTACACCCAGTCTGATTGAGCCGCATGTTTTGATATATGCTTTGTTTGTGTGCGACACATGGTATTTGAAAGAAATTGCAAAATGGATTGGAAGATAAAGAAGTATAAGAAGAAAAAACGTGGTGAAGAACGATAGTTTGCAATGCGAGGCACTGCATCACTATTAATTATGTGAGTAAGTCATACTCATACAAAAGTCCCTGTGCCACCCACTTCTTTCATGTAACATGAATCAGTTTAATACTTAACATTTATTTATTTTACATTTAGAGTTCAGTTAACACCTCTGACTCTGCTTAACAAAAGCTGAATATGAATAAGGCTTTTGTACAGGACTACATTATACAGTGCAGATTCTACACACTTTCTATCATGTCTGACTCAATCTCTGCAGGTGAGCAGGAGGAATTTCTGTAATATAGAATTTATTGTCCCTGGCACAACCTTCCCCATCTAGTGCTGTATTCTGCTGCTGCTGCACTGGTTTTTCATTGGCACAACCAGTAAAGCCTGATTCCTACATAACTTCTCACTTGACATACTGCACATATCAAACAGAGATGGGAAATAGGATCTTACATTTTTCTGTTTTAAAATGTGACTTTGTTCACATGTTAACTTCTTTACAAAATACTTGACACTGGTTGTTCACTGCAGCACTGACCCTTGTTGCTGAGCAGCTTGGGCAGAGACTGGAAGCGTTGTAGTTAATAGTTTTTGCTCTAAAAGACAGAAAGTGAGCTTTGAAAAGCCAGAGATCCAGGGATGTGGCAGAGGAATAGTTTAGTCATTGATATTGATCAACAAGCCTTTTAAACCCTGCAGATGTAATATATTAATGTGCTTCTATTCCAGGGGGCATTACAAACATTATGTCCTATTTACTAGATGTTAAGTACATTTCTGAAATTGCAGCATTTAGCTTACCAAGGATGCACTGTGAGCACGGTGTGTGTGAGAGTCATGTTTTTATGCAAAGTATGAAGATAAATGTGTCCAAGTGACAATTTTCTTTACAGTTAAAGCTGACAGTACAAATTAATGAGAGATGCAAAGCTTTAGCAGGTTTTAACTGATGAAATATTAAGACAGTTTGGGTCTTTTAAAGGTACTGGGTTTAGAAGTCACTTCTTGAAGTGGAGTACTTATAAGACAATAGATAATAACAGGATTATTTATACCAATTAACCAGTCTATCCATCCTTTTTCCAGCTGCTTATCCAAAGTCAGGTCTCAGTGGCAGCAGGTCAACATGGTCGTCCAGGTGTTTCTCTTAGCAACACTCTCTGTCTCCTAGTGTTAGATCCCAGGCTTCATGACATATATAATGTCTCCAGCATGTTCTGGGTTTACACAAAGTCTCCAACCAGATGGTAGATCCTGTAAAACCTCAATCAGGAGGCACCCAGGAGGCATCATGATCATAAACCCCGAACCACCTCTGCTTGATCCCTATGATGTGAAGAAACAGTGGCTCTACTCCAAACTAAGAATCCATGTGAATGTTCGAACTCCCTGCTTCATCTCTAAGACTGTGCCCAGACATCCTGCAGAAGAAACTCATTTCCACTGCTCATATTCATGATTTATGGCAGATTAATCAATACCTTTACCTTCTGTTTCAGCTTCCATTCAACAATGCAATACCTGCCTCACTATGGATGCCATACAGATTTATCAACCTCCTGCTCCACCCTACCCTCATTTGTGACAAAGTGTCCACGATCATTAAACTCAGCCCAAACCTGAAGAGAACAATCCTCCCCTCTGAGACAGAGAACCACAGCCTCCGACTTGAAGGTGCCAACTCCCCAGTTTGTGCTGAGGGTCATGGTTTGATGGAGCTGATCAAATACCGAAAAAAACATTAATATATGTAGTAAAAGAATTTATCTGTCAAACATAAAATTAATATAAATAATCCTTGTGAAGAATGATTCCTCTCACATTTTTGATGTGTTTCTGTAGTGACTCCAAATGCATCTATGTTTCTGAATTTCTTGTTTTAATGTTGTGACATGCTACAATGGTAACGTGTCCAAACGTAGACTGATTCCAGAAAATTATCATAATTGTAATTTGTTAATTGGAGTAAATGTAATTAACTCATTTACACCGGTGCCAATTTCCTCAAATGCTTCAAATATAAACAAATCTATCAATAAACAAACAGGAGATTAAACATGCTCTTTGGTCTTGAACCAGCAAGAGATCATGTGTGATAACAGGTTTCCTATCAAAACATTAAAGAGGACATGTTTTGACCCCCCTCCCCTCAGTCTTGTGTGCTTTTGAAGCTCAGAGAAGATTGAGTCAACATACATACATGAGCGTTTCAGGGCTTGTATTAAATTATAAGCTCTCGTGAGCATCACCTGACATCTCGGCTCCCGTGGCACTGCAATGTGAGCGTACTTTGCTGCATGGAAACAGCTCTATCTGTTTAATTACCCTCCTCTGAGGTATCAACACATCTCGGCTGCCACCCCCAGCACTCATGAATTAATGATGCGCATCTCTAGTTGTTATTAGTAGGCTGCATTGGGAAACAGACTGGTCGAAGTTAATTTCAGATTCAGCGCTGAAAAAAAAAACCTAAGGTGGTGGTTGTTTTCTACTGTAGTTTAAAACAACAAATGTACTCTTTCACTTGTTCGAACGAGGTAAGCAGCCCTTCAGGGACGGCAAAGCACTCACTTGGATACAAGGCCAACAGCCACTGCCAATAATCCTGTCTTGGAAATCATCAAGCCAGATATACATGTAAGTATGCCTTAGAAGTACTGTAGTTAAAAAATGGTCCTGGATCAACAGATCATTATTTCTGTTTCACAGTGTGCAAGTGTGGATATAATTAATGCAACAGCAACACAAAATGAAGGAGAGGTTCAAACCAAATTCACTTGATGCTCATATCATCACCACACATTGGGCAGAATACAGAAAACACAACTAATGCATTTACGTATAAAATGTCAGAGGCTAACATGAACTCACCTGTTACAGGTGATATATGTATGCCTTTCTGTCTGCTGAGCTCTTTGGGCTACCTGGTTAGCATGCTAAGTTTTGATTGTGAGAGCAGAAACATTTCTGCTAGACTGTCTGACTCTGCAGTAATAGCAAAAACTTACATATAGCATAACTATACATACCATTTTTCAAGATGATGGACGATGTCAAAATGTAAATGTATCTTCTCAGTCAGCACATAATTGAATTGACATATTATTTTACAATTTTAACCTTTTAGTTTTGTTGAGATTTTGACTTTGACTTTATTTATTTGACAGGGACAGTGTACAAAGACATGGGCTGATAGTGAGTTAATATAAATATATATACATATATATTGTTTTATTTCAATAAGCTTTTAGTTGACTGTCTCTTTGTTTGTTTATATTATTTTTAGTTTTAAACTGTCATGTTATGTTTTGTTATTTATGTTGTCTTTTTCATTGTAAAGTACTTTGTGATTTTATCTGTGAAAAGTGCTATAGAGTGCTGTAGTTTAGTTACTTACTTACACACACACACACACACACATAAAAATCATATTTAAAATTATAAA
This sequence comes from Polydactylus sextarius, assembly GCA_016801845.1. Taxonomy (NCBI): domain Eukaryota; kingdom Metazoa; phylum Chordata; class Actinopteri; family Polynemidae; genus Polydactylus; species Polydactylus sextarius. The sequence continues at coordinate 4,141,820 of CM028906.1, read as the reverse complement.
TTACTGACCTTGATTTTTTATTATGATTCTTAATTTTGAGCGTTTTGAGTTGTCGTTTTGCACTGTTACCATTGCTCTGACTCTGCTGCTGGCACCACTCACAGCACAAGCTTCATGCCACATGAATACAAAGTTACAAGGAGGAGGAAGTTGATAAGGAGTCAATGTTTTCCTTATTTCATTTTGATTTGATTTTAGAAACCTGTGTATCGTTTCCCATCAGGTTTGGTGTAAATTAGAAAGTGATAACTATGACAGAAAACCGTGGTTCTTCTGTCATCATGATGTTGCGCAGCATTTGTGAAAAGGCTGGGTGATGAAAAGTGAGTGGGGGTGATGTGTTTCCACGGATTACCTGGTAATTCTTAACGCAGGCAGAGTGTGTTCATTATACATCCAGCACACTTTAATACAGGAGGAATTATGGAGGAACAGCAACTTCGGGTCTTCTTCAGCCTCACAGCACCAACTGTAGCTGCTGCGAGTTTCTCAAGAGGCATCTAATACATAGCAATTACTTACAGAGAGCTCTTGGACTCCATGGGAGCGGAGCTTTGTATAACGTAAGACATGGAGGATATTTTCTGACTGTGAACCTCATATGATTAAAATTAGCAGATGACTTGATGAATGGCATGTTAAGGCATGGAGTGCACAGAAGTGCACTGTCAAAAAAAAAAAAAAAAAAAAAAAAAAAGTCAAAAAGAAAGAAAAAATAAACTGAAATGAAATCCATGGTAATTTACTGAATTTGTGCACATGGAAATTACATCTATCATTTCATGGTAGAATGGTGATCATTCTACTGTGATGGTATCAGTGTGCTGTGATGACAGCACACTGATGGCAGGGTTTCCAGTTCATTAGTATTTTTAATTAAATCAATTAATTAGTTATTTACAGTGACTAGAGATGACACAATGATGTAAGAATATAAAAATGTAAAAATACAGTCACTAGGGGGTCCAATGGTTATTCTCATGTGGCGAGTATTTACCCAATACATCAAAAACCTTTTAACAGGACCAAGGAACCATCCGTCTTTACTTTTGATGTTGACTCTGTGGAAAACCTTGACCATGTTGCAGATCAAACTATGTATTTGTTTTTACAATATAGTGGGAGACAGCAAACAGCAAACAGCCATCCAGTGTTGTGGTGTAATAAACGCTCCCTGCCATGAAAAGTACCTTGGTGTACATCTGCAGTTATTTCAACCCTGTCTCTGACCAGTCATTGCTCTTCTGAACCTAAACTTAACTTCAGTTGCGCCACTGTCCACAGTAGGGTCTCTGGGCCCCCTGCTGAACTGAAAGTTTAATTCTGATGTATTTGTGTAAGATGGGTTGATACTAGATATATTAAAGCAGCCTGACATTTCTCATAGTGGTGTTTGAGAGACATCAACCAAAACTGACTGAAGTCAGAATCAAGTGAAATTAAATCTGCCTGTTCTATAAAAAAATGGATGTTGACCATGTTAGAATGATGCAACATCTTGTTAGGACCACTGCCTTAACTTAACTTTTAGTATCTTCATTCACAATATTAATTCACAATGTCAATCTTATATCTATCTATATAAGATCAGGTAACTATCTTTACCTGCCTATTAGCTTAAACCTTTGGGTCCACAATAGAATAGTAGCCTTGTTACTGAACTGCAATATGAATTTTAGTACTGTTGTCATATTTGTGTACTGATAAACAGCCGGACACTGCAGTTTTTAGGACCTGCTGTTCAATCAATAGTAAGTGGTGCTTTTGTCAGGGACTATTTTCAGTTGTGGAACATTACAATCAATGCTCCACATTTTTGGACAACAATAGAGCTCTGAGGCAGGGAGGAATGAATTATATCTGGTTTGTCGGAACAGAAAATACAGAAAGGATCAACCTGTTGCTGGTTTTCAGTTTTTACATCTGCAAGTCAACAATTTACATCTATATCAATAAGCTAAAAATATAAAAGGAACCTGCAAAATCAAAAAGGTTTTTTTTTTGCTTATGCTTTGCACTGACATACATAGTTTTGTCTATATGTGATCCCTGTATCAGCACACAATGCTCAGTGGCATTAGCTTTGTCTTGTCCTGAAAAGACAAAGCAACTACAGAGCTTCAAGAACCTCTGTAGTTGCTTGACTGACTTGGCATTTTTCCCCTCAATCAATTCCCCCTAATATTGATGAGAATTAGTAGAAATGAAATGGGCTAAATTCACTCATGCCTATCTTGGAGCTGTGTGCAAAAGCACATTACAATTCAAGGCTGAATTGGCAGCTTGTACCCTTGATCACTTGTTCATGTATGGGGAAAAAAATACCTTGAAAAATATATATAAATAAAGCTCAAAAGCTGCCATGCTTGAATATTAAAAACACTGTGACATTCCAAGTTTCTGCCATTATATGGAGATGGAGATCAGTGTCGCATCATCCAGGTTGTCTGGGTTACTTTAATATCTTCTTATGTCTTTATTTTGACTTCCCTTTAATACAAGAACAATAAGCAAGGTCACATTAATATATGTGAAAGTTAACAATCATCTACATCCGGTGAATCCTCCTGATGCACTTGTCCTCTGAAACGACAACTAGACAAAAGTAAAGGTCGGAGCCAATACCCTTGCAACACACTTTAAGCTACTCTGTTGCCTTGTCGTTATAATGAAATTCACCAAGTTAACTCCCTGCCGTGTAGACTTCTGAGGGGAAAAAAATCCTATTGATCGAGAGAGTTATGGGGATTCTCCCAAGCTTTTTTACAGCACATTTCACTGCATCAGCACCGCCTGAAGGCATCATATTGAAAGCAGCAGTCTGGTGTAGCTCTTGAAGAGCAGGGTGGAGGAACGCGATACAGGTGAAGTGAATATAATGACTTAGCTTTCTGACATACCGAGGAGACTTCAGGGTTCAGTAACAGCATGCCTGACATGCCTTGATCCCACACTATAGACTATTGATCTGATGTGTGAGCTGCTGTATTTTAAGTGCACAGAGTTTAAAAAGATGCCAAAACACATTGTTAGTTTTCTCCTTCCTCATTATCGCACCACTGTGGCATCATAACAGCTCTGCTTATCCCATATTCCTGACATTTCATCCTTTATTGCACTGTACTGAAAAACATGTAAATTAATTATAGCACCGTGGTGTTTGGTAAAATAGTAGCAGAGGTAGTTAGAGTTCCATAAGTAGCAGCAGTAATAAAGATGAACAATATGTGTGTCTGTTTGCTTTTTAACTTAGGTGAGAAACAATCACACCTAAACTAAACTAAACTTCTTTTGCTGGAAAAAATACATTTATTTTGCTTTTTCACTACTAGAGGAGCAGCCATCTTTCAACAAAATAGATGGTGACATCAGTGAGATACACCACTTTGTGTTGTGGGTAAAACTCAATATGGAGACAGAAGAGAGCAAAGGATGTAGAAAAGAGGAGGGTCATAATGTATCGCCCCTCTGGAGGCTGACAAAAAAACTACTGTACAAAAGAGAGTGGCAGACTTGTCCGATTACATGTTCTTCATCTGTGTTGCTCTGCTGCTATCTGCTCTGAAACACAGATGTAGTCATAGTAAGACAGCAACAGAACGGCCAATAAAACAAACCAAAACAAGCAACATGAAATCTTAACTTAGAGATGCTGCTTTCAGCTTCATGCCACTCCATCGAATATCATGGTGTTTCTTTGTGCGCAATGAAACAGTTGAGGAGAGATGATGATTTATGAGAAGTAATAAAGCACAGTGGGCTCAATTGAATCGCTGTCATGTACAAAACCATCTGTTAGTAGAGTAGTATTACAGGTATTTAATCTAATCTACAGTTGTTTGGCAACATCACAATATCATTTTATCAGCGCATTTCCTCTTTAGACGGCATTTCAACTATTCATAGAAACATTTGACATAATTATGAATGAAAAACTAAATCACACAAGAAGTAGGTAACAGACGTTTCCTGTTCCGAGCTTTGCTGCTGTGGATGTTCATTCTGGATTTTAAGAGGAGATGCCATTTCCTGTTTTCATAGCTAAATTTCAGAACCTTCACACTGGATGAGGTGAGGAGGTGATGCTGCACAAATGCTGCAGATGCAAGTGTCTGGAACTTCAGCCAAAGTGGGCTTTTAGGAAGGGGAGTCTGAATCAAGCCAGAGATAAGAGTGCCCATTTCAATCAGACTGCTCAGCTACTGGGGGCAGCATCACAGGCAGAAAGAATAATGAAAAGTCCAGCAATAAAAACTGAGCTGGTAATGAGCATAATAGGTCTCCTTTAAAAATACACAAGGCTCTCCGTGTTTTTAAAGATTAAACCAGGATAATCAGTTTGTCTAAGATAGTCAGTTGGTGTCTGCAGTAGATCTGTCACCTGCTATATTTTAAAATATTATTTTATGAATGGATTTAAATGGTATTATTATAGTTTTCCTGAGATGTCTTCAGAAAAAATTACAAGATTGTCTCAACGAATATCTCTTGACATCAGCCAGCCAGTCATTTACTACTCTCAACTTACAGCTACATGTTGGCACTGAGTTCTGCTGGCAGAGCAGTTAAAGGAAATGCTTGATGACAATTACTACAAGCCAAAGGTTAAATAAAATGGTTTTGGCTCCAGTACAGAGCCTGAAGATGCATAATCAGCATCGTATACCAAACATTTTCTGATTGATGGGCAGAGAAGAAGAACCAACCCTTTGAAACACAGACCAGTCCTCCCCGATGTGTCCATTACAATAACATGATTAATCACATCAGCAGGTGAACTCAGGTCAAACATCACTAAAACTTACTGGGGGATGCATTTATGAGATGATAATTAATAACCCTGAGGATGGTGGGTTCATTGCTGCAGGTTTACTACAGCCATCTATGAATTTTAGAGATGAAGACCAAACACCCATCTCATACCCATATAAAGTTTAATTGAAATTTAACACTTTCATTTACATTTGCAACAGGTATAAATCTTAGTCAGCCACAATTATAACTGTACGTACAATTACAGTTGTGCCTACTGTAGTCTAGAGGGAGGAGGTAGACACTTCCAACCGTTTAGTAATTGCCAAGAGCTGAAAATGAAAATAAAGCTCCTGCACTTTACTTATTTAAAATAATGACAATTTAGTTAGCCAGCAACACATGAATCAACTACATATAGACAACAAGTGAGACCAGGGATCAGATAAATGGTTGTTGTGCCCTCAGTGTGACTGTTTGTACAGAGGTTTTTAAAAATACAGAGCTCCAAAAAAACTGAGCTTGAGAAGCAAGTTTGGGGGCAAGTAATTACCAAATTACCAAAGTATATACATCTATGTGACAGCTACATTGTTTATATGTGATCTCTGATCTCATCATTCCCATCATCTCTTTCCGTGTCTCTTCTCTTCCAAACACTGAGCTGTGATTAATGTGTCTTTTCATTTTCATCTGTGTCAGTAAAGAAAGTAAACAGACTGTCAGCTGATATTTTTACACAAATCTTACCAATTTGGTTGATGAAATCTAAAAATATGCAAGGGATATATCTGAATTTGAACTTTTGAATTTGAACTCAGTCCCTGCAGATCATTTTACCTCACAGGATGGAAGTCAGCTGGATACTTCACTGGAGTGAAACTGTCTTGATGTTGGATGGCCACTCTTTAAACTATTGGAGCTAATGATTAAGATAACTGGGATGAATGGCACTGGACTACAAACAGTCCACTAGTCAAAGTTTAGTTTGCTGCTCCGGGCTTTAGCAAATTCAGCTGCTCGTCCGTTTTGTTGACATGATCATTCATTCGACACTCACACACAAGCAACAGATCAGATGAAAGTGTTGTTATCTTGGCGTTGTAGTATATCACCGCGGCACCAAAGCAGAGGTATTTTAGGCAAATTATCTTAAGACTTATGTATACCTAGGCGACCTCAGTGATGGGTATAGTGGGTGTATGTTTGCCATCATTGCCTGTTACTTTAATGATGCAGGGAGAACAACGGCTGATTTCAGTGTGACTTTAGTTGCCATTATCACAGTGCAAACCACATCAGTGATTATTTTCACCTTCTAGTGCTCACTAATGGAGTTACACTTGGGAGAAGTTAGGTTCTCTATGTGTCTTAGAGAGGCATTCTCATTTACACTACATTGTTCCAGCAAATGGCTAGAAATGCAATGTAATTTCAGTCAGACTTGAACACTTCATGGCTGCATTTGCATTTTTTTTTTTTTGCATCCAGTCTGTTCAAGACAGAAGAAGTGAGTGATTGTAAATGCAGACACAGAGTCTGAGTATGTGGCATGAAATATTTAGTAGCAGAGCAAGCTTATAGCCAACTGCTAGTCAGTGTTTCTCATTACCAATGTAAGGGAGCTGGTGAGAGTGGAGGCAGCCTGTGGTCCCACGGGGAAAGTGATTGAAAGTGTCTTAACTAGTCAACTTGGGCACCTCATGTGAAGCAACAGTGAAATGATGCACCGATGATTGCACAGTTACTAATTTCTCAGAGTTAATGATCAGAGCAGCGGGAACACCTGTTGCAGGCGGCGGTTACAAAGCAATATGCAAAAAGCGATAAAAAAATCTGGAGAGGTAAGTTTAGAAAAATTTAATCCGAGTCCAGATGATATGATTGCTGATTGTTTCCTGGATGAGGCAGTAATATGATGATACGCACAGCTGGGTGAAATCATTAGCAGATCCATTGTGCAGGGAAGACTGGGGTGTTCGCATTCAAAGTGACAAAAAAGGAAGATAATTCTGTGGGATGTTCATTAAAGATGTGAGAGTGCGCAGTGTGCTTATGATGTGTAATAACGGCTATAAAAAAGGAATAAAATAACAATACTCCAGTGATCAAAGACAGAAACGGCTGCTCCCATTAAGACATTAAGACACTGAAAAGAAGGAAAGAATTTGACACTTTTTTTTTTTTTTTTTTTTTTTATTTGAACTAACTTTTTTCTGAATTTGATATGGAAAAAAGGCAAGACTGGCCATGCACACTATATTAGTATCCGTGAGACGCCACATGATAAATAAATAGCACAAATTCAAATAATTAAAAGCTGTTAAAGATTTCAACACATTAGACTAATGTCAGAAGCTTGATTTATTTCTATTAGTGAGCAGGTCAAAGGTGATGAATATAATTTCAATTTATCTGTATTTCCTTTCCAATTAGAAGAATGTGATGGATGACAAATATCAGCTTGTCTCCCACATACTGGTGTTAGCGTATACATTGGCTGATTATTAAGGACAATGTTGATTAATAATAACATCTCATTCATACAGGCTTGAACTTTTTTATTTGGTTCTTTCTTTGCCTCCTTCTTTGCCTATTAATTAAGTCTCTTCCACCTTTGCATTCATTTTCTGTTAATTTTCTTTCTTGCTAAAATTTACTTCTATTGTTACTTCCCTTTTCCCCTGGACCTTCCCAAGAAATAGAAGTTAGTTTTATCATTATTTTGTATAAAACATTTCCCAGAAGTTTAGCAGGTTGCAGCAGCCCCTCCAGGCAGTGTGTGTTGTGTGAGTTTGAGCTGAAATCTTTGAATTGCTCTTAAGGCAACACCTTTGATACACATTGATACAGTTGACAGTCTTGCCACATATTAGAAAATCACCAATTCATGCTTATAAAAGTGCATCAGTAGAAGAGCTGCCGACACTCAGGTTGTGATGACCAAGTCAAATGATGGTGATCTGGGTCAGGCTTGTATATAGACTCCAAGTGAAACAAACTAAACCAGTAAGAAAACAAATCAGTGTGTGGCCAGAGGGGGTGCTACTCGGGTTTACTGTTCAAAACCACTGACTAGAATATTTTTTGAGAAGAAGCCTCTGCTTATAACTGCCTCATTAAACTAAAAGAAAAAAATACTAAATAATACCAAAGTTAGTCTATGGCCACTTATTATCATGTAGCAGGATCCTGTGCTCACCGTACTGTAAGCCTTCACCAACACATTGAATATTAACATTGTACACACTTGAACAAATAGCTTGATTCCTACAGTTACACAAGAGTTGTTTTATGTTGTATTAAATTGCCTTTATTCAACTTTACAACTGGGCTATTATAAAAAAATTCAAGGTGTGGTGGACGAGTCAATATCAAGACAATCACGCTTTGCTGAATAGTAAAATATAGTAAAATATTATACATTTGTCACACATTTGATACATTTGATTTGTCAGTTTTTTAACCATATTTGAGGCATAAATCACTATTTTTTATTCATTAATATCAGTATCACCACCTGCCCCAAATCAATACAGTGATCCCTCGCCATATCGCACTTCACCTCTCGCGGCTTCGATACATTGTGTTTTTTTTGTGGCTAGTATATGTAAATTTATATTGTGGGATTCTTTGGTCCCCAGGTATTTTTATTTATTTTAGTTTTTAATTATTTTTGCAACAAAATAAACAATTTCTATCCTAAAAACTAGATAACAAGCATGGGAACGGTTTATAGGTCTGTGCGGAGGGTTTATAAAGGCTTGAAAAATAAAATAAAAATATGGTTACTACTTTGCAGATTTTCACCTTTCAGAGGGGTTCTGGAACCTAACCCCCATGATAAGCAATGGACTGCTATACTGGTCTCGTGCTATTGATCACACAGTTTTATCTTTACTTAGCCACAAAACAGTTTGTTTCCTCCGTGTTTTGAAATGCAACAAAGATTTCAGATTTGCAATTCAAGTCTTTTTTTTTTCCATAAATCCATCTCTAATTTCCTTGCAACTGTGGAATATTGTATAAATCTGATTAACAAACTGTACTTCCATTGCCATTTTTAGCTTCACTCCTCCTCCTCCTGAATTTTTTAAAAAACTGTGCAATACATCAACATGACAACACAACACGTGCCTTATCAAATAACCCCTGCTCTGGCTCCATGCAGCCCAGTTTGATCATCACCACTTCTCCTTTTTCACCTCACATCCTCCACCAAATACTTTTTTTAATGTCCCAGGGTGATTTTACTGCCAGCCTTCACAGAATATTGTCCCCAAACATAGTCAGAAAACACTTTCTCGTTGCTTTCAAATGTCTCACCTTAAATAACCGTCATAACAACTGCAAGGTCCCTTCTCAATCTGCTGCTATTTTCCTGGTTTTGTCCCTGGGAAGATCATTCTTAATGCAACAGTGGAAATACTGTCCTCATAAAAACCTGATGCCCTCTGTGACTTTATCAACTTCATTCAAATCAGACCTGGTGAAGTCAATGTATCATTTCAAATTGACCCTTATATAGTTAACAATTTGACTTGCATACATACATATTTTTCAGGAAGTAAAGTTGCTGATGTGTAAATATTCATTTGCAAAGTTGTCATGTCTTGTAATACTGTATGTGTGCACTACATTTGTGAAGGTAGTTGTTATCGGAGCCATAGTTGTGGTTCAGTTCAGGCAAGAAAATGAAATGGTTGCTGTGTATCTGCACATTTCTAATCACACATTTTCTATTTTGAGTTAATAATTATTGTTAGTGTTTTTAAATGTATAAGTGTGATGACACTGACAGGTATGGCGGCATAATTTCCATGTTGCATGTCTCAGAGGGCACAGGCAAGAAAGAAAAACGTTCATTTTCATGTCAAGGAAACAAAGCAGCCAGCAGATATTTTGGTGGGCCACAGTCATGGTCACAATAATCATTTCTAGTGAGTGTGTACAAAGTGTATTGAGTTAGGGATCGATTTGAGACCGAATATGAAGATAAATCACACAGCATGTCTCAAAAGTGACAATAAAACATGTGAATTGCCTCCTGGTGGCTGGCTGCAGTACATCATCCCACCAACATGGGCAAAACTAAAATACTTAAGTACACATCAAATACATGTTCAAGACTTAACTATTCAAGTTATTTGAGGGGCCAATACATCATGATTGACAACTGGTGATTGATCAGCTGAAACCTTTAACGCCGTGACACCACTTCCTGGTCATTACTGCACAGACTGGCCTGAAATGACATCACCAGTGTAAGATGGCATAGCTCAAATTTCGGCTTCGTTTTTGCAGAGATTGCAACAAAAACAATTTTGTTGTTATGACAATGTCATGCCATGGTTCCAATTATAAGTAAAAAATGACATCATGTCTTATGTTATAAACCACTGTTGTTGTTTTAAGTGTTTTAAAGTGTGTCTGTATTTTTTTGACAGGGCTGGTTATTTGTCAGTAGCTGCTACTAATAACAAAAAGCATTATTTTAACATCATAAGTTTCATCAGCTTGTAGAGGTCTGACCTACATAATACATCCCATCGCTGATATCTTCTTCATATATTTCCTGGCAGACCAGTGGTAATGGTGAAGAGCACAGCAGGACAGAAAGGTTCTCTGCAGGTTTTTAAACATTACAGTTATGTTAGTGGAAAGTGGGCCTGTTAGGGAGAAACACCTAATGAGGATGCCAACAAACTAACCTGCTGCTCAAAAACAGGCACGATTGCCTCACAAAACCCAGGGAGCATTGCAGAACAGCAAATCTGGTTCTCTCTCTCCAGTCTGGAAGATGTTTCTTCATTTGGAGTTGTCCCTCTGAGCCTGTTTTGCTTTGTGTCACATTAGTAGAAAATATAAAACTCATTTGTGCTTTGTAAAGGGCAGATGTGTTTGTTGCAGTGCTCCTCTGCTATTTAGCTGAGGTTTCATCTTTCACAAACAGCCCGTGTTGACGTGTACACATCTGGGCCCTCGAATGCTGCTGCCGCAAAATATCTGTCAGCACACCCACTGGCCCTGATAGAGAGGGGTGGGGGTATCACCTGGAGAGAGGAGAGGGGAGGGTGTGATAGCAAGAAGTGTGCTCCAGTTTTGGTGCCCTCTGAACAGATGGCATCAATTAGGTTATCATCCACTAGGGGTGTAAGGATGTATCCTGTACCCTAACAGTAAAAGATCCAGCTCTGTGCCATTAGAATAAGGCCAAGTGGCTAAAACAATAAATGATATATAAATACAATTTTTAAAATCGTCTCTTTCATAACTTCTTAGCACTTTATATTACCTGGATGAATGAGATCACTCTGTACTGAAGAGACTGCGGAGCATTAACTGAAACTTGGCTTATTGCATCTCATTAAAAAAGTGGTGCAGTACACCCCTCCACCCTCCACCCCCTAGTGTTACAACTGTTACGTGCCAAGAGAGGTCCAGGCTTGGCATCGCTATATGTGTTTCACATTTTATGCAATATATGTACACTCAGCTTCCCAACATTGGTCTGTGCCACAAGAAGAGCGAGCCAACTCCCAGTTAACTCCACTCTTTATCTGCTTTGGCTATTCACATTAGAGTTTAAATTTATTTAAAATAAAACCTGATTGTGCACTATTTTTTACTTCTCTTCTCTGTCTCTAAAATCTTTTGGTTTTACTCAGCATTTTGCCTCTCTGTCAATGTCAACTGCAAACCCATCTTATTTTATTTTTCTTCTTAATTTGACACTTTATCAGTATGACTTGTAAAATAAAAAAGGTCAGAGTCAGCGATTTGTCCATCGGAAGTCAACAACTTAACTGATGATCTCAACTCAGTTTTCTTACATCTGAGCCATTGATCAGGTCCCCACTGTGTAAAGCACGCGGTTCATTCAATTTGGATGCTGTGTATAATTGTCTCAGCGAGAGTCATCTAATGGCTGCTGCGAATATTACTGCTGACAGCAGTCTAAAGGCTATGCAACAATAACAATAGTCATCACTGATGGGATGGAAAAGACCCAGCTGAGGATGTAATGAGCTTGTAACCCGTGAGAGTTGTAGTAAAGGCCAGTTCAACATGCAGCCCACATCCAATATTCACTTTTAAAGGCAAAGAGAAACAAGAGAAGGTCTGAGTTTGAAGATCACAAACACAGACAAGAAGTTCTGCCTGTCTGGTTTCTTTTAAAATAACAACTCGAGAGAGGTAAAAGAGGTGTTTGACAAAAAGACACAACAGGGACCTCATATTGATCAACACCTCAAGAGGGCAAAGGACAATCCATTCAAGTGCAGTGACATGAAGCAAAGCGAGCTGTGGACACAAAAAAAGGCAGTGTGCCAGGTCTGGAGGGTCAAAGGTTCAAGAAGTCCCAAAGAAGGAAAAGACCAGCGGGCAGAAACATCCAGAGTGAAAAAATGGCCTGGGGCTACTGATAAAAGGAAAAGTGTGAGACCTGGCTTGGAAAAACAGCACTATACAGGTAAAAAATAAAAATAAAAGTAAGAGCTGAGGGCAGAACAGATATGATGAAGCATGTCAGGAGGATGTCATACAGTATATGAAGAAAAGGTTTGCTCCCAAAAAAAAAAGGAAACACAGAGAACTAAAGTGGTGTAAGCGACAGCAAACTGTTGTAGACAGCTGAAAAAACACAAACGGACAAAAGCATCAGAGAAGAAGATCAGACAGATGAGAATGGAAGCGTCAATATACTGCGAGTAAACAAAGGGGTGTTTGATAGAAGTGACTAGAGAGCATGTTTGAGGAAAATGAAAAAATGAAAGGACAAAGAAGAAAGGATATGACAGTAAATTATAAGCATCCATTTAAATATGCAGAGCTGCTTTTAAAAAGGACCAGGCTGTTGTTGTTTTTTTTTTCTTAATATTAACAACAATTCCCCTGAAGATACTAATAAATAAATAAAGAAAAACAACAATGAATTTATTCTTCACGAACGGATTGATTCTCCATCGCCTCAGAGCTTATTCCACAAAGTTTTAAAATGAAGCTGCTCTTTTTATTGTGCTGAACACAGCTGGTGTTGTTTATTTTAGTCGGCTCATCACAACAAAGAAATGGACACTTAGAGCTGTGATTTCTAACACGAGGCAGCAGCGACGTGTTCATTTTAACGAAAACATAAAACCGTTCCCCTTTCTGAAAAGTAAAGGACAACATTTATTAGCCTCCTATCATTTCAGGTGTCTGGACCAATCACAACTTGCCGTTTCACGTCTGTGAACACCCGTCACGGTACCGAGATCATTCAGTAACAAGATCATTCAGCCGCAGATGATGATTCATTGTGAAAAATGCCAATTGTAGCTACAGCTACATTAACTGATTATTATGTTTCATAGTGTTACGTTTTGCAAGGCTGAGCAGGACCCAAGGATGCAGGGAATGAGGTAAATGAAAGTACAAACAAAAGGCTAATAACACATTAGGACACAGAGGAGATATGAAAACGCAAAACGCAAGTCAGATGGAGGCAGAGCTAATAATTTCCTTCAATGTTTCTGTGGAGACGAGTTTATGGCGCAGCAGACAATCTGTCTGCAGTCAACAGTCAAAAACTGAGACTTTCCTTAAATAGAATAAAAACATCAGAGATCTAATGAATGAACAGTTTGAGTGATACACATATCTGTATATCACAAACTACATTGTTGCAACTTTTTAAAAAAAAGATTGTCATAATCAACCAGATGTGCATGTCACCTTCCACAGCCTCATATCAGTCATCTCTGTTTTACTGAAACACCCAGGAAATCATCACAGGAAAGCAAACAGTATGAACTTTAGTAACTGAGGCCCAGTCATAACTGCAATCTTGGCACCGAGCCTGGAATAAGGGTGGAGGTCAATGGATTAAACAAAGCAGCTCATATGACAAGTTGTCTGACCACATCTGAAGGCAAAGGTGTTGAGCTTTGGATCATTTTGTGATAATGACTGCACTGTGTTTTCTTTTGATAAGATGCAGAGAAACGTGTTGATGGTTCCTCATTTCAGTCATGTGACTTTTGTGTACAGGGTCTACACATCCTCTCACTAAAATAACAATACAAAAATCTAAATGATGGTATCTTTCCATAGTCCTCCTTAAACTATGTTGTGGTGTATTTTGCTATCTGCAAATACTCACCCTTCACAGCTAATGGAAGTGCTCTGGTAAAGCTGAGTGTTTATGCTAATTTGTTCAGAACTGACTAGGTAGTCCTACTGCTTCTCTGACTTCTCTCCAAGACTTTTCTCTCATTTTTTGTTGTGCTGACATCCGTTGTTATCCCTTCAGTCTATTGTTTTATTACACTAATAATTCTGAATTCATTACTTGTATTAGTGATCTGACTGTTAATCTTCTTTTATTTTAATAATCTTTTTATGTTTACTTGCTCAGTGACACCATGACAAATGTTCCTGGCATTGATTCTTTATGAGTGACTTATACTTTCATGCACAGTCCAACAGTGCTGCTGTAACAGCATCTTGTCGGGTTAAGGTTTTCCACTTTTTGATCACCATCCCACAGAAACACACTTAAGACAGAGGTACCTTGTTTCCACAGCTTGTCTTCAGTCTTGCAGAGGAATCCAGACCGCCAACCCTCCAGCTGCTTCTCCGTCACTGTCTTGATTTGTCTGTTGAGCTCAGTCACTCTGTCACTGTTTCACCACTTTTGTCTCATTGTGTCTCTCTGCCACTGGTAGACCACCATGAAACTGTCTGGCAAATGAAAAGAAATAATTAATCAATCTGTTCATGATATTTTGACAGATAGTGCATGGTACAGCTACTTAGGTGTTCCCGATCACTAGAGAGCACTTGGCAGACGTGTGCTGCAACTACAAACACATACAGGAGACTCCATTTCAGAGGATGTGCTCTAATTCTGCTGTTTAAAGAGTTGAGCTGTCTCTCGTGCTGATTAAAATATGCATTCTCCACTAGAACTGGCATGTTCTTGTTATTTCCTTCTATTATTCAGTTATTGGACATTCTGGAGGAGCTTTGCTATTCTAATACAAAAACCTGTTTTACAGTTATTTTAATATTAAAGCACTTCACAAAGCAATTTCAAATTTAACCAGTAGAAAGCTTTTTCAGTTTTTATTAACGTTCAGTCACTTGGGAATGGACCCATACAGGTAATCAAATTGCTTTCAGACAACTGTGAATAAAAATTAATTGTATTAAAATGGACTGCATTTATGTGTTGCTTTTCTGGTCTTTTGAGACAACTCAAAGCACTACAGACACAATTTACACACATCAATACACCAGTGGAACAGCCATTGGGTTCAGCAATTGAGGGTTCAGCATCTTGCCAAGGGCAGTTAGACATATGGACCGGAAAAACTGGGATTTGAACTACTGATATTATGATAAGTGGACAACTGGTTATACCTCCTGAGCCACAGATGAAAAACCAGAAGCAGCACAGTAAATTCTGTTACATTTTCTGCTTTTGCTCTGTGAAAGTTATGTCAAAGTGACTTTGGCAAAGGTTTCCACCAAAAAGATTTATTACACATTAAAATGAGATAAAATAAAGTTTTATTGATCCTCACTTACGGCAGCAAAAGCAGTAACAGCAGCAGCAGACCTATCACATACAGACGTGGCCTGCAGTGCTAATACGTCAATACATCTTCATTGTCTTGTGAAGGTGATTGAGTTCTCACCAATCGACAGAGTTCATTCCTTGCTGAAAAGCTTCCAAAAATGACTGTATCACTGTAGGTGACAGTGAACTCTGTGCTACAAACCACCTGAGACACACAGTCACTGTGTTTTTCTGTCAAGGCAGTCAGTGGTCCATGCACCCAGATGGGAGTCCATTCCCTCTAGCTACCCCCTGAGGCACTGTGAAAGTAAAAAAAAAAAAAAAAACATCAACCTCACAGTGCTCTCAGGGTTGCCCATGTGTGAGAGAGATGTGTGCTAGAGTTTTTCCAATACTAGTGACACTCATATCAAAAGTTGCTCCAATTCTGCCTAAAATACTAGATCAGTCTATGAACTGTTCTGATCCCACATCATTTATTAATGAATACAGTTTAACACCTGCAACATCTCAAAATGCTCACATATAACAGCTTATGAATAAATCACAGCTTCATCTATGAGTTCAAACTCCATATGAACCAAGTCTAATTAGTTGTGCCACAGTTTGTAAATAGAAAAAGAAACATGACGAACAGATAAATATCAGAGAGAAGCATCAAGCAGGGGAAAGATAGGAACTACTTCTAGTCAGAACTTTCAGAAAAAACCGGATACAGAAATTTGTGTGTTCAGCCTGTAGCATCAAGTTGATGTGACAGACTTTTTGTCCAGACAACTAGACAAGTAAATGGCATCCATCCCAACACCTGGTTGATAGGTGAACTGCAGGATGGTTCCATGATTTTCATCAAATGAGAAGTTAAGGCTACCGGTCTAAAGAGGCTGGGCTCCCTGCAGTGCACAATCTCCGGCAGTGGAACTAAAGAGTAAGTTTTCCACAAGAATGAAACTCTCCTCAGACTGAAAAGTACAGAAGCACTGCACAGAGCTGGTCCACAGCCCTCAGGCAGTCATCAGGACCTGTGGCATCCCTTGCCTTGATTTTCTTGTGTTCAGGGTGACAGGTGTGTGATTTGCGTGAGTGTGAAGTGGGATGGAGTAGGATGGTCCAGATGCCCTAATGGAGGCCAGGACAAAATGTAAAACAAAAAACAAACAAAACAAAAACAAACAAAAAAACAAAACCGATTTTGATTAATTTTCCCACTCCTGGTCCTTTGGTTCTGAGCTCCTCCCACTACCTTTGATATATCCCAAGGTTGTTGTCAATTCAATCCTCTCTGGTCCACAGTTGTATTGTTTGTTCTCCATTTTTTTTTTACTGACCTTGTCTTCCTCTTTGTCCCCTGTTCTAATCAATCAGCTGGGCTTTCAGCTCGGAGGTCGTCAAGGGTTTGTTATTGGAATTTTGTTAGTGAGCAATTGTTCAGCAAATTACTCTGCAAGACATTGCTCAGAAAAGCCACAGCATCAGTACTGAACACGACTGTAGCTTTTGACTTGTGCCTTTGACATTGTATGAATGAGCAGATGATGAAGTGTAACACGATGATGCTCAGCGCCAAAAATATACTGTCATGTTTGACTACTACTGAATCGCCTGCTTGTGCCTCTCCTTCCATTTTGGCATACTTAAGTTCAAGGTGAGTAATTCCAAACAGGTGCAGGTGAGATAAAAAAAAAAAAAAAAAAAAATAATAATAAAGAATAAAAAAAAAACCTGCAGGATTTCTGATGAATGTGCCATTTTACTGGCACAAAGCTCCATTAAGTATTGTGCATCACCACAAAAATGGAGCTACTAACAGCACCAGAACCTGTCTCGTATGAAGCTGCCATCACATGAGAAGTGACAATTGTTTTTCTGTAAGCAGAGATGTGACATTGAGCCCACCACTGTGCCAGGCCTGGCCTCAAACCAGCTGTCACAGTGCTCTGTTTGGTTTCAACCTTTCAGTGTGAGACCATTAAGCCTGTAATGCGACATGAGAGGAAGTGAAGAGAAGTCTAAGAGTTTAATGGCAGTGCTTTTTAAACGCACAATGCTTCTCATGGGGCTAAGGGGTCTGCAGAGTCCACTTGTTAAAAGGTTTTGAATTGTTTCCAATCTCTTTGTTGCTGTATGTGACCAAGATCATCCAGTGTAATTCAGCCTGCTCACACACAATGAACCATAATGAACAGCAACACGAATTCAATCCCTACCATTTCTCTGCATCGTTGTTTCCAAAAGGGTTGCAAGGTATTAGGAAAACATGCAATGTGATAACACTGAAAATATTGCAGTGACAATATGATTTGGGATCATTAAACAAATACTATATCTACTACATCTACTCTATGTGTTTCTACATCAAATATCACAGTTTTGTTCTTCTTCACCCACATTTTCTCTCACTCTTCTGTCCATTCGCACTTTACGACCTCTGACACTAGCATCAACTAGGTGAGCATTTAGGGTAGTGGGGCTCCATCTTGACCAAACATACTAATATGCAAAGAGCAAATTGCATAGCACATTAAACAGACAATTTAGCAGTTAAAGTAGTTTTGTGATATGTGCATTTTATATTATGTATTTTGATTCCAACAAAATAAAACAGCGTCCTGTAGAAGCTGAAATACATGAAATTAAGAGATGTAGTTTTACGGAAGATCCATGGGAATTAAACTAATTATCTGATCCTAATGCCAACAGCAGAGACAAATTTGTGGTACATCTGCAACCATAATGAAAACGGAGAATATAGACATGTTGGTAAAAAAACAAAAACAAAACAAAACAGTGCAGAGCAGTGTTATATTCACCGTTAGTGTAAGGAGTGACAGTCTAGTTAGTCGCTCTAGTGTAAACCAAGTGCATGTCACTTGACCTGATTTGATTATTAACACAACATCTACCTGTCAAAGCTACACTCACACTCTCTCTCTCTCTCACACACACACACACACACACACCACCAACCAAAGTCAGGCTCTTCACTATCTTGACAAATCTCAACCAGCATCCACATTCAACCTGGTGTTAAAGGCTGACAGACCCTTGACAAGAGGGTGACGAAGGTCAAACATCACAGTGAAAGAAAAGATGAGAGAGGTGGCAGGAGAGTGACAGAGTGGTAAATGAGACAGGTTTGTGGCTTCCCAAAGAACAAAAGCAAGCAGTGGGGGTCATATCAGCAAACTGATTTGTGTGCTGTTTGACCCTGAGGCCTTCAGAGTGACTTTTCATGGGTGCTGCTAGGACACAACTGTCAATCAGCTGCGACTCTGGTGCGGTGTCAGATTAGAGCAGAAAACCTATTATTATGACCAACGCTATGTATGTGATGTGGGTGGGGAGACTATCAGCTAGCTACGCCTTGTTCAAGTGGACTGTTTTGTGATCACTATCTGGAACTTTCCTCAGGTAGATTACGATTACGTCCAACTTCAGGAGGTAAAATTGGTTCCTGGAAGACATCAGGTCACTAATCTTTACTGTGTCCCCAACCCAAGATCAACACCTTCATTTTCCAACTGAATTCTCCCTAATGGACACGTTAATATTTCTATTACTTCACAGAGTTGCTTTGGAGGTTAATATTATTTTGCAATTAAAGCATCAATCCTCATTTTCTTACTGCATTTGGCTGCATCTCTCTGCTTGAATCCGCTTCAGCCTGAAGCTGACTCTGCCTCTCACTGCACCACAGCACAACTGCTTAACTCTGAGTAATGAGCTCTCATCTGTATATTTAAACACACTTTGGCACTGCTTTTTTATTTATTTATTTAGTTTTTTGAAAGGCACTTGACCTTTTCATCAACCTCACAAATCACACTGGCCTGGGTACAGTTTTTGTTTAATTTGACACACACTGAGGTACACATACCTGGTACCACCACATACTTCCCTCAAGATGAAATTCATTATATTAATTCTTTAATAAAGCTGAATTTCTTGGCTCTACAAATGTAAACGAACAGTAGCTGAACTTTACTCATTCTTCACAGCAAACAAGTGTTGGTAAAAAATAATTAAGATCTGGGTAAATTTACTGTGACAGTGAAAACCAAACTGAGGTGTCAGCTGGTTCAGCCGCTTTTCATTTGGCGTAGTTTGCCAAACACTGCAAATGTAACCACAACTATAAACTAATTCAAGCACAGCAGCTAATCTCAGTTTACAGTTTCTCAGTAGAAAGTCTGATTTAGCACACGTGACACTAGAGGTTCTCTCAGGGATTAATTTTTCCTCAGATTTGCAGCTGAAACCTGTGTGTAGTAATCACAGCCTTCTCTGCTTTTACAATTATGTTGCAATTAAAGAGATGATTGAGACTTGAAGACTTAAAAAGCAGCAGTAATGGACTTAAAACTCATGAATACAACTTTTTTCCTTCATCATTAAATACAGCAGGTGCAGATTTATTTTAATACATAAGACCACCTTCTTTAATTTAATGTCCTATTGTGAGGCATATAAAAATGAAATCTTCTCAGTAATGATCTGTCCACATGCCAGAAACCTAATTATGTTAATTATATTGACAATCAACAAAAACAATCAGAGGCAATGTTATTCTTGTGTAATTAGAAGGCTGAGGCCTTATAATGAAATAATAATAATAATGTTAAAGTGGAGAGGTTTGAGACTTATTACCTTGTCCAACAATAAAACCCTGTGGAGAACACAAACACCAGCTGTGATTCATAGCGTTGCTGTGTCTAAATCTGGAACAAGGTAAGTATGACGGATTGAATTGTGCAGTGAATCTGATGAGTTCCATCTAACTGGATTTAACACAGCAGTCCTGGGCAAAGTAATCACAGGGGTTTTTTCCATGGGAAGGTGAGTGCACACGTAGGGCCTCTAATTTTCCAACACATTCACCTGAATGACACTGCTTCTGAGTCTGCTAGATGCACGAATAAAGAGGTGAGGTTTCAAACATTTGTATGAATTCTTCAGATCCATTTTTAACAAGGAAAAATAGCCACTGATGGTATAAGATGATCATGTAAATAAAAAAGCAAGTCTTTACCCTAGAAAGACTCATATTGCTTTTCCAATAAAATTGCAGTGGCAATGAAATAAATGAAAGGTTTTATTTTATTAACAGCAGAGTTGGCAGGAGGTGGTTGGGCAACAGGGCTCTGATTTTTGGTTTGAAAATAACTTGAGTCTCTGTGATGTTTTTTTCTGTATTGAAACAAATCAGTCTTCCTCTAAACTTAACCAAATGCTGCCCAGAAGTCACCACACATAACCAGAGACTCACACATCACACACTCACCTTAATGTCACAGATGGTTTGTGCATCTGCAGTCTCAGTCAGTCCCATCCAATCAAAACTCCACACAGTCTGACAGTTAGTTAGTCAGTTACAGAAGTGTAGACTAGTCCTTTTCTTCCTCCTCTAACCCTTAAATTAATGAGTTCAGTCCCACAACATTCAGTAAACTCCAATGTGCACCCTGAATGACAGCTATGCATTAAAGCACTGTTAAAAACGTTTTGGATTTTTTGATGATCCATCGGATCACTGACGCAGCAGCCCACAGGGCTCTGTCCCTGTTCGGCGAATAGTCAGTACAACTGTTACACAGGGGAACGGAGGGGCACCCAAAGAGTTAATTTCTTTCCAAAATGGTCTCCTACGACATATGCAGATGCCCCAACTTTCTGGTTACCCCATGCCCCTTATTTAGAGGGATTTCTCTGCCACTGAAAGGCTCAGGTGTAACCTACTCCAAGTATGCTTTGCTCAACCACTTTCTTTGACAATAAATGAAATGTTTTAGAAGCAAAATAATACCAACAATAGTTGACAGGAAATGAGAAACATAATCCTCTCACTCAGCTATGTTTAAATTGTCATCTATATTTCAAAGAATTTATTGTCAAGCCTAATACCACTCTATTGTTTATACAACAAATAACAAAATTAATCCTTTCACTGGCAAAAACAAAGGAAATATGCGAGAACCAAGGAGCAAGGTTAAAAAACAAAACAAAACAACAATCAGGCATCTATAAACATCTTATCCAACTCTGAGCAAGAGACTGAGTGAATTTACCAAAATGTTGGAATTTTTAATTAAAAGTTTTTTTTTTTTTTTTTTTTGGAGTAAGTCCTTAGCCTAACTGCAGCAAATGCTGCAGTTGAGTGCTGCTGATGAGGGTAAATGCAGTATACTGTAATATGGTGCCCACTGATTTAGAACAGTGGTTTAACTGCTGACAGTCTCTTTATAAAGAGTTACGCAGAAGGAGAGAACAGCAGAATATAGTGCACAGCATAACTAAACACAAAGCAAGATGCAAAAGAAGCAGAAGGACAAATGTGCCAGCAGTAGCCAACACCCAGCAGCTGCAGCGTCTCATCTCCACCACACAGACACACACATAAACACTAATGTGTAAATCCATCAAAAGTTTAATTGTTACACTGGCATTCAATTCATTTTCAAAGTGTGGCACACACAGGCCAAAAGCTCTGTCATGTACCACATCCCTGTCTGGCATTCCCCTAATTTGTCACTTGGCCTTTCAAATAATGGTTCACAGAGACAGAGAGAAGAGCAAATCATTTGATTAAAGTGGAGCAATACAGTGAGTGTGGAAATCAAGCTGACAGGCGAATGTCCCAGATGTTACATTTTGGACAATGAATATGCAGAGGAGGCGGAGGGGCGCGACTCCTGGAACTTGGCACAGGTTCATCCCCTTCTTTTGAATGGCCTCATTCCTGTCAGAGTTGCAGCCACACATTGTCCGTCTGGAGAGCTAAAAATAGTGTCAGAGGCAAAGAACATTGGAGTATTGTGCTCTCTTAAGGCTGCACTGACCTGAGCCGAGCACATTCGGCAAAGGTGCACCATCACCCACCGTGATCTTTTCCTGCAGGCCAATGTGTTTAAACCTATAAAAATGGCCAGACTCTATACTTTCAACTATATCTTTCAGTCCTATATAGAAAAACAACAGCAGACATTCCCCAGAGCTACACTGGCTTGTTTCTAACTCACACACTTTGTCAACGGATCACTCCTTTTTGATGACTGAAAGTGGCTGAAAGTTTTAAAATGGCTTCTCATTTTTGTACTGAGGAGATGACTGTTGTTCTGTCTCCCATCTGCGACCATGATTGCCTCCAGCCCCCTCTCACTCTCGTTCTCTCAGAGTAGCCTATCTATAGTTAACTCTCCTCCCTGTTGTTTGCCGGCTCTGAAGTGTGCATTCTGCAGACAGCCATAAAAGTGGCCAGCCTGCCTGAGCATTGTCGCTACAGTGGTTTCTGGGACTTTGTATTGCTTTTCTTAGGTCAACTGAAGATATACAATTGGTATTCTTGGCTGAGGTGGCAGCTTTCCTCCTCCTTTTCCCCCTGTCTGCAGATAGTGTCTGTTTCATCCTTCACTACCAGCTTGAAGAACCTGCTCCAGCTCAATGTCAATTTGCCTTTCATCCACGAAATAAAGGGAATAGCTGGGAAGCTGTTAAGTTCTTTCCCTCCTCTCCCCCGTCAACTATGGTACAGTTGATCCTCCTCACTTTAAAGTGAGATTTCCTAGATTTATACACAGCCAGTAACTGACTGACTTGTGGTAACTACCTGTACTAATGGAAACCTCAGTCAAATTTAATGCTAACGAGATCACACTTGCAGTACAAGCCTGAGAATGGCTAATATAACACATCAGTAACACATCGGTAATTTTTTTTTTTTTTTTTTTATCACATTTTCTTCCAGACGGTCATAACTAAAAAAAAAAAAAAAAAAAAATAAAAAAAAATAAAAAACCTCAAACTGAAACTCATTCCATTTGAAAAAAATCCTCTATATAACACAAAAAATGATGTGACCTGACGTCTGTGCAGAACAGTGACCTGACCTTGTCTGATTCTGGCATAAAGATGTTAATGAAAATCTTCATCCATTTTCACGTCAGCTTCAGTAGAGTGAACACTGAGAGGGCTACAGTTAATTAATTGGCAGCATTAAATTTACAAAAATATGAATATATGACCTTCAGTGGCACCTCTTATTTTAAAGGTTTTATAGAGCTGAGTTTATAATGCACAAATGCATGCTTATCTGCGAATCATTTATTTGCCATTTTTTCTCCAACACACGTCTACATTTATTACTGATGTCATTAACATCCTTGTGATTAAAGTTCAACTTTCATATAAAGAATATTTCATATAAAATAAGTAAATAAATAAATATTGAGGCACACCAGGGCTGCTAGGCTACATCTCATATTTGACTTTTCCACACTTGTACTGACTCACACCGATGTAAAGGTTTAAAGTTGAACACGTACATAACGTCATGTGTGGGTGATGAGTCTATAAATATATCAGTTATCATCAGAATAATAATAAAGTCTCAGTGGTCTTATACCCGACA
Source organism: Polydactylus sextarius (assembly GCA_016801845.1). Classification (NCBI taxonomy): domain Eukaryota; kingdom Metazoa; phylum Chordata; class Actinopteri; family Polynemidae; genus Polydactylus; species Polydactylus sextarius. The sequence goes on along the minus strand of CM028906.1, from coordinate 4,118,097 downwards.
AAAATATGAGCAACAGAAAATCTCTCTCACTCTTGTTGTTGCATGATAAGTGTTATTTACATATAAATTAACTATGTTTTCATGAAAAATCAACAAGAGCCTTCACGTCTACTAAGTCAGTGTCAAATGCTTGTATTTCATGCTAAGGTTTCCAGTTTAAAATGAGGGTGAATTGTAACAGCGGCATGGACTTCGATGTGCACTTGAATGCAGCATTTCATATTCATCGAAGAACAGGTGACATAATTCATTAAAGAACATAAACTAACTGACATAGTAACATCCTGTATTTTGAGGATGAACACTTGAATGACCTCATTGTCTTGAATGTGCTGACTAATTAAGCAATGCTTTATTTTTTTTCCTTGTCATTTGAGCAGATGAAAACTTCTGGATAAACTTCTGGAATTTATTTGTGTATTCCCCTGGCGGACACTTCTTCACACAATAAAGCAGAGAGGAGCCGACCACCTGGATAAAGGCAAGACAGCTGCTCCTGTTACTGCTTCATAATGTTGGTAACTGCTGGTTTGATGAGCAGCGTGGTGATCGACTACTTCTGCAGTGTTCAAAGCACCAACGTGAACGAATTAACAGGTTCCGCGTAACGTGGGTTGGTTGATGTAGGTGACAGACTGATGGATGTGTGTACACAGACACGATTTATCAACGTTACCAGCACCTGTAGTGCGATGCGTTGGAGTGCACAAGGCTAGTTCATGTGTGTTGTGTGATGTTCATCTGCAGCTGATTTCAATTAAGCTGATTAAATAATGTATTGTCACACCGTTCAGGTGTTTATGAGGGAACCTATGCCTGAATGCACAGTTTATTTATTTTTTGTGCTACACCTGTAATACTTGTGTGTTTTGTTGGCAGACAGCATGAATTTCATTAGGTTAGGGTTGATCTCTACTATGTGCAGCCTCTTGGGCTCCTGGTTCAAATAAGTGATTGATGATAGTCTCCTCTCAAGACATATCTGAAAGCTGGGCACTGCAGAGATGAACTTTTTCTTTTGCTTCTGTTTTTATAGAGAAGCTGGCGTCTGTGTGTATGCTCTTTACTACTCTATATCTGTACAATTATTAAGATGTTTCCTTTCAAAATGTCTTCATACAGTTTGCTATCATTGTATAGTTAAAGCACAATCAAACTGTAGCTTTGTAAGAAACATGGACATGCTGTCAGTGATTTTGTTTAATTGCAGGGTGTGCAAGAAAAACTGAGACAAACTAACTTACAGTATATCTTCTTATTAGTTTATTCATTTTATATGATGTAAGTTACGAGATATATCTATACACACACACGCACACACTCACACATCATATAAAATATCTCTTCTGTTAATAGGAGCTGGGTGAATTACCATTTTCTCTGACAGGCTCTAGATTCTGTCCAAAGTTTTCAATGTGTGAAAGTCTGCATACAAAAGTAATTTAGTAATGTCTGCTGCAATTCTCCTATTAAAGCACGCAAAGCTATTAAATAGTGTTGAACTGTTAAATTTTACGGATCACTGTACCCATTATCAGTATGATGAAGTAAGTAGTAAAAGACAAATGGCACATTTTGGTTTCAGGCTGTACAGACAAATTCTTGGTTTTAAAATGAAGCCTTGGATGTTTAGATGAAACAGCTCCTCGGTCATCAGTGTTAGCACCGAGGTCTGCTGTGAAGAAGTCTATTACTTAACCATAAGATTACAGCTGCAATTCACTCATGTGGAGAACAGTCTGCACACTGACATAGACTTTACAATTCTACAGCATATTCTTGTCGTTGACCTTGAGGAGGGAATAATAATATGCATATCTCCAGGAGAAAGACCGTCAGCCATTGTGTTAACTGACGCTGACTGATTGATTCACTCTGTTGCCACACTGTTAAGTCTGGTGAAGGCTGCATATGTCTGCCATAGTTTGCAGTTGCTCATGTAATGAAAGTAAATAATGAGTAAAGTTTAGTGATTGTGATCGTCAGCAGTAAAGTAACTGCAGACAATCATGGTGGAGAGGGAGCTGAGCCAGGAGGCAAAGCTGTCGATTTACCAGTTGATCTATGATCTGACCCTCACCTATATGGTCATCAGCTTTAAATAGTGACAGAAAGAATGAGAGAGCAAATACGAGGGGCCGAAGCAAGTTTCCTCTCCAGAGTGCTTGAGTTCAGCCAGAGATAGGAGGAGGAGCTTAGAGAGGAGTTGCTGCTCCTTGTCAAAAGGAGCCAGTTGAGGTGGTGCAGTATCTGGATCAGGAAGCTAGGAGACCTCAGGGTAGACTTAAAACACACCACATTATATATTTCATCTAGTCTGGGAACGCCTCAGAATCCCCCAGGAGGTGCTGACCTACTGCCGTCTGACCTCAGATGAGTCTCATATCTGTACAAAACTAACAGAAACATAGCTGAGATGTGGTCAGTGAGCAAACAAAAACCCTGCTGTTGTTTAGTTTTGTTTTGCACCTTAAAAGTGGATGTGAGGGTGTGTGATTTCATAAACGCAGCAGAACAGAAGGAAAGTTGTGATCTTTGTTTATCTCTCCTTCCCCAGACTTCATGCATCACTCTGCTGAACTAGAACTGGTTGCAGGCATGACCTCGATACTGTTTGTCTCTATCAGTCTCCCGATCTGTCTCCCAACTGGGGTACAGTGTTTTTTTCCTCTGCGCCACATTTAGTCACTTGCAGGTAAATACATGTCCTCATATTATCTCCTTTGTGGCCACACTTTTTTGGTGTAGGTCGTGTATTTTTGTGAAACCTTCAGGTTACTGTTAGAATGAGGAAAGTTGAAACTTCTTTAGTTGAGTCCAAGGTGATGCACTTATGTTGAAACTGTACCAACTGTAATAAATGGATAAATCATTACTATTTATTGTTAAATTAGTTTTAATTAATGTAATTTAATCAGTTTTAATTATTTTAATATTTATTAAATTACTATATTATTAAATTAATTATTTATTGTGTGAAGCACAGAGCGGCGGTCACAGTGTCTGGCTTAGCATAAAGACTGGAGACAGGCTGGAACAGCAAGGCTCTTTCCAAAGCAAATATTACTTTCATGGTTCTGGTTCCAATTTTGCACTATTGCAATATAAGATGGTAACTTTCTATCAATGGAAAGAAGCAGGTGAACAGAAATCAATATTTGTTTTGTTCAAAGCCAGGAAAGATCAACCAGCTTTAACATAAAGAATGTAATGGTGGGTTCCACAATGGTGACAGCTGTGATATCTGTCCTATTCTAATGAGTTCAATATCTCAAGAACTGGTTTCAAATTGGCTCAAATGTTCACTGAATGAACTAATTAAATATTAGATATTAAATCATTTCAATGGTCAAAAAGGTCCTTTTCACTTCACAAATCATGTCTTTTGCACTTTGAATATGATGTGACCAACCTGAGCAGATGTCTTTTGTCTCTGTCAGACTGTCTCAGACTCAGACTGTCTCAGACTGGGAGATGAACTCTTACAGTTTGGTGCTGAGAGGTTTAGGTCACTGTGACAGACCTATCACGGAACACATTTTTGGCCACAATTCATGCCTGCAGCTGTACTAGTTGTTGGAGGCAGACATTGAATGAACCAATCCATATAGATTTAATGATCCAGCTAAGTAAACATGACAACAAGCACCTGTCTTTTTTATTGATAAAAGATGCAGCAACAGAGACAGAGGCTTTCCTGTAGACATAAAACCATTCTTTAGCACTAACATGAATTATTACTCACTGTGGTAATGACATGCAGAGAGCACATCCTGATCTTCTGATTTAAAAAAAGAAAAATCTCACTGGATTTTTTTTGAAGATCAAAGACATTAAAATTACACACACACACAGAGCTTAGGGCCACAGAGGGCTTCACACAGGATAGAGTTCAACAGGAGCCTAAATATGAACGCAATATGTGACGCAATCAGTCTGACACATTCATCAACAGGTGTGATTGGAGAATCATCTAACTATTTCCTTTTTTTCCACATTCTTGGCCCTTCACTTCTCTCCTTGTGCCCGGGTGATAAGGGTGCGGTGAGCACTAAAGGCACTGCTTTGAACAAAAAGATTCAATATGATAGGAATTGGATATAAGGCACCATGAAAGGGATGGTGGAGCTGCAGTGCTCCCTCCCTTGAAGCTGTCATTTAATTAGATAAAGGTAGGCACTCTGCTGCGAGTCCATCCCCGTTGAGAATTTTCCAGAGACCCACAGGTCAGTCCGCAGATAGTGGGGTGGAGGGAGGGCTGGAGGATGCAAGATGTTTTCACCTTCATGTCAAGGTGACATCACCTTACAACAGTGACGCACAGACGTGAGGGGGATGCTCTGAGAATACCATATGAGGATAATTTGATGATAAAAAAGGACGATGTGGGGACATGTAAAAGCAGACACACTGAAGTTGTCTCATACTTTTCCCCCAATGCAGCCAGCCTGCAGACACAGTTTAAAAAGAAAAATCAGAGGTTATCTTAACCTCTATGTCATGGATTTTTCCCCCATCAAATTCTCCTAATAATAAAGTAAGAATTTATTCATAAAATTTACGTGGAGAGGCATTGTGAATGAGGAACATTTGGTTTAAGACATATCTCTGACATGTATAATCTCTCACATCTCAGCAGCTGCTGTTCTCTGAGAGCGATCAATGTAATGCCCACTGAAATATCTTTATCTGGGAAATCTCAAAAATATAAATGTTCTTTGCCTCAAGTCAGACATCCCGCATAGTTCAATCAATGGTGGAGCCTGTCACGCTTTAATAAGCATAGGTGCACATTTTCCACTTTGAATTTTTTTTTTTTTTTTTTTTCCTCATTCTGACCCAGTTTTCACAACCAGTGTGTGATGTACTGACAGGCGAGCCCCTCTGCTGAACACAGACACACACACACACACACACACACACACACACACACACACACACACAAACAAAAAAGACCTAAGTAACTTGTATAGTTGCATTGCAATGCAGGCCTTGCAGCAATTTGTTTTCTTCGGATAAGTGTTATAAAATCCTGGATGTTCAGCACAGCAAACCTTGGAAATAATGACTCTATGAAAATCTAAATTCTACCCCCCAAAACACAGTCCTTCATATCAGTTTTATCAGGGAGTTTATATATGAATTCAAGCAGCAACGGAACCAAAAAACAGACATAAAATGAAGCGTCTAATCTACGATGATGGGACAGCGCTTTGCTTCACCGTGTAGGAGGCTGAATCTGTGAAATGATGAAGCAGTTATTTGAAAGTTTACCCTCGAATGAGCTTAATTTTCCTGACAGCGCTGGATCTGTGTGTTTTTGTGCGTGCTAGAAAACAGATCTACATCCCCTGCACTCATAAAAACGATCTCTAATTTATTGGCATGCTGTTTTTTAGTAAATGACACAGTGGTGTAGATGTTGGTTTCTTGTTTCTGTTGAGTACATTAATTCAAAATTAGCTGTGGAATATGAAGTGAAATATTACACGTGTGCAGTTATGTGGAAAATTAACAGAAATATTCATATACATTTCCATATACTGGGTACTTGAAGCAAAGGAATCAAAAATAAAAGTTTTTATTGAAGCAGGGTGGAAATGTCAAATATCCTTGGAGCAGTGACTGTTGTGTATCAACCACATTATGTTGCTGACTTCTCTTAATGTGGAGATTTTTGTGCAAATGGTACTTTTCCCACCATGTGTCTGTGAAAGACAAAACATTAATGATGGCTTCAGAGCCTCATAGTAGAATTGCTAGAGCTGCCTCATCTAAATTGAATGTGGTCCTCATTAATGTTGTGTCATGTGTGAAAAGGATCTATAGACTACGAAGGGAAAAAGACAAAGCAAACCCTACAAAAACAATAGGGTGCCACTGCACATTTGATGCTCTGTCTTCTGACAATGATCAAAGGATCTCTCTCTGGAAGATCGCCTCTTATTGGCACAGGGATTGAGAACCTTGACTTCCCTCCCACTAAACTCACTGATCTCTTTCTCTTTTTGTTCTTTTTAAAGTTTTCCTGCTTCAGACAGCACATGGAAAAAGAAAGTGGGAAATAAAAGGGACCACAAACTGAGATTTATTTATTTAGTTTTTACATTACATTTCAAATACAAAAACCTCTTATTTTTAAGATGGAGAGAAAGAAAAAGGCCCTGATTTTAGTTGTTGCAGTGGAGTCTAATTTTAGGTGTTAATTTGTAGATGTTAGGGATGTTGTAACACAAGACAGAGGAAAAAGGTTTCACATGGGCTTTCTGATATGACTGGTAATTGTGTGTTTCCAATAATGGAAGCTTTTTCCAAATAATCGTGTCACAGTCTTTTTAGGATGAACCATGACTCTCCCTCCAGGTTTAACTTAAGTCTAATGAACAGTTGTGATTATAGTTGCCATGGACACAAAGTCAGTTACTTTAGCTCTAAGACCCAAAACACAAATCTCTGCTTCCTGTTTTCAATCTGGTTTCATTTTGACAGTTCTGACTTGAAGTAATGATTCATATATATATATATATATATATATATATATATATATATATATGCTCCCATTCTTTGCTTTTAAGCTCTTCTTTTGCTTTTACAAACTGAGATCTGTTATCTAGTTATTATGAAGTTCTAATAGCTGGACAGAGCATTTTTGATTTTTATAATGTGGTTAATGAACTAGCTGTTTGATAGCTAACACAGTGCTGGTGAATTTAATCTTGGTGTGAAACTAAAGTTAATTGAATTATGTGGTATCAGATTAGTGCAGAGACTCATGCATTCAGATTAATTCCAGACATAAGACTCATTACTTGATCAACTCTACTGAAGTTACTTTGATAAGGTCAAGGAAAGCTTGTGGTCAAACCTTTCTAACCTTTATACCCATGGTCAATATACACCGGTGTTTTCAGTTAATTTGCTTCATTAGCTCCCTGCTGTGCTGTTTTATTGCACCTTCTTAACCTTTTATCACTGCCTGACGTCCATTCAGTCCTTGTCTTTTTTATGTGACAGCATCGGTTGAAGCTCATAACTGCTAACGATTGTTGAGTGTTGTTGTTTGTATTGATCCTGCTGTGTGACAGACATCAGTCAGTTCTCCTGCTGTCCTCTTAATGCTGTGTTGCAGGTATTGTGTTGTATGATCAAGAAAAAACCATGGCGACATGAGCTGAATTAGAGTCATTGTGACTGTGCTCACTCTCCGCACAAACCCAGTAGCTTTCATCGTACAACCTGGGGGACGAAAGTCTATTTAACTCTCCTCTTTTTTGATTCTTTTTCTAATAGTCCCCTTAGGGTTTCCTGTTGTTAACCAGCCTTTACTTTTCAAGTTGTGCAGACATGATGGATATTAACTATTTTTGCAGGTTGTGGTTGTAGGACACAGAATATTTTGGTAGAAAGCCGCTCGGTCTCTGTGTCTGGATTATATTTGTGCATGTGTGACTTTTTAGAGTCATGCCAGCTTTTTCCTTGATTTGTTCCTGTCTTATCTGAACCTTGTAGCACACAGAACATACTTCATATCTGCAGTTGTGCACGAAAAAGGAAAGAAGCAAGCAAAGGGTAAATATATGTATGTCCTATACATATAGTCAAAATGTTTTCATTGCAGTCTGCAGCTTACCTGTTAACAGTGACATCATTTGCCTCAGCTTTGCGGAAAACAAATGTGTATGCAACAATATCTCCCATGCATATATCAACATAATTATTTTGTAATGTGTTTCTGGTTTACTGTATAATGTATAGTAAAGAGTAATAACCTGGTTCTGCCAACAAAACCTACACACAACTGGTGGAAGCTCTCCCTCCCCCACAGCTCTGCAGGGAATTACTTCCCAGAGAAACAAAGACACAGGAGTTTGTCTTATATTCTTTAATATGAGCCTCAGCTGAACTTGGACTGCATTTTTTCTGAATTAGGTTTGATGCACACAGGGTAGTCGCGCTCCAGGTGAAAAGGCACTGGGCCGGTGAAGACAGGGGGAAGAACAGTTACAGTGACCAAGACTTGGAATGCCAACAAAAAGACCTGGAGAAATCCTGAGCTTCTTTTTTAAATTTCATTTAGTCTTTTTAACCACTGCTGCAGCCAAGTGTAAATTTAACTGAGTTTTAACAAGGACAGGACAGCCCTCGCAAGGTGCAGACATAACGTCATGGTGGTGTCAATAAGTTCATCATTCCTGTCCATTTTCAACATCTCTTCAATAATCTTTTTTTCTGAATTATCTTCTGTAAACAACAACAAAACTAAACAAAGAGAAAAGGGGTTTTCCAATACTGATCTTCTATACAACATTATTACACTTATAATATCTGTGCACTGTAAACTATATACACTATATCACTGTATAATATCTTCATACTAAAAAGTTTTTCCCACCCAACAAAAAAGTACCTTGCTTGTTATTGTGTCTTTCTATTTTGTTTTTAATTTGATTTGTGTATTGATTAATAAAAAACACCTGTGTTGTCCAGTAATGCGGGAGATGCAGGAGCAGCACACAAAACCGACAGCTGCCACCTTGGCTCAGTGGCCTTAGTGATGGGAACACTCACGAGTCATAAAAAGGTAAATCTTTCAAATCATGACCTGTCCTCCCATGCAGCGCATGTGAACACGGTGTAATCCGCCAGAATAATTGAAGGCATGTGTGTGAGAGTGTAGGTCCTGTAGGATTAGAGAGAGAACACTTTCACAGTTAAAGGAAAGCAACGCTTGCTTTCTGGTACAGCTCAAGAGTTTGTGCTCTGACCTTTTCACTGTAGCTTTATAATAAGAACAAAAACACCGGGTCTTAATTTTATACTTTTCTGGCAATGTATCACCCTCCTATAGACGAGCTGTATGGACTGCACCAGTTTTGACTGAATATTGTAGGTACACTTTTCAGTTTTATTTTTTAGTCTGCAATGAATTAAAAAGGACAATGACATACTTGACACTGCCTTCTGAAAGAAAATTTTATTTAAAAGGTACATGTCCTTAAATCCCTGTCCTAAATTGATTTTTTTTAATTATAAAAAGCTTAAGAAGTGTTTGAAATATGAAATAAAATATAATAAAACAAATAAATATAATAGTAGACTTTATTATCATTGTGTTATCATATCTCAAAATATTCAAACAGTATTAGGTAAATACATGAAAAAGCAGTAGTATTAAATAAAGACTGGTCTCCATATTTAATTTTATAAACTATCTGTTGAGGCAGGATCTGCTTCATTTCCCCTGTAGCCTTGTTCTTCTTCACTTGTCTTACACCGTATTGTCTGAGAATTGAGCTCTGCTCACTGTGCTCCCCAAATGGGAAATCCTCATATAAGAAGCGTATGCAAGCCGAGCTGTACTGTATCAACAGCCAGGGCTCAGTGAAATCCCCCTGTGGATATTTAGGTGCAGCACATCCCCACCATCTTAACAGTGTATTCAGTAAGACATAACCCCGGGCCAGCAAGTGGGCAGAGGTTATGTGGAGCCTCGTCTGTAGTTTTTAGAGGCAAGCAGTTATAGTAGCTCCAGTTGGAGCGAGAGAGTACATAATGATAACTAAGATAGATGCTTCAATTTGTCATTTGAAGGTACTGTTACAGGGGGTGAATTAGGTAGCCACTCAGTGTCCACAGATCCTGCTGTATTTATTTATTTTACATAATTGGAGCTATTGTTTGCCGATACGGCATGGTTCACTAAATGCTGAATGGGCTGTTTCAAGGCAACAAGTTCAGTTGTTCCATTAGTGTTTGATTGCCAGTACAAAGCCCACTGTTACTAAGATTGATGTTGCACTCGGAAATTATGTTCCCTTAGATAGGGCAGGGTGTGAACACAGGATCAGATGCAGTGGACACAAGTTTATATCTCAATTTGGACAGTGTGAATGAGTAGCAGGGTTTGCTTTACTTGTAAAAAAAAAATGGATAAATAAAAAATCTAGTAATCTTAAACCTGGGTGGTCAAGTTGTACAGCAGGTCTCAGATTATCAGCAGATGTTGCAATTAAATCCAAAGCCCTGTACTGAATCAGGATTCATGAAATGTCATTCTGTTTTGTAGGAGAAGCTGCTCCATGAGTGTGGGCATGAACTAATGGAACTTAATAATACTAACAATAACCATAACAATAACATTATCTATTTTGTTACATTTTTACAACTAAGTTGGTCCCAACTAAAAACGTTATTATGTTCTATGCACACAGGATCTTTGAAGTACAGGCAGATGGATGTCTAAATTTTATATTTTCTCATCAGCATACTTTTAATTATTTGATGTCATAAACAAGGTAAGATGTCATGGACAGATTCAATTAGACAGATATATATATTTGGGACTTGGAAACCACATTCTACTAAGTTTTTAGTGATATCTTTGTCAGGTTTTAACACATTAGTGGTAGTTAGAATCTGATGAATGTATTTTTTTTTTATTTCATCTATTTGGATTATTGTATCATTTAGACTCATCAGGCTGTTAATCAGCAGCGCCTGTATCTCTACTTGTGTTTAATTTTTTACATATCAGCACCATCTTACACACCATCTTTGTCTCACTGCCATAGATATTTATAGCACATCTTATACCAAATCATGATCCAAGATGAGAGAATCCACATCCTCATCTGGCACAGGCCCATATCAATAGGCTGATCAACATGGGAGCAGACTCTAATTCATTTACTTTACATTTTAAAACGTCCGTGACAGGATGATGTGTATACGGTCTGTCATATTTCATCATATCAGAGTGACAGTGGGTAAATTATATAAAATTGTTAACATCACAAACCAGACATTTTAATGATACTAATAAAATGCTTAACTATACCTTTAAGCAATATTAGCACCAACCATTTTCATGAGGTTTTAACAGTGAAAGTATTGTGCAGAGTTCTGCTGGACACTGTCATTTTTTAAATCGATACATCAGTCGGGCTCTATTAATTTTATGAAAGAGCTGGAGGTACAGGGTTTTTAAGTCCATGTGACAATAATGGTTCTGAAGAAATATTTTTTGGGCAATAATTTTTTGGAGTCTCTAGTTTTAAAGAAAATGATGTTTCCACCACAGTGCTGTAGGCCATTGTGGACTGAGACCTATAACTCTGGGCATTTGCCCACTGATGCCTGCTGGATGTACAGTGCTTATTCAGTCACCTATTTCAACAAAAATGACATTTGCATATTGTCTGGCAGCATATGCGTGAAAATGAGTCCTCACAGTTGTGGCAGCAACTCTGCTCTCTTTTCCAGGTCATTGCTGTAAAACACACACCCCCTGAATACAGATGTAAGACTTTTTGCCTGTGTTTAAGGTCGGACAGTGATAAGGAACATAAATAGTCCACAGCAGAGGAGGACTGTGGAATTTGATTTGATGCTCACTCTTGTCAGGAATGCAGTTTTTTTATGCTGCATGGTGACTGATGCAGTAGTAACTGATGAAATATAAAATCGCAATAGAAAACATTTAGCTTTACTGAATGTATGCATGTATGACACATCTATTTAGGCTTATAAATAAACTACTGTGGAATGATTTATAGACTCTCTAGTCAATATGCTCCTTTAATGCTCCTCAGCTGAAATGCAGATACATCAAGTTGCTGTCCCATTTATCATCACATTAATAATGAGTTTTTAGGAGGTTTTGCTGTTCTTGCGTTCTACTTTCATTTTACATTTAGTTGTTTATGTGTAATCTTTCTGCTCCATTCAATCAAGTCACACCTTCAAGCAGTACCATGTTTTCAAGGAAGCTCTTCACAAATATGGGCTAATTTGGTGCAGGGTGTGAAGACAAGAGATACTTTTCCTAGGTTCTAAATAATAAAAGCCACACCGCACTTTCTGGTGCAGTAAATCACACACTTGGAGCAATTTGATTAATCTCATCAGCCGTTTTTCTGATTTACATCTGACACACCTTAAATTTAATATTAATCAGGAAAAATGAGCCCTCCCTGTCTACATCCCTAGTGTGCAATATGTCTGAGCACCTGGTCAGAGGATTATTTCTCAATATATAAAGCAATCAAATGATAATAATTCAGGCTAGTGTTTACAAGATCTGAGTCTTGGTAGTATGAATTCTAATTATCATTTTATCAATGCACTGAAAGCAAAAGAGACTGTACGATCCTCTCTGCTTTTTAGATTTTCACATTTTCACACTTTGATTGACTTTCCTCAGCAAAATGTCCTGAAAGATTGGGTATGGCACTGTTCGGCATGATGTAACTCAAGAATAGGAGTTAAGAATATTTGAAAGGATGAGTGCAGTTGGATTTGTTATCACTGGCTTGTTCCAGGACTAATACTCATGCTACTGTAGAAAATCATCCCTCTTTCACAGAGTAACATTCTGTTAAAAATCCTTTTTGTGTGGTCTTTTCAGTGATCAAAGGATTAAGACACCACAGGCACAGGAAATGTAAACAGTTACTTTGGGATATTTATATATAACATACATACATACATACATACACACACACACATATATATGTGTGATATATATGTGTGTGTGTGTGTATGTGTGTGTGTGGGTGTGTGGGTGTGTGTGTATATATATATATATATATATATATATATATACCATAAACATCCTGTACAAGAATCTGTAAAAACAAGAACTTATCTGCAGCTGGTTTAGACAATGCTGCATTCTTGGAGCGCCGTAAAAAGGGAGGGTTTGGTCTGCTGTAAGGCTGCAGCACTTTGGAAGGAGGCTAGAACAGTAGACTCCTTGTTTCCATGGTAACCCTTCTAGTGTGTAAGTGAAAAGGAGAGTGCCACGGTGAAGATGCTTGAGGTGAGTTCATGATGCAAAATGATTTGACCACGTAACATTCCCCCATACATATCCAGGGCTGGTGTAAGGGCAGCTTAAAATTCCTGCTTCCACCGCAACCGCAGTCCACACTTTTCCTCTAATATAATACCTGAGGCTGAAGGTTGCTGATGGTACATTCAAGGTGGGAGAGTGACATGTCTAACGAGTATGTCTTTTTTCCCCCGCCTCATTATTTCAGAAAGAGGAAGTGCTTTGATCTGTAAAAAAAAAAAAAAAAAAAAAAACCTCCAGAGATTTGAGTGCGCATCTGATGCATAATGTATTTTAAACTTACAGTAGCTTCTGAACCTCCCAAACTCCTCTTAGAAACTTGTATTAGATCCTTTGACCTCTATAAAACTAAAGCAGTTGTTCTGCTGTTCATCGATTTTGTGGCATATCACAAACTTACTGTAAACCTGTGACCTGTTACAGTTACATTTTCATATTTCTCAGAGAATTCATTGTGGATGATCCTTCATTTGCATGATAAAAAATAAAAATGCACAAAACTTGACAAAGTAGGTTAAAATAAATACAGATATGTAATAGAGAGTTGGTAAAGTATTCAGTTTTAGCTCACATTGCAAGACACTCCACCACTCATTCATTAATAATGAGTCAATTATTAATATTAATAATCAAAGCAACGCTTCCAACATCTAGGTTCCTGACAAATGGACGGGTGTTTCGGTGGATTGTCGACAGCCGGACCCAGAACAGATCCCAGTGATTAGTTCTCACCTCTGATGATGTAATCAGCAATTCAGTCTTTAATCTGAGCTGAAATTTATTCACAAATTTACACTCACTTCAGATCCTTAAAAACTGAATTGCCAGTGGCATCATCAGAAGTGAGAGTGAATCACATGGATCTGTTCTGGGTCCAGAATAGATCCCTGTGAGACACCAGTTATGATGGTAATCCAGACTAGGCTCCTCCATCCTCACAAGCTGATGTGTGTCATAAATGTTGAAATAATTTCAGCCTGTTAATCACAATGCTTTTGTACTTCATGGGCTTATTTCAAAACACTGTGAGCTATACCTGATCAGGTTGAATATACCTCCTATACCTATATATATATATATATATATATATATATATATATATATATATATATATACACACATATATGTGTGTGTGTGTGTGTGTATGTGTGAGATGTGTTCCCTAATAAGAGGTGTACATAATCTTAAGAAAAAAGGGATCCAAATTACCCTCACCAAATAACTTACTGATATCAATGGTCTGTAGTTCTTTCAGAACAAGATCAATGGGAAAAGGCTGAATGGAGAACTGGGCCTCTGGGCCACTTGTGCGAACACAGCTATTAATTGTTGAAGGGGGTCTCTATAGGTCTTTCTTCAAATAAGTGGGCACCAGCAGCAAAGTGTTCATTAAAAGCTGATGGGACATCATGGTGATGAGAGCAACTGTCAAATTTAAGATTTGGGGGATGAGGAGTAACAGCTTTGTTTTGCATGTACTCCAGAATTTGGCAGGGTTCAAATAGGAATTTGTAATTAAGTCCAAATGGTATATCGACTTGGCAGCTGAAACTGCAACTGTATACTTGTTTCTTATGTGTCTAAATGACATCCATTGGGTTTATAATTGGCTAGTGACCAGGACCTGTTCCCTTCCGTAAAGGGCTGATAACTCAGGAGAAAACTGAGGGCTTAGTCTTGTTTAGAGTGTTTAGTGATGATAGAAAGGAAGGACTTAATTTAAATTAATCTTCAGGTTTTTTTACTCTTTACAAGTGTCCAGGTCTGTCTGATATAAGGAGCAAAGAAGACTGGGCTCTTGGGCTTTTGTCCCAAAAATTAGCCTGAAATGTAGATCAGTCAGTCTTGTGACCATGGGACGGTCGTCTGGACAGAGGTCGATGGGTCATGGTTACAGGTCTGACTAGCACAGCCTGGCTTATCTTCAATTCTGGTTCTTCTCTTATATTTCTTTTGCCTCTTCAAAGGAAGTTAGTTCCACAACACTCCATTAGAGAGAGGTAGCAGTGCATGGTTTTAGCAGGAACCACTTGCAGTAGATAGTATTATCATTAAGCTGTCAAACAAGTGCAGTTAATTAGCACTTGCTGCTGCCACTCAATTGACAATTTTTTACATGTAAAGATTTTCTTTGAGAGATGATGCTATCAAAAATGTGTCCCTCTACTGCAACTACAACTACGACATTTGAATTTCATCACCTAAAGCCAAGCTTTAATGCAAGTTTCAAACATGAAGTTTAAATATTTGATCTTATATATATATATATATATATATATATATATATATATATATTAAATATATCTTTGGCCCCTTCGCCTTTATTTATAGTACAGTGGAGATAAACAGATAAAGAGGAGAGTGGGGGATGACACACAGAAATGAGCTGGGACTCGAACTGGCGATCACTGTATGGCTTATATGCCGAGGTGGTGAACCCTGACCACTATCCGGGCACTTCTAAAAAACCAGTTTGATCAAGTTGTCTCATGAATATTTTCAACTTTCAAGAGAACTCAAAGAAAATGACACTCAAAAGAGTTGAGCATTTTAAGGGGAAAATAAATAAATAAGTAATAAAAATCTTTGTTTAATTTAGTGGTCACAAACTCAGAGGACTGAAAACCACTGGAGAATTACCCTGATGCCAATCAGCTGTCAGACACCAGCAGCTCGTCCTCTGAGATTCAGTGAAGTGCTGCTGTTACATCCTTCAAGTTTCTGGAGAATAATTTACCTTTTCCCTTGG
The DNA here is from genome assembly GCA_016801845.1 of Polydactylus sextarius. Taxonomy (NCBI): domain Eukaryota; kingdom Metazoa; phylum Chordata; class Actinopteri; family Polynemidae; genus Polydactylus; species Polydactylus sextarius. Next base: position 4,102,495 of record CM028906.1, on the reverse strand, counting down.
CTTTTAAATTAGAGCTTGGTGCATTAAGTCTGGTTTTGTGTCCACTCTCATTGTGGCTTTTGCTTATGCATTGCAACAAATGCCCACACTCATTTGGCACCACTACTAGTGAGCAATAAAAGCAGCCTTCTAGACATAAATGGACAGTTTGATCTACCATAGGCTGGCTGTGTCAATGGAGCTGTCTTTAAAAAAAAGTCTCTGAGTTTGCTGTGTGAAAGAGACCAAAGTACTTCCAAAAGTCCATCTGGAGGCAAAATCTAGCAGATGCTTATGTTTTGCAGTGCCATTTACATATGAAAATGCTATTCCTACGGCCAGAGTCAACCATCATCTGTGCATTATTGTTGGAGCTAAGATCAAAGAAGAGAGTTTGAGGTAATACACTGAGCTGTGTTAGTAAAAAGGAGGACCACCCAGTAGCAGGAAAATGATACATAGATTAGACATTAGGAGATGAAAGTGTAAAATAAACACTTATTTCATTCTTTTCTCTTCCTGCGTCTTTTCTTTTCACTCTTGAGTAAGAGGAATATTTCTCACCTTCTAACACTCACACCCACTCCTGTTACACAATGTGTGTTATGTTGTTGTAGTGGATGTTTATTGTACAAGCTGCTGGCCATGTAGCACAAAAAAAACTTTCACACCAACACAGGATTCCTATTAATGTGGACCCACAGGACCTACACTGCAACAGCAGGTGCTATACCATGAGGTGTTTTAACAAAAACGATGTAGAGCTGGCTGATTTAGCCAAAGACAAACCCAGTTTTGAATGCCATTCCTAGAAATTTTTAAAAATCATTATGGATTTTGCGAAGTGATTTCATTAGTCTTGTAGCGAATAAAAAGCCACATGATTCTGAGCTGGGTACAAACCACTTCTCCCTCCAGCAACTCTGCAACAACTACTCCTTCCTGGCCTCATTATGAAACAAACCATACTCCAAGGCTCCTCAGATAATAACATCATCAGTCAGATGAGACTTTATATGTCCACCTTGTCCTTGGCTTTATTACAGGAGTACAGTCAAGATGTGTTTTTCCTGTTTTGAAATTTCCGCTGTCACTGACAGTATGATGAATTTCATCTCACGACTACTAATGTCTAATTGCATTTTTGCCAAAAAGACCAGACACCCCATTCTTTCTCACCATGTTGTTTACTTCAATCTCACGTCTGATTACAGTACACTGAGATGCTTATGTCAACACAAGCAGATAATTTTCAGTGTGATGGGCAAATATTGGGCTCTCCACTGGCATTTTCCTACAAATTAACCTCCATCAGAAATTCAGAACCTTTACACCAAATATCTCCATCACTTTACAGATGAGTCAGCTTGTTCTTTGACACATTAATGATTTCCTTTTTCTGTGCCTGATGCTCAACTTTGTGTGTTTCCACAGCTCTTTCAGCTCTTTGGTGAACTCTCAACTGTAACTTGTAAAAAAAAAAAAATCTTAAAGAAACCCCAGATGTATTTGTTGATAGACTGTGAATCCACACTGGTTTCATTAAGATCAATTTATCAAATTCGGCTAGCTCTCCTATCAGCAAGAGACATTTCTTTGGTATTCTGTTTGATCTGAAAAATCATCAGTTGTGCAGGGAAATGAAATGTCTCTTGGGGGAAATGCTGCCATAAATGCAAAGAAAAAAAAAAAAGATTAGGTTCTTCCCCGAAATACAGAACAGAGTTTCTGCATTTGGTTTAGTCAGGCTTATTTTAGTTTATCAGAGTTTGTAGATATATTACAAGCCAGGATTGACAGCAATGCAGCAGACCACAGTCTGTTGTGTTTCGCCTACATCTATCCACCCTGAGTCTTTGTTGTTCTACAACAAAACTGTTTCCTGCTTTGTTCTTGTCATAATGATGGCTTCCAGAGGTCGTAACTATGGATTTTAATAAGCTGCTGCACAAATGACCCACGGGCTCATTTTCACAGGAAGACATTCTCATGTTTTCGTATTATTAGCACATAAAGTTGTGTAACAAGGTAACTGTTGCTGTTCGTAGAGTATATGTTCACCAGACATGTTTCCTTTTGGTTTCAATCACTTCTTGAGGGGAAATATCTGGCTTAGTTCAGTTCACCACTGCATTCACCAGCTAGTTGCTGACTCGTTCTGTGTGTCACTGGACAGGAAGTTTTAGAACATTTCTGCTGCATCTAAAGTCAAAATTGCCAAGCTGCAGCATTGTGGTCCATGTTTAAATCACTCAGATCTTTGCAATCACCTATTTCTTCTGCATTTAACATGTCAACGATAAGAACAGAATAACTTCCTATATCTGAGTGATAATATTTTGTCTCATTGGTGTATTTGAGACCATTTATACATTTAGATATCATGACATTTTGAACAAGGCTCAAAGTATGACATTTTGTTATTATTCATTTACATTTCCTTTCTTGTAACTGGGTGATTGTGCTTTTTGTAAGTTGTTAATCTTCAAAGTTTCCAGGTATTTGCAGATAATTTTCTGAGTGACTTTGAAGAACAAAAGGAATAACATCCAAGTTGTAACTTTCAGAAACCGCAGTAAAATAAAAACTAACACCTGCATTCCCGTGGCTTTGACTAATTCATCAGTGCCCAGACACATTAGCTCTTTTTGAGCTAAATGTGACATTGAACAAGCCTCCTCCTCTCAGTCCCCCACTACTGTCATATGGGAATTTATTATTAAATAATTAAAAATCCAGACGTTTGATCTTGTTTCATGTTATTCAGTTGGGAAAGCGGATGTCTAAATGTAATTAATAGCCCACAGCATGTTTATCTGAAGAGACTGGAAGCTGAAACACAGGCTGATATTTGCACTTACATAAGACTGAGAACGGGGCCAGAAACATAGTATCCTTTGGATTTATTAAGTGTGGAAAAATATTAACATTGAATTTCTTGATATCAGATTGTAGTATTAACAGGTAGACGAGACACAAGGAAGAGGTTCATTGGAGGACAACTCCACCTCTGCAGTCGACACTAAACTTTTCACATTGTTCGCTTCGTTGGTTGAACCAGTTTCTTCTGTAATATCACACCTAACCTTGGCGAAATGGGGTGCATGCAAGTTATTTGAGACAAGAAATGTGATGAATAACATTAGTGTCCATCTATGCATAAAAAAACTTTTTTTTTTTTTTGTTTTCAAGAGGCAGCAATAACGACATACACACACACACACACACACACACACACACACACACACACACACACACACAGATATGCAGGTACATGAAGGGAGTACTGAAGCAGACGTTTTGTTGATAATGTGACAACAATCTTTAACAAACAATCTAATTATTTGATTTTAGAATCAATCTATTAAACCACCGTTTCCTCGATTTTTAGGTGACAATAGTGACTGAAGGAAAAAACTGAAAATTTAGCATTCTCGCATGAAAAATAATAAATTCTGGCTTACCAAATATTTGAAACTGTCACTGTACAAATCAGCCAGCGTATAATCTGGTACCCTATCTGTTCCTGGTTTTCATGGTTCGACTTTCCAGTAGGGGGCGATCTGTCCAAAACAGTACATCGCAATCTTTCCGGGTAGAATTAAAATTCGTCATATCTTTACTCACTTACAATTTTTACTTACAATGTCTTTGTGTTGATGCTTGTTCTGTTTAGAAATGGTCACAATCAATCAGATGGAGCATATGGAGTCTGAATGTTTGGACAAAGCAGTTATTCAGTGATGAGCTGCTACATTTAAGTACTTTCATTTCTTTAAATTTTGTGGCTGCTAGCCAGTCAGTCCCAACTCATTCTGTCTCGGGTTTGCTGCCTGCCAGCCAGGGCAGTTACTAGGAATTCTGGGCCTCCTGAAAGAATAGTGGCATGGGCCCCTTTACCTCAGGATTGTTGCCACTTTTTTCTGACTGTAATTGTGATGTTTTTCTTCATTTGTCTGTTTTTAAATGTTCTTAATCTAATAATCTAATGCACCCAATTTGTTTTCCTCTTTACGATGAACCACTCAACAATGAGTCAGAGTATTATTATGTAACTTATGTATTACAAGTTGTCTTATTCACATTTCTCTGATTTTCAGGTTATAGTAGCCATAACAGACTACTCAAATGTTATGTTATGTTAAACCATGTTATTACACCTGTGGTTGCAAATACATTTTCAATTAACCAATCAACAAATAGGTAGTGGGTATTTTATTGTAAACAATCAAGCACTGATGTGCAAAGTCAGTGTCCAGTCTCAAGATACTTCCTTACATGTTGCTTCTGCAATATTGTTTTTTTTTTTTTTTTTTTTACATCAAAGGTTATATTTCATGAAAAAACTGTTGTACAACTAATCTAGTCTTGGAATGCACAAAATCTAAATGGGCTTCTCAGTACCATAGCTCTATGCAGACAACAACCTAGTCTGTAATAAGTCTAGTCTCTGCATAAGACCTATGTAAACAGCAGTTTAATTTTAGTAAACATTCATGTAGGAGGGGAAAAATAATTGAGTAATATCAGCCAGCCTTACAGCTGACTGCATGTAGCTGGCTAGCCAAACCTAGCCTGTAGGCTAAAGCAGGAGAGAGCTATGTATGCAGTAACCACCCTCAATAACAATAGAAGAACATGTCCTGTTGCTACTGGATACTCTGACAGCATATTGTTGGCAAATGATAACACAGTTAATAACTGAGTAACATCACCCTGGACAGGCAAAAAATATTTGAAACCATCCCAAAGTCAGTGTAAACTGTCCAAAATTCGAAATTGTCTTGTTTAGTTTGTTGTTGTCAGCTATGGTGCTGTCTTTTACATTATATTGCTGTAAAAACAACAACAAAAACATCTTTGAACATTTAACTTTTTTGTATTTAGGCTTTAGGCTTTAGGCTTTAGGCTTAGGCAAATGTCCCACCACTAACAAAATTTAACAAGACTACATTTGAACACATTATAATGACTAACTGACCTTCACCTAGTGCTCATAATTACTGAGTAAAACATAAATGCGTCATAATATAATTCAGTGCAGCCTTGTAACTGAGTGGATGCTTCTGCTGTTCCAGTCGCGCTGTTCGACAGACAGACAGACAGACAGATTATATTTGTGAAACACAGTCCACTGTAGTTGGCCTTCAAATTTGTAACGTTCAGTTAGCAACACATTGTTGCTCTACAATGAAGTGCCGATTTGTCCAGAGTGTACCTGCCTCTCATGAGGCTGAATGAACCGTGGACCAACCCATTTTAAAGAAAGGGTTATTGAAAACATTAAAATTAAAATATTGTGTGACTTTGTGGCTTTGCTTTAGCTCAGATGCATTAGTATTAATATGTATTAGTTATGTCTATGCATAATAATTTAGCCTTAGAGCATACTGGGGGCTGTGGGCCCTTAGAATTGGCATCACCTTTCCCCCCGACTGCGCTGCTATTGGCAGATCTCTCTTCCCGTGGATGGACTGCAGCTCCTCCATCATCAGTCACATGCTGCTACACCAAACTCTCCAAGACTGCAGGGCAGAAGGACTTCAGTTTCCAGCTACAGTTAGTGGACTAGCTCTCATACAGCTAATAAAGGAGATGTTTTCAACAACAGAAACTATGCAGTTTATTAATACATAACATAGTATCAGATCAGTGCATCCAGAATTTGAGTAGCACCAGAGACATTCCTGATATTAGCATCTATGTCAGAACATTTACTCTGTAAATAAAAGGCACTTCCCCAGGATACTCAACACAATCCATACAGATGTATTTTTCTGGCACAGAGGAGTAATCTTGTCTGAAAAAATGTCCTAGTATCCACTCAATGAGACAAACATGGTAAAGCTGTGTTTTTGTTCTTTTGTCACACTGAGTCATGCCAATGTCCTCATCATGTTTTTCAAAGATAATCACACAAACACAAAGGCAGAGGTATAAAAAGGTGTTTCATTATGCATCCTGCTGAAATGGCTGTAGCTGTCTCCATTTGAGTGCTTTGTTTGTCCACATCTTCTCTGAAGAGCAGGTGCAAATCTGAGGTTTTCTGATAAGAAGGTGTCTGTTTGCAGTGGTTTTAGTCATTTGTACAAAATTAAGACATGCTGCGTATCACACATAGATGTGTTGATAGACTTGTGAACGCTGAATCTAATTATGTCAGTTAACTGAAAAACACATTGTTGGAGTGTGCCCATTAAGCAGTCAAGAAGAGCTCTGAGACAATGTGATGCCTCCCAACAGTTTTCTCATTCACACTCTGTAATAGTCGAGCTCCTCACAGGTTGACATTTTCTTCTTCCATCTAAAACAGTGCAAACACTACTCACTATCCTAGCTACTGTTGGAGGCTCCCTGATCCCAGACCCTTGAAATCCAAACTCCAGGCTTCAAACAAATATTACTTTTGACACTGAAGCTTTGACGGTAATTCAGAGAGATGTTGGAAGGTTTTAGCAAAAGGCTTAGGGCAGTACGTGGGCGCAGGCAAGAGACTGGTGAGCGTTAGCAGGCGTTTACACTGTATGGACGTACTGATCCAACTTTCTCTCCCTTCACCAATTATTGTAGAGCTAAAAACCCATCTACCTATGGTGGAGGTACGATGGAGTGGTGGGAACATGAGTGGTACAGGGTTAGAGTCAATTATTATATTGTATAGTTAATACCACATGTTCACTTATTGTTATCTAAAGGGTTTTCTGAAGCATGATCTCTAAACGCATGTAGACATGCAGCAAGCTGTTCTACTGCCAATAAATATGTTGTGCCACACTAGTGCCACAAATTATATTCATTACATTCCTGCTTCTTTATCATGGATAACAACTGGATGTCATGGAAGTTATGTTGTGGTTACGTAAGTCACTTCCCACGCAACATAGCTGCTGCCTTCTTCCATAGAATTCAAAGCTTTTATCAAAGTCAGAGAACATTTCCATAATGAGGAGAAAAAGAAAGAGTTTTGTTTCCCTTGTCTGTGCAGTATTCACAGTTTCCTTGACTTCTAACAAACCTTATCTTTCTGTTTCTTTTGTGTTGATTCAGTGGTGGAGACCCATTGCACGTTCACAGAACAAATAGGTGCAGGAAAGCGGATGTAGCGTGCTGGAAAGTTAATCGATCATGGATGACAGTGTTCCCTTGGACAACGTAAAAAAAAAAAAATACTAATTTAATGCTAAAATGGGTCAGCAAAAATACTTGGGCGGGCCTGTGTATGTGTGTGTGGGATTTAAATCTGTTTACACACTCACATTATGGGGACCTGTTTCCCTTATGGGGACAAAAAGCAGGTCCCTGTAGTGTATAGTGTAGTGTGTGTGTGTGTGTGTGTGTGTGTGTGTGTGTGTGTGCGTGCGCACGCGTGTGTGTGTGTGTGTATGAAACACAGAGGTTTTTACTGTGGGCTGGTCAAATCATAGCTGATAATCAACCTATGATTCAGACTGGTGCATCTGGACCTACTTCTTATGAATCATCTCTACTTGTAATGTAAATTCACTGGCACATTTTTGTCATTTGGATGGCTAGATTGAACATTTGCAAATGTTTTTTTTAATCATCAATTTGTATTGTGCCTGTGGACATTACAAGCAGAGGAGGAGGAATTGGGTCAGTTGTGGGCAGCTGGTTTGGTGCTGATGTGCTGCAGATGAACCAGCTATTACAGTCTCATAAAGGAGCATAGACTGTACATCACCATGCAGCTGAAATGGGGCAGATTTTACTCTGTTCTTTTTTTCATAGGCTTCATAACTTTTCCTCAGTATTTTATTCTGGGGAAGAAATCTGGATTCTGATGGTGTTTTTCAATTTTAGACTGATGAAAAAGAGATAAACACAAGCAATGATAGAAATATATTCACACCCACGCCCACACACATACACCCTCCTCTCTAATGCTTAGTTTATACAACTAAATAATATACTAGTGTTTCTCAAATATCTGAAAATATTCATCAGCTCATCAATAACAACAATTACAGAAATTACAGTACGGTGTCACCCTTGTTGTTTCCAGATTCACCCCACAGTCTGATACACATCCTTTTGAGAGCGGTTCACAGTGTTTTGTAAATTGTTTTTTTCCTCCCTGCCTCCGTCAAAGCAGGTTTTGTCTGGTTGCCAGGAAGTAGATTATTTCTTGCCTTGTATAAAATTGTGCAGTCTTGGATTCCACCAGGTTTCTTTACAGCATCTAGCCTTTATTCTGTCCTTGTTTTGGATCCTTTTTTTGTCGAGTGCATAATGATTGCAGAGGGCTCTTGTAGGTGTTTCCTCCATACCTCGACTCAGTAACTCAAACGTGGCACTACAAGTGATATAGAGAATACAATGCTTTATGATCCAGACTTTGCCTCGCCTTTTCCCAGAATTCCGCTGCTGCTTGCCAACTTTGTTCTCACGCATCTTTTATGAGCCTTCCAGCTGATTTTGTGGTTGAGTATCACACCCAGAAATGTATTCTCAACTGCTCTTCCTCAAGCACGAGAGAACCTGGTTCTTTCTTGTAGCAGAAAATGGATAATTTGGACGCGTAACACTCTTAGTGAACGTGGATAAAAATCAGTGCTGGTTTTTAAAATCCACATAATTAAAGGAACAGTTGAATAAAGGTTAAAGTTTCCTCATGCACAGTGTTGTTTAAACCAGACTGTGCATTAAAATGAAACAATATAACCCCTCTTCAAAAATGAAGCCAAACATGTGATTGCCTGCTGGTGGCTGGTTTCACTATAGGTTATAAATAACACCACCTCCATGATAGCAGAGAGGACATGAAACCACACATCAAACAAATGGTTTCTATCATGTTTGGTGGTTTCTATTACATTGACATATGTTCAGGTCTTCATTTTGATGAGATTGGTTTTACTTTATCTAATGTTTAAAAACGTGATGAGATGTCATTGCTTAGATTGGATGTGAATAACGTAACTTCACTTCTTGATTACTACTGCATTGACTCTGGCTCCAAATGAAGTCACAAGACCGCAATACTTGTATCCAGGATAGTTTGCTTTCATTAAAGAGGTCATATAAAAACTGCACTGACCTTGTTGTTGTTGAATATAGGCAGCTTGGCATGACTAAAGGACAATACCAAAACCTCAACTCCATCTCCAACCTCCTCTACATGCAAATTTGTAAAATAGAAATGGCCGTGGTAAAACGGGCTAATCTGAGCAAGTCTTTGATATGTCATAATAGAAGCTCTAGCCTGCTTAGATACACCCCCTTAAATTTGTATAATCCAACCCCTTTCCAGTGTCAGCAGTACGCTAGAGGACGGTGAATATTAGCTCAGATACTGCTAATGACTGTGTTGAATGAGAAGGAGAGACGAGATAATATCATTATATTATCATTATTTACTATTATTATCATTATTATTCTATTATTAGTATCATTCCATTCACAGTGTGCCTTGTGTGTGTACAGTAAATACAGTCATGTAATGAATAGGTCAATATCTCCAGCTTCTTTTGGCCGATTTACATGATCGACATCTTATTGTAATCTGAAACAGAAGAATCCTTTTGACATCAGTGTGTTTCCGTAACTTGAACCAACCAGTTAAAAGGTGAAACATGCAATTGGGCAGGAGTAGGGCCTTCACTCTGTCCACTCACAGCCTGTTACCAGGCAGAAAAAGCAAATGTTTGACTTTTGAACTACTTGTTTTATTGTAGGGCTTTATCATGGGGTTGTATTAGGCTGTAGCAGTGTTCCTGGGCCATTCTCAGCCCCAACAAAATTACATATGTTATATAGATTTTCAATTCTGGTATTAGAGACTCTAGAAGTAGCAAGTAAACACTGAAGTAAAGATTGAGGTTGAAGTGATCTATTGGGGTTATGGAAAAGTATGAGCTCTTTAAGATGCGGTGGAGTCCAGTCATTAAGGGCTTTGTATGCATTGAGAAAGATCTTTTTAAGGATTTTACAGAAAGGCAATAAAGAAAAGCTAATATAAGAATAATATGATCTTTTCCCACTTCCTGTCAGTACTCATGTTGCAGCATTTTGGCTCAATTTGAATTTTAACTGCTAAGCTCAGTTGGTTTTTAGCTTCTGTCTTTATCTTCCTTTATCATTTATTTGTAGTGTATTGTTACTCATGTAACAATACACATGAATGTTATTCATGTGTGGTCTTTAACAGAGTAAATTCACAATTCAGATCAGATAAAATGCTGATGAGGTTCGATAAAATGGTGGGTGATTGTGTTTGATATATAGACAGGATATGAGAAATGGAGATGGAGGAGGAAGTGCAGGACAGTGCAACCAGCTTCAGCTGGGTTTTAGTGAATCTCTTACGAACATTTTAAGCAAAAGGACTCTGTTAGTTTTGAATATTCTGCTGATAAATTCCTCAATCATTGGTTTAGCCTGTAAAATATCAAGAAATTGTAAACAAATGTCTTGAAATTACTTCCATCTTAACTGAATAATAATTTTACCTCCTGCAGGCAGTAAGCCATTTCTGTGGTGTTTCCTTTAATACTGGAAACATTGTTATTCTCAGTAGACATTATCAATCATAATGACTGTTTAAAATGACTTTTACATTATGAGTAAACATTTTACTCAGTAAAGACTGTCTATGTGGCATTGTTATCCAATTATTGCCAAAAAAATTGGTGTCGCAGTGGGTGGCAGAAATAAGGAGAGAGAGTGAGAGGGGGCGAGTCTCTGTGTGTGTGTGTGTGTGTGTGTGTGGGAGTGTTTTACAGTTCTCTTTCAGTAGCTTCAGTCAGTTACAATACATCATTATAGGCTTTGCTATTGTGAGACAAGCCAATAAAGGCTGTTCACGGCCTCAGCTGAAGCACAGAGACAGCTCAGGGATCAGCTCATTTCCCAGGTCCATCGCACTTCACCTCCACAGCCCACGTTTCCTCAGCTGCTGCAGCTCATGTTGTCAGGCACCTGTGTTATCACAATGCCACAGGTTTGAACTACACTTTCAAATGCATTAAAATGTAAATCTAATACATAGGGATACCAAACTGTTTATGTTTGTGACATACCTCCAGTTCATAACCACACATACAAAGCCAAATATAGTGTCTTTATGTATTGATCTTCAATACATGTAATTGGAAAACAAACAAGCTACCTCTAATTCAGTTTCATTAGCTGAAAATGACCTAATCTACATATTCAGGTGAGAGGTGGGAGATACCGCCTGAGGCATGCCTCCTGGTTTCACAACCCAACTCAACTAAAGAGAAATTCACATTTCACAGTGTAATGGTGGTTAGCTTCCTGAGAAGAGCAAGATGCAACTAGAACTGGAGTGATATTGGATTTTTGGGGCTAATACCAATTTTGGAGAGTGAACAAAGTCTGACGTTGATTTACAGTGGATGAAAACCACTGTAAATATATTATTGTTTCTTTTTATCTGTCCTGTCCACATTTATGCTGATAGCTTAGTTACAGGCCAGTAGGTTGATGTATCAGTTGAGCTGTGGTTGAATCCTAAAACACAAAGATGATAGCTGCCATTCAGCATGGATCTACTGAAAATAATCTAATTTGCATATTGAGGTGGTGGTGGTTACTGCCTGAGGCTCATGTCTTGGTTTCACAATCCAAGTCTACTTGAGAGAAATTCATATTTTTCATCTGAGAAGAACAAGTGGTAACTACAGCTGATTTTATGGAGAGAGAAATTCTGACATTTAAGTAGCTGGGGTGATATTCTGATTCTAAACAGTTTTTACAGGTTGTTGGCCCATCTGTGGTGGTGATAATTGTTTTTCCTCTGAGATTTGTTGTTTCTGTTCTGCTCAGGGTCAACATAGATGCCAATCCAGATACTGGTTTTGGCCAATATTGCCCAAGAAGTCAGGATCTATTCAAAACAGGAACACAGAGAAGCTACCTTTAGCGTCTTTGTATCCATGTGGTCTACATATACTGAAAGTGACATAATTTGTGTATTCAGCCTGAGTTACAGCCTGAGGCTCATCTCTTGGGTTCATGACCGAAGTCTCAAAGTCTCAAATGCAACAAGGTGAGAGAAGTTGGAATCCTGAGACAAGCACATGGAAGAACGTGGAACATCTCGTTTAGTTTTATGTCAAACAGAAAAAAGTCTGACATATTAGAAAAACAAATGTATATATTGTTTTCAGCTTCACCTGGAAACAGGTGGCAATGGTTCCCTTCAAGCAAACCCGGCTCATCAGAAAAACAAATTAAGCATTTTAAGGATGTAAATCACCATTCATATGCACAGAAGTTACTCATCTAATGAGACAAATGACTAATTTGTATGCATGAGTGCACAAAGTTCCAAACTTGCACCTGCTGGGCCTCGTTGAAGCTGACTCACATTGAACATTTTAAGAAAGCCTGTAAGTCATAAGCTGGGGAGCAGGGAGCTGTACTTTGATGTACAGTCTGTATCATCTGCCTACTTACTTCAAGCCAGGCTCAGCAAAACACCAGGAAATCTGTCAGTAACTGTCCCACCACTGGGACACTATTTAAGGTCATTTTGGCTTTTAGTTTGAAAGTGGTAAACATTAATATCCTCAGCTGCATAAAAAGTTTTATAAAAGCTTTTGACACATTTGTGAAATTCTGGTTCTAATGAACCAAGTTTGTGCTTAAATTCAAAGTTAATAAAAATTAAATCCAATCAACGAAACTGTGTAACCTTCGTGTCAGTGTCACTAAAATATAGAGGTTGGACCCCATCTGCTTCATTTACTCCATCCCCAACTGCTTCATTTACTTCTGAATTTGCTTCCAATATTCATCAGGCTTCCTTCAGTGTTCTTTGGCAAAGTTTCATCTTTTTGTGAGAAATGTTTTTCTTCTGGGAGGTTTAAGACTTCATGCAGTGTCCTTCACACTCTCATCAGTCACTCAAACACCAAGTTCTACAAATAATCCTTGTGCCAAGTCAGAAGCACTTACCTTCAATGCAAGGTGGCATAAACGGTGAACTGTGCATGGCCCCTGTATTTCGAGTTCATTCACTGTGTCTGCTGTTATTGTTTGTGTGAGTCTCCCTGCGCCTCCTGTTCAACCGCCTGCTAATGCTCATGTAACCTCTGACATCTCTATGAAGTCTCACAGTCTGATTTTTTATTGTTCAGGTGATTTCTCAGAATAAGGAGTGAGGAAGGTGTAACCTTTACAGGTGGTTTTATAATCTTATTCATGTAATTACACTTAAATGGAAATCACTGGTGTGATAATTACTTTTGTTGTGTTGAAACTGGACCACTGGGTTTGTTGTTATTTATCTTTAATTTTCTGTTTTTTTTGTGAAAGTTGAAAAACACCAATTTCACTTTTGGAACAAATATTCACTTGTTGGGTGAACTGATTGAATATTTGGCTGGTTGGTGAAATTATACATCATTAAGACATATATTTTAAAGTAGGGCTTCATCTGATAAGTGTTCATCTAGGTTTCTTTTTATTTTCTTAATTATTTTTGGGGTTCAGCAAATTAGAAAATATCAAAATGCTCAAACTAAAGTCTAAACTATTCAGGTAGAAAAATCATATCAAATCATATTTGAGAATCTGATTAATCTAGTCATGTTAATATATATATTAACACAAATAATAATATATAATATACTACAAAATCTTATTATTATCCTCTACAGCAACTGACATGAAATCATCTCCAACAATTCGACTGAAAAATAACAGCCATGAAACCAGCTCTGGGTCAGAGATTATTTGATTAATTTATGGTACATGTTGTTCTATGAATTATGTTGTTCTGTGAATTTCTGCTGGAAACATGATATGACATAGATGATTTATATTTACCTTTACCCAGAGCTGCTACAGAGACACTGAAAAAAACATTATCCTCAATGTGGACACCATGTGACACCAGGAGTGTATGGCTCACTGCATGGCACTGTACTTGAACTCAAAATAGCAATTATGAATATGAAAAGAAAGAAAAAAAATTTGAGACCCATTGTTAATTTAACATTAGACCTCTCCTCAATGAGTATTAAGGTTTAGGTGAGATCTGGGATTTCTCCAACTGAAAAATGAAAATGAATTGATCACAAAGTGTTATGGTCACAAGAGCCTCCTCAGATTTAATGCTTTGGTGCTCAGAGGAGTAAAGCACATGATGCACAAATATGGGAGATACTTGACTTTTTCAAAAATAAAAATATATATAAATTGAGGTGAATAAGTTGCTCGGGTTTTGTGTAGTGAAACAAATCACCACTGACCATGACATGACTGATGTCAAAAGATGTATAAAGACACATTGTAAAATGTGTTGCTGCACCACCTCTCCCACACGCTGTAATATCATCCTCTAAAAGCTCAGCCATCACCCTGGGGGCATTCAAGGTTGAGCTGACATACATTTGGATGTTGTCAGCTGTCTGATTCGGTATCAGGATATCAGGATTATGGAGGAGAGGAGCCCTCCACCCTCAGTGGAGTAGTAAAAGTGCAGTGAGACTCAGTGTCCCTCTCTGTAACGTCGGTTTAACAAGCAAGAGTAAGCTGTAATGAGAATATGAGGCGAACTCCCTCCATCATAGAGACCCACTCACAGTTTCTCTGTGGCTTTCTACCCCAATTATTGCCATATTTCCAAACGTCTGGTCAGCAGAGACTGAAAACTGTGTCTCAAAAATCTATGACAAACCAAATCTCACTTCATTGGTGTTGTTTGCCAAAGGAGAGCGTCATCACAAGACGTGATCAGGAGAATTGGAAGATCTGCTCCTGACTTGGTCTGGTGCTGTTGATTTTTCCCACAACTATTAAATTGACCTTTTAAATGTAATTTGCCCCTTGGTAGAGTCAAAATTTAAAACATGTCCTTTGGGCTCGCCATTGTGAATGTGGATGCACAGCTGCTCACCTTTCCAAATGAAATGTGAAAGTTAGTTTTCCCCTATTCGGCCAAGTCAGTGGGGATGAACAAATTGGAGGAGGCAGTGAAATCCAAGGGCATTGTTCATTTTAGCCAATTTGATGTAGCTTCCTGTTGATAAGGTTGGAATGTGCTGTCACTGTAGGTCTATAGGATCTAATAATCCATTATAGTGGGGAATTGAATTTAAATAAAGGTCAAGAGGCTTAGATATTTACAATGACAATTCATCCTCCTACATAAAGTTGGAGTCCTCCAACTTCAGTTTTATGATTAGAACATACAGGAAACATTGAAATTATTGTAATTTCAGGCTTATTGTTCCTCATTAGAGCTCTCACTTTCTAACTAAGTCTAACAAACACCTATACTAAATAAATTTGAATCCAACCTCACACAGTGACTGTATGGGGTGTGAGATACAGTGAGCTGTGAGTCATAATGTCAGTGATCAAAGAAGGCTGGGTGTTCTCATATAACTAGATGATTTGTTTTAAGGTAGGAAGTCAGACGAGGTTGTTAACTCCATGAACCTGTAAACGGAAACTGACAATCAGTCTGACTTGTGATGCTACAGATGTTCTTTCACATTAAATGATAATGACTCTGGATCCCTGTTTGTAGCTGATGATGACTTTAAGCCTAGAATCCAGAGGGAGGGGTTTGGCTGTTTCTTTGCTTTTGTTTGCTCAGACTTGTCTTGTGTCAGCTAACGTCAGGACAAATACTGGACCTCAATACTGATGAATCTCATTTAAATAACCTTGTAACCAACTGCTGATAAACTATGACCATTTCTTCTGTGAAAGACTGAACCATTAGGAAACGCAAATCAAAGGAAATTAATTGTTTACATGTATTTTATACGTTAAATTAATGCTTCATTTAAATTGGAACCTTTTATAAATAGGAGCTGAAATGTACTGTATGCCAACGATAATAATCCTTCTGGAGAGTGAGAGCGGATGCCAGAATTAATGGGCTGCCAGGTTTCTGTTTGTTTTGTAAATGCTGAGTAACATACAGTAAATGAGGATTAATTTAACACAGTGAAGACTAATCAACATACAGTATATTCCAGCGGGGCTTCTTTAAATGATTGTGTCTGCAGAGCAGTAAGAGTTATTGATACTCTACAGTTATCAGCTGTTCTGTGTCTTCTCATTGGAAAAATGACAAATTTTACATAAAAATAACTTTTGTTTCAGTTTTCCTGAACCTCCTGTGGCTATGCAGATATTATTTGATACCACAGAGAAGTGAGATGTTATTTTAGTCATGGAAGTGAGCAAACCTCTGCAACACCCATCACGTTCTGATGTGAAACCCAAATGGCAGGTGTCAGTAAAGTGACTGACAGAGACGGTATGACCTGGGCTACTGATGTGGCAGCACCCTGTCATTTATCCCCCTATGCCTGGTGGTGAGTTCATCCTCAGTCTTTAGTTGTGTTCAGACCAAACAATGAAGCAAAGTTTTGCTTCATGTTACCTGTGTGAGTACGGCCCCTTGGCTGCAAATCTGCAAATATTTGAACTTAACAGCCAGTGGGAACAGGGCTGCGCTACGTAAGTGGACTTTTAATTGCTATTTCTCTGTAGGGATCAATAAAGTCTCTATTAGTTCTGATTTCTGAAAGATAATGTGTGGTAAAATACAACACAGCTAGAATCCAGTAATAAATCCATAAAGAACTTGCCTGGTCGTCCTACTGCAACTGTGATGTTTGTACGATAATAAGCTTCTCCTCCATTTCTGATTCTCAGTTATGTCAAGAGAATCTCAACATTACACACAGAATTTGTG
Organism: Polydactylus sextarius; assembly: GCA_016801845.1. Taxonomy (NCBI): domain Eukaryota; kingdom Metazoa; phylum Chordata; class Actinopteri; family Polynemidae; genus Polydactylus; species Polydactylus sextarius. The sequence goes on along the minus strand of CM028906.1, from coordinate 4,085,811 downwards.
GCTAATCATGCCTTGACTGTGTGTGATCGCACCACAAGATTTAGATTCTCAACCGTGGACCTCCATCACTTGATGAGCTGACAAGTCTTGAAATCTGATCATTGTAGTGAAGCAACTCTGACTTGTGATGTCAGCACTATGACACTACGATTTGCTATTTTAAGCCCCAGAGAAGATAATTCCACTGTCCTCTGATTATTTTGAGCCACACACCTCATTATACTTTCACCAAACTATGATCACTTTGTTGTGACAGTCAAAAGATCTATTAACTGGTCTGTTTTGTTCTGACCTCTTGTTAAATGTTAAGCTATAAATAAATATCTCATTTATCACCCAGTCATGGGCAGAGATTCCTGTACCAAGCGTTAACTTCTTCTAATAATAAGACTCATTAAAATGGTTTGTGTTTTATTTTTTGTTCTTTTTCCTTCAATTGAAAGTGACATTCCTACTTTTCAGTGAGTGCACATTTAATTTGGGGTTCAGTGATTACTAAAACTATGACCACAGGTTGAATGATTTTTCATTGACATTCCCTAAACTTGATCACACCTCAATCATGGTGGAGACAGATCAACACTAATTCTGCTGATACACACTAGAGAGCAAGTGAGTCTCATGAGTCACTTTGAAAGACATGAATAAATCACTGATGTTGTCATTGGAGTTAAAGGACTAGTTGATCCTTGACACTGTAATAAAATATATATTTAATGGGAAACATAAATTGTGGTAAACTCCATCAGATTTCATGCATCATCAGAATTAAATTTTATGTCCCTTGACCACGTGTTACATTACTGTGAGACAGTCCTGCATTTGAAGTCGTTGTTTTATTAAAGCACAAGTCAAACAACTTTGAGGATACATTGAGCTCAAACTTTGCCTGTTTCACCTTGACAGCTTAGGTCTCATGGCACCTAAGGCTGACGGCACTCAGCCAGTCAATAGCAACTTGTGTGCAGTAGTGTCCCCTCTCTGACCTCCCTTGTGGCAGTAATTTCCTCCACTACTTTCCCTCCTCCTCCTCCTCCTGTCACCACCATGCAAACGTTTTCTTTACAGTTATAACAACAGAAATTATTGAAGGAAAGAAGTCGGACACACTAAAGGTCAGTATAAACTTTTCTGTCAGCGACCGTATAAAACACTAATCAACCTAAAGATGCTGAGATGCCATTTAAAAACGCACCTAAATTTTGAAGGACAAAAGCGCTTCTCTTATCTTGTCATCTAATCCATAATGTTTTATTTCTGGCTTCCTGCCAAAAATAAAACATTATAGAAGAAAGTTGATGGTCTTAGCTGACTTCCTCACCCCAAAACATTGCTTACAGTGTGAAACCTATTACAGTGTCCAGTCAGACTGCTGGACACTGATGCTTGTCCTCACATCAGTGAGGACAATTGAAAATACATTCATATTAATTCCTTTCCACTTGCTAAAATATCACTATTACACAGTGTGTTTGTGTTGTATTCGAGTGATTCTTTTAATAGCAGGAAAAGATGCCGTATTTCTCTTAGGAAATGTGGAAACTGGGCAGATCTGAGGTGTCACAACTGATTCAGAGCTGATTCCACACTGAAACTAGAAGCAGAAATGTCTGTGGTGCACCTAAAATCCTTGATCTGGTTTCAGTGAGTCTGTGAGTCTCTGCACTTATGTGATACCATGACATTTAATAATGAACTTTATAGTTTCACTGCAGGATAAATGGCTCAGTCTCTGCTAACTGGCCTGTTGTTAGTTGTTAAACTACTAGCCTGCTAATGTAGGTCTGATTCTTCTCTGCAGCCTCAGTGAGCTCGGTGCAGCAGCACAACAACAATCATCATCACCTGCAGGTCACAGCAGTGACGCTACAGTCTGTCCACAGGACATGAAACATAAGACTGGCTGGTTAGCACTGACTTGACTTTGAAACTAAAATATTAGTGCTATAAAAGTAACCAATGCTGAAGGTGTGTTTGTTGTATTAACACTTTTTCATGGTGGATAATACTTTATTTGCATCCTAGAACCACACTATGAAACACTAAGCGGGCCACATTTTACCATTTTAAGTTGAATGTTGAATAGTTTTTGAAATGAAAAAAAATGTGCCAAACATATCTGAGCCTACAGCAGCATCAATACAGCCTTGAACATCCAGTTATTTTCTGTAGTTTTCTCTCTGGCTCTTTTCTTTCTTTTTTCAAATCAAATTGCTTTTTTATGATTTAGAAAAAAAAACCCTAAAACAAAAACTGCTTGCAGCCTCATAGTGAAGAAAGTTCAGTGCGTCAGTGTCAGGAGGCTGCCGCTTAATAAAGCTGAGACTGATAATTTTTACTGGGCTGCTCCAATGAAATATTCAAATGATACTAACCCTGTTCCTGTGATCATAATACAGTTATTTAAAGACCCACACTTTTGCTTAAACTAGAAATTAAATCACTGCTAAATCATGTAAACAATAAAACCTCTGTACTAAAACAAGGCTATTCGTGCTCACTGAGGCGTTAAATCCCATCTGAACTTCTTGTCCAGTGATGTTTGGGTGCGTTGTTAGTAAACGGAAAGAAACATTTGACCATTAGCGTGTTCTACTGTGCATTATGGGAGCGTAGGTTACCTCGAGCCGCCGACGCTCCACAATTTGTATTTTCACAACGACGGCATTAATGAGACAGTTGACAGTTGTTATGAGCTTTGCGATGGCTGAAGGTGTTTGAGAGGTTTAATGAGAATTTCACAGCACCTCAGACCGAGGTGCACGGTTTCCAATGAGGGCAACAAAATGTGTGTTGTTTGTAAATTATTCAAAGAGTGGTGTTTTAGCTGCAGCCTTTGCAGAAAGTTTGCTGTGAGTGAAACATAATATTCATCCAAACTTTAATGATGCACAGTTGTTTGCTAAAAACGACTCTCACTCTGCCCAGTAGTTGAACATTTACACAGAGGGTAGAAACTTCTGTGAAGTCTAACTAATTACAGAGCAGGCAAATTCCATCCATCATCCGTCCGTCCATCCATCCATCCATCCATCCATCCATCCATCCATCCATCCATCCATCCATCCATCCATCCATCCATCCATCCATCCATCCATCCATTTTCTACCCTTTTATTTTCTACCCTGTACTTGAGGTCGGGGGGGACTGGAGCCTATCCCAGCTGCTTACACCCTGGATGGTTGCCAGCTCTTCGCAGGGCCACATATGGACAAACAACACTTCTAGACAAACAACCATTTGCACTCACATCCACACCTACACGCAATTTAGTATGCTCAATTCACCTGTCCCCAATGTTGCATGTTTTTGGCGGTGGGAGGAAACCGGAGCTCCCGGAGGAAACCCACGCAGACACGGGGAGAACATGCAAACTCCACACAGACCCTGCACCCAGAACCCAGGACCTTTTTGCTGTGAGACAACAGCACTAACCCCTGGCACATGCTACAAGTCATATTTCTTTTGTGTTTACTTCAGTCAAATGAAACTAATTGTATTATAAATAAAATAATCTTGTGTCTATGTGTTCTTTGTTTTATCTTTAATCACATCAAGTTTTCTCCAGTTCTTAAAGATGTTCCTGTGTAAACAGTGCAGAAGTGCAGAAGATCATTTGGAGTGAAGGATTCAGGCTTGTGACCAGGATCTGACGTCACTGTGTCGCTGTCAACTGTTGACTTTGTGAAACTGTGGTGATGGAAGTGAGAGCTGTAACCAAAATGTGGGTGGTATAATTATAAACAATGGGAATTAAAAGGGCGTGGGGGCAAGTTTTTGTTATGCTCGAACACAGAGTGAGTTAATAATATCACAATGTGCTGTGATAAAAATGATAAAAGCAGAGCACAGAGCTTCACTGTGCCACTGTTCGTACTTTTTTTTTTGTCCTGGACAAAAGTCTGAAAGTGACAGGTGCAAAGATGAAAGAAAAAAAAAAAAAGCACTAACAGTCATCGGTTGTTTTTTACCCAAAGGGGTTGAACCAGATGGGCAGTTGAGCTCTCCAGAAAATTGTTGGGGCATTTAATTGACCAAAGGGGCAGATGAGATGACAGGGAGGCTCAGGTGTGACCCTCACGCTGTGAATTATCAGATGTTTGAGATAAAAGATAGTGTCAGTTTTAAGGTTGATACAGATGATGATGTTTGTATGAGAGAACAGACGTAGCAGAATTTTTTATTGTGAATTCTGATCAGGACACTGGCTGAAGTTACTCATTTACTAAAGTCAGTTTATCACTGCTCTATGCTGCAGTTTCATGAAATTTTAGAAGAAAAGCATCATACTTGTATAAACCTAGAATCTAAGAGCAAGTGCACACAGTGTAGATACACAGAAAGAAACAATAAACACAGAGCAAAATTAATAAATCTCCACTACACACGGACCAACATCCTGTATATAAGAAGAATCAAACACATATCCATATTGTATTTTTTTCTAATCCCAATATTGGTACCCAGAAAGGGTTGGACTCTAATCGGGACTGGGTTCGATTTAAACTGCAACTTCACTGGTTGTTGAGGTGATATCTTTACACTAATCTCTATTTTATGTTTATTTTGCAGTTCATTTATTTTTTCTCACAGTGACAAGATAAAACCTGGAAGCTGTGATGTCCTATCCTATGACCAGAAAGATTCAACATATGTGTTGCAACAGTCATGCTGTGCTCTGTTTGTCTGGTGCAGATATTGGTGGAGGTGTTTACACCACATTTGTCCTAGATAAGCTCTCATTTTACATCGTTACATTTGGTAAATACTGCTAATTCTTCCTGTTCACTCCGGTGCAGTGGAGCAGACTTTGCCTCTAGTGGCAGCAGCCTCTCTCAGGATTTCAGGAGAGATAAAGTGGATTCGGACCAATAAAAGGTCACGTATAACATGTCGCTTTTTAAACCATAGCAAATCGGAACAGAGAGGAGATTCTTCAGCATTGCACATAGGTTGAACAGTGACTGACCCTGAAAATCTTTTACTTTACTTAATCTTTTATCTTTACCATTTTCTCCCTGACATTAAAGGATGGTGGTGAAAGACGTTTTACAGTTGGCCGGGAGCAGGAACTGCTGATATTTGCAGAAACAGGGAAGTGCAGGAGGATTGAATGACATCATATCTCAGATAGATATGGGACGAGATCACAGAACAGTCTGGGTCAGCAAGTAGAAAGAAGGTGGACGGACAGGTTGGACAAATTTTATTTTACTGTTTTCAGGGACAAAGCAAAGAGCTCTACCTGATGTTGTGACTTCATAAAAATGCTCAATGATGGCAAAGGTATTAAATTTTATGTGACAGCATTGTAAAGTAAGAGCCCAGAAACTTTTAAGTTTACATTCATACAGTAAATTCTAATTTAACACAGCCTTACTTTATGGACAAAGTTTTTACAAACTACATTCTTGGGTGGAAAATCTTATAGCTTCTGATGGTGATGGGAAGAAATTCCTGTAAATGACCTGAGTGCACATGAGCTGAGTCATCTGTCTTAACCAGTTAACAATATATTAATGGTATAGTTAATTTTGTATAATGACTTTTAGCTCTTCATAAATATAAGAACAAACACAGTTTAACACTGGGTGTGAGATGTTTGTAGTAGTAGCTTCCTCCTGCCAAAGGCTAATTACATGCCAAGCCCTGGCCCTATCGAGGGCTCCACACTCATTGTGGGAATATTAAAACTTAACACTGGTGAGTTTGTGTGACTGACACCTAGCCACTCGCCATCATATCATGCTCTTGAGCTCCTTATTCTCGCATTCACACAGGTTTAAAATAACCACATAAAAAAATAAATAAATAAATGTATCCACCCTGGCCTCTTGATGCAGGGTTTTGCTTCCTGCACCACTCAGGGTTGATGGTAGTGTAAAAAAAAAAAAAAACTCCTTCATCACATCCTCTCCACCTCATTAAAATCATTTACTCTCTCAGTGCATTTAGCGAGCTGAACTTTTAAGAGGCATGCATAAAAGAACAGATGAAGTGGGCAATCTCGACACACTTGCGAAGCCCTGTGAAGATTTTTGCAGTCATTCATGTGTGTTTCAATTCAGCAGAAGTTTGAAAAGAAGAGACAGCTCAGGGCTGTGTAATTAGTGTGAGTGTTTAATTAGCTTTGTGTGCTTAAGTAGTGTGAGCAATTCACTGCCATAATGCAGCTGACCTTTGCTGTCTTGAATCTTAGCCACATACCTATTTCCCCATTAGTGTTTGTAAGAGGCTGTTATGTTAATGCACTGGTTGCTCCAGTACTAGTACTGGAGTGAAAATAAATGGAATATTTTTTTTTTGGCAATAAATGAGTTGAAGAGTTGGTTGACACTGTCAAGTTGATTTTTAGTTCAGTAAAATTAAATGTGGATCCTTTTTTATTAGTTGCTGATTACTTTATTATTGTTAATGGAGGATAAAACTGTGGGAAACATCCCAATAACTTTGTAAATGAAGGAGGGAGGTGTGCATAGAAGAATTAAATCATATAAAACTGATTTATAGGAACAATTTGTAAGAACTGGCTGACTGGAGTAGCCAACCGTTTTGTAATAAACAAGAAAATCACTGCCCCCTCCACTTACACTGTGCCACACACACAGGCATACCAGGAAACATCCTGGTGGACTGTTAAAAAAAGAGTCCATAAAGGTTTTAATGACCCTCTCTATGTGCCTGGTATTGGGGGTTCGCATGAGATCATGTTGTGTGTGTGCTCTGGGACAGGGCTCACTGCTACTAATTTTTAATCTGACCAGCAAAAAGTTGACAGTGACAGTGGTATAGAAGAAAGGAAAGGAGACAACTGCAGCACAGGTTTATATCCTACTCACAGATACTACTCATGCTCTGAAGTTGGGCAGACTGGACAACAGTGATCCACTATTCTCTGTGGTATTACATGGGCAGGTTAGCATGTCAACTGTAGTAGATATGTAATGCAATATGTTGTTGCCTCCTGATGGAGGTTGTCTCATCCAACTGATAGGAGACTTCAAGGTAGACCTAGAACATTATAGGGACACCTCAGGATACATGATGAGGAGCTGGAAAGTGTTGATAGTGACGATAGGGAGGTGAGCTGGTGTAAGTGATGGAAAATGCATCGATGGACACAGAAAATAATAGACTTAAATATGGTCCCTTTAACTAATGCGGTACAGAACCATAAATTCTCATAAATTTGCCCAGGTAACCTACAAAACACAGTCATTGCCAGAAAATAACTGGATTCATGAATGTGGGAAAAACAAACACTGATTTATTCTGTTTATAAAAAAGAAAAAATCACCATTTACTGCTCTCATAACATCCATGGACTCTTCAACTTCTCCTCTGTCAAGCTGTGACCTTTGCTGTGACCGTGACCGGCCAGCGGCTGTGGGAACCGGTGCTTGTTAAAGGCGCTGAGATAACCGCACTTATCTAAACACATCCAGCATCTGACACGACAAAGTGTTGAGTTGTGGCCGTGTTACTGCGACGGCAGCTGCATTTTACAAAGCTGGTGAAAAAGCTTTATCTGTATCATGATTTTTTTTTGCCATTTGTGTTGTAGAAGTAAAAAATAAATAAATAAAAAACACACATCACATCATCACTTCTACACATCCCGTCTCAAGTGGTTTGCTATCATCCATTCAGGTCTCATCGCCAGTTTTCTCCATTTTTGAGATAGATATGAGAAGCTGCTATTATCATTATTATTTTTACTGATAGGAAACAGGAGTCAGAATAAATTGCTGACCCCTGTGGGAGAACAACACTCAGACTGTTGTAGTTATTCTATAGGACAGACTGAATAATGTATATTTCCCCCAAAATTTGATAGGTTGTTTGATTTTTTAATGAAAGGTGACAGTCCCAGAGTGTGTATATGTTACAGTAGTTTTGTCTAAGCAGCTTGTCCTCCTCTGAACCAGTCATGTCTTCCCAGTTCTCTGTGACATGTTTCAACCACTTAGTTTAACTTTGTCCAGTTAGTCCTGGATTCATCAAAACAGGTCTTTACAAAAACTTTTCTATAATAAATTATATTGACCTCACAACAGACAGAGCTTTATATTCAGATTCAGAACCATAAACCATTTACCATCAGCTAAGGGTGTTTGTGAAAAGGTTTATTGTGGAGCTAGAAAAGGAAGTCTGAATAACTGCCACCAGAATTCTCAGCAGTTAAATCCTTGGTGAACTGCCACAAAAATTTCACACTGTCATTTTTTATCAAATCTCAAGTCACTGTGCTTCACAGTGAGCTCGACCACTATTCCTCTCCCCTGCCTCTTTTTGCCAATGGCAACTCTGAGGTTTAATGGCAGCATTGACATGATCTGCCACAGGGTCCCTGACTCCTGTCAACAGGCCCCTTTGTTTGTTTCTCAGCAAGACTTAGACCTGTCTTGCTGAAAAACTGGGTGGAGGCTCTCAAACTTGCACAAAAAAAGATTATGTGCCTTAAAATAGAGCTGCGCACCTGTCGCCTAACATTTTCCAGCATGGACACACTTGAATCTTGTGACCGCACCAAATGTCTCTTGAAAGAGGATGCTGAGGCCGCAAAGCTGCTTAAAGCAGTCTTTATAAACCCAAACAGGAGGGAGTACATTTTGTTCAGGCTCAACAAAGGATTTCAAACAAATGGAAGTTACACCTATCAAACGCAACATTCTGCCATGACATAGATTTATGCTGATGCCCCTCCTTGGGACTGTAACTGGACTGCCTCAGACTATTTTGGTTTCCTCCATTTTCGCGTCCTTTTCGTCCTCGTTAAGTGAAGTAATTCAGCTTTGGCATCAGCACAAACTTATTTGAAACCATTTCAACTCACCTCAGTGCCTCAGTTTGTGCCTCACAGGGCTAATTTACATCCACTTTGCACTGAGTTTATAGAAATTCAGGCCAGCTCTGAAATCTGTTTGGTCTGAATTTGCCTGGAGAGTCATATTTGTGATCATGATCCCATAATGCTGAAGCATGTCAATTTTAATCAAAATACTTACTGAACTTGGAAACTAGACCTGCAGTGATTTATCAGTGACCTAACAGTTAATCAAATCAGTTTTAAGCCAAAATCCTTCATTGTATCTATCTGTATAATTCATGTACTCACGCTTGCTATATCAGTGCAAAAGTGTGTTCACACTGACAAATACTGCAACTGCAACTATTTAGCAAGATGGAGGATGCGGTTGCAGTCACAAAAATAACGTAAATATCCTGGATATGAGCCTTATAATGATCAGGAGTAATGATCAGGAGCTTCTGTCAATTAGTCAAGACCTACATCAGGTCCAGAATCTATAGCTGATATGTACAGTGGACTCCTGTCCACTGACTTGGAGGAGGGCGGGGTTCACAGACATTACTGCAGCCAACCACCAGGAGGCGATAAACCTGATTTGTCTTTGGAAGCTGTCGTTCTACTTAGTTTTACATTATATATTATTATTTTACAGTCTTTGGTACGGTTTTCAAATGTATTTTCAGCACCTAGCTGATGTTTATAATTTAACCTCTGGATTTTTAATGTTTTCAATTTTTAATGGTAAAATTTCATCATAAAGGATCAATAATTAAATATCGTTAACTGCTGTTTGGACAAAAACAAGATATTTGACCCTGGATATTTTAATGACAAAACAAACTTCGACAAAGTTTTGTAAGATAAGTACAGGTCACAGGGTAAAAAAAAAAAATATATTTTGTAGTTTGTAGCAAGGACAAAAAAGACTGCAACCTCATGCAACAAATTTTACAAGTTTTAGCTCAGAATAATGTGGGGAATAATTGCTATTGCTATAAAGAAAAAAAAAATGTGTCCAAATCCCATGTCAGTGCCCTCTTTCCCGATCACCCTCTCCTGGCTCTCATGTGATAAATATTCATAGGATGTAAATCACAATTGGTCTTTTCACTGGGTGCAACCTCAGCTCCCCTCGTGTTGATCACAAACATGCTCACTCATTTCTTTCCCACAAAGAACCATTTATTCTTCAGACATTTACTGAAAATTACAGTTTATTGAAAGGACACAGAAAGGTCAGGTAACACAGATACATGTAGCTAGGAGTTACTACTCAGTGCATGGCACATTCTCGGGGAGACGACCCATTGTGAGTCTTTGGCTCTTTGCCTCTTGGAGTGTTCAGAGGCAGAAAGAGTGCTGAAATATTAAATGTTGAACAGTTGGCCAGCCAACTTGAGCCTCTATATTTCAAAATGTGGAGGAGTAAATTAACCTTGCTACAATGAGTGACAAACAATAATCTAAGTTGGGTAGTAGTAGTACTAGTAGTAGTAGTAATAGTAATAGTAGTAGTAGGAGTATTTTTTATTTGTCAATTGATATACTAATCACAGGATACAGTGTCAGACCTCACCAGTGCAAAGGGATTTTTCTAGAAAGATCACACATTTAGAAAGCAGTGTCCTCACTCAGAAGAAAACTCAGATAAGTAAACAACAAATGAACAATCATGAAACAAGTTACCAGTGCCATTGCTACCTTTTTAAAAAGAACTTCTAGAATGCATGCCATTTTACTATGAAGGGTTTTCAGATGACGGTTTGACAATTCCAGTGTCTCAGCTTCCGCAAACAATGCTGATATGCACATGTGTAGCGCGTGTGTGCGTGTGTGTGTGTGTGCATTTTAAAAATGTGTGTGAGTGTTTGTGTGAGTGAGTGTGTGTGAGTGTGTATGGGCGCACATAGTTTTTTTTGTGTTTTTTGTTGTGTTTTTTGTGAGAGTGCGCGAGTGTGTGCTCTTAGAAAGATCCTTCAGGCGATGCAGGAGACCCGCGTGTTGTGGATGATCCGTCATCCCCTCAGTTGTGTTTGTGCGGCTTCGTCTTTTTGCCACCGCCCCCCTCCGCCTCCACGCTGTCGTCTGAGAGCTTTGTGTTGAGTTTTCCGCTCTGCACTTGGCTCCTTTGCTGTTGGGTTCAGGAGATAAAGATTTTTAATGAGCAAGAGTGACAGTAGACGTGTTGATCTATAGTCTGAGCAGGAAGTTCTCTGGAAAATCTGAGATACACAGGAAGTAGAAAAACAGTCATTAAAAGGACCAGTGTGTGGGATTTAGCGGGATCCAGAGGCACAAATGTGATATTTTTATCAATGTTTTTATTAGTGTAAAATCACCATATGAGAATTGTTTGATTTTATTACCTCAGAATAATGCTTTACATCTTCATCATGAGCAGGTTCTCCTCCACAGAGTGCACCATGTTTAGTTTCTCAGAATGGGAAAAACCAAACACTGTTGCTCATTATTAAGTGTGAATGACTTCACACTGGCCTGAAACTTGTGCATGCTGGTTAGAAGTTGCGCTCGACACTGACTTCCTCTGAAGTGAGTGCTGACATGAGCTGCTGGTGGAGAATAAAAACTAAAAAACGTCGCAGTTGTGTTGGACACCTTTAGTTTCGTGAGACTGCAAGATGATGATTTTCATTTGATTTTCATTTTGTCATTTTTAGGTCAGACACAAGTTCACCTCAGTCTTTAGAGACATTAAATCACACAAAAGAAACATCAAGTGCCGCCTTCAGTCAAAAGCAACTGCAGTTTCTCTTACCGACTTAGAGGAAGACAAGTGAGAAGAGCCTTCTACATACCACCATATCCCACACACTGGTCTTTTAAAATATGATGTTAGCCTTCAGGTGCCACTATGACTCCAGACAAAGGAAGGTGTTGCCTCTTAAAGACTGGATGATGCTGGGCTAAACCATCTTATCTTCTCAGAAGGACTCACTGAATGTCAGACTGAAACTTCCAAGTCAAACAAATAGTTTTTAACGTCATAAACCAGCAATACAGGTGTGTTGAGTTTTCTGTTCACATTTACTATATTTTCCTAAAATACTTACTTGCACTTTTACATTAAATTATTTGCAAATTGGGGATCTACAAAGGCGTTGGACATGAGAACTCTTGAGTATGTTTAATTTTATCGGCTACTGAGTTGATAGTAAAATGTTAGTTTAGCTTTACACATGCATCATGTGTAGTGTGTTGAACACGGTTTAACTTTGTGCCATTGATCATATACTGAATGTTGAGAGTACAATTACATGATTGATGACTGAGTAACAGTTACCATTTTTTTTTGTTTGTTTGTTTGTTTTTTTATTGAATTTTCTGTTTAATGGTAAATGCAGCTACATCAATCTGTTGCTGTTTTTTTTTTTTTTTTTTTTAACTCTAACTGCCATAGGTTGGCACTCAGGACAGGTCAGGCTGGGTTTCATTAAATTGGTATAAAGAAAATGAGTTTCACTTCGAAATGAATGCATTTATCAACCTGGCGACATAAAAGCCCAGCAGTTCTCAGGGTTTTTGAAGACCTGTACCACCAACATCAGCAGCAGCAGCAGCAGCAGCAGCAGCAGCAGCAGCAGCAGCAGCAGCAGTAGCTTCAGTGAAACACAGTACCATTTAAATGTGTGTGTGTGTGTGTGTTCATGTTATCCTGCTGCTCTTTTGATTTCCCTCTCATACAGCAGAGATCAAAATTACCAGGCTTCAATGTTATTCCATTAATGGGACACAATCTTCTTTGCTTTTCTGAATAATTTTTTTTTTTGATGACATGTTTAAGAACTGTACACGGGCACTAGAAACCAATTTCCTGAGCAAAGCATCTGTTTTGTGTTTACCAATGTCACTTTGGAGAATGCCCGTGGGTTCGCTGACTGGCTGCTTGCAAATTATTGAGTTACCCCCTCACTCTGCATGGCAGCAGGTTGTAGACTTCTATCATCTGGCTTCAGGCAAAACAAATAAAAGGAAGCAAAGTGCACCTCTGCATTCATCGTTGCAATGATGTTTAACTTTGAATTTACTGGTATAATTTGTCAGTCAGGTGATTAATAAACACTGAGCAATGTGTCTTTAATTGAAGTATATTACTGTATGTGACTCAGTGGCTGTAGAGACTCAATGACTTCAAGTCCATCTGCAGACAAACTTCCTCTCTCACTCAGTGCACTCTGGTGGCCTCTTGCCAACCTCAGCTGTCACCAACTTTGATGTTTTTAACTCCCCTAAAAACATCCAGAAGGTTTTTATGAGGACAGATTTTTAAAAAGAGAATAAAAAACTTGCAATAACAGTAGTTTTGTTCCTTCCTGACTTGTTCACCAGTGTGTGAACTTATGCATAAGATCATCTGACACTAACTGTATAATACTAACTCTATATAGATATGATATGATGTCTGTCTGCCTGTTTTTGTGGCTGTAGATTGTGCATGTTGCCCCAGCAGGACATTCCAGTGGGGGGCGAAGTGACCAAAAGATTGCTTCACAATCTGTTTCTGTGCAAGAACAATTCTCTCCACGGGTTTATCTGAATTCATAAAATCACTTAATCAGTTGTGTATATGATTTAAGTGGACACAAAATTTAGTCCATGTGTAAAAGAACAATGCCAAAATCTCTGCTTCCTAGTTTCATAATATTTTGTTCTGAATGTCCTGAGCTAGCCACGTCCTGTCTCGTGTCTGTCTCATCTACCTGTGTTGCCAACCTTATCGAGGTTGCAGTGCAGAGACTGGTGCTCACTGAGACCTGATCCAGGATTTGTGATTCTACTACGATTATTAGAACAACTCTAGTAGGCAATCTGACATGTCTAACGTTAATTCAAATGTTAGCTGTATCTGTTCAATTCCATCATTCAGATTCTTTGAGAGTTTATTTATTCTCATGTCTTCAAAATATAACTTCTCAACATTTCGTCACACTCTCAAACAACAAAGCACACATCTGAAGCTCAGTAGCATCGTTTGTCTCTGACATTCCTGAATTCATTAAAAAAAAGTTGGGATGCTCAGCTACCAGCTGGAATACAAACATCACAAAAGGTGACTGTGAGTAAAAGTAAAATAAAAGTTATGAAGTCGTTCACTCCAATCACATAATTTTTCAAAGAATTAAAAAATAATGAAGACATTTCTTTTAGTTACTAATATATTAGAAATAAAAGCACAGCATGCTGTAGTAGCATGGTGCACAGCCAGTTAATTAGTTAGTGAATAAGTAGGTTCATATCAACTTCCATCCACAGTGGAATAAAAAGTTTTTTTTTTTTTTTTTTATCCATAAGTGAAACAGGTGTGTGCTGTACAACAAGAACTGTATTTATAGACTTTCAGACCAAAGCCCTAAAATACACAAGTTGTAACAACACTGATACTAGTATCAGAGAAGCTTCTGATGTTTCTAAAATCCTGGATCAGGTCTCTGAGCTTGAGTGTCTGCACTGATCAGACACCACATTATTTATTCATAAACTTAATTGTTTCATGGAGATAAAACGTTGTTAGCTGTTAAACAGCTCAGCCACTAACTACAGCTGAAGACTGTTGTCCTGGTTGTACAGAGATACCATCGCTATCTGCAGGTCAAGACTGTAGAGCTGCAGAGAAAACGATGGGACAAACCGGCGCCAGCTGGATAGCAACCGCTTCACTGTCAAATTAAAATACTACTATATAGCAGCTCATAAATAAATAACAACTTTGTCCAAATGTTCAAACTCCTTGTGAAATAAGAAACAAGTTGTGACAGTGTTGAAGCAAAGGAAGACAAATAATGACTTCACTTCAGTTTTTTCAGAATAAAATCAGGTTGAAAACAGGAAGCAGATAATTGTACTTTGAACATTTAACCTTGAAATGAAATGGCAGACTTTGTTTCTGTTGCAACCAGAGCACCCCCTGACCAGAGTCTGACCAGTAAATAGCAGTGAGTACAGTCTAAAGTCATGCAATGAGACATCTCAATTGTTTACTGTGGCTTTACAGGTTCCACTATTTGTTTACTAAAGCTGGACAATGTTGTTCTCTTCCCTGTTGTTGACATTACTGTTAATCTGACTGAAAACTCCTGTGGGTTTGCGCTGTTGGTCTGTCAGCCTGTCGATGCTTAAGCCACATCGATGAGAAGCTCTTTGTCTGATCGGTGTGCCAGAGGAGACCGAGTGAATGGATGAGTCCATATTGTACAATATATCTCCCCTGAACCTCCTTTTTGTGTTGCACAAAAACAAAACCAGTGTTTCAGGAAAAAATGTCCTTTTTTTGCCAAATACATCTGAACCTAGAAGGAGAAGCCACTCAGGTTCTGATTCTAACAAATAGAACATGAGAACATATAATGAAGCTACAGCACCAAGGCCACTTTAATGCAGATTGTTCCACAGAGGCCGGGATGCAAATCATTACTAATCAAATTGTTTACCACACCATGAATGGCAAGTGCACAAGGGATACAAACAGACAGCAAGAAGAAAAAAAGTCGATTGCAGATTCAATTCTGAAAAACACAATGTGGAAAGTTGCCAATTAATGATTTAAAAATAATAATCATATGACTGAAAACATGTGTGAAAGGCAGTAATATTCCATTCTTCCTCTTTGTCAACAAAAACGCCATCATTGTTAAATGTACATTATTCACTAACACATTTCTTTTCATTATTACATCTCGCGTTGATGCAGAGCAGAGCAAACACCTCTGCAATCAGCCTTCGAACTCAGTGATATGTAACATATCATGTCGGAGTATTTCAGCGTTACTGTCTTCCGCTGCTGAATCAGTGGCACAGTACACCGTTGTGTTAAATTAAAAAAAAAGGCAATCGAGCATCTTTCTGGCACAAAACACAGTGAAGAAGTTGAATTTGCCCATTTGTGAAAATTCTCTCATTGAAATATTCTTGTGAAGTGTGTGTGTGTGTGTGTGTGTGTGTGTGTGTATGTCTAAACATGGATCGCTGCCACTTGGAATGCGAGGCAGTGGCTCAGTTACACAGAACTGCGCTGCACCGAAATGAGATGCATTGTTTTGCTGTACCATCTGCCACCGTCAAACAGGTGTGACTCAATTCAATAATATGATGAGAGATGCAGTTATGCATAAGCCTCGGCAAGAGGGGGGCAGTACTGAATATTGCATATTGCACGATGAATACTAGATCTTAGATCGCCTGCTGCTTTTAGAGAATGACATGTTGGTCTTGTGTGCTGCTCGTTTCACTTCTTTGTGTTGCAGAGTTGAATCATTTCATTATGACTCGACACTGTAGTTACACTGTGTCTACATCTCTGCAGCCACTCTTTTCAAGAAGTTTGTCTTTCTACATTTTCTAAATACTTTGGTCACAACACTGTTGGTAGTTGTAGCTGCTACAGGCTGAAAACTTATATAATCAACTGCAGTAGTTATGAAGAAGATGAGGCTGAGGAAATACTAACCACTATGAATACTTGTTTTTCTATTTAACTTGGATAAGATGAGTTTCTGCAGACAAATCTAAAATTTCAGTAGTTTTGTTTCGTTTTCTCCCGCTTATCCGGAGGGTCCGTTTCGCAGGGGCAGCATCTTCAGGAGGGAGCCGCAGACCCCCCTCTCCCCAGCGACTTCCACCAACTCCTCTGGGGCGACACTAGGCGTTCCCAGGCCGGCCTTGAGACACAGTCTCTCCAGCGTATCCTGGGTCACCCCTGGGGCCTCCTCCCGGATGGTCATGCCCAGAGCACCTCCGTTGGGAGGCATCTAGGGGTCATCTTGATTAGATGCCCTTGCCACCTCAATTGGCCCCTCTCAATGTGGAGGAGCAGCAGCTCTACTCCAAGTCCCTTTCGGATGTCTGAGCTCCTCACCCGACCTCTAAGGCTGAGCCCGGCCACCCTGTGGAGAAAACTCATTTCATATCTTGAAACTAATATCTTGTTCTTTCTGGGAAACTGTCTTGTTCTTTCTGGTACATATCTTGTTCTTTCTGGTAAACTGGCAAATTGAGAGCCTCGCCTTACAGCTCAGTTCCCTCTTCACCACAACAGACCAAAGCAGCGTCTGCATTACTGTGAGTTGGCACTCCACCCATTTCCGGAGTTAGAGGTGCTGATTCTTATCCCAGCCAATTAATGCTCGGTTGTGAACCGCAATTTGAATAGTGCCTCAATGGTGCAACCATCTTTCAATAATGCAAACATAGTTCGCAGTTTTAGAGCCCCCTGGAGGCTAAAACATGTACTACCATTTTCATAATCATTCTTTTTCTTCTGCACTGAAACACAGCAGTCCACCTGTTGGTTTTGGCTATGTGTGGAGGTTTTGAAGATGTGTAAAAGATTTGTTCATCAAACCACAGATCAGCTGAAATCAGATGCTGTGACATCAGCATCCAGAGAACCAGACCAGTCTCCCCGACACCATAGCCTTTTGGTTCATCTGAGGCAGTTTGGCCTCAGATGAACAAATCTCAAACACTTGACGCGTTTCTCCTCACAATTGGAAATGCACAAGCATCACTATAACCTTGTCATACTTGTTCCATAGAAGGACTGCTGTGTTTCAGAGCAGCCCGACAAAGACGGTGTGAATGAACAGGTCTACTACCTGCTTTTGTTCAGAAGTTTCCCTGTCAGCCCACTGGGGAGTGCAATAGTACCTCTGGCTGTCTTCTGTCTGAGCAGCCAACAGGTCAACAAAAAGAACAAATGGTGAACCATCCAACTGATGTCACCATCTACTGAAACTTGTTGACAGACGGCTGCCTCCTAATGGTGAAAAGCAAAATCCTATTTAGTTTTCCAGCCAACTTGTTCAGTTTCAGGTTCGATTACAGAAATCTACTTTTACCCAAGTTAAAAAGCAAACAAACAATACTCATGATGGTCAGTGATCCATCTCCACATTAATCCTACTGCTTCTCTGTGAAACCAAAGCCTAATGTATCTTATTCTTGTGTGCAACAGAGCTTTATTGTTGTCCAGAAACCATTAAAATAATTCAGTGAGCCACAGAACCAAACCGGATGACATGGTTCCTCCTGGATACACGTCACCAGTGGTGCTGTAAATACTCAGTAGTGCGCAAAATTAATCAGTGGCTGAAAATAGTCCCCAACCTATGCAGTGTTTACTCCTGTTTGTGTAATGTTTTCTGAAATACAGCATCCAGGTGACAAAGAAATTCAAAATCTTTCTATAAAATGAAACCTCATACTTGTATTTGCTGTTGTATCTATTGACACTGTTTACTTTAGTTGATTGACAGATACAGTGAAAGGAACAAGGAAATGAATCCTGTGGATTTACCTGCTTTTATGAAGAAATTTGTCTTAAAACATGATCAGATCTTCATCTAGTTACATTTACGTAATTGTGATATTTTTCTATATGTTGAAAACATTCACAGGGTAGGCTGGAAACAGTCCATGAACCTTCAGGCTAATGACAAAGATAAAAGTTGTCTAGTTACTGAAGCCAAATTGTAAACTCAAATGTTTTCAGTTTTCTATGTACAAGAAGCATCTGCTGCATATCAGATCTCAGAGGATCTTAATTTGCATAAAGCTGCAAAGGGTTACATATTAATATCAAACAGTTTAGATATTCACTAGTTCACTGTCAGGAAACTGTCTATAAAGGGACTCAGTTTTAGTTCTGTGGCTTCTCCTCCTAGAAGTAGATGTCCATATATGATCCAAGTCCAAAGTCCAAAAGCACAGCACAATATTAACAGTCTAAAATAATAACTAAAGGCTTAAAGAAATCACTGGAGCATTGTGAAATGTCTGTTCATGAGTCTAACGCAAGCAAATCATTGTGTCCATGGCTGCTGCCAAAGAGTGACTTGACATTCTACAATTTACTGGGAAAATATTGTAAACTGATGACTGTATGGTTGAGTTATTTTGGAAGATCATAAAAAACATGAAACCATCATCTGTAGGTGAAATATGATGGGCCTAGTTTAGAAGTAGTGGGCTGTTTTCTAGCTAAGTTGAGTGATGCAGTAGGACAATAACCAGAAACATCTACTACAGACAAAGAAAATACACCTTCTGGAGTAAGAGCCCAGACATTAATGAAGCAGTGATGCTGTGCTGTTTTCACTAACATAATAAGAAAATCTCTGAGCTGAAGCGGCTCTGTCCTAAACGTTGCACAAGTCTGAGCCACAGCTGCGGGAAGAATCTGTTTTAAGGTTCTTGCTCGTCTGAGGGAGGTTGGACCAGTTATCTCCAAAGGCTCACTTAGTTTTTCCTTTAGCACTGTAAACATTCAGTAAAGACATATAGAGTAATGACTGTTTGTGTGTAATTACTGTATTGACCTAAATATAAGACAGTATTTTTTCCTCTAGAAAAAGTCTTATATTCGGGGTCCAGAGACCCCAGGGTCTAAACCAACAGGTGGCGTCAAACGTCTTCTCCCCAAACGAGTCAGAACTTCTTCTTCTCACTCACACACACACCAGAGACCTGAAGACATGTGATCGCGATACAGAGACTCATTAGGAAACAGCAACTCAGACACTGAGCAAGTTAACAAACAGCAGGGGACAGTGTTTTTCTGACAGTGAACAGACTGTGATGCCATCATAGTTTCAAAAACTGGGCCGGTATTAATTGTCCTCCGCACATTATCCAGTGCTAGCGGTGGTTGGTAGCTGTAATGCTAATGCTAACTCTTGCATGCATGATCAATACTGCTCCTAGGGGCCACCTGCGTAGTGGCACATATATGCCATACAGCTGTTCGTGAATTTGATTTGTGTTTGAATCCCCATCTAGACAAGCTTCCCTGTGTGTCCATTCCTGTCTCTTTACACTGTCAATAAATGATAAAAAAAAAAAAAAAAACCCACTCCTAAATGATGCATGCTTCTACAGGTCATGTGCTTGCTCGCTGATTTTTCCAAAAATGGGTCTTGAAAAAGAGGGATTGTCGTTTCGGGTCAATATGGTAATTTCAGCTTGTTGTGTTTGTCTACACATGTGACTTAGATGAAGATCTGGTCACATTTTCTGACCAATCAATGAAGAACGCAGGCAAGACTATCGCCTAGTTTTCCTTCTTCACTGAAATTTCACGTTAAGGCCAAAGAAGAAGAGGAAGAATTCAGTTGAGTGATGTGTGGAGGTTTCCACATAGTGATACTCACCTGCTGTGCCTCTGGGAGCTTTTTACTTTCCAGAGCCGATTCCTCCGTCTGATTCTGGAAGCAGTCGCTGCCAGTCTATAGGAGCAGAGGAAAAAGACCTCAGTGCATCAAAGAAAACACACACTGTGAAGTTGTATCAATTCCCAGCTGTGTGCATTCAAAAAAAAACACGTGATGAATAAACTCATATCAGTGAGACTGATACGCCCTTTTGATTCTCACATAATAATTGTGAGTCATTTCATCAACAACTGTTACAGCCATAGAATCAGCAAATTAACCTCATCATGATACTAATGAGCAACATGATAATTGTTGGTACACATGCAGATCTGCTTATTTGTTCAGCTCTGTGTCAAGGTAAATAAATTTTCCTTGCATGTCATAAGAAAAAATTTCATCATCTCACCTTGGGCTCTCAGAACTCAATGTGTCATTTTTCAGAAACTTCTGACATTTTATAAACTAAATAATCAATCATGAACCAATCAACGCCGAACATGATCATTAGTCACAGACCCACAGGATATTTTTCTTTTACAGAATAACATGTGGCTACAAGCAAGTCAAGTCATTTTTCCTGCTGGGATAAACACGAAGTCATTTTCCACCCATGGTGATAATTTTATTTTCATGAACACTGCTGTAAATTATTAGGGCAAAACGCATAATTTCTATCAAGGATCTACACAGGTTCTATAAAGAACAATAAAGCTTGTTGATTCAAAGTCTGCTACTGATATTAATGTTAGAAAAGCCTCTGATGCTTCTAAAATTCTGGATCAGGGAATCTCTACACTCTTAGATTCCACTTCATTTATTAATGAAAATTATCATTTCACACCAGTATTAAACATTCAGTCTATGCTAACAAGCCTATTGCAGCTGCAGCTGCTAAACCCCGCATATGTGTTATATGTGTCTACTGTCGCCACCTACAGGCTAATACACTAGAGATATTAGTAATGGGCCTTTAGCCTCAAGTTGAAGTGACAAACTTTGTGTTCATGGGACAACTGGAATGAGTTCATATAAATATGTGGGGAAAATCTAGATTCAATACAAAATGATTGAAGTCCCACCAGGAAAAAGGCAACCTGTGCAGCCACAACAATGATTGACATCACATCACATCCATACACAGCTTTGAACATTTCTAACACAACAGTATCAGATCAGTATCAGTCAATACATAGTTCAGGTACCAGAAGATTTCTATATCTGACATATTTCTGTATATCTGGTCAGACAAATGATAAATGAAGAACATTTTATGTTGCTATGAGATCTAAATTTCCAGAGCAGTTAAGTATGAGCCTCATCTATGAAAAGCAAATCAGCATTTACTAGATTGCATTTCATTTTCAAATTTGCAAGTGATACACGCCCAAACAAACTGTCTGCTCATTTCCTCGCAGCCTACAGGGAGAGCAGGACAGGAGGGGGAGAAAACAATATCTGAGTCTCAGTTTATATATACAATAAAAATACAATATGTTTCTGCTTATCTGTAGGGGAATGTTTCTCCTTTTTACAGCAGATTTTTTTTTTTTTTATTTTTTACTAAACTCTAACAAAATGTTAGAATGAATCACAGGACACCGGTGAACATTGTTGTTGGCACGATTTCATTAAGGAACAATGTCTCTGACAGGGATTCTACAGAAGGTAATTTCTTTTTTGGTGTCCCTCTGTTCTCCTCTGCCTCCGGTGCTCTAAGAGCTTAACATCTGTAACAGCTGATAGTCACTTGTCAGAAATCACGGCTCATGTTTGTCAAATCCTCTTTGGTTTGAGACGCTCATTCAGAGCCTTGATGACTGGCTGCTCACAGTTGCAACGATCTAAGAGAAGTGAGTCTATGACAATGAGGGACTGAAGTCCTGAATAAGAAAGGTCAGTGACTGCCTCCTCCTCTCCTCCCTCAGCAGCTGCTTTCAACGTGTCAGCGAGGCACTCAGCTCCCTGAAATGTTTCAAAGAAGCTCTTTGGTGTAAAACTCTGTTTGCACTGGACAAGTGCAGCTGTGATTGAAAGGCTCTTCGGGGCGAGGGCGAAAATGCAAATTTTATCTTTACTTCAGCTACAAAAGTCTGAGCTGTTGCACTTAAAATGCTTTGCTAGAATCACTGCTGATGAGATTCAAGGCTGCAAAACAACAAATGATTATTTTCATTATTGATGGTTTTTTTTTCAGTGATGCTGTCTTCAAATTTGGCAAAAAACATTGACTTGGACTTGAAGATAGACCCACCACTGTGACATTGTAATATTCAGGAAAAAAATATTTAAAATCTGACGGAATGTTAGTGTTCTTGGGTTAAAAAGGTAGAAGAAATGGTTTCTATATTTTACAGACTAAATCATTAATCAGTTCATCAAATAGATAAATACTAATAAATATCAATGATGCTTATTTTAGGTTGATATACAAATGTACAGTCTGAGCTGTTAAAGGTGGGAACATTATATACTTCTCTCCTGTGGCAGACACCAGGCTCCATGCACCGTCACTAACAAGGTATATTTTCTACATTTTTGCTTTTTCGAACCAAATTTACTGATGGTGACACAACATGGATATCTGCAGCTTTTTATAGCTTGTTACCGGGGGGTGAAGCTATTGATTATTTTTGCAAAAAATGTCCCAGTGTTCAAGTTGATATGTTCACTAACTTTTTTTTATTTTCTATTGACTAGCACTCTAACACCTAAAGACATTTTATTTGCTATGATAGAAAATAGAAAAAAGCAGTATATTGAGACAGGAAGCAGTGAATGTTCACTCCCCTTCTTTTAGAAAATGACTTAAATGACAAAAAGTTATCTAGGCACGTATACAATTAACTAAAGATTTCAACCCTTGTTACTATACTTGTTACCAAAATCTACAGTCTGAACCCCAAAATAGGTTCAGACTGAAATTATTTAAGATATAGAGAAGGAACAAATCCTCACTTTTTAGAGGCTAAAATGCATTTTCGGTTGATAAATTAGGTGATTATCACATTTTATGAGGAATGATTTATCATTGATTGGTAAATCAATCACCAGTGAGAATGTAATCCTTCACTAAGGTGCAATAACAAATGATACGACAAAACGACAACTACTAAAGTTGGATACAATGAAAACCATCAACTACAGGATGATACTTGTTGCTCTTTCATTAAGTTAAGTTTGCCAGTTAATGAACCTTGTGAAGACACTTGGAGAACTGGCGGCTTGTTTGATTTCTGACGAGGGACTCAGGCGTGAATTTGGTGAACAGATGAACGTCGTGGATACGGGCCCTCGGGTCACATAGGCCATTACAATTTAATTACTCTAAAGGCTCACCTTTTCCATCTGGCACTCTTTAACACCGACACTCTCTCTCCTCATTACTCCAATGTTCATGGGTGATTTACTGGCTGTGACAATTCTCTGAACTCTGGAGATATCCTGCAAGAAAAAAAAGAAAACATTTCAACTCGGGGTTAAAAATAAAAAGTGCATAAACAGCTTGTTAGTGCAGCGGAGGCTCTGACATTCGTGAAGGGTAAACAGTTCTGACTTAAAGGTTCAAAACTGTTTGATTTATATTTGCTCATTTAAACAATTTCAGTTTTTTTTTCAGTTTTTTAGTAATTAAATTATGGTTGGGATATCTATTTCATACCAGGCAGTAGGGAAATGAAACAGGAGAGCTACAAAGTAAAAAGGGAATTATTAAAATACTAAAGCTTTGGGGGGTAAACCAGTAATATTCAACCACCTCAGATCCTGGTAAAGATCAAAAACCTTTCTTGGTATTAATATTTCTGCTCAAACAGCATTTCAGCTTGAGCTGGATTCCACATCCACATCACAACAACAACTGTTTGTAAACTGGTTTGTGAAAAAGCCTAAAAATAATTAAAATAATATTCATGTTAAAACAAAACTACAGATATGCTAACAAGTGCTCCTTTAAGCTACATGCTAACATGCAGCTGTGGCAGGTATAATGTTTGCTATTGCCCATATTATATCACTGTCCTAACCTGCCATATACATTTGTTCATAGCATCAGGCGCGAAGAACAGATGGGGCTGATGGGAATTTAATTTGTTTTTCAGGCATTTGGTCAAAAAAAACAAAAGTAATGGATGAAGAGGGAAGCTCAGGGGTCAACCAATCTAATCATATTTCATCCTTAGGGGGGAGTAAATGTGTTTATAGACTGTATATAAAGATGAACGACATGACAACGTTCCAGAAGTGAAGTTAAAACATGTCGATTGTCAAATCCCCGTCTCCCATGTTAACAAAAAAAAATAAAAAAATAAAAAAATAAAAAATCTAAATGCATGTCAACTATTTGAGTTTGGTTTTACACAGTCATTTTACACTTAAAAATGGACGGAGACATCTTAATGGACAGATATAGAAATATATTGGTGGGATTTTGATACTGCGAAGCTAATATCAAGGATATTGTTGGCCTAATCTTTGTACAGTGTTTTGTACAGTCTTTATATTCAGTCAAAAAGACAAACCAAAGATGCCTAACACCCTCATGATGTTCCTCTAAAGTCACCTGTTTTTTTAAATTTGCACCTGAGCAGCTATTAAACACAAATAGAAACTTGATCATTGTCTGTGTTTATTCTTGCTCTGGTCTGATTTTGTTATAAAATAAAATGTAGAAATGTGGACAACATGACAAGGAGGTCCCAGGTGTTGCATCCTTGAACCAGCATGCAACTGCCTGATGTCTGAATAAACATACATATTTCAAGTCTGTGGGTGAAATGCAATTCCAGATGGTAGCTTTGGGATTATTCTTCTGTGAGAGCAGTATATGATGGACAATAACGTTTCAGTGATGTGACCCACAGCAAAGAAAAGAAAAATGCAGAGAAGCAATGTGGAGCTGGTAGGAGGAAAAACAAGATGGACAGCTCGAGATGAAAGGCTCTCTCCAGAGGTAGAGGAGCAATCTATATCACTACCACCTGAAATAATGTCCGTATGAAAAAACATGACTGCTGCAAGGTCGATGTACTTAGAATCAGTGGTGTAAGAAATACCCAGCGCCGGAGGACAGAAAGTAGAGAATAAAATCTACAGAGTTTAGAGTTTGGGACAGTTGCATGGTGGGCTTTGGTCAACTTTTTTTTTACGCCATCAGATTCAAATACAGATGATTAATGGTACAAATATACCAAACTCAACTTTGCTCTCAAAAAAGTGGATTGTGTAATGAATAGGATGAATAGATTTATGTTTCACATTGTCTCCATGACCTCACATTCACAGCCTGCACATTGTTATATTATACGTTTGACCTAATGAAGGGACATATCTTGGTAGTGATCTCTAACACTAATAAGATCCAATATGAAATGATAAATCTGGTCTGTAATTTGTGCTTCCTAAATTAATATACAATAGAAATGTTAGAGAAACATTTTAACACATCTCAGGTGAAAAAACTCTCTGACACAATGAGCAACTCCAGTGACACGCCACCTCAAAAACAAGAGACTGGTAACAATCAGAGATATCTAACTGTGCCACTAATCTATAGGCCTGTGGCTCACGTAGGCGCACAGACAAAAGAATTCAACAACAGAAAGGCCAACCTGTCAATTGACACGTATTCTGAAATATCTCGACATTTAAGCGCCACAGAAAATGTACATCTTTGACTTTTCCATCAATTACTTTTTTTTTTCAATATCATAGATTTTCATCATGGACATTTTTTTCTGTATCTTACCAGTACCTATTAGTTGGACAGCCTGTTTTTCAAATGCAGTAGTGGAACATCATACTCGTACATACATCGTACTCATGTTGTAAGGCTAGAGCACTGTTGAAATACTGAAGGTAGAAAAGTAAAAATACTTGTTATCTAGAAAGAAGGTTCCTGTGACTGACACATTGTTCTGACATCACTAGTTTGTTACTAAGGGTGTATCATAAAAATATACAAGTATATTTATACATATAAAAATAAGTATAAACAGTAGCTTCCATCCAAAAGGTCACAAAATAAATACAAAGTGTTGCTTGATGAATAATTGTGAAAAAAAGACTGTGTTGTTGGAAATAATTTTACCTCTTTAAGCCTTAAACAGTTATTTTATGAAAACGTGTGAAGTGCAGAGGTAAAACCTCTCTTTAGTGTAGCCAGAACCAACTCATCGAATCCTCAGACAACTACTTGTTGTGAGTGGTAACAAGCCAGAAAGATTTAGGGACTGATGTTGATGCTTAAAATGGAAAACATCTAGCATCTACAACTGCCAGGTAAATAAAGTATAGTTGGCCTTCAACTGTGTTCTGTCTGCCCCAGTGACCTGCAGACTAACGCAGCTAACACACGTCCATACTTTCTGCACGTTAGCTGTGGTCCTACATTTCAATCTTATCTTTTTACACTGTGTTTGGCTTTGATAAAGGCCATTAATATTGATAAAGGTCATAATGGGCCATAGCCGATGAGCGGACACATGGTTTTTGCTCATTTTGTCTTTGTTCAGAGAAAGGCAGAGAGGGAGGAAGTCAGTGAAACTAAAGCAGAAGGTGTGAGTTTTTAATATAATGTCTCTAGTATGATGTCAGTGTGAACATCAACAGATCTCTACCTTGTCTGTTTTTGATGGGAGCTGTGAATGTCACAGATGAAATATTGGCAAAACACATCTTAACACAAGAAGAGGCTGATCTAACCTGTTAACATGGACACCAAGATGCACATCATGTTGTCAGGTATGAGGTAGCGTCAGATAGAAATAAACTGAAGGAAAAACCTCACACTTGTAGTAAAGAACAGTTGTATTCAAAAACAAAAAATAGGAAATTAAACTTCACCTTTTTAACTAATTAACTTACTGTTTACCACACACCAGTAAACTTTACAAGCCTACAGCAGTAACTGATTTCTCCAAAGGTAAGTCTGACTCCTGCAGTCGGGCTCCTGCACACGGCTGGAGTGAAGTATCTTCCGTAACTGGGTCAAAAGTGGTCTCTTGTGAGCATAAAGCAAGATGGTAGTGAGATGAGCACAAGCAATCCTAACCTGTCACTGTCAGGCCTCATTCTTACTCTGTCAGCCGAGCAACATGTTTTTAGGCAGGTTCAGTGGAATTGGCTCCACTTTCAGGAAAGTGACCGCTTTTGTGAGGTGAACCTTTCATGCATTATTTCCCAACCTTTGACAGCCTGCGTCACTGTCAGCGGAGCTTTACAATGCGGCAAAGAAAGAGACAGGATTTAACATGATGTTGGTTCTCCATACAGGCAATGGTTGTCCTGTGCTGAAACTATGATATTTTGATAGAAAGTGTGACATAAACATAAACAGTAAAATAACAGAAGTCAATGGAAGTCTGTGTTTTTATGTTTGTTTTTGTAATACCCATTTTGGCCACAAGATGACTAGATGCGACCGCAAGTATCTGGTTTTCTTCTGAATCATATCCTGCAGAAAGAGGCCACTGCCATTAGAGAAAACTATATCCATAAAGAGGTGTACATGGTCTGCAACAATGTTCAGGGAAATTGCTACATGTCAAAGTAACATCCACATGAATGCCAGAATCCAAGGTTTCCTAGCTGGACATTGTCCAAAACATCACAGTGCTTCTTCCATCTCACGTACTTCCCATAGTGCATCCTGGTGCCATTTCTTCAGACCAGACCACTGCCTTCCATTACTCTGTGGTCCAGCTCTTGGTGGTAGACAGGATCAGTAGGGGATCCTTAACCAGTCTGTCGCTACACAGCCTCACACACAAACTGTGATGCACTGTGTGTTCTGACACCTTTCTATTAGTAATAATACACTGACAGTAGCTTTTCAGTTACAGACCAGCCTCCGCTCCCCACACACATTAGTGAGCCTTGTCCTCGCCAATGTCCCAGTCACCAGTTCACTGGTTTTCCTTCTTTGGACCACTGTTGATAGGTCCTGACCAGTGCAGAGCAGGAACATCCAACAATAACTGCAATGTCGGAAATGTCCTGACACATTCATCTTGTCAATGTTGCGCACGTCCTCATTCTGCCCATTTTTCCTGTTTCTAACATCAACTCTGAGGACAAAATGTTCTTTTGCTGTCTGATTTGTCCCACCAACTGACAGGTGCCACTGTAATGAGATAATCAATGTTCTCACTTCACCTGTCAGTGTTACGGCTGATCGGTGAGTTATGTAACATCACTGTCATGTCTGTCTTGGACTCTGTATTTTAATCAGCGACAGCTTTCTGGCAGACTTAAGTAAGTCAGCTGATTATTATTATAACGAGCGATAAATCTGCACATGAAGCAGACTGAGGTGGAAGAGGAATTTTTTCACCTGTTTTCACAGATTAAAAGGAAATGTGTCTCTCAAGGCCTCTGCAGATTTCTCTTCTTAAAATACACATAAATATCTGAAGCTTTATGTAGCTCCTGTTCCTGACACACTGACAGTTTAAGAACAGTTAAATAAAAAAACAGCAGAATAACATTTGCATGACTTGTCGCATGATGCAGATGTTATCTTTCCAGTCAGCCGATAAATATCTTCAGGCTACTTTCTTTTTTTTAAATTTTGCTCTGTCAACCAGCCTCTATCTCCTCCCCGTGTGGCAGAGATGAATTTCCCTGTCGACTTATACGGAGATGGAAACAATCATAAAAGTAAATAGTAAGTGCTGAGAGCAGGGGCAATGAAATGCCTGATTTCTCCTCCGGCGCAGTGCTCCGAGCATCTAAGACATCATCTCCCATTAATTTGATGAAAATTGCATGCTATCGGACCACGAGAACTGGCTCTCTCTCCCAGAGACTGTTAAATATGAAGCAACTTCCACTCCAATCTTGCTGATCTCTGCATCCTCACACTAATGAATCTTTCACCAGCTAGAAGAGTGTGTGTATGTGTGTGTGTGTGTGTATTAGAGAGAGAGAGAGAGAGAGACAGGGTTGAGGTCTGGGGCAGTCTTATCTGTGGTGTCTACCAGAGCTTAAGACCCATTATGTTAACTCAAACTATGAGTGTGAATCTCAAAGTGGTGTCAGCGAGTGCTCAAACGGAAGTCCCCGCTATAACCCACTCTAGGTCTGAAAAAAAACAAAAAAAAAAAAAACACACACACAAAGCTGATTTGAGTCTTAAGTGTACTGTGAAACTAAAATGTATGTTTTATCATCCTCTGAGTGGATAGAGGCTCAGTCCATATGTTAAAAGCTTTGGAGCATTTTGTGGTGTTTTTCAGTGCGTTTATTTTCAGCTACGTGTAAAATGATTGCCTCTTGTCCACCGACAACAATTAGCATGAGATTAGCTGTGCATTTACAGAAATATTAACGTGTGGACGCGAGTGCAGACACCTTCAGTTCACTTATTCCAACATTTCAGGATCAAAACTATACAACACAAAGTGAGATAAAGGATGTAATAACACTACTGAGCTGTTTCATGTTGTTAATGAGCACAAACACGTGATCTTTAAATAGCTACGTTCTTGACATTTGCCTCTGTGTCGGTAGATTGCTCCCTAACTTCTCAGCTGCGTGCCTCCTTTACGAACAGTAATTCAGTTGCTTTTTTTTTTTTTGCTTTTTTCGTCTTAATTTGAGTTAAATTTGGCAGCAAGTTAAATTAGATCTGACCCACCTCCTCATGCACAGGCAGAGTGGACAAGATGGAGCACCCTGCTAATCTTTACAGTGAGGGTGTGCTCAAGATTTATCAGTCAGCCCGTCAAAAGTGTAAAGAGCCCACAAGGAGATAATGCAGCTCGCAAGTGCTCACAAGTGCAGTGCTGCTATTTGTATGCTAATGAAGTTGGAGGCAATAACTTCATTAGCATAAAAAAATCCAGAGTTTCCTTTTACTTGTCTTTTTCTTTTGAGAGATACTTATTTTTTTTATTTTGCATTTATTTGGCTTGCAGTGTAAACACTTGCCGTATTGGGATCGTCCTATTTTATTTTATTTTTTGCCACAAACACCATCGAGAGTTAAACAGTAGATGGACAGTGACAAATACAGACTATTGTTATGTACAGTGTCATAGCTGAGGGACGGCGGTGACACTGGTGCTGAAGCATGATGAGAAATAAATAAGAATTTGAAAACAAACAAACATACAGTAAGTGGCACGTCAGATGTCTCGGGCACAAACAAAAAGAGACGCGGGGTAAATTGTGATGGCTTCGCTGAGACAAAAGCCTCTTAAAGACAGAGTTGCTCACTGGGATCATGGCAAGATAAGGCGCAGCAGCGCTGTGGCCAACTCCATGATTTCAAAGTGACTGCAGCAACTGCTTTTCAGAAATCAGAACTAACACCGTCTCTGATTGAGGTTGACACGACGGCGCGGCAGAGGGGAAAATCACCGCAGGTGCTATGAAGAATATTTTCAAGAAAACAACAGTGGTTGTGTATTCTGCTTGTAGAAACGTTGTTTTGATTCAGACACCGTTGCCTCTTTTTTTTCTGAATAAAGAGAAACGATATCGACACAGTAAAACCTTGACATTTGACATTTGTTCTAAAATGTCACAACACAACGAGGAACAATATCTACACTGAAAGTATAATCCTGTTTTTACAATCAATCCTCTTCCTTTTTCCTCCTCCTTTCCTAAAAGGGATTAAATCCTGAGCCCTTCATTGAGTCGACTGTGACCTTGACTTTCAGAGGCTGCAAACAAAGACTTTGTCACATTGAATTAATAATTTCATAGAGAACAAATTTAGGTCCAACACACCCTGAAGTGATCAAGTTCCACTTCAGAATATTAATGATGACATAAATGACTAAATGACTGCTGCATGATTGTAGAGAATCTTTTATTGGGAACAGCCCCAACCTGGATTTTGTGTTTGCCCAACTGTTATATTTGGTAGTAATTATTTTCTGGCCTATCTCTTTCCAGAGAGAGATACTTGGGGCATCAGACTGACAAATAACCACTTGAAAAGGAGGTAATAATTGGCCAACACTTAAATTCATATCGCAGACAGTGCATTATGTGCGCTCTGATGTGCGGCGAGGTGAACACTTTGGCACTGAGTTATATACCATGATGTCACTGAGCCGCAAGTTATACTGTGAAATGAATTTCAATTTGAAGAGTGTTTACGCAGACAGAGGCGAGAACATCAGCAACGCTTTATCTTATCTGGAAAGTCGGGGGGGATTATACTTTGCCATTACAGAAGCAAATCCCAAATCCAACTCGCGTCCTGTCCTCAATTCACAAACAAACTTATCTCATTTTCATCCTGAGACAGTGTAACTGCAGCGTTTCTACTGGAGGTCAGTGACAACCAGGCTGACCAGAGATAAGTCAGCGCTGCAGACACTCTGATGTGTCACAGCAGCTAAACCACACGTCTGATTAATAACATTAATAAAGAGCTGCTCTTTCTTTCTTTCTTCTCCAAGGGCAACTGTGTTTTGCATGCTGCCTCTGACATGCCCCGCTGATGCACTTCAGTGGAACAGAGCTGTCACTAATGGTCTTAATTACACCTGAGCTTCTCTTGCTGTAACAAGTCACAATGTGCTTGCTGTGAAAAAGGCACGTTGGTCACACAATATCTCATAATATCACAGGGCGAGAGGAAATGTATTCTGCAATCAGTTTGCATTGTTGATTCAAGGCCACAGAGAATGAAGCTGCCTAAATGTCCTTACACTGTAATCAGCTGTGATTCAGGGACACATGACATTATTACTCAGATAAGTGTTGTTTGTAGCAGTGAAGGATAAAATGTAGTTTGTTGTACAGTTGTACATTGCCAGATAATGTAGATGTGAGATAACACAAGTTGATATCTTAGGATGAAACTGCAGAAGTCCAAACGGAACTATCAGGGCAGATTTCATATCCATATCTATACAAATACACCGATGAGAGTGTCAGGAGAACTGATACACCAGGACAAAGATAATGTCAAAACTGTCCTGTAGCTACTGAAGGTAACGTGGATGTTGTAAGATCTGATTCTTCCTGGACTGAAGAGGGCAGTGTAATAATCCTACATGGATCTCACATCAAACTCAAAGAAAAGAGGCAAAGTAAAGTGTAAAGGTCTGTCTGCAGAATATTCACACCAAACACGAAGTGAATTTTTCGGTTAGTGTGAGAACATCCAAAGTCAAGGCAAAGACAAGAAAAGCTGAGAAGTCACACTGGTGAAGGTGAAGATGTGTGTTTATTGTGGCTGTTTGTTGACACCCAGAGTTATATGATAGAACTTTTATATTTTATAGAGGGCTTAGTATTTTATCAAGACCTTAATTCAGCTGCTGGTTGTAGTTATGGAAGGACAGCTGGCTTTTCTTGAACAAAAACAACATTGGTTGTTTAAGGTGAGTATTAGCAAATTATATAATATATATATATATATATATATATATAAAAAATACTGCAGCCTGTTTGTTTGTCTCATACAAAGAAAAAACACTCAAACTTACATGTGACAGTAGCGACAGGTCCACTACAACATGACTCATATGTTTTGTAGTTTTGTAAGTTATAGATGACTTACAAAGTGCACACAGCTGCAGTATGATGTAGAAGAATAAAAGATGTCATTCACATGTGTGGCTTGTTTTCAAAGACAGAGGAAAATTGTCAGCTGCTGGGTTGAGTCAAAAATCAAATCAAATTATTAAAGATTGTTTATGTGAATTTGTGCAACAGAATATATGCTCATTCTGACAGCGTGTGATGATGGGCTTTCATTTTAAAAATCAGTATCTGCACAGAATTTCTCAATTTCTGCAACTCTAGTTTTATTACTTCATCTAAATGAATTATATTTATATTTCTGCAATATTTATTAATGTTCATTTTTCCATTGACATATTGAAACAACTAAAAAAGCTGAGTTTTTGTTGTTTACATGTCTTAGAAATCCAGCAAATTATCTTTTGATTAGAAAAATATTACTTCATTTACTTTATAGAGTTAAATGATTGTGTTAGAGATGTGTATGTGTTTCACCTCACTGATGTTAGGGAATGAGAGCTGTCAAGTGTTAAAGCATTTTCAAGGTATTTACAAGCGTCACTTCAGGATGAAAACGTAC
Source organism: Polydactylus sextarius (assembly GCA_016801845.1). Lineage (NCBI taxonomy): Eukaryota > Metazoa > Chordata > Actinopteri > Polynemidae > Polydactylus > Polydactylus sextarius. The sequence continues at coordinate 4,052,768 of CM028906.1, read as the reverse complement.
TCTTCAAACTGTTTAAAGAAAATCTATGAAAATCTATGAAGACATATCGTTTGTTCAAGGACAGCAGGACCTCGTCTGCAGTAGATACAACAAGGTGAGTGCATCGCCTGATTCATTACATATAAAAAACAAAAAAGCCTGGACTTTTACAGCACCTGGGGCCATCATTTGGATAAACATTAAATCAAATAGATCTGCGCTAAATGCTGAAGTACCTTGGCATGTGGCTGCTGAAAGGTGACTCTGGAGCTGTTGAGAAGCGACGAGTATCTGAACAAGTGGGTGGGAGAGGTGGGGAATCTGTGGTTGCTGCTGCTGGGCTGGTTATGCAGGACGGCTGAGAAGCAGATGTGAACGGTGTCCTTCAGCGCCTTCAGCTGGGACTCCTGTCCACACACGCACGCACACACGCACACACACACACACACACACACACACGAGATGTCTGAATCCCTTTTTTCATCCACATAAGAAATTTACTAAAGCATTTAAAGCCACAGGAGGCCAAACTTCTAAAGTGACTTTACAACGGCTCAGAGGCATCATTAACCAACACATGAATCACAACTCACCAGCAGGAATAAAAAAAAAAAAAAAAAAAGCAAATGGTCTAAACATCATTTACCTTTAATCAATAATAATAATATTAGACAGAATGATTGGTTCAATTATTTTTACAACATTCACTGATGTCAATACTCAGCTGGACTGCCTGTTTTCTTAATCAGTCGTCCCGATCCCCAATCCATGAATTTTTAACTCGTCTACCTTGCCCCCAGTGACAGTGTGTCAATAACCACATATATAAACAGCATTATGCCTCATACATTAAAAGCTGCTGCTGGAGCTAAGTAATCATTACTGAGGCTGAAAAACTTTTCCCCCCTCCATCTTCAAATCTCTGCTCTCTAAAACAGACTAATGTCATGCGACATGATTTACTCATTTAATAATTTAGATGCCATTTCTCTCTTCAGTGTTTGGCAAAGCAGAGTTTAAATGGGTCAGATAAGCAAGACAGCAAATAAAGGGACATTATTAAAGTATAAAGTAAAACCATTCCCCTGTTATTCACCTTGTCCAGTGCAGTCTTCTCCAGCTCTTCCTTAGCTACAGTTAACTTGTGCTCCAGGTCCATTAGCTGCTGCCCCTGCAGAAAAGACATGACTTTTGAATCAGCTGCAGCGTCTTTGTACTGTGCAAACAAAGCATTTCTCCGTCCCCGTGCCTCATCTCACCGGCTCTATCAATAGCACAAATCTATAGCACCAAGGACCAAGGCGCTTCTGTATTATTTTGCCGATCATCACTTTATGTCCTGACATAAAAAAAAAAAAAAAACTAAACTGTATTATGGCATGTTTGCATTGATTCACACTGCACCTTATGTACATGTGCAATAAACATTAAGTCCTATTTTGATTTTTTTATGCTGCTAAGTGCAGAAGTGATGGTGGAAATAACCAGCAACGCAGAAGATCATTCAAAGCCAGACTGAAGAAATGTTTAATGTGAGCAGTTTGATGAGCAGACCCACCCAGAAACCATCAAACCCCTTTATTAGCATCACAGTAAACGAGCCAATATAAGTCCATATGCAGATCAACAGAGCTCCCTCTAAGGAATCTTTCATTATTGATAAATTCATCATCAAGAGGAAAACAAAACTCATATTGGATCATTTGCATGTGGTCTGTGTAAAACTGGCCTTGGTGATGGACTGTGAGCCATGAACTTTTATTGGGTGTCTTTTTACTTCCTGTTCCAAAATGATAAACTGCACAGGTTTATGTTCTGAGACGCCCAAGGTCGGTTAACTCAATTCAACAAAAAACAACAACAATCTGGGTAAATACATACACTATGCGTATAAAACCACTGGTTTTATACACATAGTGTATAAAACCAGTGTTGTAAACCAGTGTTTTGTAATGTCAAAAACTGTCAATCTGAAGTTCTGAACTACAATCTGAACTTTAGATTGACAGTTTTTAGTTTGGTTTATTGGCTAACAGTGCTTCGGAGACACAGTTTGGGAGAGGTGGTGGCCTGGGTCACTTGGCATATTCACTAAATTCATCTAATTTTGGTTTTGATTCCTGCCAGGAGAGTGATAATTTTAATGATGGACATGTCTTGTCACTTCCTCCAGCTGAAACAGTTGCATCACACAGTGAGAGTCAAGGACAGGTCAACACTGTCCACTGAGGCTTTTTAAACAAACTCAGAGCTTTTTCTTCTTTTTTTTTTTTCATTTACAGGGAGTTTGGGACAATGTCATTTGTAGCTGTCGGGCTGCAGTCGAGAGGGAATCCAGAGGTAATAAAGTTTGAGAAACAGTTCTTTAATCGTGGACACAAAGGCTGGAGCAAAGACTGTTCATAGAAAATGGCAAATTAAAGGTAAAAGTGTTCATGGGTGGGCAGTGGAATTATTTTCACCATAAAAGATAGTAGACAAAGAAAAAAAAATGTTTTAAAAAAAGATTTCAACAGCCTGATTTCAGTGGATTGGCAACATACTGTATCTTTATTATATATTTATCAATGAATTTATATAAAGATGGACATCTACAAAAAATGATGCCAAAATATTTTGAATGCCCCCCTTGTGGCTGGATGTAGTATAGATAATAATCCATCCCCATTCATGTTCACAGATGGGACATAAAATATTTCTTCACATTGTTAATTTAGGCGGGTTGTATCAGGCTCATATAATGTGTTTCAATTTTTTCGATGTCTGGTTTTATTTGACATATGAGACTGACTTGTCATTGGTCGACACTTCGACACTGCAGCTAATCTCCCACAACATTGACTCCAGGTTACGTCAGCGGTTCAAGAAGGCAGCGTTCGCGCCAGGACATGTTCTGTTGCGTTGTTTGCACAGTAGGAAAACGTGGAGACGTCATCCATCTTTATATAAAGTCAGTGATATCTGCCATAAACTTACAGACAGTGGAGTTATCATGATATAATGATACAATTATCTAGACGAATCCTTTAGAATCGATTTATACAAAATACCGCACCACCTCCTCCCTCGATGGAGAAGAAGCTTTGCACAACAACACTGAGTGCAGAGTTTATAAAAGCGTTGAGGACTGAATAGCCGTGGCTCCAGGCTGGACTGGCTCACAAGTAAAAAACTGCAGCCTGTTTGTCTTTTGAAGGATCTGAAGACTGTTTGTACGCAGCATTACATCAGAGAGCCATTACTGCAGTTTCCCTGTAGGAATAATAAAAGTACTCTGTATCTATCCATTCATCCATCTGATAAACACAGCATCATCAGTGGACGGTCCTCTGAGGATTGCCAGCACATGGCCACTGACCCAGAAATGCTGACTTTCAGGGTTAGTGTTTGCAAGTCTAAAGCTCCAAATTTTCTGGGCTCAGTCTATTACAGAGGTTTGTGTGTGTGTGTGTGTGTGTGTGTGTGAAACAGTTCTGGTGGTAAATATAAAACGTGGACTGACAGAGAAAAGAGAGAAAATGATGCGACGGCTTGAAAGCATCTCCGCTGCCAAAAATACTGTCTCTGGGGAGAGCACTGTCAGTTCCTCTAAAAGTTTTTAATATTACAGCAGAGCAAGTAAAGACGAATCAGCCTCTGTTTACAGTTCAGTGCTGGAATTGCACGGTTTGGATTCAGAGTCAGGTGTGTTTGCATTCTTGCTGTTGTTGGAGGAATATTAACCAAAAATATTGTTGGTGCAACATGTCCTCATTTGTGCATTGGATGAGATGAACCGATGATCTGATACCACTGTGTTGAAAATATTAAAAAGCTGTAACTAGTAACTGAATGGAAGTGATAAGATTGCAATCATTGTTGTTTGGCTGCAAACTGCATGTGTTGCGATTTAGCTGGTTGGACTTTCCAGTAGGGGGCCATCTGCTTGTAAATTCACATCACAATCTCAGAATCAGCAAAGCTCATGTGATCACATGACTAGTTGTGTACATGGCTTCTGTGGATACAAAGCCTGTCACTTCAACTGGATGCCCGATATACATTTTTTATCTCTGCTTTTATTCTGACAGTCTTTACCAGAAGTTATGTTTGGTATCTTTCTACTGCTTGTCATTTTTTCTTTTTTTTTTTTTTTTTTTTTGCATGTTTGAAAACTGTCACAACCAGTTACACTTGTTGCTCAGTTCATATGGTGTCTGACTATTTGTTATTCATTCATGCTATATGGATTTATTTTAATTTGAAAGTTCAGTGGCTGGTGAACAGTCAGCCCCAGCTTGTCCCGCCTCATGTTTCTCTGCCTGCAGACAGGTGTCTCATCCCACGGATGGATTCCAGCTCCAAGTTGTCCTACAGGTGGTGATAGTAGCTCTTGTTCTGCTCAGGTGGAGAACTGGGTCTGAACTTTTAAACACCCACAAACAGGCTGGTTAGCAGAGAGTAAATAACATGATATCTGAACTCAGACCCAATACAGGATTTCAGAAGCATCAAAGATATTTGTGCAACTGTTATCAGAATAGTGTTTTTAAGCCTTTTTTCATGACCACACGTCAGAAAAAAGGTTCTTAATGAAATAATTAAGTTGAGTGGTTTCTTGATCTCCCATCATCTGAGCCTGTTGTGTTTTTGAGCACCGTGACATTCTGCTGCAAAAAGCCCTTTGATATCACAACCAATTCAACTGCCTCCTGGTCAAGGTGCCTTGACTGACATTCCCCACCCTGAGAGGGCTGATGACATTTCCGTAACTTGACTGACTGTTCTCTACTTTGTGCTCCCTCGTCCCCCTGCTGGGCTTTTGATCACAGCATATGGGGAATACAGATGAGTTTTCAGGAACAGCTAGAAGGGTTGGGATGTGAGGGGAGGGAGGATACACAGTGACATGATGCATTTCCCTCTCACCTTAACATCAGAGAAAAAACCAGACTGTCATCTCTCAGAAGTGAGTGTATCTACAAGATAAAGCCTGCGATTAAATTAGCTTCATCCTTCTGTGACTGCAAATCTCAAAAAAAAAAAAAAAAAATAACATTGTAAAGGTCCTCATGAAAATGTTTGGTGACATTGAGCTCTTATTTATTTATTTATTTTTTTTTTTGGGTGAGTGACTGACGCAATTTGGACACAGCGATTTACGAGCAGTGACACCTAAGCAAACAAGTCAATGCATCCATCATTCACAGGCTAGAAATAGAACAAGGAGCAGGACATGTACGGACAATATAATCAGCTACTGGGCTAGAAGCATAAAATTCAGTGTGGGTGGGGGTGCAGGTAGTGTTAACTGAGTCCTTTTTTTATTCATTTATGTCTGACAGTGCTTTAGAAATGATGGTCTGAGGGATCAAAACATACATTTAAGAACCAGCATTACAGAGGCAGAAATGTCGACTGACATTTTAACACCGCAAACAAGGCTTGAAAGGTCAGAACATTTATCAGTGAATGCCAATAAATATTACGTGAGCACTCAGACCTAAGAACATTTAGTCCTTGCAGTATGAGGGGGGCAGAGGACAGGACTCAGCGGCATGTGGACTGAGCAACGCCAATTGACTTTGCAGGCTGCTGCCTCGCTGGAGGGGACTTTGTAATTGCAGACAGAATTAATTGGAGTGGCTCATGTGATGGGATCATCCTTTCAAGGTATTCTGAAGTACCTGTTTACCCCTGGTCTGGAGCTACTATGAATCCACCCCCCCTTTCAACCCACCTCCATCCCTTCAGTTTGTGCTTACCTTAAAAATTAAATCCTTTTTCCCGTACCGCAGTTCTTTCAGTTGAGCCTGGATTTTTTTGGACTGCAAGGGAAAGATAAGGAAATAAGTGTTAGCTTATTCAAATAGCGAAATTGGTTTTAGATCACGTAGCAGGATTCTGCCAGCTGCAGCAGAGGACTCCTTTGTGAGTGTTCCCTGGGCAAAGCTCTGGCTTAAAGGGAGGCCCCTACTGAGAGGAGGGAAAAATATCAAATCTCCCCTTCATTGAACTGCATAGTCCACACAATGATGCAGTCATGCACTGGCTTCTTGCCCACTGTCTAAACCTGAATTCTTACTCCCACTACACACATTAACCAACAACCATCTCCACACATGCAGGTTACAGCCTGTTACCAGTACACAGCACGTGCGCAGACACACACACACACACACACACACACACACACACACACACACACACACACACACACACACACACACACACACAAAAAGCTTTTTTTTTGTCTTTTTTGCCGCCCCCAAATGTGCACAGTGCCCAGCTCTGCCTGACATTCACTCTGCTGCTTCCCATCAGTGGGCACATGGAACACAGAGTCTCCCAGATAGCTTGATAAACAGCCATCCTGAAAGCTGCTCATGATGCGAACATGAACACCAAAAGCCTCCACGTGAGATTTAGCAGCCGTTCAGAGACTTCCTCTCTCTGAACTATCAGTTACGCTGTGGGTATGGAGCCTTGTATGTATGTGATTAATTAGAGTGTAAATAAAATCACCTTGACTTATCTTGAACCCGTCTCTATGGCCTTCCCTGCTTCCATCCTTCCACACATGGAAATGAGGAGACAGTAGTTCCTTTAAATGGAAATGAGGCATTTCCCAAAGTGAGCTAAAATTCAATTAATTTTGCTGGAAAACTAAATATTTTACTTTTTCATCTCTGTGGCTGTTTCTAGTTTGTCGGCCACCTGGAGTTGGAAAGCAGAAAAGAATACGCAGCAAAAGACAAGCAGAGTCTTATTGAATCGCCCCCTGGAGGCTGACATGAAAACTATCACACCAAACAAAGTGGTAGTCCATCCATTTTCATGTTCTCCCTCTGAAGAGAACTGAAATGCACCATTGGCAAACTGTTCTCAAACACAGCGGTCTGTCTGTGCCGGGACCACAGACCTGTGGAGGAGGGAGGAGGTGAGGGTTCGACGCTATCAAACACTGATGGTGCAGCATCTGGCTTCAGCAATTTTTTTTTTTTTTTTTTTTTTTATTATCATTTTAGCCATAATTACAGACCGACTGAAGATCTCTATCCTTCTGTTTGAATATTTCTATCCATCTGTCCATCTTTACATATCCTTGACACTGACAGTAAAGCGGTGACATCATTTTTTTTAAATGTATTTTTTTTTTTTTTTTATTCATGTCATCTTGTTATTCCTCCTGCCAGCATGCACCATGACTCCAATCTCTGTCTCATGCAAGTAGATTTAAAAAAGAAAAAAAATGTTTCCTGGGGCACCTCCTCATAAACAACTGTGAGGTTAAATAAACAAAGAGATAACTTCAAAACTCCAAGTCACTCTTTACCATATTTTATTTGAGATCATTAAGTCATTTATTTAAAATTTAAATGTTAAGTGATACGAATAAAATTAATTTAAGTCTATCTTTTGAGACACTTGTGGGGAATAGAAAGAGGCAACAGAGCCACACACTGTGGAGTGTTAACTTATAAATGCACATATCTGAATGTCTAAATGTGCTGAGCTATCTGAATTGCCAGAGCATCGGTCCATTATTTACTCAGAATAAATCATGGGAGCTGTCTTCTTGGGCCTGGAGAATAACAGCAGCATCTCTCACTTGTCGCTCCCAGTGGTTCAAACCCTGCAGGGCTGGGACCTGCATTTCCAATAGATACAAACTAAACCAAATACAATGACACAGTATTTCATAAGCTCTGGTGTGGTTTAACACCTCCTGCAAACCATTTAAAATATTCAGGAAATGTATCACTGAGTCATCGACCTTGTGAGAGTGATGACAAAACTATTAAATTTCAAGCCATCCCAAGGACAGGCATGTTAATGTGTACGGAGGTACGTCTACAACTCAAACATGCTGTCAGGTTTATTATTTATTTAAAGAGAAGATCAAGATTCTGGGTGAATTTAGTTTTCTGATATCATAACAGAGACACTATTTTTGTTAGTAATTGCTTTAGCGTCAGTTGAATTAAATGTAGCAATGCTGAGTTTATGAGAAACTTGTTCAATTGGCTGCAGCTCAATAAACTTTACACATGAAACAGACATGTTATTAAAGATACAGAATGATATTAGCAATGATGTTTTCTGATATTTACCAAAAAATATGAATACCAAAACAACAAGCTTAAAGAGGCTAAAATGCTCCAGCACTGTAGGGAACTGTAGCGGTATGAAGTGAGCACGAGCAAAACATTTTTCAATACACAAACTTTGTCACAGCAAAATGAAGCCTCTCTATTAATCACTGGTACACAAAAACCCACAAACCGAAATTTAGAAATTTGTGAAATCACTGTTATTTTTCACTTGAGGGAACCACCACATGTTACATAACAGCTGATACAAATAAGTGACCTGATGTGGCATGGTGCTGGTCATATATGTTGAAAGTGTCCAGACATCCTCTATGAGCGGCTCTGCTCTCAGACCTGCTACATTGCTACCCATACCTCCCCCATTGAAACATACTGTCCTACATTTTGAGGTGTGTGTGATTGGTTGAAGTCTATGAGCCGAGGCAGACCCAGTGACTGGCTGGCAGCCAAAACACGCCGACTGAAAATATACATTTTATTTCAATCATTTCAGTCAGGGTAATCTGATTTATTCAATATGGATACTGAATGAAGTAGAGCAGCAGAGCAATACTTTTGTTTTATTTAGAGGATCTGCTCTTGTATGCTCCCTGTGCACATAATAAAATTTGATAACTAATTGTAGTGCAGGGCTCATCATATATCATCTCCCCAAACAGTGCATCATCAAAGCAGCTGCACATCAAACATTCATATGTGTAGAAGCTCAGCTTTGAATTTTGATTTCTGATTCCTGGATGAGACCTGAGTCATTCTAATCTCACATGGCATTTAACTAAGAACACTCACTAAGCAGCAACACTCTAACACTGGCTGGTTCCTCCCTTTGTTCTGAATACAGCTTCATTTTCTCATGGTGTGGATCTACAATATGAGACTGAGGAGGATGTTTTTTTATTTTTGGATCCAAAAACAAAAACCTCTATAGAGACTTATTGTGTGTGAAAACCCCAGGAGATGAGCAGTTACAGAAATATCTGAACCAGCGCAGACAATCAGCCACAATCAAAGTCACTGAGATTACATTTTTCCTCTCTGTGATGTTTGATGTCAACATCAAGTGAAGCTACTGACCTGCGGTTTAATGCACTGCACTGCTGTCACATGATTGGTTGATTGCACAAAGAAGCATTGTTTACAGGTGTTCCTAATGAAGTGCCCTATTGTGGCATCTATCATCTCTTTGCTGCTTCCTGAGAGAAAAATACTAATAATACTAACTACTAATATGTCTTGAGGTTTGGAAATACAGACATAAAGAGATGAGACACAGCAACAACATAATGTCAGTGGTTCTACATCTTCCCTTTGCACATCACTACTTCCTATTAATACAATAGTGTCATACATGGTGAATGTTATGTCTCTCTCAACCAAGATGCAGTTAGTTTGTGCATTAATTCATGAGTTATTGAGTGCAGAGTTTAGTGCAGCCACAGGTACCCTGACCTTTGATCACCTAATTCTGATCAGTTCATCCTTAAGTGAGGGTTTGTACCAGATTTCAAGTATTCCTGGAATATCGTGTTCATGAGAATGGGACATAAAACCTAATACCACAATACCTGTGGTTGCATCCTCTGCTGGCATAAATGCTTTTCACAAAAAACACAACAAAACCTGCTGTTTCTCTCTGAGACTAACATGCATATAAATCTAAACTCTAATGTTTCACTGCTAGAGGCCAGATTGCTCTGTTTACCCTAGATCATTAAATTGCTCCAATATACACAAGATGATGATGCTCCATTCAAAACTCCTTGCTCCATTAACTACATGAGGCCATTCACCTTACAAATCAGTCATATGCATACAGGAAAACCCTCCTAAATCCACTGTATTTTATATTTTATCTGAATAAGACTCAGCTTACTGGATGTTTCCATAAAACCCAATGCATGACTGAACTGTATCTCCCACCTTCTTCCACCTGTGACTTCACAGCAACACCATAACTTTTGACAGAATAGCAAATAGGTGGTAAATTCATGCTCTTGAGGAAAAGATGAGCAACGTATTAAATGACATCTTTAATGCTACGCATCGCTCTCCTCCACTGAATGGTCTTCACCTTGACACTGATTCAGGTTTTCTGAGCTATCAAGATGTTTCCCTGGAGGACATCACTGTCTGCTTCAGAGAGGCTGCATGACATTTGTCCAATGAACCAGTTAAAGCAGCAGATGTGTGGCAGCAGCAGCACCAGCAGCAGTAGTCGTACCAACCCTGAGTTGCATAGACCCTGGTAAGTTTCCTTTCCAATTTGAATGGACTGCTGAATTTGTGAAGTGTTTGTGATTGAAGTGAACAAACAGACAGCTGAGTCAGGCCAGTGGCAGCCTGCCAGTAAGTTCCCTGACTGAACTCACCGAGTCTGTGATATACTTTTACAAAGTAACATAAACCCCAGCCATGCGGTCATGTCTAAATATCAGTAGCGCTACTGTTCACTCTCCAAGCTGTTGCCATTAAATACATCAAACATCTCTGTGTTTACAAAATGCAACTGTTTTTAAACATCTGACAAACATTTAGTATAAAAAAAATTAGACTGTAATAAATTAATAATAAGTGTGGGTGGCCACCAGGTGTCAGGTGTCCTCATAGTTTCATTCATTCCTCATGCGCCTCAGGAAAGGTATAAGAGTTAGTGGTGGCGTCACACGCCTCTCTTTCATCACATCCACACGCCAGAGAGGAATGAATAAATCAAGAGGAATGAATGGACATAGTAAGTAAACTAAGTATATTCAGTCATGATACCATTGTTTATGTAAGTGTGATTTTAACTTTGGTGCTTGCTCACTCTGATGAGATATGAGTCGGAGCTGGTACGTGTTGGAGTGCAGAGTTACACTCTTGGTAGGCGAAGTAAGGTAAATGTTTGGTGTATTTTTGTATGTGCATGTAAGTGTGGTGGCTACAATGAGTTGTGATGTTAAATTGTATGAATGTGGACGCTGATCGGGAGTGTAATTTAACTTGTTGTGCACCAGTCAAGCTCAAGCCTATTCTTCTTGAATGCCAAGGGACGGCAATAGAGAAAAAGAACCAAAGAGAAAAAGAACCAAAAACAAGAGCTGGTAACAATTATTACATATAAAGCTGCACATGATATTAACGTGAGTCATAATGCACTTTTCTATTTCACATATGGATATGTCTGATGAGACCCATAGACTGTTCATGAAAATGGGCGTCACTTCAGGTCTTGAAACACATGGATCGGCCTCTGGTGGCGAGTCACAGTGTAAGTCATATATGTTATGTGATAAAATAGGACCAGGGCCACATTAAATGTCAAAGTACATGTTTAAATGTTTCTGAAAGTGTAGTTTTAATGTGGTTGTATGCCTCCTAATCACTACTGCACAGACTCTGGCTCCAAATATACAAGATCTGGTTTGATTTAATAATTCTTGCACAGTGAGAGGAGGAGGTGTGTCGGCCATCTTTATAAACAGTCACTGGTGTGGAAACCCTCATTTATGCAATTTAGGTTTATAGATAAGATTTACAGATAGCAAATTCCGATGGAAATCAAGGATTTGTAAGACTTAAGGTTAAGAAAATCCATCGTTCTTCCTATACTAGAGCACACTAGATCATTACAGGAAAAATACCTGATATTCCCTGGTTGTAGTTCTTCTGTTCAGAGGATTAAATACTTTTTTTTTCCTGATTGTGATCTTTGAGCAACACAGAGATGTCAGGGTGTAAATTCATTTTATTAAGGACATAACTGACAGATTAATTGTTAATTGCAGTAATTGTATGTTGTAGCCTGACCTGAAATATCTGAGTTGTCATAAGAGCCAAGACAAGCCAAGACATATGTACGTCATGAAGATGTTGTTCTTGTGTCCAGTATGCTCAGGACATATTATCAGTTTTACAGTCAGTAAAAATGCAGGGTCAGTTCATGCATATTACAGTAAAAGCAGCCATTCGACCATCTTTACAGCAATGGTAATGTGTTACTTCATGCCTTTTTAGCTGAGTAGTTTTCACCGCACAACACAGATTAAAAGCACAAAGGCTTGATCCCCCTCCACCTCACACAGTGAGCGCGAGCCAAGCAAAAGTTAAAGCAGCTTTCTAAAAAGCGATTACCACACCAAATGAAATGTCTTCCACTATACAATGCAGGAATTCCCAAAGCCAATTTTCACAAGATGAGAATGCAAATCGCACATAAAGGGAAGCTGCTGTTTACTCATTCACAGGCTTAAACTGTTATCACGTGCAACAAAAAGAGCTCATGCTTAGAAAGTTTATCCAAAGCCAGTTAAAAAAAACATTATCTGGTCCTGATCTTATTTCTTGGACACGGCTTCAAAGCTGTGATTTCAAGACTGAAAGATTTTATCTCAGTCAAGTGCGTAAGAGTAAATCTTAATTGAGCAGACCTTTGAAGACCTTTGAGAGTTCAAGAGTTAGCATGTGCTATAAGGTTAATCTGGGATCAGCCTCTGATGTTTAGAGTGGGTGTTGACAGTTGTAACTTTTGTTAAATAACGCTGAAAAGTGCAACAAGTCAATGACAACCACTTGCGATGTTTTAATTCAGGCAGATAATAGATGAGACTTTAAGTGCCATAAACAGAAGTTATGTTTATAGGGAGGATGTTTACTTCCTTTCCAATGGACAAACTTATAACATAGCGATGATGTTTGCAATTACCTTTAGTATCCATCTCATTCTGTCACTGTGCAGTAATTATAGTGTGATTACAGCTTCAGTCTGTAACCCTTCCCCTTAATACATAAATAACTTTCCTGGGCTGAGAGTAGGAACATGGAAGAATACGCCTTGTGCTGATTTACTTCAACTTTTACTGCCTCCTGAGGGAATTGAAGACAGTGACCTCCATCTACCTCCATTCCCAGAAAATTCTAGTAGCTATTTGCTCCCTAAAGAAATCCAAGTCTACCTGGCCTTGATGACAGACCTGCACAAATAATCAGGCACGGCTGAACAAGAGCACAGCTTACTGTTAACAAGTGCTGAGAGTGAGATATTATCAGCTACAGGCGGGTAGCCAACGACTCATATTTTATCAACGCATCATTTTCTTTGCTGTTGCTAGGGAAATTATTGCTCAGTGCAGACTGCTGTCAGCTTCACTCAGGACCCGTTCAGAGCTTTTCTACTCATTCCTGAAGTGTTACAATCAGACTTGGCTTCAGAGTTAAACGCGGCCTCGTCATCTATCAGTTTAAATAAGTGACGACAGTTTGGATAAGAGTGGCTGGAGGATTTGTGAACAGAGAGAGGGGCCTGTAATTTTAACAACCAACTTCCTGTTGTCTCAACAATAAACCTCAGTGTTGGAGCAGACTTCAGGGTTGATGAAAAGCTCTTCAATGTTGACGGCTCCCTAACACTACATTTTCTCTGTGGACCTCTGAGCTGCGGTGTGCATGTAACTGTGGTTAATGCAAAGCTTTAGTCTGACATGGCTGATGCTGTTAGACCACTTGTTTTATGTGCTTAAGACACAAGTGTTTTGTACAGAAAATCCCCACCCACTGGGTTATTACAGAATTCAGTGAGTCAAAAATAATGCTGTTCAGTTATTGTAACAATAGTGGACTCAGACATAGTGATGCTGATAAAGCCTGACTGATGCATTGGGAGCCCGGTTTTATCGGTTTATATTGACCTAAAGCACATATGATTGTATCAATATATCTGTCAACTGATATGCACCAATACTTCATATATTATTAAAGAGGTATCTCCACTACAGATGGACTAAAAACCTACGTAGTATAAAAACAGTGGCCCGTACACTGACACTGGGATATTTTACACCCTAAAAATCAGTATCTGTGCCAAAAATCCAGGATTGGTTGTGTTCTCATATAGAGCCATTTGATTCCCGATAGACAAACCTCTGTGTTGTGTAGAATTTGTTTTTCTGTATTCACTATAATTGGTATCATGTTACTTGTGTATTTGTAAGGAGGGGTTGCACTATTTTATGGTTAAATTACATGATGTAAATTGTGGTGCTATTGTACTGCTTAACATTACACATGGAGGTGTTTCTGTTATGTAACTGACCCTCACTGTTATAAACACGATAAACAACGCCACCAGTTGAAAACAGTTCATACAGCTTTCATGTAGTTTGCTTTTACCAAGGTCAACATAAAGATCTATCCACTATTTTCCCCGAAGAGCCTAGTGATGCATTTTGAAAAGAACTTCAACGACTGAAATTACAAGACTCTCCTTTTAGACAGAAAATGCTCTCTGCACTCAAATGCCCTGTAATGTACAAGTTATTTCGGTAAGATGTGTCTCTGATCAGGAGAGTAATGGGAGGCTAACATTATAACCTGAGAGCATGGGTTTGTCATTCAAACTTTTTTTTAAGGATACAGATTATTAATTTTAGGGACTTAAATATCACAATTTTCTCCTCTAGTGCCTGTCAGACTCCATAATTGCTTGTCTTTTCCTAAAAATGCAATTGCTCTGTCATTCAAAAACTTTGCTAATATCCTCCGTAGCATTGATCAAACAAGCCTCAGCTGCATCAAGGAAAGACTAGCCCATGGACTTCATGAAAAAAAAAAAACTCTCTATCTCCAGCCCAAGGATGCCAACTATCAAAGTGTCTGTATCACCACACTGCTTTATGTTGCAAAGAGTTGAAGTTTTTTTTTAGCCTGGATTCAGGAGGCACTTTGACTCAAAAACTGCAGAACTATTGAGCCCGGGCCACAATTACACAGCTCCAGCTGCACCAACTTGGGCATGTCATCACAACGCCCGCAGGACCCGCTGCCTTGTGAGATCCTGCATGGCCGAATTACAAACTCGAGCACTGGTCAGCAGGAAGGCAAAAAGCAGCAGTTCAAAGCTCAGCTCTGGGCTTTGCTAAGTGATGTGAATGTGGAGGTTGCCAATGACCATAACAACTGGCAGCAGAGCTGAAGTGACGGCAAAAATGACAGACGAAACACACTCGAAACTGCTCTCACTGCAACCTGTGCTGCTCAGACTGCACTTAACAGCCATCAAAGGGGATCGCTTTTGAAGACAGGTTGTTCAGAGACTCAGCAGACCACCAACATGCAGCAAGTTTGTGTGTTTGTGAGACAGAAAGACAAGAACCAGCTATTTCTAACCTTTAGGATGTGTATGTGACCATGTGCAAGTACCACTAACTAGTGATGGCTAGTACTAAAGATTTTTGGGCTCCAATATTTAGGCAAAGTTACTATAGTTTTAAAATGACTCTTTTTGTTTTTTCTTTTCCATAATATTGTAAAATCCTACTTTGGAATAAATGCTTTTTTTATGATTTAGCACCATACAAATAAAACTAAATTGAATTGAACTGAATTGATTGATAATTTTTCATTTTCAAATACTTTGACTTTTTATTTCGTTTGTGTTAAGAGACATTTACCAGGAAAACCTTGACTGAAAGAGCCTGAATAGGTATGATGAAAGAAAGCATGGTATTAAATAAATTGAAGATATTGTTTAATAAATGGTTAAATTAAATTTTCTGCACTAGCTCTGCTTTCAGTAACAGTCTGTTCTCCATCACCTGTCTGCTGCTTAATGTTTAAATTGTACTGCTCCTTTATGCTCTTTTGTTCCTCTGTACACTGTGTGAAAGCATATCTCTGTAGAGAAATAATCACATTTTTTTCCTTGGACTAACAAATTTCTGTAAGATCAGGTCTGATGAGCAAGTGAGTGAGATTATCCATAGAAAACTGTCCAATCATGTTCATAAAATAGTTTGGCCTCAGGTCACATGCTCTTCAGTTTTTAGAGCAACACACATACTCATTTGGCTTTATTCCCAGTGGACATAAGTGTATGGGAAGTATGTATATTTATTCACAAAAAGTAAAAAATATATATCTTTAACAACTAGACAAAAATTAGTACATGAACACAGAGTGAAGAAGGATGAATAACCAAATTTGACTCAGTGAATATTTGGCTTGATTAATTTATGCTTAATACAATGTAATCTTCTCTCATGGCATGGAAGTTGCAATTAATGATGTAAATTCTTACCAGCAATTGTATCTATTCCAAAAACAATGAACACTGGTACTTACTAGTAATAAAAGTGTAATATTGAACATCCTTACCTCTTCAGCATAGGCATCGCAAAGTTTGTTTCCCGAGAGTAGTTTATTTTTCAGGCTCTTGTTCTGGAAAAGACAAAAGACAGAGAGAAATGATGCCATCACTGTCTACACTGCATATTTCCCTTAAATTTTTTTTTGCATCTTTATAAATAGTAGACTATTGACCCAGCGGGCCTCAGTTTCTCCAGCAGGGCTTTGACAGCGAGAGCACAGTTGCCTCTCGATTTCAGACCAGACTGAGGAGCAGTCAGAAGTGTCCTGTCTGAGGATCTGGGAGTGCACATAGGCTCTTAGGCATCTAAAAGGTCAGAAATGTATCTCAGGGCCAGATTCCCTCTTTAGCTTTAAACGTGACTGGTAAAACCTTAAGATCATTTGACTGAGAGCAAGTAGAGAGACGCCACACTTGGGGTCATGGGATCCAGTTGTTTGGTGCCAGTTAAGATCCTCCGTATAATTTTATAGACAGTCTTTAGACAAGAAAGTGATGCACTGTGTTACATTAATTTACATGAGGTGTTTTTTTAACGCATTGATGATTCCCCTCAGGTATTAAAAAGAAAAATGTTGTGTTGTCGAAAGCAGAACTGCATAACTCTACTAGATACTGTCACAATTGTGCAGATCCACAAATCAATTTGACTTTTGAATGTTTAATGTAGCTGTGATGGTCGTGTTTTTTTCTGGACATCTAGAAATCAAATTCAAAAACTAGTCTTCAGTAAAATGCAACCTTCTTCTTCTTCTAATACTTTGATTACATATATTAAATCCAGTCAGTACCACTGAATGGGGTCACATGTCTGTGGAAGTTTAAGTCAAATTTCTTTCTTTGTGGTGCAAAGATACATCATGTAATCTGAAGTGTTAAATGTTACATGTATGTGGCATAACTATAGAAAGTGTGGTTTTGCCGACATAACTCATTAAAAGAGAGTTTGGATAAATAGCATTCAGTGCAGTGGACTCAAATAGCATACTGCTACTCGCTAATGCTACCTCTAGTGCTAAACTTGAAGTGTTTTTTCCTCCACACTGAAGACTTCAGAGAGGCAGACAGATTTTCCACTTTGCTTGAGTACCAGAGTTAGGAGTGTTGGCGTTAAGTAACTTGCTATGGCTACTTGTAGTGTCAGCTTTGTTGTGTTTTTATCCCCTTGGATACCTACCAGATATGTGTGGGTTGAAAACGAATTCACCAATCCCACTTTTGATTTCAAAAGGCTGAAATCAACATGTCAACCATTGTGATCAAATTTCTTTTTACTTTACTAAATATGCTGTTTACAATAAAAACTATCACTCAAGCTCTAATATCTCTAAATCCTTTTATAAATATCCAATCTTATAATTTAATTTCCCCTACCCGAGGTTAAATAAGAATTTAAAGTACACCCTCTTTTTGTTGGAGGTATGGTCTCAGTTGAAGATTAACTACACACTTTAATGTAGGAGACGGTGCAACTATGATACTTCTCTCTAAACTAAATTTGAGTAAAACAACAGTATATCTACAAAGAAGCAAAGAGAGAGAGCTGCGAAAGAGAAAGAGACCTAGAAGTAATGTTTGAAGGAAGGAATTTCGCTTTTTAATTGACAGTGATTTCCTTTGTGAGACTGAACTGACCTGATTTTTATTCCAAAGTATCCATTCACATGTGAGGACGACCCAATAAAACAGCACCGCAACCAAAGCTTTACAGAGGTTTGAAATAGGTAAAATTGCACACTGCAGTGAAGAGAGGCTTCTGCTGTGATTTAAAATCAGATCAACTCTGAAGTGTTATTACAGAGCAGGTAAAGAAAGTATTGATGCAGCAAACAGAACATACATAATGTGTGGAGCAAACAATCCACAGTTGTGTGGCATCTGAAAAAACATCGAGCTGTGAAATTCATGTCACTCCAACATGAGGCGTCAAGATCAGAGCGTATTTAAACCACGACTCAGAACAGATCTGTCATGTCAGAATTAAGTTGTAGCTGCAAAACAAAGGGAGGAGCTTTACGTTAACACTTCTCAGTTACATCTCTGCTATCACAAGCTGTTTGACGCTAAGAGGATTTGCTTGCCATTCTTTAAAAACGTATGTCAGCTGACAGATCACAGAACCTTAAAATTAAAATGCTGAGGGAATAGAGGGTCCATAAAAGATGGCGATGTTCTGATGAAACCTTGAGGTGAACACATTTCAATTAACAGGAAACAGGAAGTTCTGCAACAAAGCATCTACCTCTTCTGTTTTATCTTTAAAAACAAATGTAGAGATGCAGCTTCCTCATAGTGGCCAGTAGAGATTTATTGACCCTTTTTTATTATGTCAATTCCACATTTAAAATCTGTAATAACTTTATCAATGAGCTAATTACCTGCAGTTGAGGGGCTATTTTTCAAACTGCATCCAGGAGACTCAAGTAAGAGTGATGAATATTCATTCGCCTACTTTAATTCAAGAAAGCTAAACCTGCAGATGAAGCGGGGCCCTTGCTCTTCTCACATACTGCACGTTAGGGTAAACAAACAAGTACGTACATCAGCAACTTCTACTCCACCCTTGTTTTGCATGTGAAGCGGATTACAGTGCACGGGCTTTAGAGTGTGATCCAACAGACTCTGAAACAGCATGATGTTGAGAAGCCAGGGAGGGTGGTCCTGAGCATCGCCAAGACTGATTTTCTTTCTTTTTTTTTTTTTTTTTTTTTTGCAAAGGCAGTAATCTTCTGACAACTACGACGAATGGACTGAAAAACCTCATCACAATGTGACGCTTATGTGGGAGGCACCACCAGGGAGGGTCGCATGGGAGATGACAGGTGGTCCTGCCAATTAACAGTTAATCACTACACCACAGCCTGATGATCATGTTACAACAGCCGTTTTTTGAATGAAATAATTAACAAATCAAATTTGATCCATCAGATAGCCTGCGCTTTGTTTCAGAGATAAGAGCGAGTTGATAGAAAATGTTGACCAAAATTAGAAAGAAATATTAGCGTAACATGAAATGTGTGAACTATCAATAAACAGCTGAAACTTACCAGAACAGAAGGTTAACAATGTATCTAAACTTGTGAAGGATGTTGTGCAGGAAAACTACAATTTGTAACGAGCTGCTGCATGTTTTCATTAGTCAAAAAAAAAAGAAAAACAGATCTACAACACAGACTGGGAAGTACTCATTGGGGCCGACAGCTTCTTCCTTTTGGTGTTTTTTTTCTTCAACAGCGTATTATTTATTGCACCACATTTCAAATGCTGTTGGGAAGTCTGTCTCTTTCTCTTTGCCCTTCAGAATTAGCACCAGTTACTTTACATTTCCTTTTTTTGGGCTGCCGTGCAAGTAAAGAAAGTTGGTTTTTATCCATATGTTGCACCATGAACAGAGGGTATCTTTTGGGAATACAAAACTTGCTACAAGCAATTATGGTTCATAGATGGTGCAACATATTAGCTGTTATTACAATGTTGCTGTGTTCTAATTATAGATGTTAGAGGCAGCTCATCTACAATTTGGCTGCGAACCACAGGAAAGATTTGCATACAGAAGGGGGCATCCACCAGCTGGCCCTTGACATCTACTTGAAATGATGTGGCCACCTCCACAATTCTCACTCCGTGCCATGACACATCCTGACTGTGTTGGCAGTCACGATGTGTCATGGCACTCTGTCACAGTGTAGCTTTGTCTATAAAATTAGAATAATAAGTTTGTCCTTTTTTTAGCCTAGCAGCATGTTGCCATATGCAGAGCGGCATGGCTGTAGACTCACGGGGCTACGTGTACACGTCAGAGAGCAGAGACTACGCAAAGAAAAGAAAACTAATGTGGTGAAGAGTTTCCTCATGTCACTGCAGGAATGCTGGATCTGTAATGCTTGATGACTTCTTGTTCACTAAATTGAAAAAGAGAGAGTGGTGAAAATCGCCTCAGTGCCTCTCCTTGCTCAGCAGCCATTCTTTCCCCAATGAAACCAACAAGCGATCTGGATAATCCCTGCTTTTAAGAGCACAAGAGGTGAAGAAATTGCCCACAGAGATGGTTCAGAGAGAAGACTTTACAATCACTTCCTGTCTCTGTGTCACTGCTCCGCCTCTTTAGGAAACCAGCAAAAGATCCCAAGTCTGTTTGCTCCGATTGGAGAAGTGAACATGAGCACAGAAATTCAGAAGATTCTTTTTCTTTCACAGTCACCGAAGTAAAATATTGGACCCTTTTTTCAAGAGCCTCATATCATCTGAATGTTCTGACACTTAAATGTGATTTATTCTGACAAACAGATCAGGAGGAAATTAACTTTCTGTCTTAGCAGCACAGATGTTTCTTGTCTCTGCTGCCTCTGGTTTCACTGCAGCGCTGCCAACTTGCTTCAGAAGTGACCAAACAGAAACACGTGAAACCGTGAATTAAAAGTTAAAACTGAAATAAAACTTGTGCCTCTTCGCTTGTTGTTACTCATGAGTCATGAGCTTTGGTATGTGACCAAAAGACTTCAGGTGAAATTAATTTTCTCCACATGGTGTCTGGGCTCAGCCTTATAGATAGGGTGAAGAGGGTGGAAGGAGACCTCGGGGAGGACTGCGAATAAACTAAGATTATACATTTCATCTAGCCTGGGAGCACAGCAGCATGCTTCATGAGGAGCTGGAAAGCTTTGCCAGGGAGAAGGACACCTGGACTACATTGTTGACCTCCTGCCACCGTGACTCAGACCCTGGATTAGCAGCTCAAATCGATGGAGGGATAGATAAACAGTATATCTCAATCAAATTTACTGTATCATCACCAAGCAAGGGCTGTAATTTGTTATTATATTTGCTATTATGTCATCATATGACAGTTGATCCAGGCTGGCTAGTGGCAAAGACAAATCCTGGCAGTCTCCAGCATTCAAAGCTGCAGAAAGCCACTTCATTATTACTAAGGAAATGTAGCACCACGGTATTATTAAATGAGTGGGCCAATCTCCCACAGCCAAAGCAGAGATGATAGTGTACAGTGTGTACAGTGTACAGTGCATTTGGATTTTGCATTATATAATTATTTCTGGAAAAACAGGCAGTTTTCAAACATGGAGGTGAGGCAGAGTTCAGACATACAGTAACAGCAAATAGCTGCGTTCAGCATACACTGAGTTCTGGCCTCTATCTGTGCTTTGCAATTCAATATTTGCTCCCCATACAGACACACACGCACAGTATACAGTATACAGTACACAGAGTACACCAGCCTCTACAGTACATGTACACCCAGCAGGGGTAATGAGCTGCAGGGTGGCACTTGTTTTGCGATTCACCGAAGCAAAACCAGGCTGAGTATCAATTCTACACGGTGGTGCCTCCTCTTGCCCTTACAGAGAGACCACCATTCGAGGACATGCAGAACTGGCAGCTGTCTTAAAATGTGACGCAGTTTAGCCCCAGGACATACTCAGAGTGAAAATGAGATCCTCAGGAGCTTGCATGTCACAGTGCATTATGCAAAATATGATACACTGAGCCGCATATGTCATAACGTGTTACTCCCACAGCACTGTCATTCTGCGGACCTCAAAATAAAGGAACATTAACATGTTGCCCATATTCTCAGTTTAGAAAAACACTGCAGCACACAAATAATTTGTAGAAGATCGTTGTATCTCAGTCTGTCAGACGGCTGTTATCGCTGCGCCATGAGTTCCACTTTGACCACAAATCACAGACAAGTGACAGCCATGATGCCATGATTTTAAATGCACCATCACAAAAAGGACTGAATAATTGACTAATAATGTTATATTAAAGAAAAGTCCATGTCTATTATTCACATACAGCAATACAGGCAATCACTGACCATTTAAAAGTCTTCAGCACTAAAATTGTTTACCTGCTTTACCTCACCAAGTTATTTTCAAAAATTATAAAGTGCTGACACATGGACAGCTCCTGAGTGTTGATATTTACTGTCCATCTAGGTCAACTCTTCCACAGCACTGACTCCTTTTAGCCTCAGTAGAAAGTGTCAGAAACCAAACTCTCCGAACACAGATACTTTTTTTTCTTTCTTTAAATTCTGCTCAACTGTCCTCCACATTAACACCATAACATGTGAATACATGACTAACGCTGTCATGCTGCAGATTGATGTGTGAAATTAATTTGATTTCCACCTCATCCACACACACACACACACACACACACAGCCATTTCTACTCTTTCAGCACCAAAGTTTAAACAAACTAAATGCAGTGCATTTATAGCTGACATTTTTATTTTCAAGAGCTAGTCACAATAGCCTTACACATACAGTGGCTCATCCCAGTCTGTGGCACAGGTGAAGGACTGTAGTCACAACATATTTCCGCTAAAAGGCCAATAAGCTTCATTGTAATGACAATTAACAACAACAAAAAAACAAGATGTTCTAGTGTATTTCTGTTTTAATAGCTTGCACATCTCAGTGGTAAAAATATGACTTCATTATTCATGTCGGGTAAAGGCCACAATGAACTGTGACTGCAGAGCTAAACAGTTGCTATTTTCACAAACAGCAGTCAAAGAGCACATGTCCTGTAGTAGCGACCGCAACACTGCGTTTCACCAAAACACACCAGGCCCATGATGAAACATGGTGGTGGGAGCCACCATTAGGGCTGTTTTTCTTCAGATGAAACAGATGCTTTAGTCAAGGTCAAGGGAATTACAACAAAACTTTCTGCAAGAAAACTAAAACTGAAGTGGAATTTCAACAGTGACCCAAAACAGGCATTCCTGTCAATAAAAAAACCTGTCTACTTATTAGAGAGATTGGGGTTTTTTTCAGTTCACGTACTTCACATAATAGTTTGACTACCACCCTTCACTCTCAGCTTTCTCAGTGGCTATATACTCTCACTACCTGTTGAGCCTGCAGGTGAGCTGTCTGGGACCTTGAGAGAGTCACATCATTATCTGGCTTTGTAGTAGCCAGGGTGAGAAACAGTGCTGACTCATAAGTCTGTTATTCACTTTGTTGCATCACAGTGGTGGGAATGATGTTTGTTACTAATGTGGTAGCGAGAACTGTCAGTCTTGCTTTCTAGACTTCAGTACAGATGGATCTTAAAAGACTCCAGTGGGAGAATGTTGGAAAAAAAGGGGGAGTGCTAGATTTAAAGGCTCAGGAAAGTATTTTGATTTCAAGATGACAACAAAGTATTTGGTTGTGTGTTTTTATTCATACGTCTTACATATGTCTGGTTTATTTATGAACAGCAGCTTTAGCCTTGTTATCTCTTATTTAATTGACTTCTTTCTACTTGATCTTGGTCACCTGGCAATTCAAATCACATTGCAATGTCTGCTTATTTGACAGTTACAGTCTTTGTCAGTGGAGGTCAACAGGCCTGTCTGCTTTCTCAAAGTAAAGCAAAAAATAAGTTGTCTGGTTACATAGCTGTTGAATGCATCTAATACGAATTACTGTCATTAGCAAAGCAAATGTTCACATGCGGATAAGCAATTAAATATGACATACCCCCAGACGTCTTACAAGGCTTTTGGCAGCTTAAGCTGAACTCGTCTTGGCACTTTCTTAAGGACTCTTGAGGTCAAAGGGGGGATTATGCATAAAAGAAAGGGTTGCTTTCATTGCGCTCTTCTATATAATCATATGCACAAGGTATGCATCCTGAGTATTGAAGAAAAGAAAGGTTGGGGCGATCTGTCTGACATGTCAACATACAGTAAAATCATGAATAGGTGTCATTTATTTTTACCATGGTGCAATAATCCTTCTGCCAGAAACACTAAGGGGAAATCATAAGTGCATAAGGTGAGCCAAAAATCTGTCAGGCATTATTAAACCCTCTAAAATCACAGCTTTTGCTTACAGTATACTCTCAACACCAACATGCAGTATACTAGCCCAACCAAACTAACCAACCTGGACTTTTATAAGCTGAGCCAGCTCAGGCTCATTATCTGACAACCAACCCACTTGAATACACACCAAGCTGCAACCTTTTCCACTTGTGTTTTGTGCTGGTGATAAAAACTACAACATTTCTTCTGGATAGCCAAAGTTAGCATAACAGTTATTTATATATAAGTCTAGCTGAAAATCAGACTTCATTCCTTTACTGAGCTGTTAAGAGCTCAGTGAAGGAGCTGTCAACAGCAGGGGACAGAAGCTGACTCTTGTTTTGCTTCTTTGGTAGAATGCTAACCAGGTAGTCTCAGCGCACACTGTCTCATAAAACCACTTTAAATTAATAATGAGTCTTTAGTCTGTCAAATGTGTCATGGCTGAAGTAAAAAGCTGTTCATAATAATGTTAGCCATTGTAAAATTGTAAAATTAGTACCTTTAAAGCTTTAGCTAATAGGTACCACACATCTTAAAATGACAGTTCAAGTATATGCTGTCATTCTACCAGTGCATTAAGATCACGCTTTAGAATTTACCTAAATGGAGAAAATTTCTTGTTACTCAGAATCACATTATTCAGTCCAGAGTTTTCCTATATATGTTGCCTCCCCCTGTGCTCATTAAATGGCTGTTGAGTTGTGGCATACGATGTTTGACAAGGCTATTCAACAAAAAGAAGAAAAGATGAGCACTGCTGACCTTTGCAAAGGAAATTTGTGAAGGCCTTTTTTTAAAGAGGATCTGAAATATTCCATGTGAAGTAGCATGAATTACTATCAACATAATAATAGAGGTACAGGCCGTCTCTGCATGGACCCACCCACCTGAACACTAATCTTTTCCGTTCATTTAATTCTGTGCTCTGCCTCATGTTTGCTCAAGCTTGAATCAGAAAAACGGCTGAACAGGCTGATAAATCAGATGGAAACGATGGCAGTGACATGTCTGTCACTAAGAGTGAGTCATCTGAGAGATTCGCTGAGGCAAACAACTGTAAAACATGAGGAATGCCCAGACAAACTGATATTACTTCAAACTGAATAAATCAAACCTTGATATATTTACACAATGACAAAAATCACAGGCATCTACTCTAGGATAAAATAGTAAAGTGGAACTAAATGCACAAGTTAATTAAAGGTGATATTTCCTCTGATAGTTTTATCTCGTGATGATTTGTCTGTGCATGCTCAACATTGTGCTGAGAGTTTTATGATCAAAATCTTGAATTTCTCTCATTAAGGTTGCAGAATGGAAAAGTTTTATTGGATTGATTATTCTTGAAATAACTCAATAATTACACCACAGTTAAGGCAACTAAAATAACTTGGCCAAGGTTAGAGGAGAAATGGTAGAGCAGGTCTCCCTGACTGGTAATTTGAATTATCCTTAAACAAGGCGCTGAACTCTACAGCCTCGTCGCACCAAATAGCATATTGATAATATTTGCCTTAGATCATATAACGCTGCCTAACCATGACCAAAATATTTTTCTATTATATCATATTTGCATGAATGGCATTTTTTAACCTTGTGTCCCCACCCCCTCACCACTTTGTTAATATATGCATGGAGGCTGCATTACTGACCACCTACATGGTCTGCAATATATGTCTGTTTGTTTGTTTATGCTTTTGGCGTCATTTAGCTGGAATGCTTGGAGGTCAGAATCCAGATATTTCATCTGGGAGCAGTTTTTCTACTGAGTCCACCAGAAAGAAACTCAACAGGACAAACTGTGGCCCGCAGGGTCAAAGCTGAACATTCAGTTCATTACACGTAGAGTTTTGCCACTAAGTAATGGGAACATGGTGAATTTCCTGGAAAGTCCAGTATGAAGATCATTTTGAGAAAGGGATGTGCTGAATACTTTAGAAATTTAGAGCCACTGATTTAATGACTTAGAAATTTGTATGGTGGTTTTTAAAGCGTCCTTAACAATCAATAATCTGTGGATGTTGCTTAATGGTGTGTAAAATAATCTTCTACCTTAATACCACAAGGAGCTGTATTGCATTTAATTTGCTCCTTTCGGCCGAAAGTTGATCACACATTGTTGGACAAAGAAGAAGCACGATCACACTAGTGTATTTAATGTAGATATTCTATATTGTACAGTAAGTAGCAACACTTTCTAAATACTGAACATCAGTCCAACAAGGATGTCGAGGCGCTTCAGGTGGAAAGTAAAGTAATTTAATGTACATAGCAACACACTGAGCTGCTTGAAATCCTGTTTTTTCTTTCAATGTTGCCAAAAGATGTGATATTCTCTGTGGCTGTGCTCATTATGTAAATGATACTGCATCTCATTGAGAACAGAGATGTTTTGTTTATGAGTTACATTAAAATATTTGCAAGGGGAAAATAAAGAATAGAAGTCAACACCATTCACTTTATATTGTCAATTGCAATGCTCCATTAGCATATTCAATCTCGTGAAGTCACAATAGGAACATGCAGCATTTATTACAACACTTCCGCTGTGTTGCATGCACGCTGACTAAATAAACAATATTTAAAGACAAATGTCAGTGAACATAACAGAAAAAAACACAACCATATGAAGCTGTAGACATAAAAACAATCAAGGAAGAGCTCAGTAACAAGTAATTCACGTACCAGGCAAGGAACTATTTGTGTCTTCCATCTCTGTCTTGGCCAGAATGAAGCATATAATTCAATCAAAAAATGAAACGTGAGTTTAAGAAATGCCTTAAATGTACAATGAGATATATTTTTTTGCCAGTATGAGGCAGTGGAACTCATTAGTCAAGTTTTCATTTAATGTAGCAATCTTTTTAGCAAACAGTTAGACTTGTGGAGCAAATGATTAATTTATAGGATATTCCCATAGGAAGGCTTAGGTGTGGTGCCTAAGAGTCAACAACATAACTAAGTCTGTGTCTTGATTTAGTTAATCTGACATCTGCCAGCTGATCTGACCATCATAAGTCTAACACACAGCCAAACTTTGTAACATCAAAATGATGTGATTATGTCTTAATATTCCACCAAAATTAAAGCCAACAGACTCAACCAGAAAAAACAGAATCAACTAATTTACTAAATTGTTTTCCTACATTTTTGAAGATATTTTGAGCCTGGAAGGATTTTGTTTTGAATCCATTTTATAGTGCGTATCCACAACGATGCAAGTCTGAGATTACAGCGTCTTTAGATCCATATGCTCCAGACTACTACCTGAATACATTATGAAATCAAATAATTCAAACTCATGTCTTTTATAACAAATTTAGGTGACATCTATTTTCCATGATGTTTATCAGGTAAAATTTCAGTGAAATATTTTCTTCACACATCACAGTGATGGAGCATTTACACAGGATTAGATTATTAGATATTAGCGTGGCTAATATTTTATTATCCATATCTCCTCTGGAATATTCACATGGCCAAGATGTGGTTTCAGTTTGGGAATACTAGAAAGCACAAGCAACAACACTGTGATAATTATCTACTATCTACAAAGAAGTTGTGAAAGTCATATTGGAACTAAAATGAAACTCTTGTTCAGGGAATTTTAGCTTTATCAAATTTAAATCTCAGAGTAATACTTGCTGAATTTAGCCTTGAGTTGTTCAGGGAAATAAAATTATTTGTTTTCTGTGAAAGTTTCTGAGTTACAGCATCATTTCTCACAGATTCTAGTCAGGTGAAATGACATTTCTTCTATTAGCCACAACATTAAAACCATTGAGAAAGTGAATAACATTGTTTATATCTCATTACAATACAGTGTTGCTGGGATACTTTGGGTCCTGATAGTCATCTGGTAGCTACTTTGATTTATACAACCTACCTTAACATGTCTACAGACTAAACAACCAACTGTCAACAGCACAGCAGGAACTCCTAAGAAATGTGTCAAAGAATATGACAAAGAGGCGGAAGTGACCAAACCTCCAAAGTACCCAGATCTTAATATAGGTTGAGCCTTTGTTAGAGGTGCCACAACAAACAAGATCTTTATGAGCCAAAGATTCTGCTGCTGATGTCCTGGTGCCACCACAGGACACTCCCAGAGACCCATATCTTTCCCCTGATGGGCCAGAGCTGTTTTGGTCCAAAAGGTACCTCCACAATACAATGCAGGTGGTTTTTAAGTTGTGGCTAATTATTATAGGTTAGAATAGATGGGTGAAGTCATTCAATCTGCACCAGCCCCATATCCATCTGCTTGAATTTGAAGCTTTTGAATTTTAGTAATAGTCTCTGAAGTCAGAATAAGAATATGCCTTTCATACTGTGTTCTGACTACATGAATCATATTATCACTCCCACTACAAGACCTCCCTAGTACACTTTCCATCAGAATAATGATATGAACATATTTTCTTTCCTAAAAATAAGGCTCTGCTTTTCTACTCTGAAACTATCCTCTGATGTCTTGACATTTTCTCATGGTGTCAAGACATTTTAAAATTGAACATCCTGTGTAGCTTCAGTGTTTGTTAAGGCAGCTTGTAGTTGCAATAAGGTGAAAGCGAAAGAGAAAAAAAAGTAATTTTCTGAACATCTCAAAGAAATATGTGCAGTGGCAACCTTCATCAGTCTCGAAGCACTTGGATGTATTTCTGTAAAAAAGAAAAAGAAAATATAGACCATCCACTTTATGGTGTCACAGCTGAATACCACAGAAAACTGGTCACTTGTCTGGGAGCTGTGGGGCAGAAATCAATATCCATGGCAGTGCTGTGAAGAATAAAGCAACACTGCTAAGTGACAGCATGACACTTGGTCTCCGAACACACGCCGCCTGTCTTTACCTCTGTCTCAGACAAGTTTCTATGATTTGAGTTCAGTGCTGGTGCCTGTGTAGCCATGTGGAGGGGAAAAATTAGTATTAGCAATACAATTTGGAGAATGATATAAATTTAATTCTACTTGTAGACAAAAGTCTAAGACTTATGCATAAATGTAAGAGTTTGTCAGCAGGTGGCTGACTTACCCAGACAGACATCCCCCACACTGCAAATCAGGAAGAATGATTTTTTTTCTTTACTTCAAGTTGACGTAAGGCTCTGACAGAAGCGTTTTGTTGATGGCAGCAGGGGCTTTGTGGCTGATTGTTACTTCACTTTCACTGTAGAGATGAGGGCCGTCGACGTGATTCAGATTTTTTCTGATGTAGCCACTAAATCACTATGTAAAGCAGTGTTATTGGTTCAGTAAGAGTTCATCTCCACATCTCTACATCTGAGATGAGGATTTTCAGCTCAAAACATGTCTAGACATTGAGGTCAAAGCTAGTCTGACTTTGATTGAAAGCCAAAGTATTCACACATCTTGGTTGTATGTGACAGCAGTTTCAGCAGAATTTTTAAAAGCTAGATTTTAAAACATAGTTAGAGCCTGTGTCCCACGAAAATATGTTCATTTCAATGTAGATATTTTGCCCTCAACAAGCTGTAGATTGGTCAGATAGCCACTATGTCAGAGTGTTTACTTTTGAGTTTTTTTCTCAAGAAATCTGTTTCTGAAGGCTGTAGGATATCTCAGGTTTCTTTGTTCGCTGCTGTAGACAGAATATGTTTCTCTCCGATTGTCACATGTGAAGCTGCACAAAAAATGAACTAGGAGACTGTGACAGTATGGCAGTGTTTTTTTTTTCTTCTTTTCTTCTTTTTATCAGGGTACGTTTTGGAAGAGTGAGCACTGTTAAACATGGAGATATTTTGGATGTAAAAATTGATTACAAGAGGAGCATCTCTCCAGTGTGCAGAGCAATAACAGGTAAAAGACATGTTCCTGTGATTTAAAACATTAGTTTATTGTTTTAAACTAATTGGACAATCCAGTACAGGGAATAAAATAGGACGGTCCTGAAAATGAAGAAATATTAGCTGTGAATAAAACATGATTGCTGTGTTGGCTATTCTAAAGAGGGTGATGGGTCTTTTTGTATGTTGCAGCATTTTGTCAGCTTTGGAAGAAAATGTAGATTGAATATGAGCCGCCCCTCTGGCTCCTGGAGGGAAC
Organism: Polydactylus sextarius; assembly: GCA_016801845.1. Lineage (NCBI taxonomy): Eukaryota > Metazoa > Chordata > Actinopteri > Polynemidae > Polydactylus > Polydactylus sextarius. Next base: position 4,022,678 of record CM028906.1, on the reverse strand, counting down.
ACGCCCTCCTCTTAGGACGAGACATTAAACCAACACATCCCGTGTCTGGGGTTCACCTGCCACTCCAGATTTCATTACAGACAAGCGAGAGCAGGATTACTGTAAATTCATCATGTGAATATTCGCTAAATAGCTTTTCTCCCTTCCCACAGACCCAGCTGGATTTACTCCCTGTCTATTGAAGTTCAGTCCTTACACAGGGTTTTATTAAGGACTAACTATCACTGCAAATTTCCCGGCTATACGTTATCAATCCTAATTAGGCAAAAATAAAAAGAGCTAGAGAAGTGAAAGTGGAGTAGGTTCTCAAAGTTACTCACACTGACATCATCTGTTTCATAACTAGCACTGGTGATAATTAATCAGGGCACAACAATGCCAGAAAACATCTCCAGCACAGCAGCCTCTGCTACAACTGACACAGGCTGCAGCCTCACACATACACAACAAAGACTCATAAGATTTTGAATTTTGATGACAATTAGCTAAAGCATGTCAGGTGATCGGATGTTTCTGCACCATGTTGGTGCCAAAACTCAGGATAATGACACGTTCTGGGGAAGAAGCCATGATTCTCCTGGGACTGACGTTGGACAACATAATAACCATACAAGTGTTCTAGTTTGACGGCAAACTGAGGGAAAAAGAAGGAAGGAAGGCAGAGACAGTAACGGTAACAATGATACATGGAGACGACGGCAGCTGTGCAGCAGGGACTTTGTGCGCGGAGATATTCCGAAGCAGCTCATGAGAAAAAACCATTTCCACCGAAAAGTGTGCAAATGGTGTCACTCACGTAACTTCAGTACTGTGAAATGTTATACTTCTGTAGCAAAGCTGCACACTCTGTTCACAAAAGACTAACGTTAGCTTGTTTAGGCTAACACGGTGATCTCACATTGTTAGGAAGCTGCTATCTTGTCCACCCAGCCTGTCGAACTCAGACTATAACATCCCTCCACTTAACCCAAAGTCCTCTGACTACAGGAGACAGTTAGTGTCTCTCTGTTTGAGTTTTACAGGAAAAAAACAAATAGTCAGTGTTTTATCTTACACTTGAAACTCTTTTGTTTCCTGCAGCATGAATTAAATAATGGATCCTTGATTCCAGCCTCACCATTTTTCCCTCCACTTTGTCAACAGTAAAAGAGTAACAGCAGCTGTGTTGACAGGATGTTTTCAAGGTAAGAGTCATTGGTTGGTTGATATAAATTATTAAATAATAAATAATGTATATTTATTGACATGTGAATGTTTTTGATGCTGACTGCATCACAGTCTATTAAACCCAACTCTTCACCCCAGAGCCACATTGAACTGAATGCTACGCTGTCTACGGAAATTAAGTGTGTCTCTCTCCCTCTGTGTGTGTGTTTTCTATGGTGAAATCAAGGATTGGCTGATAAGCTTTCCAGGTTTCCCCCCTGATCCCAGTGGAGGGAGAATCAATGCGGCATGTGGAGAGTGCTGAGATCAGAGTTGTCTTGGTGCTAGAAAGTGGTGTGAAATGAGCATGATGCCATAAAATGAAAGAGGACACTCGGTGCATGTAAAGTGAGAGAAGTACGAAAGGGATTATGTCAAAGAGAAAGAGTAGCAACAGGCTGATGGACATTACACATATCTGCTTTTATTTTTCTTCAGATTTCATGTTTCTTCTTACTTGGCTGAACTCTAATCAAAGCTTTATTTGTCTAATCAGAACCTGATTGTTGTGACTCATTTCCAGGTAACAGACGAGTTTGAACATTGAATTTGTAACTAAATAGAGTGTTGATTGTGTGGGTGGTCTGACCATCAGCTATTAGGAATATCATCAATCACGTCTGATTGTTCAGGGTGTTGTTTTTGTAGTTCTTGGGTTAGACCCGGTGAGGTTGATTTGTTGTATTGTCAGTTCAGGTTGTTAAGGGCTCATGTAGATCAAACGTATAGTTTATGGCTGTGAGATTCTTGTTTCGCTGTAATACTTTGAGCAGAGCTGGCATATTGCCATGACAACCTAAGACACATGGATTTGTTATCCTGAATTCATTTGCATATAAAATAAATGTGCATGGACTTCAGTGAGAAACATCAGAATAAACTCAGGTGATTTTTAGTTGCTTTTTTTTTCTTTGTTTTTGTGTTTGTGTCTCTTTACACATGTGAAGAGTTCATAACTTCATGTTACCCAGCTCACAGCAGGGGAATATAGCCACACTTCATTTTGTATCCACATCATCAAATCTATTCTATGGAGTTCATTCTCAGTTTACAACACACAAGTGTCTGCATTATTGTGTGTGTCTGTGATACGGTTGTTATCACTGTTGTATCATTGCAGACTGTACACGCTGCCTTTTTCCTGCTGGGACTTTTTGTAGATTTGCACCCTCCTGGTCGCTGAACCAGTATTTTAAGAAGCACTGGAGAGATCTCTGATAGCAGCACAGGGAACAGAACAACTACAGTTTTTGGAGAATTAAAGTTTCTTGCCTGAAAGAAACCCTTTGTTTACCAGCGGTTCACATCCCAACAAGTCAGAGCCCAAATCTGAAGCATTATATGATCTTTTTATATCCTCATGCTTTTAAATTTTATAAAGTCCAGCTAATATATTAACTAGTACTGGTCTATAACAGATATATTATTATCTGCTGATTTGATTTTTCTACCACCATCTCTCCCACCAACCTGACAGACCTCCAACCTGTGACAACCTGTATAGAATAAGGATATTGGTCTATATATTAATATCTGAATTTCTTATCATGAATACCAACTGGACTCTAAATAATTACTGAGATAAGATACTATATAGTTACTATATCTACGCATAAGCAAACTAAAACTAAAGCTACAACATGGCAGGGTTGTCAAAATAATCGAAACTCGATACTAAGAAAATAATATTGAGCTCGATACTTTTTGCAACAGTATTGATATTAATAGAGCTGTCTTTCCTCCATCTTGCTTCACAGCGCAACTTCACAAAATGGCAGTGCAGCTGGGAATCAGCACCGCCGGCCATTGGTGTGCGTCTCCACCAGAGGAACAGTTGCCGAGGGGCAAAAGTCAGGAACCTTTATGGGGCCGAAAAAAGTCCTTAGCCAGGGCTAGGTACTCCGTTTGGCCCCGAAAAGTTCTTGGGTGGGGTTTTAGGTTGACTTGGTGGTGATTGGTTATAACTCAAGATGGTATATGACACAGTCAACAAAGAAGCACCATTTTTAAAACCCAGGAGCAGAAGCGTATCAATAAATAGTTTCTATAAATAGAATTGAAGAAGCAAATACAGCGACACAGTGGAAACCCTCACCAAATGATCGCAGGGTTCCACATTTAATGATTAATGTGTGGCGGACCTCCACAGAATGAACACTGGCAGCTACAAATTAATTAATTTATTTTTCAAATGTGAAACACAACGTTAAAGAAATACGGATGGTTCCGTTCTCTCTCTTTCTCTCTGTAACCTGTGTAAACAGGTTTAAGTCCCCACAATGTAGGAAAAACACATCCACACACACACACACACAAACACACAGGTCCGCAGTGTGCAGTTTATTTAGTCCGCTAATGTTAATGTAGAAGCTAATCAGCTGACATAAGAAACTGTTAATTATACAGTCATGGCCAAAAATATCGGCACCCCTGCAGTTCTGTCAGAAATGCAACACTTCTTTCAGAAAATTGTTGAAATTACAAATGTTTTGGTATTCACATGTTTATTTCTTTTGTTTACGTTGGAACAACACACAAAAAAAAAAAAAAAAAACTGAGCAATAAGTCAAATTTGATGAATCAAAAAATCCCCTGGACAAAAATATTGGCATCTTGTCAACATTGTAAGAAATAATGACATTTCAAGCACGTGATACTCCTGTAATTTGTATTTAAACTCACATGTGGCAAGTAACACGTGCTGGCTGTGTAGTAATCACACCTGCAACCAGTTAAAATGGAGAAAAGTTGACTCAACCTTTGTGTTGTGTGTACCACTCTGAGCACGGAGAAAAGAAAGAAGAGTAAAGAGTCGTCTGTGGATTTGAGAGCTAAAACTGTGGAAAAACATGGACAATCTCAAGGCTACGAGTCCATCTGCAGAGATCTTAATGTTCCTGTGTTTACAGCCCATAGCACTGTAGCTAACCTCCCTGGATGTGAATGGAAGAGAAAAACTCATGAAAATTTACAATGATTGAATCGTGGATAAAGAATCTTGATCAGCTTCCAAACAAATTGAAGCTGATCTGCAGACACAGGGTACAACAGTGTCAACTCACACGATCCATCACCCTCTGAATAAAAAGGGACATTATGGTTGGAAACCCAGGAGGACACCACTGCTGACACAAAGGCATAAAAAAGCCAGGCTGGACTTTACCAAAACTTATGTGATGAAACCACAATCCTTCTCAAAGAACGTACTGTGGACACATGAGACTAAAACAGAGCTTTTTGGTAAAGTACATCATGGCACTGTTTACAGAAAACAACATGAGGTCGTGATAGAAAAGAACACAGACCCTTCAGTCAAACATGGTGGATCAAAGATGTTTTAGGGTTGCTTTGCTGCTTCTGGCACTGGATGTCTTCACTGTGTGAATGACATCATTAAATCTGATGGTTGCTAAGGAATTTTGGGGCGCTACAAAGTACCTAAAGTCATAAAGCTGAGTCTCCACTAGAGATCATGGGTCTTCTAGCAGGACAATGACACAGAACAAACTTCAAAAAGCACCAGAAATGGTTAAAAACAAAAAAAAAAGTGCTGGATAGTTCTGAAATGGCCAGAAATTAGTCCAGATCAAAATCCCATAGAACACCTGTGGAGAAATGTCAAAAAGCAGCTGGGAGAAGACATCCTTTAAATCTAAAACACCTGGAGCATTTTGCAAAAGAAGAGTGGTCTAAAATTTAAGTAGAGAGGTGTAAGAATCTCCTTCATGGTTATAGGAAGCGGTTGATTTCAGTTTTTTTCCCCAAAGGGTGTGCTAGCACATATTGAGTTAAGGGTGCCAGTAATTTTGTCCAGGGGATTTTTTGAGTTTGGTCAAATTTTATTGAATTTTTTTTTTCTATTAAATTTTATCAAGTTTGACTTTTTTCTCATTTTTTTTGTGTTGTTCCAATGTAAACAAAAAAAAAAATGAACGTGTGAATAGCAAAACATTTGAAATTGAAACAGTTTTCTGGAAAAGGTTGTGTATTATCTGTTATGTATAAAATGCAAGGGTGCCGATATTTTTGGCCATCACTGTATAAGATGAACCTTTTTCACCCATAGTATCGAAATTGGTATCGAGTATCGAGTATTTTTCTGGGTATCGCTATTGAGATTGAAACTTCCGGTATCGTGACAACTCTACAACATGAACACAACAGTTTTGTTTTAACAGGAGATGATGGGTTCTTGGTTTCTCTTCTAACTGATAATATGTCTTTTAGGCTTGTCAAACCATTGCATGTGTTGTTTATGAGCGGCACATGCATTAGCTTGTCAGTAAAATACAAATGTTATATAAGCAATTGTGTAGTGCCATAACATTTTACACATTAATCAATCATTGGTGTCCAACTTTAGACCTGTCTTTTTCCATTTACAACAAACACTGTCAGTCTCTCTGGATGTCAAGTCCATTGTCACCCGTGCGTAACAACTTGGGCGTTCTGTCTCCGTTACGTGACTGCAATCGATCAGACTTCACGTCACCTGTCTGTTCGGTGAAAAAAAAAAAAAATGACATTGCACGTAGTCATCTGTCTCACCCTATTTCACGTCAGACTTCATTTTATTAGCACACTCTTCCTCTTAATGCATGTCACTGATCATATGTGTGAAATAAGTTGTGATAGGATCTTGCTGGCATCATGAGGGTTTATTCAGTGTGTTATTCAGAGTGGTTATTCACTGATGTAGTGGAGGAAGAGTGAATGAGCCATTTATTCTTCAAGGAAATGAGACATAGATGTACGTCAATGGAACAAAAACAGGAGGAAAATTACTTTCTCACTTAGTTAGTTTGCTCATGAAACAGAATCTGTGGATTTAAAGAACACGTTATCTCTGTAGTCACAATAAAACCGACTTGATTTAATAGAAAATATGTTCCTTTATTGAAATTTGTTATGAAATTCAATGATAGTTCAACTCTATATCAGTATCATTGAGTCAATCCTCACCTCCCCCATCACCACCCACTGCTGTGAAGGACAAGAGCAGAATGCAGTGTGTAGTTTGCTCCATGGAGGAGGTGATTGGCTGCAATCTGCCTCCTTTTCCAGGACCCGTACCCCTCCAAGACCCTGAGGCGAACAACAAAGATTGTAGTCTACTCCTCCCAATGTGCACACAAACTCTTTGGCATGAGGCTGCAAACCATCAGGAACAAAACCTCCTTCCACAAAAATTGTTTTTCCCCATCCATCGTCAGCCTCATTAGCAAGGGATCCCACTGACACTGATCCTCCAACTACCCTGCAGCGTGAACTATTGCACTCTTTTTACTGAGTACACAGTGTACATATTGGTACTTGCATATTTTTTGCTACAACTGCTTCCAGGTTCATTGACATTTTTTCCTCATTATGTTATTATTGTTAATTTGTTCTTTTTTTTCATTAATTCTTTTTTATTTAGTGACATCTTCTGCACTATCTTCTAATCTTAATCTAATCTGTGTGGATATTATTATGTTTGTTTTACACCAACGCATTCCTTGTTTGTTTTTAAATGTACTTGGTGGTAAAACCCGTTTGTGATGTTTTTCTTTCATTCATCAACCTCTGAGTATCAGAGACAATAATGTTATTAATTCACTTCAGTGGTTTCCTTTGTCTTTATCCTGTTCAGTAGACACAATGACGCAGTCTCCAGTTTCCAGTTTCTGCCTACATCACTTTCTTGTCACATTTTTTTCCAGTAAGACATCCAGTAAATGCCCCGATGCATGATTTTATTTCCCATCCTGCCATTTATCTGGTGAAATTACATCAGGAAGACATGAACAGAAGAAGACAATGATGGGAGGCCATTTTAGACAAAAAAAAAAAAAAAAAAAAAGAAATCAGCGGCAAGGAGCTGAGTATGTGGCAAACTGTCTATTACGACGCCCTGCGAGAAACCTGATGAATCCCAGCAGGATCTAAGTTGGTCTGTAAATCATTCTCCCCCAAAATACTCATAATAAACCCTGAAAGCAAATCATTGATAATGACTTCCCAGTGAATTGCAGCCATAAAGCTCCCCAGCTGACACTGCAACACAATTCAACAGTGATGTGCAACATAAAAAAGACACATTTTAAAAACTAATACTGCTGTAAACAAAGGATAAGGTTCAACTTTGCAGATGTTGTGTTTGTCTGCGTCAGGAGGTTGAACACACAATCACAGTCAGAACAGCTGAGCAACATATTCACTCAGCTGCTGTTTCATTAGAGACAAACAGTTAAAACTAATGCAACAGTCGTCAACCCTCCTCCATGTAGCAAGACAAACTGCAGCCAACACATATTAAACAGCTCGTAGTGACGTCATCTATATATTCACTCATGCTCACATTCATTTCATCAAAGGCAGAAAATATAGTGTTTGATTAAGCTGCTTACAAAAAGTATGAGCATTGTATCTTGAACTGGACATAACTCACACTCATAATTCTGTCTTCAATATGCTGACGTGAAATCCACTATTTTAATCCACTTCCACTGGAAACAGGTGGCTTTCAGGCAGCAGTTTATGAGCAGTTACTTCTCCCACCAGAAGGTGTCGTTTGCTGATACATTTAACGTTATTATATGAGTGTGCACCGTGACACTGGGCAGACAGGACTCTGGGGTTGTAAAATGATAATGCTGAGACACTTTCGACCTTTTGAGTTTCAAAATGCAGGGGGAATGTTTCTCATGATTCCTCACGAGTAGACGTGACTTAAATGTCAGTGAGGCACAAGGTGTCAGAGAAGTTCTCAGACTTCTATTGACCGCAAACGACCTTGTCCGGTAAAGTATTACAAACCAGGAAAAGGGGCTCTTCGACACCGTACAGTATGTAGATCTGGAGGAAAAAAAGTCAAACCTCAAAATGTCAACAATTAAGTACACATACAACAGCCTTCAAATAGAGCTCAGTATCTAACCTTTGCGCTGCTTCATTTGTTGTCCAAAAGCATCTGCATGAAATTCCATCTAAAAGGGTAAAGGGGGCAACTGTCAAATTCGTACTCTAAACAAATGGGGGACAGAGTATTGGATAAAAGCCATAAAAAAAAAGTAAATGCACACTTTGGTCTCCCCTCTTTTTTTCCTTTCCTTGAATACACTACTGCAAAGTCCGTTAGGTGTCACATCAATGAACTGGTGGACCATAAAGTTTGCAATGCGCATGAATTCGTTCTGCAGACGTGTTCCTGGACTGAGCTTTCTGGCCAATCACAACCAAGTTCTAACCCTCACCTTCACGGTGAGTTAACATTAGCTTGCGTAAATCTAACCACAGCATCTTTAGTGCAGGTGTTGACATGATGCCCCTTCTGCATGGATTGGGGAGTCAAATTTTCCTCACAGATTTACCTTTAAATCCCATCAGAGAGACAGGACAGATGTATCAGTGGCAGCAGTAGAGGACAAAGAGCCACGGGAGGTGGAGGAACATGAGGGAGAGCAGCTGGGGCAGCAGCATAAACAGCTAAGCCTGTGGAAAGAGTGAATGTTTATAACGTACTCAGCGTTACTACTTCCTCATCCTGTCACGTTGGACTGAGGACAGACCAGATGCTACAATGACTCACTATCACCAAGTAAAAGTGAGATGTGATGTACTTGGATTTGTGGGTTAGCTAGCATGCTAGCTTTAGCAGCTATCTGCAACAGAATCCTCACATGATCTTTAATTTTCAAAAGCTTTAATTTCTAGTACTTGTGCATTGTCTCTTAATTCAAACCCCAGTCAAACTGTTGGCAACACTATTTGCCAGCTCTTTGTTCTGGGAAGATTCCAGTGCACACTGATGATTGGCTTGCGATTATGAGATTCAGCAAGTGTAAAACATAAACTAAACTATGTGTGACAAGAATTACAGCCTTGTCAGTAACTTGGTTCTTGTTCTTTTTTCCTAATCACAGTGTTTAAGAGTTCAGGAATCTCTAATTGTTCATTAGAAAGCCACATCATGGCCTACTTTATGGGTCATTTAGTCAGTTAAACCAATCAGCTGCGCGGCATCACAACAATGTGCAAACTCCTGCTGTGAAATTCACTTAAATGATTGTAGATGTGTCTGCACATGTACCTCTGATTACACTGTGCAGGGCTGAGCATGTACAAAACACATAAGTATAACACATGAACAGACATTTTATTTAAAATTAAATCCTTATTAAGAAGGTGAGGTGCTATGTTATTTTAAGGTGATATTTTACTTCATTTAAATCTGTTCTGTGTGTGGAGCTTCCTCCTTTGCCTCTAAATCAATTTAATTTATCATAGTTTGGGAAGAATCAGCTTAATAAACCAAACAACCTAGTTTATTCAATTATTTGATTAATTAAACTGGTGGTTAGGAGACGAGTACGTCTCTAGTCACATTCAACCTCACACATTCATTATAGATGATGTGATAATGTTCATTCTGCTACTTTAAAGGTGACAGAGAATGGCTCAACGGGTTTTGATTCTTGTTCTGTGATGTGACATATACACAATAAAATGTTGGTTGGATGTGTAATGCCTCAGAGGCTTCATAAAAACCTCTCTCAGGAAGATATGTTATGGTGGGGGATTTTAAACGTGTAGTTTTGCACGTATTTGGCATCTTTTCAAGCTTAACTGGCAACCTCATTATGAAATGCAAGCACTTGACACTGATTGGCTGCCTTGAAAGTAACTCTGCTGGCTTCAAAACACGGACAGATCATCTTTTAACAGCTAATCACCTTTGAAGGGGAGGGAATGGAATCAGAGTGGGGGGGCAGTGAGATACATTTTACATCACAAACAACCACTTTTTTTTTTTTTTTTTTTTTGAGAATCCACTTTAAGTGCAAGAGGCAGTTTTTACACCTTTACACAACAGTTGACCACTAGTTGACCACAACACACAAAAGTTGACCATCTTTTAATTTTTTTTTAAAACAAGAAAAACAAGTCCTGCAGCAGATGGTCTGGCCCCCACAGAGCCCTGATCTCAACATCATGGAGTCAGTTATGGGATTTCATGAAGAGACCGAGGACACTGAGACAGCCTGAGACCACAGAACAGACCAACTGTGCCAAGTTCTCCAAGAGGCTTGGAACAACATACCTGCCAAATACCTTGAAAAACTGCTAGCAAGTATACTGAGGGGAACGGGTGCTGTTTTAAAAGGCAAAGGGGGGTAGGAACTGCATAAATTTCACTGATAAATAAAAACTATTATTGAATTATTTTCAAAAGCATCTCTAAACTCAACCTTTGGCCCTAAATGTGTGCACAGTGACACACATGTCTGATGAAGCCGGTGGAAGTGTCAGACTGGCAGGTCGCTCTCTAAACAATGTAATTGCAGTAAATTGACCCCATTGTGTCATTGTGCTGGTTCTTCATTTGAAGCATTTGATCATGTTACCAAAACACAGATTAGTCAGAATTGGTCTCAATTTAATTTGAACATCTGGCGAAAATCAGTTTCCTCACTGCAGTGTTGGAGCAGTATGGCGTGGCAATTTTCACTATCTCTATTCATCACTTCCCATGATGCCGTGATGTGATTAAATGGCCTGCCTGTAGTTTGGCACACGAGAAAAACATCCACTGTGACCGCGATGCTCCATTATAGAGCATTATGAGGCTGCTGTACCTGACTATAAACACAGAGTCAGCTGCTCACATGTGTATAATCCACTATTATTTGTGCTTGTAACGAAGTTCATAAAGCAGTTCAGGCTTTCAATCATGTTGTGTGAGGTTAATTTGACCTTTGACCTTCATACACCAAAATATAACAAGTTCATTGTCATCAAAATCTAAAAAGTTTGTGACAAATTTAAATCAATACCCTCAACGTATCACTGAGACATCAGGTTCACAATAATAATAGGACAACCTAAAACATGATGCCTCTAGTCGCAGCTGTTAACGGTGCTGAAGCTTAGAAATCAGCTAAAAAGCTAATGGCTGTTTATTAAAGGTTTCTTGTCATGTCAGTGAGGTTTCAGACGTCAAGTCAGGAACTTCGAAATCATATTCACTGAATAAACACAGACAAAATTAGCTGAGTAGAGTTAATGAAACGGAGTCAGACCTCTCATGTGACAGAGAAAAAAGAAACTCTTCCCTCTGCGCCTGTTAAAGTGACTGTCAGTGAAATCCATTAAATCATTTACGTGGCTCGCTCTGCATGATTTCATCTCATTTGTCACAGTTTTGTTCTGCAGAAGTTTTGTTTTGAAATTTTGACACTATTTGTTTCATGTTACACAACTGACAGAAAAAAAACACAGTCAACACAAACATCCAACTTTAAATGACAAAACATCTTTAAAGGCAGCAGCTGCTGCAAAAGTAGCTTTGTTGCACTTTAATGGGCCAATGCTGTTTTGATGTTTTATTTTTGGTTTTGTTTTTTTCCTTTTTTGGCTTGAAGTCCATATTTTATTTATTTACAGTTATAGATAACAGTCCAAACTCCACCTAATGTGGTGTCATATATTGTCAGTTCAGCCACAATGGTATTTGCCAACAGGACTTTTTTTTTTTGTGTGTCTAAGGCATCAGCGGTAAACATTAGATTTTGGTGTCAGCCATGCAAAATCAAAGAGGGAAAAAACATTTTTTAGACAAACTGTTTCAGAGTGAGTTCAGCATCATGCATCAAGGAATCGGAGGCAGAAGAAGAGAGCGAGTTCTCAGCCTCAGCAGTCGTGATCACAATCATGATCAAAGACACGCTCCACTGATTACAAAGTACCCCACGAAATAAGACACATTCATGCCAGTGTATGTCCACCTTTGACTGAGAGCAACAAGCTCCCTCTCAGCTAACGCCCTCCCCCCACTCACCCCACCCCTCTGATGGTTGTCAGAAGGCATTTGGCAAACACAGGAAATCATTAAACAAAATGGTAGCAGACAAGGTGGGGAAAGTAGGAGCTTCATCAGTGAATTACAAGTAAATTCTTCCTTTGTGGTGACACATTTACCTCATGAAGGCAAAAACTGAGAATTAATGAGGTCGCACGCAGGAGTGTAACGAGTGTAACCAGGCTTTAACAAGAGTTTGATGACTCACCTCTTGCTGCAAATCCTTGATGATTTTGGTTTTTTTCTCCATCTCTGCTTTGAGAAACTTGATCTGGGGACAGAAAAGGACAAAGGTGAAGACACTCATAGATGTTCAGCTCGACGAGCACATTCACTGGATATGAAGGTTACGGACAGTTGAAAAGCAACAGATAAGAAAGCAAATGCACTGAATGAAGGTGATTACATAAAAACCAACAGTGTTTCTCAGTTCATCCTCGACCTCAAAGCACATTTGTTACCTTAAAAATGGGTCACATATATACCTTGAGTTTTTTGTTTTTGTTTTTTATAGTAAATTACTCCCAAAACCAGCAGGGCAGTTTAGGATTTAGCATTTTTTTCACACTTTTCTAGTGAGCCCCCCAACTGTGGCAGGGACGTTGACTCACATCCCTAAAGCGGCGTGTGATAACATCAAAGGTCATGTTCTGTCACTGCCACTGCCCCCGAGAGCAGTGACAAAAAAAAAAAAAACACAAACCTGTAAATTTCAAACAGAACAGACAGAAAGAAAGTCCTGCGCAGTACAGTGTTTGGTTTTCCTAATTAATGTCAATGAATTAAAAAAAATGAAGCTAAAAAGCAGCGTCTGTACATTAACAGTTGTGTCTACAGGCTGCTGGTTATCATACCAGTGTGAGCAGCAAAACACAGTGTTTGCATTTGATTTATTATCTTTAATTTACCCAGTACGGCTGCTGTTTGCAGTTTTACATTCAGGCAGTATAACACGGTTGCTTATAAACTGACCGTGGCACAGACGGCCCCACTGCAGCCGTTAAATTTTAAAACAGTTTTTTTTTTACGTTTCGTCGGCCACCTATACCAGGCTTAAATACTTTTTTTAAACCCACTGTCGCACACTGTATCACTCTCATGTCTTCAGAGTTAGTTTAGCAGAAGTGTCTAGAAATATTTCTCTTGATCTTAGTGACATGTGATGTGCTGTGGCGTTCAGTTCCTGCTGCCTGTTTTCCACTGTGTGTCCCATTCAATAGCTCATATTCTTATCACATCAGAGAAGTATCTTTGTTTATCGTGAACCTTTTATCATGAGCCTGGCATGTCTGTGCTCATATATCTTACATGTTTAGCAGTCAGACAGAGGTTCAAACAGCAGGTGTTGAAGGTAAAACGGCTGCTAGAAACTCAGAGAGAGAAAGAGACTTCCTTTCAGTTTTTCATTCTTTCAGTGTTGTGTGTCCTTGAGAGAGGTCATCATGATAGTCCGGAGGACAAAGAGGAAGAGATCCACTAGGCCAGTGACCTCATCCCAGGTACGCACCCCAGGGAATAGTAAACTAAGCCTCACTAGTTGACTCATGTCCCAAAGCAGGACATGATAACATCAGGGTTCATGTCTGAGCCTTTCAGTCTCCACCACAGCCCCCGGGAATTGTTCGAAAAACACACACCATAGTGCAGCATCTAGATGTTTTTTTTTTTTTTTAAGGTAAAAGCAGTGAAGGAGTTTCAAGACGAAAAAAATCAACTCTAGCTCAAATCAGCTCTAGCTGAGAAGCGGAATAAACCTGAATCGGTTCAATTGGACGAAACAAAACATGGATGTAGAAATAAATTAGCCTCTTAATTTCCTGACACACAAGTCATGTAGTGATGAACTCATTTGTAAACTAATTAACTATCACTTGACAGGAAATACATATGGAACAGATGAAAAAGTTAATATATTTAATAAAACAACACAACTGTCTACAGTCATACATACACATCGGTATACTAAATTGATATCGTTTACCACTTTTGCTTTCTTGCATGTTAGCATGCTAACTGTGGCCAAGTAGAACTTGAAGTGGTAGGAGGGAGTAGTAGTAGTTGTTTTAGCATGTATTAGGAGATAACACATTAAATAAATTGTGTTTGAAATCAAACCTGTAAAGATGGACGACAGGACACCACCCAAACTAAAGCTAAAACATATTGATCGCCCCCTGGTGTCTGGCTGCAAAACAGGTCATAACTTAAACCAAATTAAACTTTCCTCAAAGATGGCTACTGTCATGTAAGTGGTTCTTGCTAATGTATGTTCAAGTCTTTGTTTTTAGAGTAGTAATTTGATGTTATAAAAAAGTCTAAGACATGATGATTTACAGATGAGATTGACTCACTATTGATCTTCATTATCTTCAATATCACGACTACACTCTTCCTCATGCAGGATGAAGAATGAGGTTTAGATTAGTTTGAATCTCATTGCCCGTTCCTGTCAGAATATACTATATTTCCACTATTTCTCCTCCGCTTTCGCTGATTTGTGCAAATCAGAAGCTGTGATAAATATTTTCATTTTTTGAGAGCAAGGTGCTTCAAACATCTTGGTGTTGATCCGTTGTGGCATTTTTTCTGTCAGCACTGTAAACCGGACACATCCTGTTGAATGTGTGTGTGTGTGTGTGGCATTTGCATTCTGCAGAGGTGTTCGTTTTTAATCTTGAATCTCAGCGGTTGTTATGAATTTCATTTAACAAGAACATAAATGTCAAACTCAGAACCATAAAGCCCTGCAACTGGGATTTGTCACTGGTCCGAGGAAGATGGCGAGAATGTCACATGAAATGTTACTTTATCCCAAAGTGTGAACAACGGGTCTGTTGATTGTAATGTCACAGCGCACGCTTAAACCTCGTGACTGTGCATAAGAAGCCGGGACTGTGGCAAGATGAGGTTTTCATTAGCGTTCACTGAAAATCCCAGAAGTGTTGCAGGGCTGTCAGGCGTCACGCTGATTTGTTGAAGAGGACTTTAGTGGCAGAACACTCTGAACAGAATGAGGATACAGATGTGGGATTTAACAACTTAAAACAACACGAAACCTTTGTGGACCAGCTACATTGTGTTTTAAAAGAAGTCAAGTTTACATCAGCAGATGTCGGATAAGAGGCTGGCAGAGTTTAAAGAAACACTCATCCTCTCAGGAATCACCCCTACACTGCAAAGCTACATTTTTTTAAGTCATTTCATTCTTTTTTAGTTTTATATGTAGATTGTTGCATTTCCTGGCTAATAGTCTTTCTGTAAACCCGACAAAATAATGATGATTTACTTGCATATTAATTTTTTGGAATAAGGTTTTAATTGTGGGAAAAAGAAACCATAGAAACCATTGACTTATTACTAATGATGTCCATATCATTACTAACCTTATTAAAATCAGATCCGTTTATAATTGGTTAGAACATTTAGGTATTTATCTCCTAAAAGCAGCAGGTAAAACATGTTTGTTTTATACAATGTTGATGTTTTCAAGACACGTAGACAAATAAATGGATCATTATTCATTGAAAAATAGGTAAGGGAGAAAAATGCATGATGGGAACTTTATTTCATGTGTTTTTTTCAGCAGTCTGAGGCTGCAAGAAAGTTTTTAATGTCACACTTCACACGATGGTTGACAACCTGAGCTACATTGAAGCCGAGTGCGGCAGTTTCCTGGTAGAAAACAACGACAGCAGATTAGAGGACTCAGAGTCCAACTCGGATGTTTTCTGCTGAGCCACTAGCCGAGGCTCACAGGGTGAGAGATGAAGATTTCGCTGAGCAAGAGGCAGGTTTCGCCGCAAGCCAGAGATAAAGATTGACCTGATGCAACACTGGTACAGGGTCACTGCAACCTTTATTTCTCAGCCTCTTACACAGACAGAAACATGAAAAAAACAACAAAATATTTAAACTGAAACCTATTGGCTTTTAGTGTAAATAACTGCTGTTGCCCGAATGTTCATCAAAATTAAAGAAAAACATACAAAATATATTAATATGAGCTGAAGATAATGACAAATGGACATGTTTCCAGCTGTTTCCAGTTTCCAAGGCAACGGACATTATTTACCGTAAAGGCTAAAGCTTTATTCTCGCAGATGGTTCTCTCTCATGTTTCTGTCTGTGTCAAAGAGGAGTGGAACAGTTTTAGTGAAAATCTTTTGGAGAACATTTTAGAAAACCCTCAGGTTTTAGGAAGAGGTGACTCAGGTCTTAAATACTCAAATTTGAGGCATCTGAACCAGTTTATGTCACTGAAATGTTGATTTCATACAAAAGCTGTGTCTGAACATCAGATGCAGTCACAGAAGTGTCAGTGTGTGTGTTTACAGTGTGGTATTTGAAGTGATGTCAACGTTAATATGTGAATCAGTGGCAAAGAGACAAACATTTGGAAACAGCTATGGGAATCACAGGTTTCATTCATCTTGAAGGAAAAGAACCACTATTATCTTTTTATTTGAAGAAAACAGTTTGTTATAGTGACAGTGCGGACCCTTCACCTCACCAGCCTATTTTTATTTCGCCACTTTTTTAAATCACCTGTTGTCACAGAAAATCACTTTAATTTTTGAAGCTGTTTTTGAAAAGTATTTTTTGAAGTTTTGTTGTGTTGTGAAGCTTGGACGAGGTGATGATATTTATGTTCACACAACAGCTGTTAACAGTGTGTTTTCCATTACCTGGTTCAGATAAACACTGTTTTGTTAAACGTAACTTCTATAGTGATTTCCAAACCATCCAGCGAACAGTTGTAAACAAAACTGCTTCAATAGAAATCTTCTTTATATAAAGATTCAAAATATAAAGATATATATCATATATTACATCACATCTTATTTCTAGTTCACCGACACTCATTTTTACGTTTTATGCAGCTTGATTCAGCTGTGGATGAAAGTGGATGAAACACAAAAAATATTTGAGCTATTTTAATGATGCAATGCTAAATTGTGCCTTGTTGTCTGTGACGATGTGGAGCATTTTACCCCCTTGGCCGACACATCACAGTTTTCATGAGAATTCCTACATATAGTCACCGACACAAGCCAGTGTTATCAGGAAATCACATCTTTTACATTTTTTGATTTTGATTTATTGTGAATTTTCAATTTTAATGTCGATCTGTTAAAATATACTGCATTAGTTGTGTCAGTTCAGAACATCTACTACACATTATACTACCAATGTAATAAGTTGTATAGTTTGATTTATTTGTTACAGCTCCAACAAAACCAATTTTTAGCTTAAGCCGGTATTATACAAGTGATTAATTGAATTGAATTGGCCAGATGGTGTTTAAGATACCAGTGTGGACTTTGATTAAAAGTAAAGTGACAGTCTGTGGAGTAGATGGAGAGGTAGATACTGTTAGATGGAGCGATGGATAGATAACTACGTGTTCTCAGGTTATAATGCCTTTGTCTGGTCTTATTAATTTCTGCATGGGGGCTGAGAGGACACAAACCTCTCCTCTCTGTACTTCTGAGAGTTTCAATTAAGTCTGCGGGGCGAGGAGGCTTGAGAGCCAGCTGCCGCGTAATGAGCACGGATCACTGAGGTCGGCGCCTGTGACAGGTGACAGGAAGCTGGTTGGTGGAAGCCGGATGTTGATGGTCAGGTTGGCGCCGTCTTACCGTGGCCTGCTGCTTTTCCGCTCTCTCGTTCGCCTCATCCAGCTGCTTCTGCAAGGCTGCCTGGAGGGACTTCATCTCCTCTCTGTCGAGAGAGAGGGAAGTGAGAAACAGCCTGTTAGCACATCCTCCTCACACCCCTGAGAGGCTGACACTGCCGCCACCGAACGCTCTTCTTAAATATACTTCAGTTGAGAGTCGCTTTGCACAGAGCCTGATTTGTGCTAGGCAATTTTCAGTCTATTGTCTTTTAACAAGTTGACGCCTGTTGGAGGAAGAAAAATAGCAACATTTTGCACGTGTTGTTATCTGTTATATTGGCTTAAATGAAGTTCGTCCCCATTTGTGAACAGTTGGATAAATGTTTGGAGCGTGCAAAAACAACAAAAAAAAAAAAAAAAAAAAAGAAAAGAAAAAAGAAAGCTGACCGTATATAAAGACGTGCTTCCACTTCCTTCCACTGCACGAACACGAAGCCATAATATCCATCCAACATCAAGTTAAGCTATGATATCATTAGTCATTCATGACGCCATTAACAAGTAATTAATCAAACTCATCAGAAATATGAATTTCTCTGATGTATATTTAATTCTCTCTTTAATGGTGATTTTTATACTGTTTTTATATACAGTCTATGTAATGAACGGCTGTTTAGTAAATATTGATTTAGGAACTTGTCAACAAATATGCAAAGTAAATACAGTTTCATTTACTGGATCTTGTCATGAATTGTATTTATGACAACATTTGCTCTTTATTCAATCAGTAAGAGCTGATTGAGATGATGAGGAGGTAAACTGCTCTTCTACATGTCTCAAAACTTGTTTAAACTTTCACACATTTAAATAAATGTATCTTGCTGTCACATTGTTTTTCCTCTGATACGTGAAAACGTTTGACTTTTTGCATTAATTTTCCAAACCTCAAACACACACACACACACACACACATACAATCTTACATTTATTTATGTTTTATGTTGCTGCCACTTTCCTTCACATGTACAGAGAAAATGCTCCAGTTAACACACACAGACACTTATCATCAATATAAAAAGGAAATATGATTCTAGGTCAATCAAAATATATGTAAAAAAAATACAGTGTGCAATATTCATCATGTAGTATTATGTAGTAGCCGGGCTGCTCCATCTAGATTTTATGCATGCTGTGTGAAGACTGAAGCTGCGTTCACTATGTATTTAACATAAATGTTAATTCATTAAGATGCACGGTGTATTTCAGCAGCATTTGATGCTCCTGTGCACAGATAACAGCAACGCACACTGAATTATGAATCAAGTGAGCGGGTGTGATGTGGGTCAGCGGTTTCAGCAGCGCTTGTAGAAGTCACATCATGAAGCGACCCGTTTAAATTAGAGGCAACAGTCTGTTTACTGTTTCCGAGCCGTGGCTGTAAGTTTAAAAGTATATGACGCGGTCACAGGCGAGCGGCGGTGCAGTCAAGCAGCGGTGTCTTTTACAGCGACACAGCAACACTTTGTGTTTGTATGGAAAAGGATCTCAGTGCTTCAGCGGCTGTATATGTGATATTTTAAAAGCCAGCGGTCTTGTCTCTTGGCATGAGCTCAGCCTAGCAAACATTTTTCTTCACAGTGACCAACCAAGCACCAACACCACCAACACCACTGCTGTTACTGCTGCTGCTGTAGCATTTCATTTCAATTCCCATCTCCTGTGTTCAACACTTAGAGCCATTTTTGTACAAACAAGATCAGAACTACTGCCTTTTCTGACAGCAGAGGGGCACAGTAACATAAAATGCAGCAGATTTAATTGTTGGCATGTTGAAACTTAAAAACATACCGTTTTCCTACCGTCTCTACCTGGTGTGTTCTGGTGGCAATTTTTTTTTTTTTTTTTTTGCTACATTGCAGTTTGTTGCAAAATTATTTTCAGAAAGCAATCAAATTGCTGTTAAGAGTTGTCAAAAATAAATGACTTGCAATGAATCACCTGTCTGCATCCACCATGATGGAGTCAGTTGGTAATCACACTTGGCAGATGTGGAACCCCAAACTTGGATTAATAACACTTTGTAAAGAAAAATAGAAAAGTAGCTCACAAATACTAGGTAGGCAACACTGACCAAGCTGCCGCTTTATGCTTTTATTTGTTTTGCTTTTAGCTTGATGACATGAGAGAGCTGCCATGCACTTGGTGATAGTCTATTGATTGGCCATCAAGACACTGCACACAGGACATTGGACTTCAATCAGCCTGACATTTCAGAGAGCACAGAGGCCGCAAATGACTACTAATCATTAACAGTCTCATTATACACAACATTAATCAGACAATCCTAACTGCTAAAGCACTTTGGGTAAACACTTTTCCAGCTTGCTTCCAAAAAATAAGAAGAAAAAAGAAAGAGATAAAGCGGTAAATCACAAACACGTCAAGAAGACAGGCCTGTTATTTCCAAACATACAGGAAAAGAATTTATCAATGGATTGTGCTTCGTCCACCTGTGTGTGTGTCTACTGCCATGTACAAAATAAACTGGGCAACACATTTGAATAACCAGCATCAATAACAGCAAATGAGTTATTATTCAAAGGCCGTGGAAGCGTATTTTGTCCATCAGCTTCTTGCCTGGAGCGATTTGATCCAATATGAGGACACAATTTTCTTTCCAAGATAGAACAGTTGAGGTTATTTCATGCTGGAGATTTTTCTTTCTTTTTTCCTGCTTCACTCCTCTCAGTAGCTTGAAGCAGGACTCAGTTGGATGAAGGTGACATGATGGATGTGGGCTTAGCAGGTCACTGTCAATCAAATCTGATCAAAACACACCCACACAGTCCTGATGAAACAGCTTTTTTTGTTTGTTTTTTACTTTGATCGTTACTTATTCACTGATTACTTAAATATTAGTAGTGATCTGGAGTAGTAGCAAGTAAGTTTCCTGCATATGGCTGGGTTTGGATGATCATGTTAGTCATTATATTGGAAACTCTCTAAAGAGACACTGTAGACAGTATAGTAACTGTGAATAAGTGTTATTGTAGCTAAAACCCAAACATCCAAGATGGTCGACCAAATCTAAGCCAAGCACCTCAGAGACTTCTGTGCAGTGCTTCAATAGAATAAGAGACAGATAAAGAAAAAAAATAGTGTTAAAAACTAGAATCTAGGAAACAATATTATTGTTACAATTATTATTATTGTTTCTCAAATATCAAATTAATGAAGAAATCATCCAACACTGGTTATAATTTAGGTATAAATCATATTAAAACTTTCTGTGCATTTTCTCAGTAAAACAGCCCACATCTGTGAGGGTTGTCTTTTCAGTGTGTTTGTGAGAAAAAAAATATTATTAACAATATTAAATTATTATTATAAAATGATTAAATGAAATCATTCTAATTCATTCTATTTGTTTGTTGCCACCATATATTGTATGCCACAGACCAACAAGATGCAGATCAAATGTGAGTGTAAATGGTGAATGTCTCTTTAAGTCAGCACTGTGAAAATTTGGTGTACCCCATCCTCACCAACAGTCAGCTGTGATTGGCTTATGAATTATCAGATAATGGCTGATTATTATTATTATGTTAAAAACAGTTAAACATCATTTGATCATGTGCTGTTCACCAAAGTGAACATTTAAACAACATAATTCGAAACCTTATTAATCTCTAATGAAGACTAAAAGTAAGACAATCTGTCGCTGCTGTGGAGAGGAGGCCCCTCAGAGGTGCGACATGGATCAGTGCACAGTTAAAAATACTTTGTTGTTAAATCGGTGAAGAAAACACTACACCACAGTTACTGAGTCCAAGTCTGACTAACCCTGGATCTGAAAGCTGATTGATACAAACTGCAAACTGTGTTAGCAGTTGCCTCATCACTATAATCTTTAGCTTCCACCAGCTGTCACGGGCAAACATGGCTGAATTTTAATCTCACTGATTGTGTGAGTTGTTGTTTTATTTTTTTAATGCACCTTTGAAGTTGTATTTAACATCTGTCCTGAAGTTTTTTTTTTTTTCTGTATCCAGGTTTTCTTCACTGAAGAAGCACATATTTTCTAACACAGCTGGTTAATCTGTTGGGCTGTCGATTCAGGAATATGTAATGGTGTCTTTAGAGAAACTCAGCCATTATTGATGGTTATTCTAAATCTCTAAAACATAACAGCACAGTATCAGTGCTGTTGGCTCATATGTAAGTCATCCATGATGCATCACTTTACCTCTGTTTGTGGCTGAGCTCCAGGATCCTCTGCACATCCTTCTTGGCCACTGAGTCATCACTTTTCAGCGACTAAAATAAAAACAGGAGACAACTCTGTTGACAATTGCATGACAATTGCCACAATGATGATGATTTCAAAACACCCGACAACAAACAACAGACAGGAAATGTACTGTTTATATTTCATTTTAACTGCACGGGAAATGTTTATGTGAATGTTCCTTCGATGAGTAAAGCTCCAGGACGGTAGAATAATTATGGTGAATATTCTAAAATGATAAGACAGATATAAAATACTGTTGATGTCCCCAAAATGTATAGAGCCTATAACAATGTGGTGATGAATGACTTCTAAAATTCCTAACGAGGGCACAGAGCAGCCACACACATCGGCTCCTCCAGCGCCTGAGCACCTGCCTGATGGGTAATTATGGATTAGTCGAGTCAGGTTTGCCCTACAAGTCGTGGATGTGGATATTATATTTATTATTATTGTTATTTTGTGAGCTGGGCAGAACATCCCAGACAGAAATCATCAAGTCAAAGGAGGTAGAGATAAGAGTTTCTCCTTAAATTGTGATTGAAGTTGATATCTGTGGCAACAAACACCACATTTTAATGAAGCTTGTCTCCTTCCGTCACATAGGAGATGTTTCTCCTTCTCCTCCTCAGCCCCTGATTTCACTTCATTCACATTTATGTTGAAGAGGAAGAAGAAGAGGATCCAACTGCTCTTGACAACAAAGAAAATGTATATTAACTTCAGATGAGCCAGTGCTGAGTTGAACAGCTTGAAATTGTCTGCAGTGTCTCTTTGGAGATATCCTCTTGAATTCAATGATTCGCATAATCTGTCATAGAGCAATGAGTCAAATGGCCAATTTTCTACTCTTCCCTTTGTTATTGTCCACAAAAAAGGCAATAAGAGCTCAGGCCGCGAATCTTTTAACAAGCTTTGTTTTGTCAACTGAAAACAGTTTAACATCTGAATGCCAGAGAACTTTTACACAGTGTGTCCTTTTCCCAACACACAGAACTGAGCTGAGGAGCTGTGGGCTATAATTTAATTACATATCACAATATTATACTGTAGAACACAGTAATAAACATTATTTATCAGATTTTGGTGAAGTGACTGTTAGTGTCATGTTTAAATCAATCAAATTCAATAAGACAAATATATACATGAATTAAAAGATCACATAGCTAATCTGGATGGCTTTACTTTGGCCTCCAGTTTTACTGTAAGGAACCTTGGAGTAATCTTTGATCAGGACATATCATTTGTTTCTCATATTAGACAAGTCTCTAGGACAGCTTTTTCCATCTATGCAATCTTGCAAAAATCTGAAACATCCTGTCTAAAAAGGATGCTAAAAAGTTAATTCATGCATGCGTTACTTCTAGACTGGACTACTCTAACTCTCTACTATCAGGGTGTTTGAGTAACTCCATCAAATACCGTCAGTTAATCCAGAATGCTGCAGTACTGACAGGAAGTAGGACCAGAGATCATATTTCTCCTGTACTGGCTGCTCTTCATTGGCTTCCTGTCAAAGCTAGAATAGAATTCAAAATCCTTCTGCTTGCCTATAAAACCCTTAATGATCAGGCTCCATCATACCTTGGTTCCTAGAGTCTCTAAGACCAGAATGGGAGGTAGAACCTTCAGTTATCAGGCTCCTCTCTTATGGAACCAGCTCCCAGTTTGTGTCCGGGAGGCAGACACCCTTTCTACATTTAAGGTTAGACTAAAAACTTTCCTTTATGATAAAGCTCATCTCTGTCTCTACCTAACACTTCATGTCTTTATATCAATATATTACATATTATTAACACTCATCTGCAGTTGTGTCCGCCCCGTCCCTTTCTCTTTTCCAGGTAGCTTTGACTCCAGAGCAGTTGGATTCAAATTCTTCACTACTGATGACACCATCATCATCACCATTATTATTATTATTATTATTGTAATGATAATTGATAATAATCCCTTTTTTCTTCCTCCCCCTCTCCCTCACCCTCCCCCCTTCCCTTTCCGAGGCAAATGACCGTCCACTCTGAGTCTGGTTCTATTGGAGGTTTCTTCTTGCTAAAAGGGAGTTTTTTCCTGCATTGTCACCAAGCGCTTGCTCATTGTGGAAATGTTGGGTTTTTGTTCAGTTTTTAGAGTTATGACAACATGGGTTGAACCTGAGGGAGATACACCTCCTCACTCAGCAGATTTATTGATGAGCATCAGCTTAACATCTAATTAATAACTGGCAACATGAACATAAGAACTTGATTATTTATACAAATTGTTTTCAAGCTGTTTTTCCTTACATTTAAAGGTGACAGATAATGACTGAACAGGGTTTTGATCCTTGTTCTGTGATGTGACATAGACACAAGAACTCAGAGCCTGCTACCACAGTCAGTACAGACACGTGACAGTGTCAGACTAAGTGACAATGGGGCTCACAGCTGGACATGATACTGATCTTTATCATGTATTATAAGAAGAAACAACGGTGACTTCATTTAACATCTGTTAAAGAACCATTAACAGTAACACCAAGTGTTTCTGAAGAATTTTCACTCTAAACAAAGTGCATGCTGGGAATTTCTCTGATGAAGTTTTTTTCTAGACTGAAATATATTCAATTCATTAAATTTCCTCAGCTTGAATTTCTGTTATTTTAATGAGCAAACAAAGAAAGTCGAGACACTGTAAACTGCAGTAATTAACACTGTTATTATTTCACACAGAATTATGTTTACAATCCAAAAACTTGCATTTTAAACCCCAAAACAATGCGATTATAATCAATTTAATCAACGGGTGATAAAAGGTCTCTGGACTTTTTACAGTGTGGTAAATTCCTGAGTGCTTTCACCAACTCAATTACTTTGTACCATAAAGTAAACCATTTAATTTCACACCAAACTTGGCTCAGCGGTAACAAATTGTAAAATGCACCATAAACACTCACTGTTATAAACTGAAAATCTCCAAAAGTGAAGATTTGGTCAAATTTACAGATTTTTCATGCTTTTGTAAAAAATGACTTAGGAAAATGTTCATTGACTGCTACTGTGCTGTTATTATACTACTGCTGCTCTCACTGTGTAAAAGAAAAGAAAAATTAGTAATATAAAGGGCTGTAGTGTGTAAGATCACTGACAAATCCCCCTGAAGTTATACGACATTGAATTTAAATAACAAAACAGCTACTTTATCTTCTGTGTAAATGGCTTGCGGTTATTTTTCCAAATAAAACCCAAATGCCCACAGTTCAGAGCAGGGCATCAGACCTCCTATTCTTGTACTAACTACTTTGCAAAGATCTGCACCCGGGAGCCAGTGCCAAGAATAACTTCCCTGCCACGCAAACTTTAATTATTAGTGGCGCTGACCTGCATCTATAGGGCAACTCGTTAAAACTGTAAACACTTGCTCCATCAAATTTTTCCATAAATACTAAACACTTCTCCCTGTTGACTTGATTCTCTTTTTAAGTTGATGGGTTTTATGTAGATGATGTTTCCCCTCCCCTTTGCCTCAGGACCAGATTTGTTCCACAGCACATGATTCCAAATCGAACCCAACCTCTGCTCTGCCCTACGTGTTGGTGCAGGAGCCCCCAGGGCAAAGATAGATGCCAACCTTCCTGGCCCCCGGAGTGAACAGACATCAAAGCCTGCCCTGGGGATGATGGTGGCCTGACTACACGGGACATTGCTCACAAACACACAAAAAGCAGAAAATGAGTTGATAACATTTGTTTGTATTATTGATTTTATGACATTTTTAGTGGCTCACAAAAAGTGGCTGGAGCCCCCACACCCCCTCAAAACAAAAAAAGAAAAAAACAAACAATATATATATATATATATATAACACAACACTGTGCAAAGAGGAAACTATTATCTCCACTACACAGAAAACATTGGGAGATGTGGCACTTGAGGTCTAAATGTCCAAGAGGGAGCAATGTTTTGGGACATCAGCAGTTGTGTTTGCTAATGTGACTGAAAAGCACTAAATGATTAAAATATCTGAATGTATAATTGAGCTTCTGTTCGCTTCTTGTTATTGCCAAGATCTGTAATGAAGCTGACCTAAACTGACTGGTGGGAAGTGGATGTGTTGTATCCGGCACCGAGATAATTGTGTTTTGTGAAATGCTCACAGAATTTTAATATCTACAATATAATAAGGTGCGTTAGTTCATAGAACATCCAAAAGCAGTAGTTTGGCAGAACAAACTGGCACCTACCTTTGCAACTGGGAAAATAATCCTCATTATTATCCACCTTATATTGTTTTATGAAGCCATTTTATTTGTACTTAATGCAAAATCCTCCTCACTGTTCTCACCTCTTTAGTGGACATGTCCATATAAAGCAGGGATCAAGTTTATACAAACAGGCCTTTAAATGACAAAACATTGCATTTTTAAACACTGAAAAAACAAAAAAACCTCACAAGAGTTTGTTTACGTTTTGGTTTTAAAAGATCTGTTTCCATTCTTTCAGAATAAATCAGCTCCAATAATTAGGGAGGATTATTATTAAAGAAAACAGGAGCTAATTACAACTTTGATTTCTGTAGTTCAGGCTTTCAGTTGTGATAACATTGTTTTCTCCAAAGCAACGTACGACAAACCGTGGTGGTCAGACTATTGTACTGGTTGTGAACCAGTTGGCAGCAGTTTGATAAAACAGGAAGAAAATGAGCAGATCCACTACAACACTAATTCATTTTATCACAGGAAGTTGAGCAAAACTCCTGGTTTGTAAACCAAGGAAATTTTTAACAACATGGGGAACAAGGATTAAATGTTGCTACCCTCACTAGTCAGATAAAGTAATTATTAACATGTCCCTGCATAAATGTCTGGATGTTATTAAGCAGCAAGGTAGAAAGATGTTGGACTGTGAGGAATGCAAATGTGTCCTTATTTATCCACAGTTGTTGAGATCCTGATTAAAAGCTTAAAATACACAGACATAACATGTGAAGTGCCCTTGAAATATGTAAATTTAACTAACCTGGGGCCTGTTTCCCCTTCAGATCTATTTTCAGGGACGTTATTTTGTCGTGTATAATCTTATCATAGGCAACAAAAGAACAACTCGAGTTCTAATAAAACCGTAGCACATCATTGAAAAACTGCACTGCTGACAATAGGAGATGCTTGTCTGTGATGTTGTGTGTTGACAAAGGTACTTTTACCTATTGAGGTTATTTTTCCAGTGCATTGATGATTTTCCCCAACTTATTTTACAATCTTACAAGGAGTTCCTCATTAAACAGAATACTGATGATGATTAGAGTCAAAGTCTTTGAAAATTGGAAGGAGCAAAGTTTACATTTTTTCAGTCTACAGCCCCGTCAACCTCTCCTCTTTTATGTTTTCTTTTCCCTGCTTCAGTAAAGCTCTTTGTAACCGCTGCTTTCATTAGTGCCAGAGAAAAAATTTGCTTACTCGCATACTAATTGATCTGCATTTCTAACTGTGCTTTGCTTATTCAGCAGCTGCATTTTCCAGTAGCACATCACAAGCGTAACAATGGGTGGGCTCACTAAATTGAAAAACATTTCCACATTAATATTTAACAACAGCGAGTTGCTACACAGCAGACTGATTGAAAAATAAGCGTTATGAGTCATGGGTTCCCCAGTTCCCCAGTCATCAAGATGGCTGGGGCAAACGGAGCCTGGAATATTACTCCCGGCCCAGGACTCACAGTCAACTAAAGCCTTGTAACGTTGCTGCGTCTTTCAAAGAGAAACAGTACAATTCCAAACCTGAAGGTTGCCTTTTATGTTGTCCAGCTCCTTTGATGTCTTGGAGAGTTGGTGCAAGATGCTGCTTCGCTCACTGAAGACTTCCTTCAGCTTCTTTTCCAGCCCGTCATAGCTTTGTCTGTCGAGAGAGAACAAGAGAGGGAGATTTTCACTATTAAACGGCTGCCAGTGGCCAACAGAATTCACTCTTTATTGGCACCCTTTGGGAGGAAGAGGTGTTTTAAACTGGATTAAAAGCACAGTCGTTAAAGCTAAAGGGTAGAGCAATAGGGGAGAAAACTAATATCTACTCAGCACAGTCCCCGGATGAATAAAGAGAGAGAGAAAGTGAGAGAGAGAAGAAAAATCGTCCATTCCTTTCAATCAACCAATTTAGTGAAGACTCGTTTTACAGAGATAGGCCTTTTGATCAGAGGTGAGCCCCTGCATTTCATTTAAATATTCATGGAGTCAGGCCAATTATGAAGGGAAAAATTCTACAGGGCACATTTGTGAATTCCTGTTTTTCTCTTTGCAAAACTGAACTCCACTTGAATGGTACTGCAGAGGCGTTCTCCTCATTTATTTTACTGAACTTCCAGGGAGGGAAATGTTGCTTCACAGCATGTTTGCATGAACTATAGACACAATAAAGGTTTTGTTTTTATTAAATGAAGAAGAGTAACCCTGACTGAGAGATGTACTTAAGAACTGGGTACAATAAGATCCTGTGTACCATATGTGAACAGGCACAGGGGGAGAAAAGCTCAGCTGCTGGATGACCCAACACATTTGGCCTCTGGCTGCTTCTTATTTTATGTATTTTTATACCCATTTAATCAACAGGATAAGTCTTGCAACTTAAATGTTCCCTGTTGCTACCTGACACAAATCTAAAAACCGAAAAATCTATTTTTCATTTAATCTAACATCCTTGTTTACCAATTCAAGGACAGACAACAACTCTTCTGGGAGGTATTTAAAATCCGAACATGGTTACCTTGCTAATAAAAAGAGCCTAGAGGCTCTTAAATTTCCCTCGAAGCCTGTGAATTTGATTAGTTTGATGACCCCAGAAGTCTAATTGTTGTATCTTGTAATTGTTTATAATGGCGATCCCCAAAAAACCACCCACCTATCTCCTCTGCAGAGAGCAGTCAACCGAAATGTGAAAAGGAAAAGGTCAAGTGCCGTAATGTAGTCTTAATTATAGAACTGGAGCCACCTCACGTCAAGGTACAGAGCTATTTTTTCCGCCTGGACAAGGTGTGATTATCAGCAGACAAATTGAGGTCAGTGAGCAAAATGGCATTGGCTTCCTGGCGTGATCCTCAGCTGCCCCGCTCTGCTCTGGCCATCGCTTTGCAACATGGCTAATGTCGGAAAAAAAAAATTTGATTCAAGAGCAAAATTATACTCTATATTGGCAAAACAAACCAAGTCTGACAAATGCTGCAGGAGGCATTGTACTGTTGTCTGAAAATAAATCTACACATTGAAGCCACAGTGTTCAATTCAAATACAATGTAGATTTCAACTCAAGTTATTTAAAAGAAATCCACAGACAATGAACAGTTTTAATATACAGTAGTTCCAACTTTGGTCAACCATCCCAAAAGAATTCTTCAGCTCTTGAAAATTTTAACCATAGTTATTCTACCATGATCCTCAAAAAAAAAAAAAAAAAAAAAACACTTTATGAGATAATAAGTTCATATGTAATAAAAATAAAGCACAGAATGTTGACACCAGGGTTCAGGATTCAAGTCTGGCTAAGTAGACGTAACCATAACAATGTTAATCCTGCCTCAGTTGCCGCAGGTGGATATTATTGTAGGAGAAAACAAAATATGCCGTCAGAGAAGGTTTTGCTTAAATGTTGCGTGTAAACATTTTGGCAAAATGTCAGACACTTTGATAAAAAAAAAAAAAAAAAAAAATTAGCACAGATGTATAATTTTGAAGTTTCATGAAGAGGTAAACCCGATCGAGGCTACGCAGAAAAAATACAGCCACAAGTTTGGCACACATCAACACAGCTTGTTAAACACATCTTTGCTTTTTTCCCTTCCAAAACCAAACTCAGAAGATCAAAACGATTCTTTCTGCTTACTCCATTATGTAATCAGAAACTCCAAATGACAACAACAGCTTCAAGCAAAGCATATGCACTTGATATAGTTGAATAAGTTTTTGCTAAGTGCTGACAGAGTGGCAGACAGACACTAAATGTATCACTGAGCTCCTCTTTTACATGAATCACTTACAAAACCTGGTCGTCCATAAATTCAACAATCCATTCATCCATTTTAAGCTTCTTATAAAGGTTTGGGTCATGGTCCAGATGTCCAGAAATGTTCCCAGGGTAGACGAGATTTAGACTAATCAGCCATTAAAACCACTTGCATTATATTGTGGAGGTCAATATTGCCCTGCCAAAACAGTTCTGACCCAACAGCTTTGACTCATCCTTAAGACCCGTGAGTTTTTTTGAGGGGGGGGGTCTTGTGGTGTCTGGCACTGGGACACTGGCAGCTGATTCCTCTGGTCCTATGGGTTGTGGGGCCAGGCCTCCATGGATCTGGCTGATACAGGCACATCCAATAGATGCTCGGCCCACTGGGACCTGGGTAGTTTGAAGGCATCTACCATCTAATGTTGTAGCTGTACGTGTAAAACGGGTCTGCCCCCTCAGATCTCTTACCAGTTGGCTGTCCTTGGAAAACCTCCACTGGCAGATACCTAGGAGGCATCCTGATCAGTTGCCTGAACCACCTCAAATGGAGTCCCTTCAATGCAAAGGAGCAGCCACGTCACTCCAATTTCCTTGCCCTATCTCATCCTTAGAGATAGGGCAAGGAACTGCCCTGCAACCTGCTGAGAAAACTAATTTCATGGCCTTTGTATTCACAATCTAATTCATTCAGTCACTACCCAAAGCTCATGACCCATCAGTCCAGAGGAAAAAGAAAAAACAGAAAAATAATGCTAGATGGAGCCGAGTTCTGTCATGTTATTGTGAATGTACAGCTCCTGTTCCAGACTAGGCTGCCCTCCAAAAAACCCTGCACCCGCCATGTCAGAGATCCCATCAGCACATCACACACAATAACACATAAATCACTGATAGAAAAGCAACACCTGGGAAATAAATAAATAACACAGCATACTGAATTCCACACATGACTTGCCACCATATGGTATTGGCGGGAAATTTATTGCAGGTTCACGCACAAGGGAAAAGATGGGGTGAGAGATTCCTCCCTGTCTGCCACATTATTCATTACCCTGTGGAATAGGGCCTTGGTGTATCACATGGAACAAATAAGACCCATAATTTCAATTCCACAGACACAGCAACATGTATATCGCAAGGTTTTTAGATAGTCTGGATGTTCTTTTCCACACAATCCCAATGTAAATTGCTCATTACAACAAACAAATGGTAACAGCTGCATGATTGTACCATGACCTCCTCCAAGAGTTCAGTGTTCTAGCAACCCCCAACCCCCTGAACAAAGATCCCCCTTTCTTGAGGCGAACAAGCAAAGATAATGACGAACCGAATGCCTGACAAAACTGGCTTATGATCAGAAATGGCACCACCCGGCTCCATGGCCGCGGTGATGAGATAATGAAATCTTTCATTTCAGACATCTGTGGTTTGAAATCAGACCCTCGCTCTCTTCAGGAGAAACTCATCAAACTCCCCAGACTGAAGAGCACGCATCATTTATTGGATCCGATTATTGAGGACAAATATTTCTTTACCCTTGGAGTCACGGCGGGTCAATCTTGAGTTATACGAGGCCGACCCTGCAGTATGAAATAGAAGTGCTGAGGCCAAAGGAAACGTCACTGAACACCACAGTCAACATCCAAGCCACAGCTCAATAAAGGCAGACGAGGCTGTGTCATCCAGCCTCACAGAGAGAGCTGCACAAGCTCATGTTTCCTCTGTTGACAAGTGCTGGGCCTGTAAATACTATCACAGAAAAGGCACAATGAGACATAAATGCAGCTTTTTCTGGACAAACTTACAACTACTCAGTCCCCCTCTACTTTCTGCTGCAGAATATGTCTGCCACATTACTCCTGGAGCCTCTTCTGCGCTCTGACAGAGACAGAATCTAAAAATCACCAGATTAAGTCTTATGACAGCTCAGCACACACTGAAGGTCAGAGCTTGATGATGTGCCTTTGCATAAAATGTTTCTTTTAGTGCCCACACAGCGTCACAGACGTCATCCTTTTTGTCACAACATTAACTAAAATATATTTCTCAGGATAAAATTTCATTATATGGTAAAGCAGAAAGTATAACAGTAACAACCCTGCAGCTCAGATTAGAGGATTGGAGGTGAAGATGAGGTGAGGAGAGCAGAGAGCAGACCATAATAAACCCACTTTCATGAAAATGCTCAGGGGGGGTATTAGTTAATGTTCAATCTATTCCGAGCACCCACTGAAGTAGCAGTAATATCTTTCTGCACACATCTACCTCAACACTCAGGGAATGATTGTCTGATGTAGCTTATTGTAAACTGTTGTGCTGCTACATCCAGTTTTCATCTTTATTTATTTATTTCTCCATTCCCTTTTGTGTGTTGTAATACTTTTTATTTGCTGTTTACGAGGGTATGGAATTGGGAAATCTATTGTCTAACTGAGACGTTTTTGTTTTTTCTTCTTTTTTTTCTGTTGATCCAAAAAAAAAAAAAAAAAAAAAAAACATGATTAATAAAAAGGGATTTTTACAGCGATCACCAAAGTACAAGATAACACTTGGCCGCTGAGTACATCACCATCTTCTGCTTAGCAATTAGCTGCAGTAAAATCATCAGAGGAGCTGCGTGCGTTAGCAGGTTGAGTAACCCTAATGTCTCCTACCTCCTCCTCTACGTGAACCCTCGCTATTTTTGGACAATTTGCAGGAGACAGTCTACCGATTCAGACAAGGACAAATTAAAGGATTCCCTTGGGCCCCAGTCTCTTTGGAGACGGCCCCTCCGCTACCACAGCTGTTATTTTTAATACCCAGCCGCAGCTGGATATCAAAGTTCCTTCCACATGTCAACTTCACACACATGCCAAGTTAAACACACAGATGTGCATGTGTTGTTTTTAAATAACTGCAGGTCAAATCTATGTGAAGCACTGCCGTTCACATATCATTTTCATGGGTTTTGTACTTTCAAGATGTATTACTGACATATTACTACATACATCATCTAAAATGTCAAGCATGTTTTTTAGCCAACTCAGCCAACTAAACTTCACATTTAGCTTTCATGTCTGCATCTTCACCTGTATTTATTTTAGAAAACAACCTCATTGCCACAGGTATGCACCATGACAGTGAGGCAACATCTGCCGGACAACGACACTCATATGTATCATAAGCACCATCAACAACCGTCATCTTTTTCTATAATCAACGTCTCATCCAAGCTGAAATGATTTTCTTCTTTATATTTCATGTGCGGACATCTGCATTTGTCAGAGGAGACATTCAGCATCAAAGGGTATTTGTCACGTTTTATGCAAGTTGCATCATTTTAATGATGCAACTTGCCAGCAGAAATTATAGAAGATATTAGATATGAGATATTATGTTTGATACGTTATTTAGTTAAAATAAATAGGTGCTGCTTGACAGGGTCAACTAAGGCCTGGTTACACCCAGAATGCAAATGGGGCTTTTGACTTATCTGTACTGTTGGTACTATCAGCTGTATTTCACGAAATACCGACACACCAACAGAAACATTATCAACCATTAGTTACCACACCTGGTATTTCTGTAAAAGCCTCATTAAACTGAAAATAAACTGCTTGTTGTTCTATTGTTTTTTTTTTTTTTTTTTTTTCTCAATATGAAGCAAAAGGTACGAGTTATCTGGACCCTCATCACTGCACAATCAAAATTGTATTATTATGAAGTGTTATTGTGTGTTGTGTTATTACATTAACACGTAGTGAAAGTGCAGAGAAAAGGTTACGTCAGTGTTCATCAAAGGGACTCACTGACCATTTCTTAGAAGTCCTGGACTGGAAGCGAGTGTAGCGACACACTAACACACCATGCCGTGTCCGAGTTAAATATTTGATTTTTTACAAGACAGCAGTCACAGAAACCAAATGGCCACTAAGCATAAAAGAAGTTTATTTGCTGTCATGCAGATTATAGGCAGACAGCCTCCAATTTCAGGCTGGATTAATTATGCCATTAAGAGGAGGGGGGGCAAATAAACAGTTTTAATAAGGGGGATAGCCCAAGGCCTGTCAGAGAATTAATATATTCCTCTAGCAGAGCATGACCACCATCCCAACATCTGCAGCAAAAGTCAGCCATGTTTACCAACTGTTGTGCAAACATCACAGGCAGCAGGGAATATTAATTGCAGGGATGTCATAAGATGTCTAACACTAAATCTTCTTTAATTGTTTAGTTGGGGGGTGTGATGAAACAGTTGGTGATGAGGAAGCCAATTGTGTTTTTGTCAGTTAATGTCAAAGTAACAAACGGATTGTGAATGCCACATTACCTCAGGAATGTATATATGCAGCAAAATACATCAGAACATACAAACAACACGTTGAAATATTTACATTAAATGTCTCAGCGACAAAATTAATACGAGAGACAGTCGTCAACAAACACAACATAATTCATGAGCCCATTGCTCCACTCCACCATGCTGGGTAACCTAGGAAACTACAGAAGCTGCTGTTTCCATTGATAGCAAACATTATGTAGTCTGTGCTAACCACCTCATGTTGGTCCCTGCGCAAAAATGCATCCAAACTTCATCATATGTCTCAAAGTTCAATCAAAGCAGCTAATATTGTTGCTTTGCCCTTTTGTGATCATTTTGAGCCCAAAGGGATTTTGCTTTGAATCCCTCTCATAGGACAGATTCATATCTCCCATGTCTCGACTTCATCCAAGGTTTCTCTTCTGTTTCATGCTTTAATAATTTTAACCACAGCAGCTTCACTCCATCCTGCCTGAACCCTAACAGCACCTAATCCATCTGAAAACCCAAGGGAAGTGCTGCCAACATCAAGAAGATAAAAGATACAACTTGTAGCCAAAGTGCCTAAAAGCAGCCACAAATTTCTAAAATGGTTGTTTTTCTAAATCAGATCTGGTCAGTTATAGACACTCGTGGGCATGTAAACAATACACAGCTCTGCGTATGTGTATTTGTCCCTCTCATCTGTTCCTGGCTCCATTCTTTGTTATGATTATCAGTAATTCTGTGTTTCTGACAAATATAATTACATTACTGGTTGGCCTTTTAGCCATTATTTCAGTGCTGTAGCACAGAGCACTGCGAGTAAGCAAGTATTTTTTTTTTCCATTTTTCACAATATTTTTTGTGTCTTTGGCAACCAGCTGTCTGTTTTCAGCCTGGTTAATAAAATGTTCTGAAATGAAGCACGTTATAACATTTTGGCCTACGGAAGTGACAATGCTACGAAGTGTTGGTATTATTTGATCAAGCTGAGCAGCCAAAATAATAAAAGACTTCCAAATTAGATGCATTAAAACATCAATCTGATCATATAACTCCAAGTAATGATTTGAAAACAAGTACCATCCGAATACGAGAGCCGGCATGCATCAGTATTTATCATTCAGACAGATGTAATTAAAGTAGTGTAAACCAATTTTACACATGAGCAATAAATGCTGATATTATGTATCGTTCAGTCTATTTTGAATTGTAGGGTAAAACCGAGCGTATTCGCAAAAGAAAATGAATTTAGTGTCTTGTGCTGTGTTTTCATGGAGAAGAATTTGTACCTCTGTTTAATCATATAAACTTAATATATCTCCAAAATATATTAACTGACTTCTGTTTTATTGTGTTATTCTTTACAGGCCACATTTGAGCAGCTGATATAAAATTACGGCACCTGTGAAGGATGAGAAAATGAAGTATTCCTTAATTTTTTCATCCTTGAAAAGTGAGTCCTTCTAATTTGTTCATCACTTAAAGTTATGTCATTTCCTACTGAGGGTGGTTTAAAGGCATTAAAATAGAAATACTTAGCATATTAGATGAATAATTCAAAGATTACTTGCAGGCATTTTCATGCATAAGTAGATGCTGACTGCTTTCCCTCGACATCTAAGGCTCATCGCCACTTTCTTCATGTACTTGGAAACAATAGTTTCTGGACAGATACTCTGTTGTTATAGCAAAAGGAAATGCAACTGTCAAAAAAAAAAAAAAAAACAGAGACAAATTAGATAAAATACACAAGAGAAATGTGGAAATATAATGAATATAAGGAAACTAAACTTATTAAAACGTACCTAGTGGCTGTTCTTCATTGGGAAAACAGACAACTTTTTCTCTGTTCCTCACTTTTAGTTTTTCAGGTAAAGGCAAAGTGAAAAAGTAAAACCTCAGTGTGTATTTGGTGTATATTTCTATTTCCTCCTCAACTTGAGCTCATCAGACGATCCCGCTCTGTTCTCTCTGTTGTCATGTACAATCCATATCATCTCCACAGGGACATGAAACTCTCAGTCAAACTGTATAAAACGCTTGGGAAAGCCTTTGATTTATACTTAACCAGGTCACGTTGCTAATTACGTATTCATTCACTTTTGTTGTTTTGTATACATTCCTCCATCTACATCTGGCAGTGCAGAGATGCTGCTGTTTGGACTATGTGTCTTCATTTATCCTGAGGTATGATGTTTACATGACTCATTCTGTCTTCCTATGGCACCGCCTCTCATCTGGGAACCTATATCATACAAATTATGGCTTTAAAAGCACTGCATCAACCTGTGCCAGCTGCCAGATTCAATTAAATCTGGAATCTGACAGTATCTAACGCAATTATGCCTATCCCTGCTCTTCAGAGCTGTTCAGCGCGGTTGTTTCCAGCCTCAGTGATTGCTGTATTATAATCAAGCCGGACTGAGCTTGGACTTTTTGGTTTACTTTGAAAGGCGCACTCTGTCAATTCCTTGCTGCTACTGGAGAACGACAAAAGCAGCTCCCTTTTGTGTGGGTAAGAGCCTCACCTATTTCCTCAGAGGTGTTTTATGCCAAATTCTAATCCGGCTTTGTTCCCCATGTTGTTGCAGAACGCTACGGGAACCGAGCTGTTTTATACCAGAGGCAACATCCTTGGGACATTAACGACTACAAGTATGTGGAGTAAAACTGTGACAAAAGCATACAACATGAGGAAATTTATACTATATAATGTATAATATAGTAAAAAAGTGTGTCACCTGATGTGTAGAAAACACAGAGTATTTAATCACCTCTAAACTCTCAGGCCCTGGAGAGACACCTGTGCATCTGTAATCAACCAAATCTTTTTGGTTTAAATTTACATTGCTCACACACACATACAGAGTATAAGAGTCACTGTTCCTCCATCAGTGAGTGATATTTCTTTGGTGTGGTTGTGGATAAACTGTGTTATTTCTGGTTTTTCAATAGATTCCCCTCCTCCACAGTTTTCCTGACGGTCATATCATAAATATCAAATACCACAAACTATTCAAGCTATTGACTTTTGCCGCTAGGAAGGATATTTTTACTCAAGTCATGGCACAGTCTGATAATGGAGCATTTTTCCCACTGAAAACACCTCACGTTCCACTTTGTTCCTCAGTAGATGTTTCAGTCATGTTGAAAACATATTGGACCAATATTACAAAAGTTTCCTGTGTCATGCCAATGATGAGTATATAAAAGCAGACGATGCACAGCAGAATATAAACAACAGAGCTGTTTGTTTACACCTTTTCCAGACTTGTCTCGTGTGGTTGTGATTGTGTTTGAACAGTTGTCCCACTCACTAAATATGTCGCATGTGTGATTTAGCAACTTTAGCAGTTTTGATTTCCTTGGAGGTTGATACTTAAAAAAGTGTGGGCATGTTGTGGTTTTGAGCTTATTCTTTAGGACAGGTATAAATTTAAAGGTGTAAAATGGTGTAATATTATTGAAGACGTGATGTTGTGTTGCTCTTTGTCACGTGTCCTCCTGTATGATATGTATGTCCTGTATAAACAAGGTAGAGGAACTGGCCATCAGCAGACAAATTCATCTGAATCACATCAAGGACAATCAGCAAAGCTTCTCCCCTCCAAACTTCCAAGTATCACTCAGGGACAACACAAGAGGACAACTTAAGCCAGCTGAAGGGAGGGGGGAGCAGGGGAGGGTGGATGAGAGGTGGAGAATTTGGAATTGGATGACGGATGTGACTTGATTACTGGCTAACCACCCTGCTGGTGCACTGCTCTCGATCTGGATGAGAGAGCCGCTGGTGGCCAGATTATCAATTTGGAGTAGGCAAAGACTATTTGACTCTATTGTTCCATTTCCAAGCAGGGTGACAGTTACAACCTCCTCCCCCTCACCGCCCCACCCATCTGTGACTGAACTTAGTAGTTTTGGCTGTTCTGGCTCTTGCTCCCTTAGTGATTTGCCACCTCACAGACTATGTAATAAAATTCCCTATCAAAGCTTTTCATCAGATTTACTAGTGTTGTGTTGGGATGCTGCTGCACCTGCACCTGGAAGAACGTTGCTGTTCTTACAGGAACCACAGGTAGAAACCAATATGATCAAATGTTAAAGCAGAGAAAAGAAGCAAAAAGGACAGGAAATCATAGAGGAGGATTAGAGATTTAAACTACGGACAATCAAAGAAAACTCTGCAGGAGTCTGAATTTTAAATGAGGTACAGTCATGACTCAGTTGTAGTGATTATTGATTAATGACAGTGTTTAATTGTGCAGGATGTTGCTGTATCACACAGTAAGACTCTAATTTCACACATAGCAAATATCCACAAAAGTCCATAGAATCCATGTTCATCTTTCAATGTTTAATGACTTGTTAGTTTGTACCAGTCTATATTCATTTATTAAAAAGGAAAATAACAGTCTGTAGGGGAAAAAGCTTTTGTTGTTGCTCAGTTGTTGCACTCATCTCTGACATGCTTGGTGATGGTCTTGAATGAAAGTAGGCTACAGAAGGTTTTTGACATAACCCACATGAGCACGAGATGTGTCTCCACAATAGTCACAATCTGAACCACTGCTTCTTGTTCACCTTTGAGCCTGACTTTTTGGAAAATGGCAAATGGTTAACCTCTGGTCACAAGCTTTGGGTAGTGACCAGACAAATTAGATCATTGATGCATGCTCCAACTCTCCTGGATGAACCCTCATACAACTAGTAGAGGACCTCAAGGTCCCCCCAGAACACACTGGAGAGATTATATATCTCATTGAGCAGGTGATCACCTCAGGATCCCCCAGGAGTAGCAGGAAAGTGTTGCTGTGGACAGGAAACCTGGACTACCTCGTTGACCTGCTGCCACCATGACCCAACATGGGATAAGCAACTGAACATGGATGGATGTTTTTAATACCATGTGAGCAGCTGGACTCTCTCTTTAGAGACATTACATTATAATGCAGACACAAGACTTAAAATACTGTGTTCTAACTCCTTTTGGCCATTATTATCCAGTTGTCTTACACATATTTTGCTTTACTTTGTTAAAAAATGAGCCCTAGTCTTTAACACCCACATTCTTGGATGTTTTGGACACCCACTATGTAAAAAAAAAAAAAAAAAGTAAGCTGTTATAACCTCATGTTTCCCCCCATAAGACCACCTACAACAGCAAGTTGTTTATTTCAATTCTTCCCGCTTACAAATCTTATTAAATGTGCAGTTTATATAGGCTGAGGAAAAAAGCACCACTGTCTCTGGTGGGTATATGTTTGGGTGTGTTGCCTCTGATGTTGCTGCTAGTTTTGTTCTTTTATTTTCTTTTTTTCTACAAATCATCCTCGGGCAAAACCATCCTACACACCAGTTGCAGGACTGTGATTTTTCTATACTCACTTGTGCAAGCAGCTGTGGAGCTGTGTGACCTCAACACCTCTGGCAGATAATTGAGTTTTTGGAGTTTGCAGGCGTTTACCCAGAGGTTGTCTGCTGATTGATTTCTTATAACCCTTTGGGTAATTAAAAATGTGTTCTATGCTTTAATGCTGAAATTAAACTATTTTATAACATCCTTTAGTTTTGGTTCACTGGCACATTGTACTGATAAAAGACACTGTCAGTGGAAGATAATGCTGCATGCACTGTCTGCAGCAAAGAGTGGTAACCTATTTATGTTAGATTATACCAGATCAGGATTTGCATCCCAATGCTTTTGTCACAATACAGCTTTGAGATATGAGCAATGTAATGAAGCAATTAAGACAAGACAGCAACTACAAGTGCTGCAGGATCAGTGCACTGAACATAGAACAGAATATTATTAACATTGATTGGGAGACTTTTTTTTTAATGGTAGTAGTAACTGCTTTCTAACTCACTAAAAAAATAGTTTTCACATTGATCATGGTAACAAGGAGGAGGCGGAGAAACCTAATCTAGAAACTGGCTGTTCAAGCAGGACGAATGGCACTATAAAGAATATATAACCAGCTTTAAATGACTCACAGCTCAACCATCTCTTGTATATGATAATTCTGCTTTATGTCACAGGATAAAGCAGGTTTCAGATGAAGCTGAGAGCTCATGATTCTCAGCACTGAGGTGACACTGCTGACTAGAAATAAATCAATAAGTCCCAGAATGATTGTTACTTATGAACAGAGATTATCATAAAAGTTATTTGTTGAATAACTTGAATGCCTTCTGATCTAAAAATGTATGAGCATCATGTTCAAAACAGCCTATGGTTCATTTTAGATGTGTGCAACTTCAACTTTACTGCCTGGTGATGATTGATGATTAAGTACACGCAGCCTCTCTCCTCAGCGGGGCCCACGGGAGTCTGCACGCTTTAAAGAGTGCATACAAAAAAAAAAAACAGACATAGCAGACGTCACAACTACGTGGTCTGATTAAAGCATGAGATCCCTGTCTGATGAGGACGGTGACGCATTCCACTGCTGGAAGGATTCAGGTCACAGGGACAACCTTGATTTAAGCAAACAGACAAACAGCTAAGCGTCACCTTTGCTGTCAATAAATGCATTTTTTTCCCATCAGGACGAGCCCCATCAGTCATGTAGTTATTCTAATGCAAACACAAAAACATTACCAAAATATGCCTTTTAATTGGAGCCGTGACGAAAATCCCTTCAAAAGTGACAAACTGCCACATTCAGTGTGTTGACACGTTGCATTCTCAATTTAATCTGCACGGATTTCATATCAAATTCATAATTACACTTATTTGCATATTAAGTAGAACTTTTTTAACTCTAATCTGCAGGCCATTAATAGTGCTTTTCAAGAACTGTGCTCAATGGGAGGGAAATTATCTGCTATGCCTACAAACACTACCACATCTAAAAAACTGAGGCATGTTTAATAGAGGTCTTCACCCTCAGTTGATAAGAGTGAAAGTGGGCATCAGTGGCCTAGCTAGAGATGAACAAGCAGAGGATGACGGCTGAAACAATCTGATTTGACTCCAGCTCGACTTTGATAATTTGATACATTCTTCCGTACAACAAACCTGTCACTGCCTTGTCTAATAGCTACCATTGTCAGGGGCTGGGCGCTAATTGCTGAATATGTGAGCGGTGGCTATTTACAGTAACATCAACAAGAAAATTAGGCTTTTCTAAATCGATTATTTTATGAGCAGACGGTGCAGGAAAGAGGGAAGAACACATCACTGTGCTGCTGATCATCCTCTAACAGTCTGCTTTGAAACAAAATCATTTGAGGACCGGCTTCAAACAGCATATCACACAGCTACTTAGTATTATTTCTAATGTGATATGCAGGGGAAAAAAATGGAATATAGAGAATTAAATAGGCCCAAATAGTCCCAGTAAACCTATACAGGCAATGTGGGTCATAGACAAATTCATTCAACGAGTAAATAAAACCTCAGCATTAAGGTTTTTGTTTATGTGAATCTCCCGGTACTCTAGGTTTGGAAATGTCTTATTCCTTTCTGGTGAAAATATTTCAACATTTGATGAAATATTACTGAAGGGTACCTGTTTGTGCAATTGTGTGTTTCAGTTAGAAACAGTAATGAAGTATACTTTGAACTACAAATCCAATAGCTGCTTTCAGGCAGACCCTTTTAGACTCTTTTTTTTTCTTCTCCCATATTTTGTATATAAAACAACTCGGCACCTATTCACTGTGAAAATTCAATGAAACCGTCAATCAAACCTGTTTGTCGCCGTGCTCCCTGCTTCCTGGCCTCTCAAGTTTTTTCCATCTGTTAACGTGCTTAATGTGCTAGATTCTCTTTCAGCGTGACCCTGAGTCAAAAGCATTTCAGCACCAAAAACGAAAGCCAGTCCATCTCTCCCCTTTTGTGTTTGCTGTGCTGGCTCAGTATTTTGAGTGAAGCGGCAATGGAACTTTTCTAAAATTGCCTGTCTAAAGAATAAACTACCACTTGATTATTTTTTGATAGGGGAAACCACTTTGGCCTGAAGCATGGGACAGTCTGAAACGGGTTCATCACGCATTTCTCAAATCTTCTGCAATAGCCCCACTTGTCTATGAATATTAAAAGTCATATCTCACAGCCAGAAACTGATGATAAAAATGCAGTTTTAGTGTCCATTTGCATAACAGTGAGGTAAGATATGGGCATCATGTGCCGTCTTTAATTGGCCATGACACAGGATTAAACAGACTTATTTCTAAATGGAAAGATTATGGTCACACTTATTTGCTGGATTAGATTTAACAGTATAAACCCACACATGGTATAGGATGACTTTAGATGCTCAAGAGTTCACTTGCTGTAGAATATTACTGCATTTTGGATGTGTATTGCTCTACAGTCTACATAAAAGATGACTAATGACCATATTGGGTGCATTTCCATTTCCCATTTGCAGAGCTTATGAATTCAATTGTTTATCTGGGATAAGGTCATGGTGACAGCAGGTCAGTCAAGGTAATCCAGGTGTCTTTCTCCACAGCAAAGACTTCCAGCTCTTTCTGAGGGAACAGGGCATTTCCATGATGGTCTTTGGGTACAGTTAAATGTGTCAGGAAACCTCTTTGGCACACAGGAGGGATCAGACATTCAAACAACTGAACTGGTTCCATTCAATGAAAAGCAGCAGCTCCTCACTCAGTCTCCAAGTCTGAATCCAGACACCATCGCTAACCAAAACAAAGTGAGTCAGGATACAGAGCAACAGCTTCACCTTCTAGTTCAGCTCCCTCCTCACCATGGTGCCAGTACACACCTGCTTTACTGCCCCCTCCGCACTGATCCACCTGTCAACCTCCCACTCCATCTTATCCTCAGTCATGAACAAAACCCTGAGATATTTAAACCCCAACCTGAAGGGAACAATACACCTGACAGAGAACCACAGCCTCCAACCACATCATCTACAAACACACAGGAAATTCTGAGGCCCCCAAACCAGGGACCCTTTTTTCACTGCCCTTCCTCGCTCTTTGCCACATTTCCTGGCACATTACAACCATCAACTGTCAATAACCGGATTAGTGGATTGTGTTGCCTGCAAGCATTCACAACCAAAGAAAAGAGGGACACAGATGTGCTTCATAGCGCTACTAGTAGGCAAAAAAGGTGAAATTCAACATTCTTACGCCTAAAGACTAAGACTTCATGTGTCCAAATGTTGACATGTTGGACTACTTCATATATTACTTTGCAATAATAACATAGA
The DNA here is from genome assembly GCA_016801845.1 of Polydactylus sextarius. Lineage (NCBI taxonomy): Eukaryota > Metazoa > Chordata > Actinopteri > Polynemidae > Polydactylus > Polydactylus sextarius. The sequence goes on along the minus strand of CM028906.1, from coordinate 3,979,282 downwards.
ACAACATACCGATAGATCAAACACCTGTGGTAAAAACTAGTGATTTTGACTGAAGCAGCAAAGGTACCTCAAAATTGAACATAAGCACAGTAAGAGGAGTAAATGTATGGTGCTTTGACACATCTGACCTCTGCATCCCACATCAATCGTTCTGAGAAAAAATAAATTACACAGGCAGGTTGGTGCTCTGACTCTTATGATGGGTTTACAGATTCAGTTAAAGCTCCAGCTGACTTTAAGGCAGTGATGATCCCCTGATGACAAATTCATTAAGGGATTACAAAAATAATAACGCACTGATGAATTATGTATATGACTGTCTGCATGAATACGACACCTGTGGTGCTCCCGTTCTGAGAGGGGCGGGGTAAATCTGGGTGAAGAAGTCTCCTCCTCGTCTGTCTTCAGATCACTTGTCATGTGGAGAAATAATAACTTGGATTTAAATTCTGTCTAGGATCTTTGCTGTATGTCATAGCCTCTGTCTCCTATTTTTTGGGCCTTTCTTCACTATGAATTTTATAATAGCACAGAAATGCCATAAAATGGTCTTTAAAGGGCATTTAGGCAGAAATGCCAGACGGGGTCTAAGGCCACAGATCTGCCCTAGATTTTTTTTTTTTTTTTTTTTTTTTGGGGGGTAGTAGGATGATAAAGCATATTTCCTTTAAAAGATTAACTTGGACTCCATCTATTCACCCAAACACTAGAAGAACAAACAGAGCCCAACTGCAGGATCTTATTTGTTTACTTCATCACATTCCTCTAAAGTAAGACATTAGTTGGGTGAATTGATGTATGTGTGGGCTTCATCTCTCCTGATATTTGCCTTAGTACACGCCGGATACAAAGTCGTCCTTTCAATCCATGGACAGGATAAAAACATTCCCATGGCCTTTAAATGCTCACCACTTACTGATGAGAGTTGTCGAAGAGGGGTGCACTGGGTTTGTAATGGCTCACACAATGTACGACTGTAAATTACTGCATACTTACAGTTTCTTCACTCATTTTTACATGCTATTTAGCATTTTTATTCAGCAGCTGTTTTTCTATAGAACACGTCTCACTATTTAATCTGGCACCAAGGTTGAGCCTGTTGATATGAACTAATAGAAACACTCAAAAAAGAAGCAAATGAGGATAACATTTCTCACCTCAGCAAAGCAAAACATAGAATGCATATAACAACAAACAATTAATACTCATTATATAAAATCCAGCTGCACTTTTTGCTTTTTTTTTCTTGTACTTCCCATTTTTACAAACACAAAACATTTTCAAAACTCAAAACCCCGTAAATTTAACCAAATACACTCCAATTTACCACTGGTGGATCTAGCTACTGTAAAATTTTGTTTATGAATTTCTTGCTCCAAATACTAGAGGTCTGGTTCTAAAATACTAAAATAATAAAAGTCTATAATCTTAAATTATTAATAAGACATGAGTGATGGATGCCATTCTGTTGGATTTGTTAGAAACTAACCCTCAGTTTCGTGTGTGGTTGTACGGTGGTGTTACAGAGTGAAGGCTCTTCCCTCACAATCTCTGACAAGCACCGACAGCAGCATTCAGAGGCTCAACCCAACAACAGATCTGTCATTCCAACTGACAGAGAATTAACATTAATTACTGATCAGCTGTTGAGATGTGCTGTTGGCAATAAGTAATTCTGGCCTCCTGAAAGCCTCAGATAATGCTAATGATTATTATATTTGCATCAGTATCAAACCAAATTCACATTTCTGATATTCACTCAGTTTAGTAAATTAAGCTACTCAGTTAACAGAAGCTAATGAAGACAAAACACAAACTATTCTAATTAAATTATATACTGTTTATATGCATAAGTGGTGATTACATACCTACTTGGTCACGGCATACTGCTGTTCCACAGTTGTCATCTACATCATTTCATTTTAACCTCAACATTATCATTATATTTCACAGTGATCTCATTTCTACAGTAGCTAAGCACAGATAACCTCTACTGACCAGTCAGGCTGTAGTTGTGGCCACAACATGCTTTGACCTTTGACATCAAGATCTAAGTTCATCCATGAGTCAGAGTGAACATTTGTGCCAAAAAAAGTGACCTCCTCTAAGTATTTCTGAAAAAATGTTCACAAGAACAGGATGCACAAGCAGACAACCTGAAAACAAAATGCCTTCAGCCACAAGTTTCACCACCTCAGAAGCAAAAAAAAATCAAAAGTAAATCCCTAGAAAAGCTCTTTCAGAAATATTTTCCCTCATCTGTAACAACAACAGTCATCACCAAAGCTAAGACTAAATTTGAACAAGTGAAGCCTGTTTCAACACCTGGCGCTGTCACCGACTTGTTCAGAGCTTATCCATCCTCTTCAGTGACATTAATTAACTGAGCGTGGACTGGCAGGAGCTAATCCGTCGCACTTGGACTGTGAACACAAGTTCAGAGGAGAAAATTAGAGGCACACCGGAGACTGCGTGATAGTAAAACAAGGTTGAAGTGCATCGAAGAAACAAAAACTGTGTAATAAATAGGTTGACAGTGCTGGTGTTCATGGCCACCCCTGAGAGACATTCTTTCTTTTCCTACTTGAAAAGAAACAATCTGACAAGGGAACATTCACTTTGATCTTATATATGCAGCACGATGTTATGAAAGCTGATGTAAGGCTGCTAAATCACTAAAGCTAAGTGAGTACAATTTGTGATTTCAATTCAGTTAACATTCATGAATGGTAATTTAGCCATTACATCAGAGTTACTGCAAGATTCATGGCCTCGAGCTGCAGGTTCCACAGGAAGCAGACACTGAAAGCAGCTGGTGACTTTGTCCATTTTAAATCAAAGCATTCATCTTGAAAGTGTCATTGAGGGACATTTGGTTTAATTCTTAAAAAATCTTTGCAATTTTGCCCACACATTGGAAAATCTAACTTTTTTGTTTTATGTTTAAGAAATGTCAGCCCTTTAAATCATGATTAAAAGGACAAAAGTTTACTGATAAAAGTAAACCAATGAAAATCTATTGTGAGATACAGCCATGCAGATACACCTTGTTATGCACATGTATAACAGCAGACCATCTTTCTATCCTGAGCTGTTACTTATATGTCCGATACTGCTGACAGCTTTGAATCCAGGTTTGGGTGTAAATGTTAAGAGAAATGCTTGAGAGACATATACTTTCTCTGCTTTCTATAGTGAATTTAGACCAACGGGAAGCACGTTTTTCACATGGTACAAACTTGAGTGAAAAATCTACATGCCACTGTGTCACAAAAGCCAATCAGGGCTGAGATTCTGGTTAACAGAAGCGTTGGCTTTCACTCAAAGTTTCTCTACATTCGGCTACTCAGCCCCTCCAGTCTCCGTGCCACTCATAGTGTCCTAATATCTGAAAGAGTCATTAGATCATTAGTTGTAATCCCAGTGCAGACAATTTAACATACAATCAGCACTTTTATCTCAGACCAGTAGAAAATAATGTGGCAAGAACTCCGACTCTTTGCCAGACTCTGATTAGACGTAAAGATTGATTTGAAGTGGCATCAATGTAGCACATGAAATATCATATGTTCAGACGTGACATTAGAAACACTGAGGACACTCGATGGGTTTTAAACGGGAACATTGTGAATCGCTCCCAGTGACTTTTATCACTATGGAATTGATTTAAACTGTCATCTTACTTTGGAGACCAGTACAATGTGCTTCTACAGTGAATAGTAATAAATGTGACGTATGCTTGATGGGCCCCATTTTTCCTTTCAAATTGGACAAATGGAGGAAGAATTGCATGCTGGGGATGAGAGACAGTTTCATCACGGACAAGTCTTTAACGATGTCTCATCTGCATTTTTCAATTTGAACAAGGCCAAAAATAGATCACTGACCAGGCTTTGTTGAAATGAGTCTCGTTAAAATGGACCGCAGTGAATCACTTATCTGAGGCTTACGTGTCTGTTTTAGCAATGCCTCATTTATATGTTTATCAAAACCCACAATTATAATTAAATGATTATTTCTTGTTGAACAAAGTAAAAGGACTTTCTGAGGGGATTTGCTAATTTATTTTATTTTGTTATATTAATGGAAACAGATTAAGAAGTTTGTTTTGGTTACGAGGCCACGGACGCCAGCGCTCTTGGACAAACACCGATTAAAATTACTTAAAACATGAAATAATTAACAACAACCACAATAAAAAATAACAGCAACCATAAAACAATCAAGTGACCGATCTACAAAAAAAATGATGAGCTGAAAAAACCACTTGCAGGTTCAGGCGTCTCAGATATGCAGTAATGTGTAATATTACAGTGATGATTTATATTCAGTACATTGTGCAGCTCTACACTGGATTTAACATATTTTTGACTTGTGAATGGTTCTTGGGTTTTGAAAGTTTTGAAAATCGTTGAAAGTTGAAAATGATCATTAGCTGCAGCCATGAATAATGATAAACTGCTCACAGAGAAAAGATGAACATTAACTTTAAAAGCAGATAAACTCTATTGCTTTGGATTCATTATGTGGAAGTGGAGGTCATTATATCTTCAATTGCAGATATTAAATTAATACATTCCCATTGCGCAAATGAATGCCAACTCAAATTCCAAACTAAATTCCAAGGACTCATTACTGAAAAGTAACCTTCTTGTGTGTTGCTGCATGTCATTTGCATAATACATGCATTTGATTATGTCGTGTAATAACCGACACTATGAGGACAGATAGTGCTACTTTCCCCTAGGAGCTGCCTGCTCTGCTAAAAGCCATTGCAGAGGCTCGACCATCCACTTCAGATACTGGCAGAGCCAGTGACAACACTGAGGCTTTTTTCTTTCTTTCTTTCTTTCTTTCTTTATTTCTTTATTTCTTTGCCGCAGTTACACAAAGCCAAGACCATTAATGTTCAGATAAATTCAGCTGGAAGACTGAGGAGTGTGGGATCATAAACTGACGCTCGTGATGAAGTGAGACAGATAATGGCTAAAGCTCACACTACGTTGGAGGAAGGGTAGAGGGGTCAGGACGCCTTGTTTGTCGCTCTGGATTTTGCACTCTTCTCTCAACATGGCTCTTGCCGTAAGCTCATCACAGTGTCTCTGCTTCCTCACAAAGGCAGAGAAGGGTGAGCTGGCTCAGGCTCGACACTCCTTCCCCTCCCTCCTTATTTTCCATCCCTCCCCTCCCTCCCTCCCGGCTCATATGTCTCTTTAAATGAACGTCAAAGTCAGAGAAATCTCTTATTCTTGTTGCTCAGGGTCTTCACTTCATTCATGACCTTTAAGATTAAAGATAAGCCACAAAGTGTTAGCATCAGCTCACCGCTTCTTTTTACTTGTTTCACACCCGTCATTTTTGTGATCAAATATTTAGAACAGCTATTGAAAGAGCTTCAAAGGGGGGCCATGTGCAAATGTAGCGTGATGTACAGATAAATCAAACCTGAGGAAAAGGTGTGAAATGCGGAGGGGCTGGCTGATATACAAAGCTATGATAGGATAAAAAAAAAAAAAAAAGCCAAACAGACTGATATATTCCCCCTCTGATGAGACAAAAGCATCACGTACATTCCAGCAGATTTTTTGTTGCTGCTGTTAGTGTTGATTTGTTGAGTAATTAAGTGTAAATGTGTCACTCCCACCAGCTTTACACGATCAACAATCAACAACAAAGCTCTCATTTGTGTAGCCATTGGCCAATTACAGCGTGTCTTCATAACAGTAATCCTTCTACTGTATGAAAACTACATTTTTGTACACAGCACACAGCTACTGTGATAAAGCTGCACTGAAGAAAATATTTGGCAAATGTCAGGAATGTTCAGAACAATTAAATGAAATGAAATGAAATAAAAGACATCTTAAGTAATCTTACGTTTACTTAAGATGATGAATTTAAGTACATCTTAAATAAAAAACAACAAAATAAAGTATTTTTGAATATTATGCTCTCTCTAGGTCTCTAGGTTTTTCACTTTAACGTCTGTGTCCATTTGATAGTTGTGTGATAACAGTTTTAAAGTCTTTATTAATCTCACTTGTTCATTCGCTAGTCATCTTGATTAACAGACTCTGTTTATTCACATAGCTGATAAACTGCTTGTAAGAGTTGTCAGTAAGTGTTTCCACACTGCCTGGTTGTGTATGATAGTGCTTAAAAACCTTTGAATGACACATTAAACACCCTTGAGTATGAGCCCATGCCACATACATCTAAAAGTGCATGTTTCCTGTTGGTAAAAGCACAACATGATTAGATTAACTGGGGTAATGCATCTAAAAAAATCCAACTAAGAGTCGAGAGCAGCAGGAAATTAATTGTTGAATATTAATGATGTAAGGTAACATAATGTAATGTGATGGTAGTTGGTTCAACTGTTAGCTGTTCAGACATTTAGAATGTTTTTCCTGGTACTATTAGGATTCCCTACAGGCATTAGGTGCCACAGTTTTTTTTTCTTTTTTCTAATTGCTTACAGCCATTGTCCTTACCATATTTATGAGGGTCTATTCATTTCAACAATATTCGTAGATTATATTAATTTGTGCAGATAGAAACACATAAAACCAGATCCAAAATACATAACTTTAACAAAAAGCAAAAAAGTGCTCTCAACCATGGTTTTCATCACAAAATCAAAAGAAAACAAAACAAAACAAAAAGAAAAAAAAACACTTTGCATATGAGAATAGTCATAATACATTTGCTCCACTAATGTAACTGACCCTTGTTACTTCAAGTTGTCAATTTGAAGTAGCACCAACTGTGTTGTACGTATTAACAAGAGAATAAATCAGGGACTTGGTCATAGGTGTTGATCTACACTATGAAATGGGATCAAAGCAAAATTCTTCAAGCCTTAAAATGACAAAGAAATGTTAAAGAAACTATCATTTGTTTTTGATGACAATCACCTTTGGACTTGTTGGATTACTGAGATATAAATATATAACTTTGACGCAGTGAAGTTTGCTGGGGAGCCAGTGTGAGCAGGGTTGTTCAGACTATGCTTGACTTGTATCAATGGAAAGAGTAGCTTCTATAGTTTCCTAGGATACCGAACATGGTGGTGTGGAGAAAGTGGATTGTGAGTTCTGTTGCCCTTCTAGTTGACTCATATTAATTTAGTTTCTAAGACATTTAAATAACAGCCAAACAAACACTGGACTGTTTTTCTGGTGGCATTAAGTCCCCTTCTTTTTGAAACATTGATAAAAGTAAATCACCACTACTTTATTTATGCTACATGTCGTACAGATAAAAACCCTGCTACCAAACGCACAAAACCAAACATACTTACACAAAAACAACAGGGTGCTCACTACCTGTTCTCCAGATCAAACAACTCTTTAATTTCCTTATTTGAGCTTCTGCCCAAAGATGACGCTTGACGTGTGTTTGATACACACCAGTCACACAAGAAAACCAACAAACGTAACAGCGTTTTTTCCGTAGACATCAACAAATAAATCTGATGTCAAGACTGTTTTCCAACTGAGGAATAATAAAAGTATTCCCGTCTTTGTGCTAAGCCTATCGACTTCTCTCCAAAGAGCACGGGCGGTACGTTGCCAGCTCACCAGCGCTGCAATTTGTAAAGGGAGCCTCAGCGGAGGGTGGCAAATAGAAAAGACAGAGAACAAAACAACAGTCATGATTAATCCTTATTTAAAATTACATTGTCGGGTTCAGCTGGTGGTAGTGTTTACCAGACAAAGACAAAAAAGGAAAACACTGTAACACTGAAAAGATCTGTTAAAGTGGTAAGTGTCCAAACCCATATTAAGCCTTCAGATGGTGTCGTATTTTCTTATAGTCTAGTCCTACATTCAGTCAGTGATAGTAAAAATACGTGCACCTACGCACTGAACATCTATTTCCACACTACAGGCTGATTAAGAGGAGAACTTGGAACATGAGGAGGGCTCGCGCTGTCAGATTAAATGAGAATGATCAGATGAGAGTTTTCAAGTCCACTGGGTCCACACTGAGCTCGAAAAACAACCAGTTACATGACTACCAAGTTCAGATGTCATCAAAATGCAGGAAATTACCATAAATACAGAGCAGCTGAACAAGGCGGTCTGTCTACATGCTCTTTCCACACCCACTGTAGCAGTTATGCACCGCTGTAGCACAAAAGGTGCTTCACAGTCAGGTGTGGTCACAATTATCTGAGAGACCTCAGCACCTGACCACAGTAAGAGGTGATACTGAGCGCATTTAGAGGTTAACTCACTAAATGAATGTAGCTGGCAGATGGAAATGCTACATTTTATAACAACGCTGACAAAGATTGGACCAGTCGCATCGTGGCCAACAGCCAATCTGCTTTAAGGCCTTTGTACAATCAGCTCCTTTATTATGAGCAATGGAGTCTGACATGATCACAGAATCTCCTGCCAGACTTGGAGGAGTAATTAGGCTGATTCACTGGTTTTAACTGGACAAGGAAAAAGACAACATCACATGCTTCCGTGCACAAATATTCAGTTGGCATGCTTGAATCATATGGCCACTGTCGATCAAATCTGATTAAACGGCAGTCACACAGTCATAAAGAAGAGCAGCTGAAGTATTAAGGATGTCTACTTTAATTTTGACCCTTGCTTCTTTAGTGATGAATGTTGAATGTTATATTTGATGTAAAACGTAATTTTTGGGGTATTTTAATAATGACAGTGTCTGTATCAGAACCAACTTGGTCATAACTTCTGATCCACTTTGGAAGGACAAGTACTTCAATCTTGTTCCATTGACACTAAATCATGAGTCAATTCTATCAGTTAATCATGACATCTAACCCTGTATTTATATCAAATAACAAATGATGTACTAATATAATTCAAACCAATGACCTATACTGCTGCCAGCCACCAGGGGACGTTCCACACATTTTGGAGCTGTTATGTCATTCATCTTTGGGTACTGTCTATGGTCTGGTGGATCAGATCAGTGCACAGTCACCATAGAGGTCAGAGAAACAATTCATTTCCTTCAGGCAGCATCTTTTATGAAGCTACTCAAGGCCCCTGTCACATCATGTGACCATCAACCTGTGTTCATCAGAGGTTAAAGTGCAGGTCAAAGACAGCACCTACAGCTGGAGCTCTGCAATTTAGCCATATTGAAACTGTTTCTCAGTTACTTTTATGGAAGCACCTGAGAGCCGAATGAACTGCTCAACAACAACTGAGCGGACAACTGCTGCTCTTTTAAAGGCAGAAATTCGGCAGCCATTAACAGAGGATGTGAGGGGACTTTGATGATCTGTCCTTAAAAACCAGGTGGATCAAAGGTCTTCAAACCACTTCTGTTTTTATAGACAGAAAAATTTCATTTGAGGCTATTGATGGTGCTCATACTGATAACGTTCGCCTGTCCTGAGTTGAGAGCCACAGTGTTTTTGTTTTTGACAGAGTTAGTGTTAGTGTACACTCTGTCTGCACTGGATAACACCAGCCATACACACACTCACTCAGCACTGCATGTGTTTTCATGACATGAAATATCACTTTGATTCAAGTTATTATTGCATCAAATACTTTGCTAAAATTCATTTTATAATGGATGACAGCACACGCTGCATGATGGTGCTGTGTGAGAGCTTTTGTTCTTTAAAATAGACTTTGTAAATGCTAAATGACGGACAAGTCTGCCCAGATGAAACGTTGAGAATAAGTACATTTTGTTGTTGCACATGTAATTTGCATGACTTTACATAAAAACCCACAAACCAATTCTCAACCGACAGCAAAAGGATTTAAAAAATGAATGAGTGGGATTCTGACAAAAATAGAATCAGAGTCAAATGAAGCAGCTTTTCTTTCTTACACCACTGGAGTGCCAAGCACAATACCTTGTTCAGACAGTTGTACACTTCAGCGACTAATTCAGAGCATGGTACAACACGACGTGTAATTTGCAGCTCTTAGTACCCGACCATTTTAAAGAGATACACTAATGAATGCTTGCACAGGTGTTCATATCCATTTTATTAATTAAATACCAGACATCCCAACAATGCAGCAGCTTGCTTGAATTAAAAAAAAGGAACCAAATGACAGGGACCCTGAGAGACAGCCAGAGGAAAAGAAGCTCTCAAAAGCACAAGAAGACTGCTGGTTTGACTGTGACAAGTGTGTCAGTAGATGTTTTTGAAACATAAATCACACGTGCGACCTTGTGTTTGACCTTGTTTTGCTCATTGTTCACACACACACGTGCAGTTTTACCATTTCGTTCTCCACCTCCATCTCCAGACAAGTCTTACTTTACTGAATGATCAGTTTCCATTTACTGATCATTTGTGCAAATGTGCATTGCATCTTATCACAGTGAGAGAGTGAGAGAGAAGAGGATTATGTCTCATTGCTTACTCTGAATCAAGTACCCATTGAAAAAGATGTTAATGAGGGACAGTTGGTCTGGGAAAAAAATTTGGCGGTTAATCTCCAGTGTTGAAATTTGCATGAAATCACGTTGAAATGTGTCGGAGGATGAATTTCAACACTAATTCTGGCTCAAACCTTCAATGTGATGTGCGTAGGGGGGCTGGATCTTAATGGAAATGTACAATATTGTATTTATGTCTTAATTATGTGAGGGGGAAAGAAAACTTAGCCATGCCAGAAACCTTCTTCAAAGAGACAAAGAAAGCTGAAATTCACATTAAGACAAACACCACTGGCTGCAGAAATGGACAAGAGTCTCTGCAGGAAACTATAAATATATTGGGGCGGCTGGAAAGGTTTGCTCAGCTGGATTTGCTGCGTCCTGGGCTCACCAGAAAATGTATGATGAACAACATGCATGAAGCCGTGTTCATTTATTATATTAATAGACTACAATGAGGTCTGGGCCACGCAGTCTTGCACATCTATAACCTCCGGGGATCCGACAAATGTCCATGCATATAGACAAACCTTTCCTGAATTCTTCTTTTCAGGTCTGCTTATGTAAAACGAAAATAAATCCACAGCTATTGCTGTGACGACCTCCTCCATTTGGCCTTGTTTATCAAAGTACGACTTTTCAAATGTTAATATTACAACTGCAGTGTGGTAATTATTGCTCTGGCTGTTAACGTAATAGCAGGCTTAAACTAAAATAGGCAAAAATTAAAAATGTCAATCATGACTGAATACCTCAGTGGGTGAGAGGTTCAAAGCATAATGAACAAGCTGGAGTTGCATTAATCAGGCAGATACCTCTGTCATGTTGCTGTTGACCAACCACATTTAAGAGGAGCTCTGTTGCCTGCACGTAAGCAGCGGCCGTTTGTCATTTGCTAAAGAGAGGTGGGGACCTCTTCACTCTGCACCCGACCCAAAACCTGCACAGGTTTTTTTTAAATTTCCCTTAAAGACACATCATTGAGATCTAAGATTTTCAATTTCTCTCACATCTCACAGGTTTAATGTATTAATAATTTTCAGCATGTTTTATTTTTATCTAGTATAACACCCCCACACACACACACTTCCCCCAGTGCAACTCTCATCCTGTTTAAGTAGGTGTATCTCCATCAATTTTAATCTTCTATTAATATTAATAACTGAATTGCCTGATTGCCCCCTGCACACACACAAAAACATGCACATACACACACTTACCTCTGATAAAAAGTGTTTATGGCGGCTCATAAACAGTGTGTGAGAGATGTTGCAGAGATGTTTGATCTGGTGATGGAGGTAAATCATCCCAAAGTTTAGAGACAGATGACATTAACAATGTATGTCACAAAGAGATAAATTTAAATCAATTGTGTTTTTGGTGAAGTTTTTGATACACTGTAATAATGTTACATCCAGCTACATCAGTCAACCTACACATCTATTTTCAGCCATTTATTTGAGGCCAGGTCTCAGCGGCAGCAGGTCAACAAGGTAGTCCAAGTCTATATGTCTCACCAGCGTGTTCTGGTTCTACACAAAGGGCTCGTATTAGTCAGATGTGCCTGGAAAACCTCCATGAGGAGATGCCCGGGAGACATTCTGATCAAAAACCCTGAACCACCTCAATTGACTGCTTTCAACACAAACTATCAGTGTCTACACACTGAGCTCCTAGCTCTCTCTCTCAGGTAGAGCTGAGACACCATGTAAAGGAAACTCATTTCAGCTGATTGTAACCACAATCCCATGCTTTCGGTTTCTACCCTAAGTTCATGAGCGACACAATGAAAATCGACTGTTAAACAAACTGTTTGATTCAGCTTAGTCTTTACCGCAACAGCCTGTGTGAGAACCAACCTCTTAAAAGTGGTGGAAGGGTTCATGTGTCTCCACAGTCCTGGGAGCTCTGTTGTCTGGGAAACTGGCCGTTGGTCGAGTTTCCCACGGTGAATTTGTTCCAGCGAAGAAGCCAGATGAAGAGTGGATCATGGCGACTTGTCGGAGGCCCACACAAAGGATTACACCACCTCACCCAGAATAGGAAAACCAGAGCATGTCCCCTGGAGCAGGGAGTGAAATTGCCAAGTGGGCAGGAGTTTGTGGGACACATCCCGAAAAAAACTACATCAAGCCACCATCTTCTGCAAGGTTAGGCATTAGGTTACAATATATAACCTGCCAGGTAGTAAGGCAGGTCAGAATGAAGTATGGTCCACATCAGGACTAAAGAGATATACTGTAGGTGACATCAGGTCTATTTACTGATGAGGATGAAATGTGGGTGAATCAGGACCATTTTCTTTTAGTGACTTTTTTTTTTTTTTTTTTTTTTTTTAATATTATGGATTCACAATAAATTGCTGCTCCTAAAAAATGCACTCAAATGCAGCTCAAAGTAACCTCTGTCAGTCTCACAATCAACATGAAGAATTTCTAAATGTATTCTCAGAAATGACCTGGTTGATGTTTGTTTTTATGATGCAAGAAAGATCTAAATGGCACTCTGCGTTAACCATCTGCTGTGTAATTACTGATGTCACCTTGGCTGGTTAACCTACTATATTATGGTGCTCGTGGCAAGGATTAGGTTCTTCCAGCTACTTAGGAGCACTTTTAAATAAGCCAATAAACATCTACTGTGCCCTTAAACGGCCTGCTGAACGGTAGCAGTCTAACTGTAAATTACCTCCCATATTAAGACAAACAAGTTGAAATCTAGATTAGTGCTAGTTACATGCCTGTCAGCTGTGTGCATCTCAGCACATAACGTAGCTGATGACCGTGTTTTGCATTAGAAAATACTCGAGGAAAAACATGACAAAAGCTTTGGAGTGGAAATGTGCCAGGAGTCCTGACAGTGAAAGCAGACAATATGGTGCTTGTCATTACAATATTATGATAGAGGACTTAATACTCTGTGTTTACAGTGAACAATATACAGAATATGCAGCATAAAGTATCCAATCTGACATATTTCTGACACCGCTCATGATTGCAGGCAAATATCCAATACAAAGATGACTCTTAATTTCCAATGTAAAATAGCACAGAAATGAAGCCACAGTAGCTGCAGAGGAATTCACAGCTTCAGTTTTCACCACTTTAACACATTGCATTTGCATTTCCCATCTAAAAAGGGGCTATAGCTCGGTGTAAAAAAGAAGAGATAAGCAAATGTGAGGAGGAGCACACTTTTATACACCTGCATAAAGACAACTAAAGGTGGTAGGAAGACAGTCGGGAAAGCATGTAGGTCTGGGTGAATTTCTAGGTACAGCACAGCCCAGACCTTGCTTAGATGTGTGGCATTCACTGCTCCGAAACAAGTAATATGACGTAATATGACGTAATAAGACTGACAGAGTACGAATTTGAATACAGAGGCCTAGAAAACTCAACCTGCATATGAGCAGAGGTGAAGAGGAGGCAGATAAAAAGCCATTTTATTTAAGATGTAAAAAAAGACAGTATGTCACATATTAAAAGACAGGCATCAAGACTTTTCATTAACAAATTATCTGCCAATACGTTTTTCATTGAATCAATTTGTGGTTTGGTGTATAAAATATATCCATCTCAGTTTTTTAAAATCCAAGGTCAAATGTTTTAAATGTCTTATTTGGTCAAACCAACAGTCCAAAACAAAATACATTTAGTGACCAATTACTGCAAATTTTCACATTTAGGAAGCTGAAAATAGAGCAATATAATTCTATGTGGCCACTGTTAGAAATCTCTCGCTACTATTATTCTGGCTAATTACCAGAGGTCTTTAAACCCCGGACATGCTGTGTTGCATATCCTATTTGCAATCTGCATAATACTACCAGGTAAAAAAATCACTCACTGTAGGCAGGAAGTCTTTCTTGTGTGTTCTCATTATCATTCTTATTATGGAGCAGGGTTAATGAATAACATTTTTTTTTTTCAAATTGGTACCCTCCTCTGTATTCCTGCTTGTGTTTGCACAGAGCGTAGTTGAATATCAGGGCTAATTTTCATCCTCACTGACAGAGCTATTAGCTGTCAGTCATTCTTGTGTAAAACCAAAAAATAAACACCAGGAAGGTGAAAGTAAAATAATTTGCTGTAGTAAAAATTAATCCTAATTAGCTTTTGTCTTCAGTTTCCTTGCCTGACTTGTGTCCATCTTACATCCTCCAAAGGAAATAGAGGCCAAGAGGAAATACATTAATTTGTCAGATGATTAGGTATCAAACTAATCCACCATCACCTACTGTAAATCCTCTTGCCTTCAAGGTTATAATGAGGAGTTTCGGTGAAAACTCGACAGTGAAAGTTCATTTTTGACCTCTGTCTCAATTTGTGTGCCAACAAGCAGCAGTGAGGGGTCGTCATAATGCTCAGAAGAATTAACATTTGAAAACTGACAACTGGGAAAACTTAATCTACTCAAGATAATTGTGTAATAAAAATGATACAAATAGACCCTGTGGTGTCAGCCATGGCCCGAGGCATTTCATTCAGGTTAAACGCTTATTTTGTGAATGTGTAATCTTAGTAATGTCTGTCTAATATCAGTCTGAGCTAATAAGATATTAGAGTTAATGTCAAAGGTCAACATGTGACTTCGGAAAACACAATTTTGGCCTCATAAATGCGGATTTGGAACAAATGTTCACTTGGACTAAAGGAGAAACTGATTAGATTTTGGAGATCACAATAAAATAAATCTAGAATTCACACTCAAATTAACTGCAACTGAACTTGTTGGCAGAGGATTTGAAGCTCAAGGTTTAAAAACAATGAAAAGACGTAAAATTACTGAAACAAGGCTCTGAGTCCACAGCCATACTAGCAGCTCTATGAGGCTTGTAAAAGGCAGGTAAGAGCTAATATGAACATGCTGACATTGTATGTTGAAAATGATTACGTTTACCATGGTTAACATGCTAACATCTGCAAATTACAACCAGACACAAAGTACACCTGAGACTGATGGGAATGTCAAGAACAAGTATTTGACAAATTACAATCTTGTCTTTTCTTGCTTAATTAAAAGTTAACAGTTAATAAAGCTCTATCTTATCTTATGAACCATCCAGTGGGGAACATTTTAACAAAGGTAATGGCAATCTCTTTGACATGTGTCGAGACATTTCACTCAAATCCACAAATGCCCCTTATGGTGGTACTTGCAGGAAAAGTCAGGATTCAATAAAGTCACTACCAAGCATTATTCCCAGTCCAGCCAGGATAGATTTGAGATATTTCACTGAATAAGTGACCCGAGTCATTAGGATTCATCCCTTAAGGACAGTCTCCACAAACTTCTTTTTGGGAAAAATACAAATTTTATAAAATAGTTGCTGGCAGTTCTTGGTCTTACTCTTGAAAAATGGTGGGTTATCCATGAAAACATCACCATCATTGCGGCAAAGCTGATTCCACAGCATATCTCGAAAGCACTGTATATTGATTTTCCAGCTCTGTGCCTGAGTGTCTGCTGCTGAGGCCCCCTTTTTTTCCTTTCCTATTTCGACCACTGGCCTTGGGTTAGTTTCTGAATGCCCACAGTATTGTCAGTGAGCAGATGGCTACATCAGGAGGAGAGACACACATGCTTGTTTAGCACAGCTGATTTAAGATGGAGGATTTCACCCTGAGAAGAGGCATCATGGGGCGCTCATGAAAAAGAGGAGCTGACTTATATATCCATCTATTTCCTTCAAAAAACACTTGTGAAATAAGTCTGTTTGCACACAATCTATTGACCAACTCCTACTACTTCTACATGATAATTGAGCTTGCTAACATGAGAGTTGTTTTGTCTGCCTCTCTTAGTCTTTGCAGGTCTTCCTCTACGGTGATATTAAATGAATGCTCTACTTTTTACATTTAGCAAGAGCCACAGTGTGAGATGGGAATACGAACACATTACATTGCTTTCTGAGGAAACTAAAGACAAAAATGTTTTGGCACTAAAACACAAGATTGTTTACTGTTTGCATCAGTTAATCTGCTAATTATTTTCTCCGTTAATATGTTTGTTAATAGAGAAACGCAAGAAGCTTAGTGAGATGTCTTTATTTTGTCTAAAAATCAATCCAAAACCAAAGTAGATTCAGCTCACTATCAGAGAGGATTAAGTAAATATACATGTTTTTACATGTAAGAAGCTGAAACCACAGATTTACTGGAACATTTCTGTACAAAAATGAATGCCTGCTGATTAATTCCCTGTTGATTGACTAATTAATTAACAGACCAACTGTTTCAGCTCTAAACTGTTACACTGGAGTGAAAAATAGTTTAGCCAACAGTAAACTTATTTTCAAATCAGGATAGTATCATCAATGTATAGGCTACCAGCCTTAGTAATACTACCAGTAGTAGTATTTTTAAGGTTAGAGGAGAGATATTAAATTGAGCTGATTTAGAATATATTGGAGTAGAAGGCTTAAACGTGATATATGATTCACTACACTATATGAAATTATGGAGCTTGACAGAGGGGCTGCCACCATGGCCATGAACAGTCAGATTAGACTGTGAAATTGAATGAAATGAATAAAATTCAGCTGAAATGAAAATATTAATTAAAATTATTGATGCATTAAAATGGCAGGTTGAGGTTAGATGCTGATAATGTTAAATTATTTTCCCTCTTTCCTGTCTTCGCTCCCCGTCTGCCTCTGATTCCTCTCCCTCTCTCTCTGCATGTGTGTGTGTGTGTGTTGCGTACTCGGTTTGTTGTTGTGGTTGCGTCTCGATTGTTATTTCAAGAGCTGTCATACCACACCTGTCCACTACACGGCTTCAGACAGTTTTTTCTCGTCTTCTCTTGTGAGTCATGTGACTCCTCCTGTGATCTGCCACCTGTCTACACAGCTGCCTTGCATTAGCTCATTAGTCATGTAGTTTCGACATATGGCAGATTTTTTCTTCGCCCTTTGTCAGACTGTCTCGGCTGCCTTAGTGTTTCTATATTTCCTGTCCTGTCCTATCTCGTTTGCCTGCCGGCTGTTGCAGAGTCTGTCTGCTGGTTGATGACTTTAAAGGTGTTTTTAACCTGAACCACAAACACATCCTGCATTTACAAGCATGTGCAGCTGATTCCTGTCACTCAGCCATCGTGGCTGTACACTGAGGTCACTGAAGTTCAACAGCAAAATCACTGGCTGTCTCATCTGATCTCCGGCGTCATTCCTATAAAATCTTTAACACAGTGGCTCTTTGATCAACAAACTGCACAAGAATCTGCTGAAGCCTGATACAGGTTTCCAGTTCATTACTGTTCATTCGCAGAGCTTCAGCCAATACCTCAACGGTTATATGCTATATTAAACAGTTTGTTTCACTTCAGTGAATTAGCTTGCTAGCTAACTGGCTAACATTAATTCCATCCATCCGGTGTCTGCCTGCTGAACTTTCATTGAAAGTGGAAATGATTTTCAGGGTTTGAATGTACTGCTCTATATTTTTATTTTCAGTGCAGCATTATCCTAGAGGAGCAGAGGTAATATTTGCATATAAATATAAAATGACCCCGTGTTTACTTTCCTTCCTGACACAGATGAAAATGAAAAAGGCTGCATCAATCACAGCTCAGGAGTTGAGATGAGGAGATTGAAAGAAAGAGGGAAGGTGATAAAGATGAAAGAAGAACAGGTGCTGCCCCCAGCATCCACGGCAGGATGAGCAGAAGTAATGCAGTAACCACACAGATAGAATTTCTTTGGTATATACAAGAATCTATATACATAAGCTGAATACAGACATGAATATCGCATATTCAGAATTACGTCAAAGCACAACAAAGGTAACATGTTTATGTATTTTCATAAGTCGCATGAGTGCTGCTTGTTGTCATAAACATGTCTTCAGTGAATTAGCTGCACTGCTGTGCATCACGGTAATGTAAAGAGGCTCAACATTCTAACATGTTTCCATTATTTTAATGCAACAAATGCGCACATTTGTTAAATCTAACAGTTTTTCATTAGCTAAATGAACCTCAAACCCTGAGTGCAAAGTGCAAATTATGTTTTCATGTCAGTGACAGGCTGAGGCCTCACA
This sequence comes from Polydactylus sextarius, assembly GCA_016801845.1. Classification (NCBI taxonomy): domain Eukaryota; kingdom Metazoa; phylum Chordata; class Actinopteri; family Polynemidae; genus Polydactylus; species Polydactylus sextarius. Next base: position 3,960,842 of record CM028906.1, on the reverse strand, counting down.
TCACTGTCATGTTTCACTAAATTAAATCCCAGAGCAAGTGCAATCTTTCAGAAAAGGTCAATAAAACGGCACCACTGGACCGCCGGATCATCTCTCATCATCAGAGTTTTTGCTGGAAGGTGCTGAAGGTTCTTTGATTTTTTCGTTGTTTTTCTAATGTGTGTTGTCTTTGGGCAGTAATCTTTTATAACAGCCAGTGTGACATTGCATGAATTCCACCCCCGCTGCCTAAATCCCTCAAAGTGATTTGCCATTAACCTTGAAATAGTTCCTTAGATGACAGCGGAAGCTTGGAGCAATTTTTTCCCGCTTGCTGCTTGATGAGGAAGCAAATGGCCGAGAGTCTTGCATTTGTCAGCTTGTGAGAACAAATGGTAGATTTAAGAAATGCTCAGTTTTTATTATTAGTTCAAAGGACACTCAGAGCATATCATCATGGATAGAGATTAACCATGTTTGTCCAGACAAAAGTGAGATATTTGTGCCTTTCCCTACAAAGTAGAGGAAATTCATTAATAGTTGAGTTTACCAAGTATTGCTTGAGTTGTGTTGTTTGTAAAGTCAGAGGATATTGAGTCAGAGGTCATAGGGGTGTTGAATTGTATTGACATTGTCTCGTCTTGTCAACAACATGATGTCAAACTTTCTATGTTACATATGAAAAACAACACTCTACAATACACTGAGAAAATGCAACCAATATGTATCACGATCTGCAAACACTGGATGTATTTTTTCCCTTGATGCAACTTAGCAGAACATTGTATTAAATCCTTCCTTCCTGGTGAAGGACCATCTTTTAAAACCACCACAGCAGAACAGCAGTGATATATTGTTCAATTTCAGCCAATAATAGGCCAATAACAGACATATCTGTATCGCCACTGATCAGTCACAGCCTTAAAACCACTGACAGATGACATTATTAACATTGATCATTTCTTCTTTTGCTGGGAAACCTCAGGTCTTGGCATTCATACATTGACACATACTACCCACCTGAAAACATTGTTGTAAACCAAACACATTTCTCCATGGCAACAACATTCACGAATTGCAGCAGCAGCAGCACAATGTGCCTCACCTCACCAACACTGCTAGGAAATGACTCAAGGAACATGGTGAAGAGCCCAAGGTGTTGACCAAGCCGCCAAACTCCCCAGATCCCAATCCAATTGAGCATCTGTGGGATGTGCAGGAAACAAGCCAGAGCCATGAAGGCCCTGTTCCACTACCTCCAGGACCCAGAGGATCCGCTGCCAATGTATCAGGAGCCAGACACCACAGGACACTGCCAGAGGTCAAGTGTCCATGCTTGGGAGGTCACAGCTGCTTTGGTATTATTACTCAGGTGGTTTGGTACTCATGTTTGGTGTAGGATCATAAACCTCTACTATATATATATATATATATATATGTGTGTGTGTGTGTAGGTGTGTGTGTAACATGTAATCCGTGAATAGAAACAATAAAGCATTGAACAAAATCAATTATCATCACTAGGTGTGACCTGAATTGGTATTTGCATAGGCTGAACTCCAAACACCTGATTGATAAATTTGCACCCATGACATCAGGATGGATCCATATTTCTGGAAAGCTCCATTTGGAGCCACAAAGAACATTATATACATCATTTCACAGCTTGAAGCATCCTCCTGACTTCCATTTATAAAATCAGCTGTAGTGCCCCTTTAACATGCATCGCATTGTTTTTAAGTATGCTTTTTATTTTTTAAAGTCAAATAAAACCAAAATAAATCCACTCTCCTGGAACCACCCGTCCCTGAAAATGCTCCCAGTTGGATGAAATGAGACAACTGTCTGTGCCAGAGTTCCTCTGAAGGTCAGTCTCTGTGAGTCAAATGATAGTCTGACCTTCACAGCTCCTGCTGAATCAATAAAGAAATCTAATCATGAAACGTTAGCTAAGGTTCAAAACCAAATTATGCCAGAAGAACAGAGCTTAGGATTTGTGGGCAACCTGTTAAATCAGAGCTGAATGTTTGTATAATTTCATTAATTGTCTGGAACATCAATGTTTGCTTTATCTGTTATGCATTAGGAGAACATTTGGTGCTTCCTGAATGTTCCTGGTTGCTGATTATCTCTGAGTAATGTGTGCAGTTAACGTAAAAAAAAAAAGCCTACTTTGAAAAAGTAATTTTGGTGCAAATGAACAGATGGGGCATTCACATGGCTCCTTCACTACTGCACTTACTTTTATACACATACTTTACATGCATGGATTTAAAAAGATTTGGCTACAATCCCTACATTTACAGCAGCTCACAGTCTTCCTCAGTTTTGGTCGACTGTCAAGTGCTGTGCCAGATCCTCCCCCTCGCCCTCAGCTACCAACACCATCAATCATGTGCATCCTGTCATAAACGGCTGTCATGTCACTGCCCTGAAAATTTATCCTACATCCATGTTAAATTAATCACAATATGTCAAACTGCCTCAGGATGTTAAAAGAAAGATTGCCTGGTGTAAAATTTAACTACTTAACGCACTCAATGTTTATTTACCAATTTACAGTCACTTTTATGATGGGATTAATTTTGCACTAATTCATGTTTTTAATCACAATATAGTGGAAATACTTTGAATTTAATGTCAGATTTGACTTTCTGGAGTAAAGCTGATTGTAATCAGGATTTCAATGCCATTTAAAAAAGCAAAAGCTAAAAGTTGCAAAAAGTCAAAAATGTCACTAAATGATGTAATATAAACCTGATCTAAAAGGAGTCAGAGACTGGTGGCAGCCTAGTGTCAACTTGACTCCCTCCTGTGACACATTCTTCTCCTTGCATGTGCCAGATTGATTTGCGGCGTTAGCTAGGTCAGTACGGCAGGGGCAGAGCCAGAAGGTGGGGCCTTGGGTGTCCGTGACCCCCGTTTTCCTTCGCACGGAGCTCCATATTTCAGGGTTATGGCCAATTATAGTTTCTGGAAGGTTCTGTAAACAAAGATGCTAAAATGTATTGGATGAAAGTCAGAACAGCAACAAAGGAGTCAAAGTTTGAAAAGCAGAAATTAAAGTTGAACTGCAAAAGCATTTAAAGATGCTAATAACAGCTTCATTAGAAATGAAATCATAATAGTAAAAGTTATTTATTGCTTGTACATTCACAAACTATCCATGTCTCATCTTAGATACACACCTCCTGACCATCATACATATTCATCATAATCTAACCCTATCCCCAAAAAGAGCACCTCAACCTGGCCACCTTTCTGAAAATAATCTGGCTCTGCCACAGCAGCTTGGTCATACAGTTTTAGGCGAGTGTTTAGGTCTACAGTGGATCAGATTAGGTATTCACAGCTGGCTGCATCGCAGTGCATGATAACATGGCGTGTGTGGATGAGTTACAGATGCGAGGCGGCGCTCGTTCAGGACCTCACTCACTTGGTCAGTCAGCTTACAAGGTTCCAATTTTCATACGGATCTGCCTGTGACTGAAGGGGGACTTGAGGCACAGAGTTGGTATTTGGATCACATTTCAGGCATCTCGTCTTTCTCATCAGTGTTCCAAAGCAGTCGCTCCATCAAGTATCTCCCTTGCTGCATCTCTCCAGCTCCTTGAACAGGACTCCTCTATTAAGAGATCCTCACTCTGGGGTTCTTAACTAGGCTGAAGCATGTGATGTCATTGAAGCCCAGGAGATAGTCAACACACTATCAGATAGTCAATACACATTTGAGCAGTGCTTCGCATCTGATCACAGCTATTCGAGGTGTGCAACATCAAAACCTTAACTGAAAAATGGGAAACCCTTTTCACTGGCAGAAGAGCACAGAGGCAATGATTTCATATCTAAAGGGCCATTAAGTGTTTTGCTGCTCAACAATTTTTCATTCTCACAGCTCATATAGCCATTTACTACTTTTCCCAACATGTGCAGGGAACCTATATTGGCCAGGTTTTTCCTCTTTTTACTGAAGCTGGATTTTCTTAGAAGTTACCATGCAGCTGGTCTGAGTTTGATCTTATGCTACAAAGGGGATCTAGACCTGTGTTCTCACTACAGTATGTGCTTCCCCTTTGTTTTCTCCTGTCTTATTTTGATGAATATTGTAATGTCTGTTTTGGTTTGGTGGTCCTTAGTAACTTTGATCAGTGTCTCTGATGAACACATCTGTATCGCCAGATGTTTCAAGGTTATAAAAGGAAAATTATTTGCCAAAAATCGCAATTACAGTTCATCATTGTTCCTTAAAATTATAACCTGAGTGAGACAAAGAGATGAAGAGACAAAAGATGAACAGGCATTACAGCTGAGACGATCAGTTGATCAACATAGCATTCAGCTGCAACTCAGCTGATAACACTATATTTTGGTTAATGGTAGGTATTCAGGTATTTGGCAGGGAAAAAAAGCCAAACGTTATCTGTTTTAAATTTTCAAAACTGAAAATTTCTGTGATTGAATGAACTGAGTATCTGTGGATGTTGGATTAATGGCCTGACAAAACAAACAATGTCCAGTCATCACTTTTGGTCTGGGGAAAACGAATGCAGACAGTTGTTATACCAAGCAATTAATTGACAGATTAATGAGGAAAATGAAATCAATCATTAAGCACAGTCATAGATTAATATTATATTAGGCAAGTATCCTTCGGTGAGAGATTATTCTATCTTTAGTGATGTTGAAAAGGTACTAAAAGTCTACATGGTGAGTAGGGACATATTGCAGGAGGAAAATAAATATGATCACATCCATCTGACCAAGGTGGTTACGAATGTGGTTACTTTCTGGCACCTCATGCTCAAAAACAAGCTGCAGCAGTTTAGAAGCAGCTTTGGTGTTTGTTTTGACAAAAACATATTTCTGCATGGGGATAATGTAAAATGGCATCTGTGTAGAGAAAGACTTTCTAAGCACATATCTGCAAATGTTGGACATATTGTGAATGAAATAACTGATTCGGACACATTAATTGCTTCAGCAGTAACATGCTGCCACTACTTATAAACAAGATGTTATTTTCGATTAACAGCAACATTTGAAGATGCTTCTCTCCACTCCCCCATTTTTATTCAGTGTGTGGTGATAATAAAAACTGAATTCAGCTTGTGTCAAAGCAAAGCATCCTGGAGCTCCATTAAATCATAATTGGTTGGAAATGTCATTATTTTTTTTGTTGGAATGACTCTTAAATATCACTCATTCTTAGAATTAGAGCTGAGTAATGGCTCGAACATTGTAGAGGACTTGGAGAAGTACAGCATCTGCAAGCTTGGCTTTTCAAACAAGCCCTTCGGGGGTTGTTCTAGGATCTATCAACTATATATAAAACATAGGATGTCAGTATTTTTTGGGAGGCAAAATTGAATATAATTTGTCCCAAGAGAAAACATGCCACAGTCAATCTCACAGTTCTCTACTCATTATGCTTTCTTGTCACTAAGAGTGTTGTTTTCTTACATAAATGCACTGGTTCACAAAGCCCATAAGACCAGTGGGTGTTTCCAAGCTTTGTCACTTCAGGAACTAAATCAACCTCAACCTCTGGACTGCTGATAAGACAAACTGCATGCTGTAAATACTAAGTGGTGAGAGAAGATTTGTGCATTATGCTCAGCAGTGTTTGTTGGTTAGGGCACCAAACATCATATTTTGCTTTTTACCACAATTACGTCGATGCCACTTTTTGCCACAAATTTACATCAAGAGTGAAATGAGTTACTTTCCTAACTCTACCGGGGAGGTACATATGCTCCTTCTAGGCTGTTTAAGTCTTTTAATATCATCATGTAAATATGAACACGTTTGTGAGTATTTGTGTCTTATGGAAGGATGACAAATTTCAGGATAAACATACAGTAGCTGCACTGCATGGAGCAATGAAGCAGTGAATCCGGGGTCAGGTCACAGTGGTAGGTCAACATAGTAGTCCTGGTGTCAATAGTAATGCTTTCCAGTTCCTACTGGTGGATCGTGAACTATGTATTGTGATGTGTAAACTGTGTAATGAGATGAGATATACAAGCTCTCCTGAGTCTTTTGGGTCTATCCTGTTGCCTTCTACCAGCTGGAAAAACCTCCAAACAGGAGAGACCCAGGGGACCCAGACCAGCTAAACTGACTGGCCCTTCTCTAAACTTAACACAATCCTGAGCCCATCCATCCCTGCAGAGGAAACTAATTTCAGCTGCTTGTATCCATGATGTCATTTTTTTGGTCGCTAGTCAGTAAAATTGACGACCGCAGGTGAGGGTCAGAGCGTACAACAATTGGACAATCGACAGCTTTGCCTTCCAGCTCAGCTCCCTCTTCACCACAGCTGCCTCGCTGCTGACGCTACACAATTATGCAATTGACTTCCAATCATGCGTTGTGACATGTATAAAAACACTGAGAAGGCCCAGCTGATACTCATCTTGTATCAAACGGCCAGAAGAAAAGAGCAAGTGACTTGGAAAGAGGGTTCATTGTTGAGACATCAGTAAATAGTAGTGGAAATTGTGTTTGATGGCGCATGTTTGATGGCTGTAATTCCTGGAAAATGTATATAAGAAAAGGTAAGTGAGGAAAAAATACAGGAGCAACTCCTCTAGTGATTGAGGATCTCTATATAAAACGTGATACACCACACAGAAAGACTCTGCGTCCAACCCAGGACCTTTTTTTGCTGTGAGACAACAGCGCTAACCCCTGTGCCGCCATGCTAACCACAACAACGTCATCAAAAAACCAAACTAGGGAATATCCTCTTTTAGCTTTTCTTTTAATTTGTCATCCGTCTACGCACCTCCAGGTTACTTAATCTTGTTCATTTCCTCTCATTTTGCAGCATCCTGTGACTTAACTTCATTAAGACCAAACAAATAGAAGACTGAAGCTTTTTTTCTGAAACCCTGAGGGAAGTAAAAATGAGAACCTGCAAAAACAACACAGGACTTCTTTCCAATTAGCCCCCACAAACTCCCCACGAATGCTGACTGCTGAAAATTATGATGGATGCTCCTGATTTCACCATCGCCTGATCCATATCAATCAATCAAGGGGCCAAATTCAGGTCACAGTGCTCTCACATCCCTGCTCTTCACTCTGGTGGTATTTTTTCCCCAAGATTATGAGCCAAACTTAACAGTCTCTCTGGGGAGGTCTCCATGATGTGCCAAGTACAGACTAGGGGATAATTAACTCAGCTTTCCAATTAGGACAAAGCAATCCAGTAGGGATACAAGTGGGGAGAGGATAAATACTCAAGCATCAGTATTGGAGGAGGACAGGGACAGGCAGACTGATAAATAATGAGGGGGAAACACACAGGCTAATGCTAAACACATAATCAAATACAACAGTGCTGGATTGATGCTACTTTGTGCGTTCAGTTCAATGTCATATGGCAGTTTGAGCGATTGTTATCAGTCCCCCGCATGGTATCAACATTTATCAGCTGGTTCTCATCTGATAAATGCATTGCATTATTATGAATAAAGTATATTTTGTAAGTGTGTCACAGCTGTGAAAGAATGACCAGACTTGCAGGTGATTTTCAATCTTGTGGTGTAACAATAGAGAGCTGTAACCAATGCCATGTTGCACAAAACGAACAGATGAGAAGATTTATTTTCATCACGTCTAAACGCTACACTGCTGAAATGAAGTGTACAACAGGAGTCTGAGTATTTTTGCTCAGTTTCACTAAACAGACTCTGCAGGCCACTGAATGTAACAGGTATTTTGTTATCCAGCAGTGCAAGAGAGATTACTTACAACTTATAGCATCTGGTTTGCTCTAATGACAAAATATTTATAGTAAAACATACAAAAAGTGAAATTTAGTGGAATAAAAACACCGGTCCTTTGGGTTGGGGATTTTCACTGCTATCATTTCAAGTGTTACTAATGACATTATTAAACCGGCTGCTTTGCCGCAGCAGATCACATCACTGTTCTCCTCTGTCTTATGTAATGTTTTCACTGAGAACTCTGGTCAGACTGTTTGTTAGATGCTGCAACACTCACAAAAAAAAAAAAATAAAAACTGTGCACCGAGGAATAAGAAACATTTGGCATTTTCATGTTGATGCTCTTTTTTTTCTACATCTTAGTCAGATACCAAACAAATTCAGTCCCACGTGGCGCAAGAACACATACAAAGGAAAACATGCGCACACACACACACACACACACACACACAATACTGTTACACATCCACAGTTGTGGTTTTTCACCACATTTAGCCTAACAGGGAGAAAATGGACTTTCGCCATATTAGCCATTTAAATGTTTTGCAATTTGTAGGGCAAACATTCTCTAGTTCAAACATTTTCTCTTTTTCTGCTTCACTTGGGACTCACACAGTGTATTTCTGTTCTTCTCTCTGATCTTACAAGGACATTGCAGGGGCTGAAAGTTGTGTTAAAATTGCAATTTGCAGAGAACTGGAGGGAAAACAGAAACAGAAAGTAACACAAAACCCAATCACTGAGACACCACGTTGTGTTGTGTGTTCTGAGCTGTCTCTACAGAGAGAGGACACTGTGTACTGAAAGATATGGGAAACTGTGTCTTCTTGCAAACTCTGGCAAGAAACTTTTTTGGTACAGTGATCACACAAATATGGGTGGAAAAAAGGCTTTAAATCAATCTACTTCTTCTACAAAAATCCAGGCTGAAGACCAAGTGAGACCGGTTTGAAATGTGAACAAACCTAAAATCCAATTCAATTCAAGATACAATTAACCTTTATTATAAAGTAAATAACCCAAAAAACCCAAAATATCAATGTTTCTGTTGCCACTGACTATAGCCAATGGCAAACTAAGCTCCATTGTGCTGTGATTATAAACACAAAAGTTTGTAATATGTACAAATGTAAAAATATAAGAGTACCAACAGTGTTGCAATAAACGATGATAATAACTTTCAACGATACGATTCAGCTCCAAAACAGTTTATATGATAAATGTGTGGGCTCATAAAGAGTCCATGAGTGGCTTGTTTGAATCACAGCAGTGACAACAGATAAAAAACTTGGAAAACTTACTATAGGTTGGCAAGTTGTTATAGGATGTTGGTGCATTTGTAGTGAAGATTTATCCAGTATATTCAGTATATGTGGGAGTATATAGGAGTTCACGCACTTTAAACTCTAAATTACAATCTCCTTTTTTTATCTAATGGTTACATTGGTCAATAAAATCAGCAAACCAATGTATCAGTCAGACTTTATTGATTTGTCTTGGGATATTAAAAGTGAATTGCGGGGTTCTTTAACTTAGAGGGACTAATAAAAGAAAGAAGAGGCCAGTTATTATATTGTGATTTCAGACAAATACATGAATTATTTAGAATATAAAATGTAATTACTCTAAGTCAAATGATGCTTTATGATGAGGCTGAAGTCCATATGTGAGCATACATATGGAAGGGGAGGTGGGAGGGTGTCAGAGACAGCAAGGCGCTACATGACAGTGAAGACAGCTTGAGAGAGGAGGTAAAACTCATCAGCCTGCAGGTTCAGTGTTCATTCACTGACAGCCTGTCACTTTCTTTGGGTTTTTTTTTTCTCCTCAGCAGCACAAATCAGCCACGCTTCATTCACAGAGTGTCATCGTCCATCATTAAAAAAAAATGAAGAGTCTAATTGTGAATCACACTTGATCAGTGTGGTTGCGGATGTGGTGAGAGATACTGCAGGAAGAAATGTATTTATGGCTACCGATTCAGTGCCCTTGAGTCTATTAACATCGTTCTTGGAGGTGGAGGTGCCAAAAGTGTTCCTGGCAACTGCTGTTTGGAGCTTAATTAATTATCTTATAGTTTCTGGTATTCCTTGTGTGGACATAACAAAGACCTTGTGAATTATTGTTATAGAAAACAGTTTTCTTTCTCTGGTAATAACTGAGCTGAAGCAATCTGCTGACTCAATACCACAATCATATATATTGTTGTTACGTTCATATCTGTACTATTTCACCTGTCTGTGTCCCTTTTCTCCCACAAAGTAGATATTTGTTTTCACCTCCACAACAACACAATCCGCTGTTTTACAGGCAAATAAATCAATGCAACAACAAATTATCAAATTCAGTTTTTTTATTTGTTTTTTTTGAAAATGACAACAATGGCTCAGCAACGTCCTGCTACAGCACCACCGGTCCAACAAAGGACTGAATTCATAGCAGCAAGCAATTTTAAATACAATAGAAACTACCAGTAATAAATGTTTGGCCCTTTTTCTATAGGAAGAACTTTTGCAACAACAAATGTACCTCGCATTTTAATGGCTTCCAGTTCCTGCCCTACCTCATAAACTATCAGTGTGAAGTTTACAGTGCTGATTGTCTCTAGCTGCTCCAATATGAACAAAGCAATTATTAAGACAGTAAACAAGGACTTGAAATGGAAATTTATTTCACTCTTCCTAATGTCTGCACAGAGAAATGTAACCAAATTCAAAAATAGTAAAATAAGTAATTAAGAGAATCTGAGAAGACAAACGGAGAAGCAGTGAGAACAAGAGAAAGCTAATTTATTTTCTAATTATTCCAATGCAGCTCTTTATGCAGCAGAAACTAACGCCAAATGCATATACACTAAAACGTCAGTCATCAACAATCTACAAGTAAAACAAAATAAAACAACCATTCTGCAGGAAAGGATGTGTAGTTCTCATTTATGTCATTCATTCAGTTCTCATTCACTCATATTCTCAGGTCCCAAATCAAGAGTCTGGATTTAGTTCCTTATTATTCAACAGAATTGAATATGGTCTTACATCATCAATATCATATCATAGCAAAGCGGAACAATGTATTATTCTCTAAATATACATGAGAGTCACAGTACCCCTGTGTGAATGAGCAGTAGAGAAGATGTTTTACAAAAGTTGGAGCATCACCTTATGCCTACCTGAGCTACAGTGTGTCCTGTTCCTGACCCACACTGAGTCAGCTTTTCTACATCCAGAGTATATTGTGCATGTCCCTGCATCAGGTCAGGTGTGTGTGTGTGTGTGTGTGTGTGTGTGTATATAAAACCACAGTAGGCAAACCTTGCTTTGTCACTTTGTCGCTACAAGACAGTGGTTAAATGGGTTACTGCTCTTGGGCCAAACAACTCAGCAGGATCTCTGACGCTCAACAGCAACATTTTTATGGAAAATTATTTTTAAAGCATGGGTATGTGTGTATATGAGTGTGTATGTGTATGCATGTATGTGTTAAAATGTAGGCGTGGATTCAGTAACAGTTACTTCGTTATTACGTAGACAGTCTCCAATTAAAGGCCCTGAGATCACCAACCGTTGTTATTATCATCATTATCATTATTCTGAGGTTAGACTGAACACCCTGCTATTTTTATCTATCTAGAATTCTTAAAGACATGCTTTTTATGAACTCTTACCACATCCTTTACAAATGTAACAAATGGTTATTCAAAAATATGAGAGTTGTAGATCAGCACGCTTCCAAACATATATGACTTTCTCAGCTCATGTGAGAGTGAATGACCTTTTTCCAGCCCTGAGGCGTTTTGAAGTGCCAAGGAGCAGCAGATTTATTGTAAATGCCACCAAACCAATATGGAGCCAGAACCAATATGGGAGAAAATTTGTCCTCAGAAAGTAGAAGCTGAGATGAAAATCACATAAATACACATCTATTTTACCATCATTATTACAGTGGGGAAAATAAGTATTTCATACACTGCTGATTTTGTGAGTTTTACCACTTACAAAGAATGGAGAGGTCTGTAATTTTCATCATAGTTACACTTCAACTGTGAGAGACAGATTTTAAAAAAAAAAAAAAAAGAAAATCACATTGTATGATTTTTAAATAGATAATTTGTATTTTATTGCATGAAATAAGTATTTGATCACCTACCAACCAGCAAGAATTCTGGCTCTCACAAACCTGTTAGTTCGTCTTTAAGAAGCCTTCCTACCCTCCACTCGTTACTTGTATTAATTGCACCTGTTTGACCTCGTTAACTGTATAAAAGACACCTGTCCACACACTCAGTCAATCAGACTCCAACCTCTCCACCATGACCAAGACCAAAGAGCTGTCTAAGGACACCAGGGACAAAACTGTAGACCTGCACAAGGCTGGGATGGGCTACAGCACAAGAGACAAGTAGCTTGGTGAAAGGGCAATAATTAGAAAGTATAAGAAACTTAAGATGACTGTCAATCTCTCTAGGGCTGGGGCACCTAGTGGAGTATCACTGATCATTAGAAAGGTGAGTGATAGGCCCAGAACTACATGGGAGGACCTGGTCAATGACCTGAAGAGAGCTGGGACCACAGTCTGCTCACAGTCAGACCCTAACCCACAGCCAGCTCCAAAAGACGCATTTCAGGGTCCTCGAGTGGCCTAGCCCGTCTCCAGACCTGAACCCAATAGAAAGGGAGCTGAGACTCAGCGTTGCCCAGCAACAGCCCCAAAACCTGAAAGATCTGGAGAAATTCGGTATGAAGTGGGTCAAATCCCTGCTGAAGTGTAAGAACTACAAGAAACATTTGACCTCTGTAATTATTAAAAAAAAAAAAGTTCTGTTTTTCTATTATATCAAAGATTTATTTCATGCAATAAATGCAAATAATATTAATTATTTAAAAATCATACAATGTGATTTATCAGGATTTTTTTGTTAGATTCTGCCTCTCACAGTTACAAAAATTAGAGACTTCTCCATTCTTTGTAAGTGGGGAAAAAAAACAGAGATGGTTGGTTTTTAACTTAGACAGGATGCAGTTATACAATCAAATCTAAATCTAAATTACTTTTGAATAGGGCTACTAGTGTGATTTAGTTTTTCAAACTAAATGGTATGATGCATTTTCATCACTGGGGAACATCTATCTGAGTATGTAGGATTTGATCTTTGTACGATTAGTGTTTGGTTTTCGTGGCTATAACATTGCAGAGCCAGATCACTGAAAACTCAGCGTCTGTCTTCACGTAAACAATGATTTGATGAACAAAATCCTCTCAAACTCTCCCTCGTCCAAAGACCTGTTGTCCGTCTATATCATTTTCATCTTATTGTAATCCATTAAGGTGCCATCATGTGGCTGAGCCTTGAATTTAAACCTACTTTTCTTTTCATTCTCCTTCATTTAACATTTCTATTTGCACGTGTTGCCTTTTATCCTTGAAATACGCCCCTCTATGAAAAAAGACACATCAGAGGGCACACATTAGTATTTGTCATTGTTAACGCGGCTACAATTTACAGATGCCAAACTCTTTCCACAAATCCGACACGTCCACCCTTCACCTCTTGATGCCTGTCAGGAAAGCGTTTTTGAAGACACTGCCTTTGATGAGCGTTTGACATTATTAATCTCATTATGTAAATACGATTGATTGCAAGGGCGCAGTTGAATCATGGAGGTGGTCCGCCAGGTCAGGCTGATAAACTAATTCAAACTGATTATCATTTAGATTTTTTTTTTTTTTTACTGATGGAAGTGATGATGCTGGGAAGAGCGAACCCACCGGAGGAGCCACTAGTCACTGGTGATGTCTCGTCTCTGTAGAATTCCATTACATTATTCTTCCGGACATCTGTCTGCTGCAACATGAATGTGTCCCCCCCTTTACTTCCATAGAGGTCACTCTAATCAATGCCCTGTTGAGGGCCGCCTGTCACATTTGATGTCAGGGTAAAAGCATACTTAAGTGGATGAAGTGGAGTGGCTCACATGTGCTCAACGGGAGTTCCTGCTGTGTTGAAGGACAAGGAGGATGGCAGCCATTAATATGAGAGTATCAAAATGCTCTTTATTGGAAACATATATTGTTTATGTCGCTTTCACTGGAACACCTACGCTCACGGCAAAAAACCATCAATCACAGCATGATGCACCTTGACCAACATAGAGAGAAAAAGCTGCTCTCAATCTGACAGGAGGGAGCTCGTTTGTGTGACGTCGTGTTCCCGAACAACAAGTGCACAAAAGCTGTATAAATAAACTGCAGGCATCCTCTGGAAAACAGACGTTCCTGTTGGAGGCACCTGCAACAGGGCGCCATATGTGCTTGCTGAGATAAAACGGAAGGGATGAGCATACCCCCTGTAGGTAAATACTCATTAGACTGGAGTATTGGCTGCTGTGTTTCCATATTATTCCATCATTTACTGGCACTGCCATGCACTGTCCTGCTGCCCTGTTATCTCTGAAGAGTTCAGACCCTGGTGGGTTAGAACTTGGCAGCAAAAAAAATTTTCCGCATCCCTGGCAGGAGCACATATGTCTTGTGTTTTTGTATGTTTAAACTGTTAGCCTCGGTTCTCGTTTTAGGAACCTGCCAGGACGACAGCAGCATCATCAATTCAATGCAGTTTTGCTCATAAAAAAGGTCTGAAATATCTCGGCACTGTGCCTCAGCCTCTGCATGTATTGTTTTATGTCTGTCCTCATATAATATTGTCTTTGCCTGTTTTTCTTTCCAGCTTTTTATACCACTCACATACACACTGAGTGTTGAAACAGTGTGAGAAACTGCCGTCACAACAAACGTCTGTTTCGACATCTGGTTTGGAAGAATCAGATTATTGGTGCAGACTGAATGGATCTGGGCGTGACTCACTAAATTCACAGATCACATGAAAGCCGAGCATGCAGCACTCATAACCCATGACATTTTGTTTGCATGCTGTGAGACATAGACAAACTAACTGTTCAGGTACCCAACATGAAAAAATTCAATTACAGCAGAGTCTCATACATGGTACACTGGATTGTTCAGTGAACTTGAATGTACCTGCTATACATGCAGTGGGTGTGAGTTTGTCATGCCCCAATGAAGCTCTAATAACAACAATTCAACAACAGACTCCAGCTGAGATGAGCATTGTGCTCAGTACTCAGACGTGAGAGTGTCCTTCACCTGAGAATTTCACTTCATCAAAGCAGGATGGACCAAAGTGGCTGTTAGCAACCTCTGTTGTCATCCAGCTGCTACTGTGATCTGTTTGTGTGCTATGAATCAAAGTCCCTGCAAGTCAGAAGAAATCATGTATGATGAGTGTTCTTTCTGTTATTTGTAGCAAAGGATGACTCAGATAACTGGTGAAGAAACACATTATCTCTAGCCTGGACCTTTTTCAACTAAAACCACAGTAAAAAGGAGTTTTAATTAATTAAATTATGCATAAAACATCCATTCTTTTAATATTTTATTATATTTATAGGAGATGTGCGGACCCCACCGCCCACCTTCCATGACATGAAATTGTTCATGTCATGTTCATGTTCATTGTATTCATTTCAACGTGTCGAGGCATCTACGACACGTTTTCATCCCTGTTGTGACACTATGAGATTATGCAAAAGAAATTCACAGACGGTTGCTTTGCCGAGTGAACTCTGCAGCGTCCAATCCACTGAACCTTAATGTGTTTGAAGCAAGAACCCGGAGACTTGCTGGAGTTACTGGCTTGTGAATTTAACAATGGAAAAAAAAAAAAAAAAAAAAAAAGGGGGGGGGATTTGTGGACTCGTGCGAAGACAAAATAAAACTAAAAGCTTCACATTTAGTTTCATACAATATCTATAACCACATTGTTACTGTGGATTTTGTACAGACACGACATTAGCTTTTGTGCTTTTAGTGTATTTTACAACAATATAAACAAAGACAAAATAACCTCTATCTTCCAGACAAAGGAAAATTAATCAGTTGATTTTTTTTTTTTCTTTTTGCAAATGTTGATATTAGGGAGGCTAATCCTTTGTTTTGTTGAAACTATACACTTAATCAGATCTATGTCTATGTTAATATATACATATATAAGCATTATAAAATCATGTGTACATTTTCTAATCGCTACAATTCTACTTATTATTTAACCCAACATTTTTTTTTTTTTTTTTTTTTTTTTTTGCACCATCTAATTTGCATCACATCCCACCCTAAGAACTCCCATAATTAGCCAGACGTGATTAATGAATCGCACCATATAAATATTCATACACATGTCAGTGTCTTGCTGGTTTTATCTCAGTTAGCCCTATTGTGTATCTGAGGATAAAAATAAAATAAGATCAGTGAGATAAAACTTTACTTTCACAGTGTGAAATAAAATGCTGCTGTGAACATGACGTCTGATGTATTACTCGATCATATTATTTATAGCGCTGCTATGTGCAATAAATTATACTGCCAATTCAGAGTTCAACCTTTTATTAGAAAAGAAATGTATAAAATAAGAAGTGAAGCTATATAAAGTTGAATTTTAAGAGGCCGTCCACACATCCACCAGTAGAGACACAGGCAGCAGAGCTGTCAGAGCTGAATCCTCATCTCAATAACAGTAAACCCAAATCAGAGGCACAATGCCAAGAGACAATGGTGACGATAACATGACGTCAAAGACATGAGACTTGTGCAGCACTGAAAAACTCTGTCTTTATGTTTTTGAAAAAAGTGAAGCTCACCACATGTTGGTTTGAATAAAGTTGAATTAAGTGAATGTGTTGTTGTGTTGCCTTAATGATTAGAGACATGATACCGCTGTCTAGCTCTAGATATTGATTCTGATACATTAACCAGTGTATCAGAATCATATAGTCCTGCACCTCCTTACTGGTCAGTCTGTCTAAACTGCTTCTCTCAGTTTACATCATCCTAAAAAACTCTCCAAAAACTTTGCTACATCCTTCTCACAGAAACGCACTGCGCTCTCTTTCTCCTGACTTCTTTAGACATTCCTTTGCTTTCTGGTAGATGAATCTTTGATAGACTTAAACCAACCCTGCTCCTTCATTTATTTCCTTCTCCTTGTTTAAATATTTTTCATACTTGAGGGGCTCAGCTCTCAGCCTCAGTATTTCCTCAGACCATTGTTCTCTGTCCTTGCATGACTTTTCCAAGTTATCAAAATGTCAGCTCTGTAGGATTGTTTGCTGAATATAATCTCATCTCATTCATAAATATGAGGGATTATGTCTCTTAATTCTGCTGTTTGTGGGGAGAATGCTTTCACTTGCGCATCTAACTACAAAATCTACATTACAATGTCATTATTACAAACATTAGCAGAAGCAGAGAGTCAGTGTGTGGTGAGAGATTTTAGAAAATGTCTTTAGCATATTTAAGATTAAGGATATAGGAGTGTGTGCTGAGGCTACTGGGAAGTGCTGTCACTCAAATAAAAAACTAGCACATCTAATATGCACTTAAATATCCCTGCACGGGGAATATTTTAAGCATAAATGAAATGATATTATTACTTTCAAATACCATTTGCAAAATAAAAAAGAAATACAACAAGTAAATTATAATATTTTCACCGACAGACAGACTCTTTTCAAGAATAATTAAATATTTACATTGGAGGAGCACTTAAGCTATCCATTATGTAGCCAGTTATAGTGTTTTCATGCCAGAGGACTGTGCTTACATCTGGAAGCTGAAGTGTGTCTGTCACTGTGTTTTCTTCACACAACTGTGAAGCACAAATCTCACTCTTTTGTTACATATTTCATCTTATGTTCATGTGATTTTTTTTCACTTTATGGGTTTTATTATTTCAAATGAATAGGTAAGGTATAGGTATTCTTTCATATTTGTATATGCTGAGAACTAAAATACATCAACATCATTAATAAATGTACCTTAAATATTACATGGTTTTCTTTTAGCATTAATGAGTACTGTTATATTTACCCTGTGTTAGCTACACTCAAACAGACATGATGGTGAATCATTTAGTTTCTCAAATCTGAACAGTTCATTTACAATTTCATGGTACATCTGAGTTGTCAAATATTTCACTTTTTGAGCCACATATGCTGACATGAAGCTGTACTGTAAATTTTTCCTGAGAGAGTTTCTTTTCCGTCTGTATTCGAGAGCATGCTCTGGCATTTTGAGAGCATTATTTATTCATTTCACGTTCAGATTTACTGAATGCTTTTCTTCAAAATCCTGCTCACTGCCCCATCTCTCTCTCTCTCTGACTCAGATAACCCCTGCTCAGGTGCAAATTCACTCTCCTCCACATACGTCCTGCGTGTCACACTTCTTGTCCTTGCACTTGGGCTGCCTCCTCTCACTGGAAAAACTTCTGCTTCAGATATGACCAATGAAATGGTCACTGCTTCATCACAGGCATGTTTGACATGTTCCCTGGTTCAGCAGATCACTCAATAACATGAGTCACTGAAGTCTGGGACCTTGAGTCAAGTACTTTATTGCAATGGTGTCTTAGTGAAGTAGTGAAGTTGTATTTTTGGCAAAGAGAACAGAAAAGACAGAAAATAACGTTGACATTGATGGTGACATTAAAAACAGGAAAAAACGCTACAGATGTGGTCTGCACTTGTATAGAAACAATAAAACTAAGGAACTTCAAGTATTTCACAAATATCATTCCAGTTTCCTACCATCTGTGTTGACACTGCACCAAGATTACAAGTATTGACCTGCCTGGAACTTCTATGTTTGTTAAAACACTAAATAAGAACAATAAGTAGATAATCTGTATGTGAACATCATAGGCATCAGATTTGCCGAGGGCCGAGGACGCCGGGGACATATCCCCAGCACTATTTATGCTGAACAATTTTCATTAATCAGTAGCGGCTTGTGAGCATGAATATTAGTGGGGCAGATACCCCCCCACCATTCTGGTGACTGATTCACTGGACTTAGATAAACAGTAACAGTCCATAAGGGAAGCGTTGGGACATAAAGCCAGCGAATCTGCAAGAGGCAAGAGGCAGTGATGATTACATTGGTCAGGTGCCCACAATAGTTTCGTGAGTGCGAGGACAGTGCTAAGTGCTGACAGTTCAGATAAATGAAGTGGTGGTTGTCCACAGTGTAGGTCCATGTCCTGAACTCCACCCTTCCCATGTTACCAGACATATTGACAAAAATGATACAAAGCCCGATGATGTAAAAAGAGGCCGAGATGTCATAATTGACACTTTCCGATCACTACTGCGCAGACGTAAAAGCAATACTCATATTCAGATGCGTACAGTGAGGGGAAGTGGAGGTGCTTCAGGTGTCTTTGTATATAATTGTTGGTGCAGACAGTTTGGAGCAGGAACAGGAGTAGGTGAATCTGCAGGCAGGCACAGGCTGTTTGACAGTGTGGTGCAAGGTTTGGAGAGAGTTACAAAATCTGAATGTGAAATGAAGAAATAATGTCCTGAAACTGAAATACCTCACTCTTGAATGAAGAGAGGAAAGAAACTCCACAGACACTAACAAGCTCTTATTTCATGATGAAAATCAATATCAACAAACAGTGAGGGGAGAATTCAGATGTACCGGGCGACCTGTGCCACTACAGACTCCTCTATGTAGGTGAAAACCTGTTAATTCAAACACTCAATCCGGTCACGCTTCAGTCACAATTACTGCTTCTTCTTGGCCAAGGTATCGCACCATCTCAACCGTTGGCCCACTGGAGGCCTGTGACTGGAATGCCAAATATGTATCCCCACAGTAAAGAAGCCCAGTTATGATTCTGCAGTGCAAACACAACTACCATTACCTGTCAGAAATATAGGTTCTCGGCACTGTCACAGCACAAAGTATCACCACTGGGAGCTCAGTGAACTCATATTCATTAACTAATACAGAGCAGCTGATGTAAGTATTATGTGTGCCATGAAACTGGGGTTAACAGGAGTGAAAATCCGTATGTGGTTTGCAGGCTGGTTGAGTGTCAGATCATTGAATCCTGACATATGACTTTTTATTTAATTAGGCCCATGACACCTTCAGCAGCCTCTGCAGTGACTTATATCTCTCAATTATGCATATTTATATCTATGAATCATACCTATAGTGTCTGCACTACACCCTGGACACATGTGGTGTGTGTGGAATTAGTCTGACGTGTGTGTGTGTGTGACTTTAATTCTGTTACTACAGATTTCATCATATTTCATCTGTAAATTAAACAAATTAAAATCTTTTTAAGTTTTTTTTTTTCCTTTTTTGCCAGCCCAAAGAAGTGGTGCCACTTTTTTTGGCTACTTCAGAATCCAGCTGGTCAAAAAGCCTCAAAGGAAATGTTCCTGAATCACAGAGCCGCTGCCCTCATCCAAGTGCTACTCCGTTTATTACCTGAGGCGCTGGAGCAGACAGTGTTAACTGCCTGTTGAAACCCAGCTTCTTTTTTTAAACACACAATCACTCCCTCAGTTCTTCACGAGTTGTGTTCAGAAGTGAACAAACTCAGTAAATTGAGAAGAAAACAGTTTTTATACTGGTTTCACTTTTTTCTTTCACTTCACTTTTTGTCTGCTGATTATGAACATGGTGGTTCCCCTGATGCACTGTAAAACAACAAAAATAAAGCTAAAAATAGTGGAGTTGAGACTAAACAAAATCTGTTTTCTAAGTAAAATCTCATAAACTGTTTTTTTTTTTTTTTCAGCTGCTGGTAGTGTAGGAAATGTCTTTATGAGGATACACACATGCACATGAAGTAACAGTAACTGTGCCAAAACTATGCAACAGGAGGATTTGAAGCATTTTGCAATTTTTGGCAGGTGTTTTCATCCAACACATTAGTCCAAGGACAGACACACACACACACACACAGTCGGGTCTGGTCATAAACACTAAATGCAAACAGAAAAATCCACAGAGGACCTTGGTGTAAGTTTACAAAATTGCAATATGGCACAAATCTTTGGTCTTGTATCATCGGAATCAGCACTGACGCTGCACTGTGAGGGTAAAACACAAACGCTGTGGTTTGGTGTAAAACAATCACACAGAAAGAAAACAGTGCAGGAAATGCAGAGATATCAATCAGCTTAAGTACACCAGAGTCATGTGCTGCTGATTCAGAGTGTCTCCGCCTTTACTTTCATCTGCATTTTCTGTGGCGTAAGGTCCACGCTCCGTTTGTATTTTCACGATGCTTAGCATTCCCCATAACTGGCCTGACTTGTGTGTACTTGCCATTAATTATTCCATATAAAGAGAGGTGCAGCAGGAAGCACATAAACAAACTATTAAAAAAAAAAAATGGCCTTTTGTTTGTTCGCCATGCATTTATTACCCTTCCTCTTCCAATCCATTAAAACACAAAGCAACCGAAGTGAAATGAACTTGTTTAAAAGCCTTCGATGTTTATGTGGAAAAAGGCAGCTCCACAAATTCCCAACAGCACAAGATCATTGTAAATCCAGTTAGGTTGGAAGTACTATTTTATTATTAGTACTATCCATTTAAGTAATGGGATTGTGCTTGCTACTCAGCCAAGCACCACACATGTTAAGCCTGTTCTCTGCTAAGGTTGGTAGGTGGTGGTTAATGTTACGTTAGTGAAACTTGTATAACTATTATATAAGCTCTGAGAGACTCAAAGAACAAGTTGGAGACATGGGAGACTCACAACAACGTGTAAAGTGTTTAGCTTCACATTACAGCTGAGTTATGCTTCTCCGACTGCACACCATGTGGTCACGCAGCCAGATCGACGCAGTCATGAACCCCTCAGAGTCCTCCGTCGGCTGGTGGGTGCCGTAAAATAATTTACCACCAGTACAGTAGCGGGCGTTACATTTCTTTCCGTTATGATTATCGACCATCGCTGATTGTGTTTCTCCACACACAAGAACAGTGGAGACTGAGAGAAGACATTTGTTGGAATTGGAACTGATCGACATTGTAACAGCAAATTTTTTTTTTTTATTGCAAATGTTGAGATGAGAACAAAAGAGGAGACGTGTGGCAATGTTATTGTTGTTGTTGTGGAAGAAATACAACCAACCAACTGACCAATCACAGCCATGTGGTCTCTGTGTGCTCTCCGTCGTTTCGATGTGATTTTAAAATTGGAGAGGTGCATGTAAGCTCACGGAGATGAAGTCGGATGGGCTACACAATGACGCAGAGGGCTCTGTGTTGTTGCATATCAACGGATATGGACGAGCATAAATCAGGCTTTATTGTAAACACTGAAAATATCCCACTAGATCAGGGGTCACCAACTATATTTGTCAGAGGCCCAGAATTTTTCTGGACAAACACCTTGGGGGCCAGACAATCCAAAAAAGAAAATGAAATAATAATCAAATTTTTGTCTAATATTATTGTTTGATGTTTATTGTTTGTATATTCCTTTTTTATATCACAAAACTACATTTTTAGCCTTTATCAGTCAGGCTCCTATCACCTATACGACAGTCAATCACCAAGCGTGATAGAGATATTTTGCCTCCACTCAATTTAAGTAAACTTTATAGAGCACTTCAAAAACCAAGTCTACGAGCTTGAAGCTTGTTGTGGAGACTTTGAAATAAAAAAACAAATGTTAAGCAAGGTCTGTACGGTGGTATGGGCATATTCCGTGATGTGTTAAACACATCACGGAATGTGGTTGGAAATTTCTTCTTCATTGTTCTTCTTGCTGGTCACACTTGAGCTACACCGCACAACACTGCCCCGACGATTTCCAGTGATATTACTCCATTTGCTGTGTACTGCTACGGATCACTAAGCTCCCTGAAAATTGACCGAATTACGAACGTAATGACGGACGAAAGGCTGCATTCGTCTTCATATTTATAGTGTGAACCACACGAAATTTTCTCCCTGATCCTCACAATTGTGGAATCCAGTCGCTGGCCAGATTGGACAGTTCAGTTGGCTGCCACAGGCTGCCAGTTGTTGAACACTGCACTAGATTTTTGAGCTTTTGGTATTAAAATTGATTTGCAGATATGCCGTTGTTTTTTTTTTTTTTTTTTTTTTTTTTTAAATCTAGGGACATTTAGTTTTCTATCCATCTATGAAGTACATCTGGGTGCAGTGGGCAAGGTTTGACGGGCCGGCCCTTCAAACGGCTGCCATCTTCTCCAACTCAAGGACAGACAGGCATAAATGAGAGCTGCTCCTGCTGGGCTGCAGTCAATGCCCATAGCTGGCGACACCGCAGACCCTTTGTCTGGACCGAGACCGATAAGCTGAAGATTGACAAGGTCGTGTGTGAGCCAGGGACATTTTTCTAACTCCCACAGGTGGCCATTGTTCATGTCTTTTTAAACTGTCAAGTTTCAAGCACAGTGCCTTGTCTCTGACATTCTCTTTCACACTCGGTTTGTGCCAGATCCTCTGTTTCTTTGTCACTTTACATTGTTTTATTTGTTTTTTATGTTATTGTTTAGTGGAGTGAACAAACAGAAAATACAAGTATCACTTACTAAAGTCTTAACAGATTCATGTTTAGTTTAGTTTAGATTATTTTTTATTTTTTGATCATCTGGTGATTGTTTTAATTATTTTATCCAACGTTGTATTATCATCCAGCACCATATTACTCACAAAAAAACTGTTGATATTGGCCTAAGACAGAAATATAACTATAGGATATATGTTGGCTGATAAGCTTGATATGAAAATATACAGTACATATGGAAATATACAGTTCAAGATGTATAACAATACACAGAACAAAATCAGTTATTTCCCATACAGATAGATCAACAACCCATAACACCCTGCATAGAATAAGAATATCTTCCTATACTGATACTGAAGTTTTTTGTTATGCAGCATCAGTTCCAAATATCTTACAGTCTTCAGGATCTAGTTGACACCCAACATCAAAAATCTCAAGATATAACAAACACCATCCATTCATCTTGACTGTGTTTGAGCTCCAAGCATCACTGATGTCTGCCTCCCACCTCATCCCTCCAGAGTCCTCTGCTCTGTCACTCTATCCATTACTCCCCCGATAATCATTCAGTCTTTAAAGCACCTGGGTCACATCCACGTGTCTGTTGTTTAGCAGTTATCATTTACTATCACAGTAGAGTAGGAAACCAGAGTGGACTTACATTTAAGAAGCAGGATTCTGCACATTTCTTCACGAAAAATCACTTAATCTATTATCAAAAGTGTTGCTGATTAACGCTCAGACAGTCGAACACTCCAGTTATCGATTAACAGTAAGCTGAGGTGGCTGCTGCACAAGAAATCTGCAGCCCTTTTTTGTTTATTTTCAAAGCTCTTTGTAAGAACAACAGCAACCGCTTTGGTATTCATACGACGTGCATGCATAATGTGCTCACCACGATGAACACGTTAAAACACCTCAAGCAAGAGAGCGAATTATTAACTGTGCCTGCAGGTGGGCGGGCACAACATACTTTGACACACACACACACGCCACTGTATCCAGGACTTTTATGATTTTTAGGTGTTCAAGAAACTCAAGGTTTGAACTGACACACATTTTATATTCTCATCACACGCTGGGTCAGGGAGTTAAAGTAATAAGGACTCAATTATAAACTGCTTTAATGTTTTGGTTATTTCGACCATGTTATTTGCAATTAAATGTTATTTTAAACCTATTAAATATTCTATACTTCATAATTGCCAGTGTGAGCATGAGCTAAATGCAAATGTTGCTAATGACTAAAAGTCAAAAGGGTAATGAAGCGTTAGTGGTGATGTGATGAGTGATGGTCGCATGTTCGTCATTCATATCCACATCCATCAATTGATTTGCGAAATCTTTGTCACAAGAAGCTCACTGTTGTTCATGTTCACATGAATGTGGACTGTGTTGACTAAATTAATATCACTTTTATATTAAATCAACACCATGAGCCAAGTTCTAGCCTTAAAGCAATGTAGAGCCTGTAGCCTTTAAGTGGAGGTTAAGCAATGGGTAAGACGTGAATATGAATTAGTTTTGCTGGATTATTAAAGAGTATTTCACTTTTTCAGGGCAGCACGACAGCTCAGGGGTTAGCGCTGTAACCTCACAGCAAAAAGGTCCTGCGTTCAACTCCCGGGTCGGGCGCAGGATCTTTCTGTGTGGAGTTTGCATGTTCTCCCCGTGTCTGCATGGGTTTCCTCTGGGAGCTCTGGTTTCCTCACACTGCCAAAAACATGCAACATTGGGGATAGGTGAATTGAGCATACTATATTGCCCCTAGGTATGGATGTGAGTGCGAATGGTTGTTTGTCTATATGTGGCCCTGCGACAAGCTGGCGACCGTCTAGGGTGTACCTTGCCTTCGCCTGTAAGCAGCT
Organism: Polydactylus sextarius; assembly: GCA_016801845.1. NCBI lineage: Eukaryota > Metazoa > Chordata > Actinopteri > Polynemidae > Polydactylus > Polydactylus sextarius. Next base: position 3,935,832 of record CM028906.1, on the reverse strand, counting down.
AGGATGATATGGGATAAAGGAGTAGAAAATGAATGGATTTAACTTTTTCACCATTAGGGGCGCAGGCATTACTGTGGTTTTTGTTGTTGTTGTTTGTTGTTGTATTAGATCAAAGTTGTGGTTGAAACTCAAAATGGAGACAAAAGAGAGCATATTGTGAAAAAGAGAGCAAACAGATTGTGTGTATGTGTCCCGGAGGCTGATATGGGTACTACAGCAAAAAATAGAGCATTACCTCCATCCATTTTCATGGTCTTTCTCTGAAGTGCTGCTCTGAAACGCAACAGTCTGCCTGTGGGACCGAGATGACAGGACTGTGGAGGAAGGTGCTTTTTAGAGATGTGTAGAGGATTTGTTCATCACACTGAAGCAAGAAGCCGCAACATCAGTGTCCAGAGGTCTGCACAGACCAGCCCATCCATCTCACACGCTATAGCCACTACAATCAAACACTGATGGCCAAGCATCTGGCTTCAGCCTGTTTGTGGTCTGAAAAGTAATTGCTCTATACTCATTATCGCAGCCTTCCTCCACTGTAGACTCGTCATCCTGGTCCCACAGGTGGACTGCTGTGTTTCAGAGCAGCTATCCAGCAGCGCAGCACTTCAGGCTTCTTTAGAGGAAGAACATGAAAATGGATGGGTCTGTCACTCTCAAAATAATACTTCTTTTTCCAACAAAACTAGTTGAATTTCAGGTTTAGTTAAATAAATTAATTTACCCAAGTTAAAAAGATGACAAGATCCAGAGCTTCATCAGAGCTACATCCCAGCTATATAGCAATTTGTGTGAGCTAAATTGAAATTTGACACAAACACAAATTATATTCTGTAGTTTTGTTGTGGAAGCTTGAGTTAAAAGCCTTGAGAACACATTGTACCTACTGCTATACATCCTTGACAAGCACCGGCAAAGTAAGAATACATTGATTCTTTATTCATTTGAAAATGTCACAGATAAAAAAGTATGAAGCATTTGTTGACAGAAAACAATGTGACAACATGTTTCTCTGGCTTTCTAGAGCCATTAATTAAGCACTCTTGACAACAGAACACAAGGCAACCTTGGTCACCGCTGCCTTCTCAACAACCTTGTAACCCATGTTTCACATTAAGCACACCATGAAAAATCATGTAATAAAGACACATCTAAAAGAATCCTACATTTTGCTGCACATACTTTTGAAAAGGCATGTGTTATGTCGCACATCAGTAAAAAAGCATCTGCATCACGTTATAATGTCCTTTAAGGTTTGTGCGCATGGGGACACGGGCTCATTTTAATGGATTTGGAGCAGAGACTTTCCATTTGCCTGTGTTTAACAGTATCCTGGAAGTGGGTAATCCCCAAAACCCTGCATTCATCCTCCAGGGTCTTTCGTAAAGCTCATTAAATCAGTGTTAATCCAAACACCTGTCATCGAATGCTAATTTTCTAAACACACCGGGCAGCTTTGTTTGGTATAACTTATTTAACATCTGAGGTGAGGTTTATGACTGCGAGTCCAGGCGGTTAACACGGTCACAAAACGGGATACTCGGTGAATCCTAATGTCAAGCCTTAAGATTCGGATCTGTACCAAACGTCCCCAATAACCTCCACAATCTCCACCACTAAATCTGTGTTTATACATTAAAGGGCTACAGTCTAACTGTGCCCCTATTATACCGATTATAAGATTAGAGACATTAGAATGCAGCTCTAATCCTGCCAGTCAAGTCAGGACAGTAAGCAAGGAGAGGAAGAGTTGTGAGGACACAGGATGTGTGTGAACACACAACACTGAGCATGTTCTTAGACACGCACCATCTCCACTGTCAGAAAACTAAATTAGAGCCTGACCAATGCCAATACTGACTTTATGGAGTGACAAATATCAATATCAATACAGGGGCCGATATTCTTATTCCATATAGGCTGTTATGGGTTGTTGGTGATACTTGTTTCTGATTTGTGTTCACCTGCCCAGGAAGTGTTCTCACACTCTAGTGGAAAAAACAAACAAACAGTGGCACCATTTCTTGATCACTGCAACTGATATATCAGTCAGGATCTAGTGTAGAGACTGGTAGATATGGTCCTTCATCTGGCAGAAATGTTATAATAAAATATACTGAAAGATCCAGTGTCCCCTGAGTTCAATGAAAGGTTTTCATATCACCTGTACTGATACATGATGGGCAGCTATGACTCAGGGTCAAGGAAAGGTCAATCCACGGCTCCTCGTGTTGAGGTGACATTGGTCAAGATACCAAACACCAAACGGTACCTGATGTGTACGGGTGAGTGCGAACCTAGTAGTGTAAATCTCTTTGAATGGTCGTGAAGACTGGAAAGGCGCTACACATTTACCATCTGTTAGACCAAATATGAGCCAGAATCAGCTGATAAAAATTGTCCAACCGATATATCGTTCAGGATCTGAACAAAATGCCAGGCAGTGATGCTGCTCACTGTAGCTGCTCAGATGCAGTTTCACTCATTGTCATACATGTGCAGTGTCACGTCATGTATGTCATGTATGTAGATGTCATACTGTCGACTGTGTGTTTTATGTGAAATATTGAAGTCTGTTGGCCTGTTGCCTTCTATAAACAACTGCAACACTCTCCCCTTTTTCAGTTCTGATGTGTGGGAGCTTCAGCACTCCTGGGGAAACGGTGCTTTCGCAGCCATATTGACATTCACTGGAGTGTGCCCCCCTCCTGTCATTTTGTCAACACCATCACTGTGTGGAGCTCAGCCAAGCAAGACATCTGACAGACAGGCAAATGGGAGTGGTGGACTTCAGCAACATAACACCCTACTGCTGCCCTCTCCGTGCCCAGCGGCGAGGTTCAGTGCACATACATACGCACACACAAAAGGAGAAATGGCTGTCTTTTGTAAACCTGGCTTCATCCTTCATCTGTGCTAGTTTGCAGTTGTCTTCAGCCCAAAAAATACGTATCAAAAAAAAGAAAATCAGTAACAAGCTGAACTGCATGACTGAGTTTCCATTTGCTGGCCAATTGTAAAACTGACACTAAAAATTGATTGGCAAGTGACAACTCCTGCTCTATTCCTGGAGGAATCATCCTAGCAGCTTTGTTTCAGGGTCAGGAAATGTGATGAGGTGTGATACAGGATGTTTACAATTCTATCTTTTTTTTAATGTCAGGCTCACACAGAGGGGGACATTTTTCAATCTGTTTGGAGACTCGCCAGCCTATTAAAAGTGGCACATTTCTAATTTAATGCCATAAATGCACAATGAAATAAAAAAATTTCAACAAAGGTAGAAAAATACAGCTGTAATTTAAATTTGGCGTTGGTTTCATAGTGGCTGCAAATTCATGCAAATTGCATCTCCTTTGACCAAAAGTCTAACCAAAATGCCTGACATTTCTGACATCCCATTTTCTCGAGACAACATTTTTCCTTAGCAGTGAATAAGCACAAGTCTCAAAAGTGCAATCAAAATGCTGAGGTCTGCAGGCGTAAAATCCTCAATCAAAATATAAAACAAAACATTTATGAGATAAACTGCCACTGTGGGGATCTGCCCAGCAGACTCCTTTGCGTTAAATGTCACATGTCGCCGCCAAAACCCTCCCCACGCCCCCCCCAGCCATCTCTACATGCACACTGAACAACATACTTATCAGTCAGGTGTCATAGCGAAACAGTGAGAGAACAGGGTGATAGGGGACTCAAATGTAACCAGCACTTGTCAGCCAAGATGGATCCTGACACCAGAAATTTGCTCAGGAAATGATTAGATAAAAATAACAGAATCCGCCCAGGCGTCTTCGAGGAGGTGTGCTGGCGGCTGATAAAGGATTCAGATTTATGTAGCCTTCACCCAAAAGAAGCAGATATTATGCTTCTAGGAAAATGGTACATGGGAGCTCGGGCTATGATATACAGTGTACCTGGACAGCACACAGCACAGAACAAATATGGAGAGGGTTAATAAAAGACAGGAAATGAAAAACAGCACCAGTTTGGCAGGTCTACAATGTGATATCGCTGGAAATCAATTTCCAGCTCTTGAACATTGTATTTTGTTTGTCCTTGAATATTGACAGTACATCTCTGTCAGACAGTGTTTGTTCTGACTGTCACATACACCAAAAAGACATTATCCAGGCAGCGCCCTGTAGATAATGTAGGTGATTTGTATATTAAAGGAAAGAGCTTAGTGGGCAGCTCGCATCAGACATGTTTTGTTGAGTGACACTGAAGACCACTGACAGCTGTGCTAAATTCTGACACTCATCAAATCCCCTGCTCTCAACACTGATCAGACTTCAATTACTCAAAGATGTGGTCCCTACACGCAGGCGTACACTCAGGTCCACTGTGTTGGACTGAATTAATTTCAAAAGATTTGTTTCAGTCTCAACTTCAATGACCTATTAAGGGACAGCCAACTCCAAAAAGATGCTTTAAATGGGCCAACACCGGTTCAGAAACCAAACTGTTTCAGAGCAGAGACTAATGTGATCGCTGATGCTGCACGCTCCAAACACACAGCTCAGCAATAATTCCTGTAACAGGGAGAGATGGAGGGTGCGCATCCTCCCCACAACCTCGAATGCTCTGAGAAAGCGAGACTACTGCACTGTAATATTGTGTTGTGAAGAAGAAAACTGTCAATTGTCAAAAACTTGTACTTGTAATTGCACTGTTTGTACCAGGTACAATAAAACCTCTACATTCTATCAGAAATCAAATTACCCCGAATCAGCCGAACACACATGCGATTGTTCTACTGTGTTTCCACAAAACAAAGGGCAATACAGGGCAGGTACAAGATTTCATGATTTCCATTTATTTAATTTGATCGATTTGACTCATTTTAGCCGTTTATGTTGGGTACTGTGCGAAACATCTCTGATCTGGTCAAGACACAGCTGATACCTGATCCAGGATTTTAGGAGCATCAGAGGCTTTTCTAATACTACTATAGGAGTAGACTAATTTTAACTTGTGTAAAATATCAGATACACTGCACCACAGGATCTGAGTAGACTACACTAAGGAAATGAAATAGAAAAGCTGTTTTGTGCTGAAAACCAGATCTTTACCATTTTTTCAGTCTGTTAAAGAAAAGATTCTGTATTTTGTGAAAAATTATCCTTTTTTATTCTCACATTGACTAAATTGATGGATTTTCTGTTGGGAAACTGTAAAACTTGTGCTGAAGAGAATAAAGCATGGTATAAAGAGATGAGTTATGCCATTCATCCACATCTGATGGACATATATTGTACATTTACTGCAGACTAGTGTTTTTTTTTCCTGAGCTTGCCAAGATTGCAAGGAGATAAATAGTGAGTCAGATACTACATCTTTTTACCCTGTAGCACTTCAGCTGTGTGTGGTTCATAACTCTATGGGAACCCAATGTGACTGGATACAAAAGGAATATTTTTGAATCATACTTCAGAAAGCAGACCGAGGGCACGGTTTAATACAGTGTTCTCTGCAGGTGTTATTGTATGTCTGTTCTTCCTCTTCTTCTTCTTCACAAAGATTCGTCTTCCATTGAAGACTGTGACCCTGAATTTATAAGACAGCTGTTTTTACTTTATAGACATTATTATTCTTTCACAGATGTTATTATGTGTGTGAAAATCAGATTTACATGAATGGCATATCTCTCAAATGCCGCAGTGGCTTTCAGAAGGAGGGCATATTTTAATGTAAATGAAGGAGAAAATAATGAAAAAGCAGCAATTAATGGCAGCTTTTTACAAAACAAAGTGGTCTCAGTAGAAACCTACATAAAAACAGCGAGATAATAAACACGTTGATAAAAAAGGACAAACCACTGGGCCCCTGCTGTGTGTTGTCCTACATGATTAACCATTTGTTTGTTTGTGTGGTTATGTGTGTGTACACTTGTATTATTTGTGATCCCCCCTTTTTTTTTTTGCTCATGCCAAAACCAATATGGACACTCTTTTTCCAGGTCTAGCCGCTATTTTGCAAGTAATGCCTCTGAGCACTATGATTCAATCCATAGTGAAGCGATTATAGACCATTAAACGGCACAGAAGAATGAAATTGGGGAATGGATAGATTGCTGGTGGCAGCCTAACGATTTGAAAAGCAGCCCACGGATGAGAGTCGAATCCCTCGAAAGAAAGGCTGAGAGAATCAGGGTGGGCAAGGTGGACATGTAACACACACACACACCTTACCTCCTCACTTACATTTCTATTCCTTGATAACCACACTGTCGAGGTAGTCTTCAGCAAGCACTTAACTACCTGCTTCAGTGGAGCTGTTCAATAGACACCATGTGATCTGTGAAGGGCAGCTCCCCCCGGTGTGAAGTAGTGCAACTTTATGAATCTGAAACCTGCTGCTGTTGAACGAAGACACCGTCTGCTTAACAACATGTCTATGGATAAATAAAAGTGAAAAAAATAATAATGATAATGACAGCTGGCAAGGCAGCAAGAAAAGAAAGAATCATTCAAATAACCAGTGAATGTTTCATCTCACTCACTGGGAATGACATTTATGTGTGATATTTAAGCCCTGTCTTCTGCGGCTATTGTAATTAATGAATTCCCCCATGATTTCTATCATGGCAAACGTCTTAATGAATATCTGCTCATCAGCAGTGAATTCACATCGGTATTCAGCTGCAATGAGTCAAGAAAGTGTGACTGTTAGTTAAAATATTAGCTTTATGTGTTGTGTCCCTCTGCACCTTCCCCCCTGAAAATACAGTCCAGCATCAGCTGGTAATTAGACCACAGCGATCCGTGTTGACATTTAAACCCTCTGAATTGTATTTGTAATTGATTATGTAAAATGTGGCTCATGACATTCAAACTGACACCACGATGTAGAAACACAGATGATTTCCTTCACTGAAATCCAGCATATGTGCTGTAGTTACTGCAAAACAGTAGTTCTAGTAATTAAGATACATAGACCAGATCCCATAGTGATTATGTAATTCTTGTAGGGGTTATTTAGGATTAAGCAGAGTAATGACATTTAGTTCTAATCGTCATTATTTCCCTCTGGCACCAGCTTCTTCAATATGAGGTTTTACTGCTGATCTCAATTTGATGTTGTAGTAAACTCGCTGTGGACTGTCGCTTGGACAGAGTGAGAGATTTCATGGACTTGTTTGATGGAGACGTAAAGGGAGTTTCTCACTCCTTGACACTATGTGGTTCCAATAGCAATCAGCTTCACTGTTATGACTGAGTGAACGGATTCATTACTTGTCCTGGGGGCTCTAAGCAGAGTACGGCAGCAGACTAAAGTAAACACATTAACTAACAACACAGAACATAAATGTATACGTTAGCATACAGGGGGTTCCGCACATCACAGACCGTAGCTGAAGCATTATCCTTTCATTTCAGAAGAAATGACCTCATATCCGTGTGACAAAAGGACCGTGGTGCCACCAAGACGAAGGCTGGTGCACAACTTTTGTTTATTATGCCAAGTGTTTCCACTAATGGCTTATCACTGAAAGAACACAGGCTTTGTGTTAACAAGGACTGAGCAATTAAGTACTACCAATTATAGTATAAGGAATATAGTAATTATAGTAATTATAACAATGAGTGTCACAACCCTTATATCACAACAAAAATATATGTACCTGCTTCCCTCAGCTTCACACAGTTTTATCGTGTCAGCTCATTGTGTAGCTGCACTGTCCTTAACTTTACTGGTTTGGCTCACTTACTAAATTGCATCTCATGCTTTCAGTGTAAAACTTAAAAAAAAAAAACTCTAAATTAAAAAAAAAACAAAAAAAAAAACTCATTGTCCACCACCCGCTCAGTGGCAAACAATTGACAGAAAGAATTAGTGACTAGCTGGTAAACATGGTGGAGTGTTTAGCTGCTAAGTATAAGTCTCCCTTAGGATTTGGTCCAAAATTCAGGAATCCAGAATGAAAACACAACGAATACTAGACATAAAATTGATTTTGAGTTTAAAATTAATTTGGATGTTGTTGATTAAGTCACATACACACTTAATATGTGAATATACATGTTTCCCATCACAGCTTAGAAGCTGCTCTGTATATATTAACAACTTGTTTCTGCTGCCCCCAACAGGTCAAAACGATCTGTTGATTAAACCACTGAATACATATATCACTGGGTGCAAAGATGGACAACATGCCTCCTCTTCCTCCAATCGCAGCCCATTTTAATAACATAAAATAACATTATAACCAAACTGATTAGAAAAATAAGGAAGAAAAATATCGGCGTGATAAGAAATAGTCATACTTAATACTAAGAACATCAACAGAAACTATGTTTGAAAAACATTTATTTGATGCTTCAGTTGGCTTCAGATGTTTTGCCGTCTATGGTTTCAATCAATAGCTAACTTAAATTCAAGGTATGTAGAGAAGACAACTGAGATTCTTAGGAAACTAATTATTAGTGCTCATTTTGAGAAACACTGACTTAACACCCACAAAACTTTTGCATTAACAGTGGATCAGATGACACTGAAAGATGTTGTTTGTGATAACAACCCCAACACAGAATGATCTCCCAAGTGCACAGTTCATCAACCATCAACCCTGAGAAGTGTTTCTTTGAGCTCTTCATTTTGTTTTCTGCTCTCAGACCCCTTTTCAGACACAGCAGGCAGCTTGTTTTCCACAAAGCTCAGAGATGGACCCACTGTACACTGCTACTTGCCCAGTGAAAAAGTAAAAAAATAAACAGAAAAAAAGAGAACAGCAAACAAAGTTGGCGAGGTGGGTAGCTGGAGAGCAGAGTGGAGCATGTACCAAGCGAAAAGTCCAGTTTTTGTGTTTTTGTTATTCTCTGGGAAATGGACACAAAACTGGAGCTGCAAGAAATTTGAACAGCAGGTATTTACTGAGTTTTAAATGAGCACCAGTGTCTGTGTGTTTATCTTCATGTTTAGAGAACATGGATGTTCAGCAGTTCTACTGATGTTAATTAACCTAAAACAAGTCACAATAAAAGCAGAATGCAGCTACTTTTTAGTATTTTGTGAGTGCTTGTTTTGGCTTCAGCACTTGTCAGTGTTGTATTTCTGCAATAGTTGGACTATGCACTGTAAGACTATCTGATCAAACCGCCTAATATCAGTTATCCAGCATAAAACAATTAGAAGAGAAAACGTTCTGCCAGTGCAAATATTTTGATACAACACCGCACAGGGCAGAACGCTTCAAGAGAATAGATAATTCACTGAGGAGATGGTATTATGAATGTTGTCTACTGCATTACTACACAGCTTTAGACAATTGGTGTGAGCGTTTCATCTGGAGTGCGTTCATTCTGCTGGTGATTAATGTAATCATGTTCTTCGCTGACAATAAAACAGGGGCACGTTTGTGAATCCAGGAGGATAATTCAGTTTTAAGCCTTTTAAGATGAAGTTAATGGCAGGTCAGGTATATCTCACTGAGCAAGTCAAGCCTATGACAAACTTACTATTCAACCTTTTATGTTTATGCCTATTAAAATACCAGTGGTCTTTTATGTATGAGGACAGAATACCAGTCTGGTTGATATCCAGTGTCTAATTTGTGATCATTCCCTCATCCAAACAACAGCTTTTTTACACTAAGGCAAACATCCTGTCTCTTGTTTGTCACTTTAAATGACAATGTGACTATGTGATGATAAAGCTTTGTGTTCCAGAAAGCTTGATAACAAGCAATCTGTGACACACACTTTCAGTGTTTGAAGAATAAACAGGGGCTGTTGTTTTACATGTCTTCTGAGAGCAAACGGGAGCAACAGCACAGTACCTGCAATGTGGCCTTGAATATAAAACATGCGGCTACTCTTCACCCTGACCGCTAATCCTGGTGCTTTTAATTACTTTCTCATTTGTAGGAGCCACACAAGGTTCTGTTTATTGTAGCCCAGTTCATTACCATCATGTGGTCAATGTGGTTACCATGGTGTGACCATTACATCTTGCTCTTTGAATTTCACTTTTCACTGACATTACTGGGCTGCATAAGTTGGCCTATAACTTTTCATGTTTAGTACTTAAACCCCCGATGGTGCAAGTCACACATGTAATCACATCTGTGCATTAAATGTTGTCTTTTTTTGTGTGCGTGAATGAGAAATCAAACAATTTTGTTTTCCATGTAATTCTCATATTAAAACCGACGTTTCTCTGCTTCCCAAACAAACAGAAAGCACAACATTTACACAACAGCTCCAGTTCCAACATGGTTATCCGATGTCCTTCAGTATAAATAAAGTATCAGCCCATTCAGGTAATGATGGTGCATCTCACTCAATAGCAGAGACAAATGGTGGCACACCGACGGTGGAGCCCCTTTAAAGAAAAACATGGGTGAGTTAAGAACTTAACACTCCTCGAGGTTCAAACTATTCAGCCGTTGCTTTTTGTGCTAAACAATGCTCATGAACTGTTTCTTGAGTGTGAGTCATTATGCCTGCTAACTGTTTGCAGTCCATCAATGTATAGATTGACATTACCATCTCCCGCTGCTCAATAGTTAGGTCTAATTCTACATCTGCTCCACACTTGACCTCTGGTCAATTCTCACCTCCCTAGTGTGTCTGATAATGTTCGTGAACACCTCGATTCTCTACTGAAAGGACACGTTTTTTTAATTGTAAAAGAAAAAAAAAGGACTGTAAGCACTTGTCAATGAGATATCACGGGCAGTTTCTCCCTCTCTCTCTCTCGCTGCTGTACATCTTGATTGGATTTATTCATTGTCACTTGTAAGAAAGCATCGATTGGATGTAAATGATGATCTGTGGAACGTTTTCAAGTCAGCAAACATGTGACGGATGGAGCAGACGAGGCCGCTCGCTGTTGTAATGAATGAATAGGACAGCTGAGCACTTTTTTGAGCGCTTTTTCAGCCACAGAAAGAGAGCGAGAAAGAGAAGGTGGCGGAACAAAAGACACGTTGCTTCATCCTTGAAATCAGTTGCCATGACAAGAAGATGTACAAACAGAAACCAGTTTCCTCACACATTAAGTTCATCAGTTCTTTTTATATAATGACCACAGCGCGACATATTCTGGATTTGTGGAGGCAGTAACGATGCAGATGTCAATTTATGGGCTGCTATTCTTATTCTCACCAGGTTGTTAAAGGTTATTGGCTGTTGGTCCATTTGTCCTATGTTTTACTGTTTCTGTTGACCTGCTCAAATGTTATATATGTACAATATATATGGGAGGACTTCACCCCCAAGCATCTATATTATCGCATATATCAGTTGGTTTCATCGTTGAAAGTCAAATTAATCACAAGGACAAGCTGCTGATATTATAAGACACTATCATACAAAGGAAGCGACCGTGGTCAACAACATCGTGTAGTGTTTATTATAATGCCCAGGTCCAACAATAATTGCTGCATCTCATAAACCCTGTCCCTGTTCACATCTGACTCTATGTAACATGATTAAAGAGAGACTCTCGTTTAATTTATAATATGCTCCTGTCCACAGGCAGATGTTACGACATAAAGTGATGCGCCTGTGTGTCTGCGCTCTCTGCTCTAAACTCAGGCGCTCTCTTTAGTCCTTTTAATTGCCGTCCAAAATACTCATAAATATTTGATGCGCCGGAGATCCCACCAGATATATCCATTTCCAAGAAGAGTCTACTAAGGTGAGAGACATCAAAGATGGTGTCGAGAAAAATGTGTCAAATGTGTTTCAAGAAATTCTCTGAAAGGGGAATATTTTTTGAAAAGTGTATAAAGGTGGAGCCCTTTGATCTGCAAAGAGAAGAAAGAGGAAAAACAAGCCAAAGGCAAAAAAGCAGTCTTACTGTAGTCGCCTCCACAACCCTGACCCAGAGGTGAGCAGTCGTATCTCATGGGGACTGGTGTCAATGCAGCCTTGTCTTCTGCCTAAGTACCAATTGATTTCTGCAATGACACATAGCCCTGCATCGCCATTATGTGGCCTGAGTAACCCACTCTATTCATTAAGATCAAATCCTTCTTAATCAAGCTCTCATGAGAGCGAAGGACTGCCCCCAAAAGTGTTCATCTCACTAATTTCTAATCATCGAACTGTTCAAAAATGTTCAAAACTGAAAATTCTTTTATTGTGGTTTGTGCATTTTTTTTTTTTTTTATCTAAAACCATGATTTTGCACGGACGATAAAGCTGAGCGCTCACAGGACGCCTTTTATTTCAGGCTATAAAACACAATTAAGCATCGACCAAAGGCTTTAACAAAATGGAGCTATCATATATAAAAATTGAAACAGTTCCCTTTTCATTAATTCTCACTCCTCGAGGCGACTCCATCAGGTCGCACAATGCCGTTGCAGTTAACATATGAAATGGATTCACTTGTGCACCAGCGATGTGATGATAGTGAATCAAGCGAAGGCAGAGCAATATGTACACTAGACAGCTCGAGTCACATTTCATTCTGCTGCAGCCGTCGCACCTCGTGGTCCGTCTCCTCCACACCAAAAAAAGGGAAAAAAAAAAAAAGAGGATATCACAGATGATGAGGCCCAAGATGTGACAGGTGTTTGAGGAACCAATCAGCTAAAGTGAGGGTCTGGAAGTGCCAGCTAGACCCAAAAGAAAAATCTTTGCCTACAGTATTATATTATGTCCTGGCTTTGCTTTGCTGGAGGTTCTGATGATGAAGAAAGAAAGGCTACTTAATGGCCCAATCCCATTTCTCTTCTTTACCCCTTCCCCTTTGCTTACCCTTAATTCCTTGAAATGAACTGGTGAGAGATATGGGTAAAAAAATACCCCTAGGAAACATCACACCACTACTTGTTTCACTACCGTCTACAGGCTTGTTAGTGCCAATCGAGTTGGCAATTGTTTAAAAACTAACAATGTATTTGTTTACATTAATCTCACATTTCAGTGGAAGTCACCATCAGAAGAGTCCGGTTTTCAGATGAATGGCAAATGTTAACAAAGTGACAACTAGCGATTTCTGGCTAACATTAACAGATGTTACTAATTAGCGGTTACCAATAAGGTTAGCTTAATAAGTTAAATGCATTGATTAGTTTATTAATCAAATTGCAATATTTTTGACAACTGCATCCTTGTCCTGGTGTATGCTGGGAAATTTCTCATATCCCTTTGTTTGAAGTGCAGTCCTGGAATAGCTTCATTTGGAGGGATATGTGGCCCTGACCCTTTGCCCTCCCCCTTCATCCAGAAGAGAATCGAGACAGACTTTCCCTCAGATGAATGCATAAAAGACAGGGGTAGGGCTAAGGGTGAGGGCTAGGACATAGGAATGGGATTGGCCTAAAAAGTTGCTTTTAATTAAATCTAGCCATTGTTAGGAACAATAAAACTCTTTTACCCAGGGGTTCAGCACTAGATGAAAAACGAGATAGCATGATAATAACCACTGAATATTAAAGGGGTCATAGAATTCAACACGGCATTTACCATGTTGCTGTTGAATATAGGCAGCTTGGTATGTCTAAAGGATCACCCCAAAACCTCAACTCCATCTCCGACCTCCTCTACATGCAAATTTGTAAACTTGAAACAGGATCTCTAGCCCACTTAGATACATCCCCTCAAACTTGTTTACCCCGCCCCCTTTCCAGTGTCAGCAGTATGCTAGAGGACGGTGAATGTTAGCTTAAGCAATTGCTAACAACTGTGTTGGAGGAGAGGAAAACAGAAAAATAATCTCAGAGCACACATGTAACATTCCAGGATGTACTGGGAATATCAGGACAATGCACTATGTTAGAAAAAGCAGTGTTATCGCTTGTTTGGGGTTCCTTACTTTGTGTTTACTTGCTCTTGACTTGTTTTTTGTTTAAGCTGTGTTTGGTGGTTAGAAATGGTTTGTATGGGCTTTAAGCTGAGATTCTGACGTTTCTGAGGATGTAACACATGCAGATGTTTATACAGCTGGCATTACATGCCATGAAATCGGACGCGTTGGGGCTCAAGAGGTTAAAATGCTCTTCCAGGGCAAGGGATATAGAAAAAAGATCTGCTAGCATCTAGATAGGGTTCAGGTTAGTTAACTTTACATATAGTTACTTGAAAATCTACATGACAAAACTTACCACTCTGACACATTCATTTCCAGTCGCTGGCTGTTGTTCCTCTACATCTGAACCTTCTTCTGACTCCAGTTCAAACATGTACGGTTGAATGCCTGATAGAGCCGTTGTTTGTCGATTCTGAATTCTTTTCCTGGCTAGAGTACACAGGTTTTCTAGCTTCTGGGTAAACCGACCGATCACCGCGTATCTCATTTAAATATTCATGAGTTTGTTAAAAGGGAGGGGGAAACCAGTCGTTTTATTGTAGGGCGTTATCATGGGGTTGTATTAGGCTCTAGCAGTGAAGAGCCTAATACAACACCCCAAAAATTACATAGGCTATATAGAGACTCAAAGAACAGTTTGTAATAGTTGAAAAAAGGTGTTTTAGGACTCCTTTGAAAGCATAACTAATTGCATATATTTGTCAGCAATCACAGTAACAATTACAGCGATCACAGTAACAGTACAGACAAAAACAAGTGAACCTCTACAGGAGGAGCAGAACAAACAATGGGCAGATAGGTATTATGGTTTCCACCTTTTTAAAAAAAAAAAATAAAAAATTTCTTAGCTCAAGGTCCAATTACAAATGTTTAGGTCAATTCACTGGGGAAGAAGCTGTAGTAAAAAAGCTGATTAAGGACCTTGAGTTAGTTGGTACATTCTCACAACTACAGAGTTCAATCAACATCTCTGAGACAACATCTGCGAAACTGACTATAATTAGCTTTAAAACTGTTTATTTCATGTGAAACAGCAACACACCTTTCTCTGGGAGGAGATAGTGCAACAGATGAAGTGATCTAAAAATACTTAGAAATATCTTGTTTCGCACATTCATTACTGAAATTCACCTTAACTGTTGTCTTTCTTTTCCCCACAATTGCAGCCATTATTGTACCAGCTGCACATAGCTTGTGCTTCCTGTGGCAAATTTCCCCCTTATTCAGAATAATAAATGAATAAATCAAGGTTCAGTAGGTCACAGTTGAGTTGAGGTATTGTCCCTGTGTGTTGTAGAGACACAGTGTGTTCTGAGGCAAAGCTTAGCTTACAAACTATCTAATAAAACACTGATTATATCTGTGTGTCCTGGTAATTACTTTTCATGACACCCTCCCAACACCCTTCCTCAAGAGGAAGCATACGATCGACGCTGACCTGCCTCCTTCGCCAATTAGTGCCTTAAGAGATCACTACCAACTTCTAGTGATTGTACACACCATTTAAAACAATAAAACTGTAAAACTGTATCTTTATAAATCAATTCTCAGAACATTTAATACATTCAAGCCTAAAAATGAGCACAAATAAATAAAGATGATGAATGTTTCCAAAGCTGCTCCCTGAAGGTTTATTTATACATACGGACATTAAAGTTACAGTTGGTTAAAAAGGTGTGTGAGTGTTTAATTTGCTGACTACTAAATGCTAGAGGTTAATACATCAATACTGCCCCCAGTTATATGACTCATATATCATCAGTGTACCTCTCTGGTATTGACAAATAAGCTGGATGTGGAAAATAACCTTGCCCTCTTTTTTCTCACAAATTTCCATTTATTGCAACTTCTAAAAACAAAAAGGCAAAAGACATAGAATTCACATCACTGTGGTTCACATCTTTGGCATCAAGCCACCAAAATGTAGGCATTTGTCTATTTTAGTTGATGGGAAAACAATAATCTGGTTTCAGAAAAGCTTGGTTCTCCTCATGCACATGCTCCTCAGCAAATAATTCACCAGGAAAAGATGAAAACAGAATCAAAATGGGGTTTTTGAGAGGGCACTGAAGAGAAAAAAGGAGGAAAAAAAACGTAAGTTTTTATAATGCATGCCTTCATGCATGTGATGTCTCTGTGGTTTAGTCAAAGACCTGAAATTTCCTCTCACGGCTCTCATTAAAGCTGCGATGTCAGACACTGGCAGAGAAGAAGGATGATTTTAACAATGATTTAATTAATCATCAAAACTCCCCCTTCTCCACACATTCCTCTCTTATTCAGTCTTCTTGCCCATCACTTCTCTTTCTCCAGCTTCTTCTAAACCCTTATATCGCACATATACTCGCTCGCTCGTGCACGCACACACACACACATACACACCTGCTCTTTTTCAAGACACTGCAACACAAGTAGCCTTGTCTCCTTTTCTCTCACTTCCCCCCGACTTCAACTTGCTCCCTTTCCCAGACCAGCAGGGCAGCAAAAGTCCCAAAAAAAAGCAATGTCACCACTATTCAAGAGGCATCGCGTTCAGTGAATTACCACCACAAAAGGACAACTGTCTCTCAGCCTGCCCAGAACTGAGACAGATAAAAGCCTAGTTCAACAGATAAGCTCTTCCTCCTCTTTAAGTCTTTCAGTGTCCAACATGCTTAGCGCACAGAGAGCCCGTGCCAGGATGAATTAAAGCTTCAGTATTTAAGCAGACCTTTAGTGTTAGTAATCCAAGATTGCCCGCTGAACCTAAACCCTTCTTTTGTTTTAGACTCTCTACCGGACTGAAACTGCCAAAATAATAATAAAAAAAAACAAAAAAAAAAACAACAAAAAAAAAAAAAACATCCCTCATTTATCCCTTACCTGGTGTTGAGGCTCAAAGCTGGACAGAGAAGCAGTAAGCAAATAGCCTGGATGAATTTCATAGCTGTCTCACACTCCCGTTCCCTTCTCTCCTTCTCAGATGCTTTTTTGCCTTTCCCCCGTGTCTCTCTCTTCGTTCTCTAGCTCTCCCACTGGCTGCCTGGGTTTTTAGCGCACTCTCAGTGAGACGCACACACACAGACACGCACACACACGCTTACGCACACATGCACGCACACGCACCCTAGACACACAAGCAGCGAGGCAGACAGATGCAACACAGTGGCACGGTGAGAGGGAGGATCTCTGGCTTTAAATAACACAGGGACACGGACTGACTTGCTAATGGAAAAGAAGCGGGTGGGGCTGAAATCAAGAGAGAGAGAGAGAGAGCGGGAGAGAGATGTGGGAGTGATATGATGTCAGCGACCGTGCAGCTTCGGCTATCGCTGAGGGGGCGTTCTTTGCCATTGTTTTGGTGCCGGCTCAACGCTATACTTCTCCATTCATTCCACTCTGCCTGTTTACTCCCAGCAGAGTTAAGACTGAGGCGGAGGACAAGTGGAGATGCAGCAGCATTTAGCGGAGACGGTGGGCAAACCAGGTCATCACGACCAAGAAAAACACTCAGGGGTTTTAACAGTTCAGTAACGGCAAAGTCACAGTTCAGTTGCAGCAAGACGCCGATGGATTTAAAGTGTAATTAGCTCTGTACTTAGAACACAAAGCAAGGTCAAATTGTAATTATCCAATTACTACCAACTCACTGAAATAAACCACTGCGCAAAGTTTTCATTTAATTTTTTTTCCTCCCTGTTTTAATGAGATACATCTAGTGACCACTCACTGATGACAACTGTTAAAATGTGAAAACATTTTCTGAAGTAAAATCTGCTGAAAACTGTAAACACCTTAATTGTTATCCAGAATTATGAAGTACCAAATAGTATCCATTAGATTTTCAACAACAAAACTATAAAATATTACGTTCATTCAAATTTGTGAAGAATTTTAAAAAACTAATGGTTTAATATGGATTCAAATCTCAAGACAGTAAAAGTGTGAATAAACTCCACTAGTACAATATGTGTAGTTATGTATTCATTCCCAGTTTCAAGTGTAATAAAGAACAGGGACAGAGAGTAGGGGCAAAAGCCTACAAAACTGTGGATTTTAACTACAAAACCCCACTCAGAGTGATCACTTTTATTCAAGCAGCAACAGCTTAGACTGTTTCTTATGTATTTGTTTCCAATACGTTAACATGATGATACAATTTCAGCAAAACTGTCTTCAAAATTGTGTAACTGAAGTTGCAAGCGATGATGAAAAGTTATTGAGTTGACTAGATAAGAATTCAAACACTGTTTCTGAAGTCTTTCTGGACAACAGCAGCTCCACAACAAGTCATTGGTGAGTTCAACAGACGTGATTTGAGTGTTACAGTGCAGCAGCGATTCAGTGAAAAAAAAAAAAACATAGCAGTTTCTTCACTTTAGCATTTGGTGGAGTAGAGTTTTTACATTTCATAAAAGATAAATTCATGTAATATGCTCAGATCAAAATGTGGCGCAAATGTTCACCTTGCATTATTTGCAAGTATAACTACTCGTCTCTTTTTGGAGGATTCCCCAACCCATAAATATTCACATTTAACAGCCAATGGGAGCGCTCTTTCAGGGAAGTACCGGTTCATTTCCCAGCTCCTCCTGTCCACATGTTAAAGCGTCTAGACAAAATACTGAACCCTGAACAAATAAATGACAAAGTATAATTGATAATGAGATTGTCAAGGTGCACAGTTGTCTAATTATCACAATGGTCAAGAACCTATTAGGAATCCTAGTCAATCCTAACTCGCTCCAACACATAAGTCCACACACACACACACACACACACACACACAGACTCACACATAATAGCTCCAACATTGTACAACTTTTTATATCATCCTGCCACTTAAGTACACAATCCTTATTCTTTAAAATCAACATCAGGACAAAGACAGTCGAAAAGCGAAAATATGTTGTAATGACTTCATCTTTACTCTCAGGCCCTTGCCCTGAAATTCGAGGTTAACCTTATGAAAGTAAGAACAGCTCATGGACAAAATGTTGAAGGCCGACAGGATGGTCCAAGTCTGACTCTGTGCCATGTGATGGGTGCAGAATATTAAGCAGTCCATATAAAAAGGTGGAGGTCACACACCACAGGCATGATAAATGATTTTCATTACAGGTTTAATAGAGTTTAGATCCTATTGTACCCAAATAGAGGGCCATTTCCCGAACTGAAAGATTCCCACCCATTTATTTGGTCTAATTAGAAGTTCATGCATGGAAACCCATGGTGACCGCTTGTAATGAGTCCGCTGGACCGCAGCTCGCCTTGGTTACTGGAGAGGGTGTCCTCAGCGGACCCCCGTAATCTGTCTCAATCATGTACCACATCAGCCAGAAACTTGTAGTCCCAGCGCTGTGAACCAACCTGTTGAGCATCTTATTATAATGAAGAATAATTACCATAAAATGAGCATGGATTGTTGATATTCTGCAAGATTACGTTTGGATAAATCCCCATAGCTAAGCCTGAGTGTCACATCAATTGACTTGTATATTTTGTTTATGAATGCCTCATTTGAATTTTGATCATGCCCCAAAATGGGGAGCTTTGATTTTAGTCAGAACTGAGCACTGTTTAAATGTTTGTGTTCATGAATTCTGCATGGGTGAAAACACCCATAGTTTGTTTAGTTTATAGACTCACAGCCAAACTGAGTCATAATGACATTACAGGCCTTTTATGGTTTGTTTTCAATCTTTAAAGCAGTTTTGCATTTTAAAAAAAAAGAACCAACCTTCTATTTTCTCTGTATCAGTTTAGCATTTGGACACAGCAGCTCATTTCTAGCACAAATGTCAAAAGATTCCTTGTTGTTTCCAGCAACCTGATTCTCTTTTAAAGAGTCTAGCATTAACTAAAAAATTCAAAAGGCTTTTGTGGATCAGTGCCTATTTTTTTATGCATTTCTTAATGCCTGAACCTCTGAGGAGTGATGCAACAAAAATCTTTACATAAGCAATTTTCAAGATTTTTGGCTATAAAGTAAAAGTGAAGTTAATATCTGAGCCACTGTGGGGAAAATAATAAATACTGGACTAAAGCTGCACAATCAGGCATCAGGGGTAAGTAGCCTTTGTTTGCATAAATTAGCAAAGACTTGACAGTGCTAGAACATGCTGATCCGTTCGTGTTGGGTAACTTTATTTCAGCATTAAACTGTGGTATTAATTGTTTCAGTCATCGGTGTTTGTGTGTATGTGTTTTTTTTTTTTAATCTTTCTAAGGGCCATGTTGTTGAGTTTGACACTTTCTGGCTGGTTCTCACTTCAAAGAGGTTTTTGAGAGCTACTTTTTCCAGGGCCTCTTTTTCAGAGTGAAGGTTAGTAAATGAGTTGGAGTTGGGCAGGCAATAACTGACAATTTCTAATAAGCTGAATGTTTTTTAGCATCATATTTATCTCATCATGTAGCTTGAAAAGCACTTTAAACTGCCGCGGCCTATGTAACGTGTTATATAGAGAAGCCTGTGTGTCCCAGTTAGGTTTGAGTTTCGATACTATATGATGTGTTATTCCAGTGCGTGGTACTCACCAGAATAAAAAGTATAAATGTGTGTTTGCAGGGACTTTATGGGAATTTTTAAAAGTAAGGAAAAGGCAGAGCTTGCCTACTAGCTGTCAAAGTACAGCAGGCATGGCCGACAAGGCTTTGAGTCTTTAAAGGAAAATATATATATATATATTTTTTTTTAGCTGAATCCAGCATAAAGGGCCATGAGTCTAGATGTTTTTTGTTTTCTTTTTAAACCCTTTATTTATCCATGACGGGGATTTTTGCAGTACACACTGTACAGTAGAAGTTCACATTTTCACATTTTAAGCACACTCTCCAGTGGAGCTGGGCAAAACAAACAGTGGCCACTGAGAAAACTGAGCGAGTCAAACCATACCGTGAGTCAGTACCTAAAAAAGTGCTGTACTTAGGACATCGGGTCTCGGGGGATTTCATAGCAGGGCTATCCAAACTCGACAACAGATTGTTCCGTTTGAAAAAAATACCAATACCAATATTGCTTTATCAGGCAAACCAATAAAACAAAAGTCAGAACTGACTGGGATTACAGGCTTACTGTAATTTACACAACTTTATCTCAAAATTTCACGCATTTCCAAAAAGGGCTTTTCAAATTGCTCAGTCATCGCTAAATGACTCTCCCTGTCGTCGTTACCACATGGCTGTTGTTGTTGTTGAATTATATGCTCATTTCAGCTTGACCTACATTTCATTTTCAATCAGCGACTGCAACGTTTCAAGCCTCCTGTCCGTCATCCTGAGGGCCCTTGAGAGAACTCGTGGAGCAGACAGCTGCTGCTTTTTTCCCCCACGAGCGAATATTAATTTTCACAATCGAACGTCTATTTTTATTCGTTGACAGCCACATTCCATGGAACGACTCAATGCCTTTTTCTTTTTTTTTTTACTTCACATTTCTGAGACCTGAGACAGATATTTTTTCTTTTTGCCTTCTGGTCACAGGGACAAGTCTTTACCTTCAGGCAAGATTCCCAGCAGGCAACATTTCCACTTGACTGCAATAACATATCCAAGGACAGCAATATTGAATGGCAGTTGCCTATGTAAATCAAGATATTCTGATTCTGAGTGAGCCAACATAATGGCTTGTCTGCAACATCCTTGCTTTCACTGACAACTGTTTCCTTTCTGCATAGATGCATCTTATTCTTCTGCAGTGCTTCCTCTGCATGAATATTAAATTTCAAGAAGATAAGTTAGCAACTACTAAAATCTCCATAGTATATTATGTATGTTTACAGAGGGTTTACACTAGAAGAGAGCAAAAGAAAAAAAAGAAAAACTCCAGCATTCCCTTGCATAAATTTACATTTTCAACATCTACAGTGCCATTCAACATTTTGTGTGGAAAAGGGAAGAGAAAAGTCTGGCAGCAAAGCTGAGGCTTAAGGCACTTCGCTGTCAGTCGGCTCATTCTCTCGGTGCACGAGTATGGAAATGTGCTTTCACAGAAACTGGAGCCTAAATAAGCTCAGAACATCTTCTCTTCAACATTTAGCTTGTGAACATATGGTCAGAACATATGAATGAAGATGCAGAGGGGAAAAAAAAAAAAAAAAGATGTCATCAGCATCAGTAAACACAGCGCACAGAGCTCCAGTTGGTCAGTTAGCTGATGATACAGAGGTAGGAGATGTAAGAGAAACATCTGTTAAAGAAAAAATATATATCATCATCATTATGAATAATGTATTAAACAATTATGTTATGTTCAGCAAAAACTATTTTATCTCTGTATTGTATAAAATCTGAAAAAAGTTCATGAATCTATTAAAGCTATGTCCATTTATTTCTTTTGCCACTAGAGACTAAAAAAAATCAACAAAAACAATCCAACATGGCTGATCTCCTCCAAGTCCTGTTCACGTTCACACTTCTCCACCAGATAGTCACTCTGCCCGCTGCACTGTTCTTGTTTCACTTTGTTAAAAGTTTGAATTTTATTAAATCCTTAATGTGGTTTTAATTTAAATGTAGCTTTTCATCGCCCCCCTGCCGTTTCATGCTCCAGTGATTAATTTAATTAAAATCTACATTGTCAGATAAGACAGAATAAATATGACAGTGAAACCTGTTCTAATAGAAATGAAGCTCATCAATACAACTGCTGTGCAGGATATCAGTCATTGTGCAAATTTTTTATTAGTTTTTTTTCTAAAAGTTGCTTGTAAAGTTTTCAAAGAAACCCACTGGGATGCCCCCTGTAGTTCCCAGATCACACTGAAACATTGAGCTAATTGCCTCACTGTATGTGAAGTTCATCACAAGTCAATCCAAGTAAAGATCAACTATTTTATTACCATAGCAACAGCCTCAATACAACTTACACCTCTCGGCAAATCTAAATTTAACAACAATTTAATTATGTCAACATCCTTTTAGCCTTTTTTTAAAGATCACAATTGCAAAAGAAATTAACTGCGATAATGTTATTGTAAACATGAGATCAAAGAGAACTGACTCCAGGTAAAATAGGAAATGAACAAAAAGAAAAGGGAAATGTTTAAAACGCTGCTCAAGCATCAACAAAATGAAATTAAACTTCAACCAAGTGTTAGAATGACAATAATGTTTGCTGGGCTTCATTTAGAAAAAATAGATAAACTTACATATTATATGCACAGTATATATTGTATATATATAATAGATGTATAATATAATAGATGGATCAACGTCTTACTACAACATATACAGATGTGGAGTATATGCCTTTATACTGATAAAGTGTTTTGAAATAATTAAAATGGCAAAGTATAGCAGGAAGTATAGGCCCCAAAACTGCAACTTAGATTTAAGATTTAAAATTTCTATTCTTCAGATGAAATTATTACATTCTGTGTGAAATCTGGGATTCAGTAGGATGAATCATTTTGTCATTAGAAATTGAACAAACCATATAGATGACAATGTTGTTCATATTTAATCTTTAAGTTGAGTGATCAAAATGATCAATTTCATAATGTTTAATCACATTACAACAGTGCTACTAGTTATCAGACCAGGGGGTTACGACAGTAGAACGATCTAAGTTAGGAGCAGGACACCAACGGCCAGCGGCAGGATGCCAGGACTCCCACATGTAAAGCCTGTAAACTGGCACGCACATGGAGCTGCAGTGTGATGCCAAGACACTTTTAAGAGTAAGACAGCAGCAGGACGCCCATGTTTGGTCACAGAGCAGTAGTGTGTAACTGTAATAACACAGTAAAGGACGTTTAAACACACAGACACACAAATGAAATTAAAAAGAAAACCTCCACCATTGTAGTCCAGCTTTGTTCAGCGAGACCCTGTGGAGCCGAGCCTTGGCCTTAAAACCATGGTGATGCTGCCACTGGAGAGGAGCATTTGTAGGGGATTGTACTGCGGGTTTATTGTGATTCTGTGAGGTTGTTAGCCAGTGAGCTACTTAGCCTTGCTTCCTCTTGAGTGAAAAAAAACAAAGCAAAACTGCTAAACAGCTTTTTTTCCAACAAATTATTCACCCATGTGAATAAGAAGGCTATTATTAGGTTAATTATGTATAATCAAGTATAATTAAGTGCTGAACATACTTTACATTTTAGAGCTTTCTTGGATAATCTTACTAAGAACTATTCACATCAGAATAATCTTAAAAGTCCTGCATCAGCAACATTACATGCATCTAATTTTTTGGTGGGATGGTAAGTCACAGGCCCAAAACTTAATGATAGAATTATTTTAACTGAGAAGGACTGAGTAAAAATATATATATATTTGTGTGTGGGAGTATTTTCACATCCGTGGGAGGAGAAATATATAGAGAGTGAATTTCATGTCTCTTTTCTACCTCTAAGACCAAACCAACAGTATGGTGACCTCTCTGAAAGGTCAGAATAGCTTATAAAAGATATGTTTGCATTAAATGGTCATAGGTCAGCAACAAAGATGTACTACAGCCTTGTCCTGACCAGAAACGTTTACATAGAGTTGAAATTTACACATTAAACCATGAATGTTTACATAACCGCCTTTATGTGGTTGGATTACTGTACTGAGGTGAAGTATAAACAATGTCCATTTAATCCACATCTCAAGCTTCCTCATGTGAAAAGAATACACCGATGGCCTCTGTGCCACAAGAAATCGATTGTTACTGCAGCTCAGGGTAAAGAATCTGTTCATTTGCAGATCTATAAACATATAGATTTCTACTTTCTGTAAAGTCAGCAGCTTTGCCTTATGTTCACATACCTCCTGAGACTGTTATGTGCGGGGACATATGTGTGCTTTATGTTCCAGTTGTTTTTGTACCATTAAATGACCATATCTGGGATGGATGTTTCACCATTTCACTCTCTCCAGTCTTCATACGATGACCCCACAGGACAAACACAGAACTATTACTGTTTTATGAACCCCACTGTTCCAAAATGCTTGTAACGTCAGCTTTTGCCATAAAGATGAATTGCTAAGAGCCACAATAAAGGAGGCTTAACTCCTGACAACAGTATTAAAGTGCAAGCTATACAACAGCTATACAGCATTGCACATTCTCTGATTGTTTAGCAGAAAATCTCATTAGAATATGTATACACATTACATAAAAAAGACACATCCTCATTTTAATCCTTATATTCCCCCTGGCTCCTAGCTTTTCAGCGCACATATTATAACATTAATTCTCAGTTTCAATATCAAAATGTTTATAAAATTTTAGTCTGCCAAGCCAGAAAACACAAATTAGGTCTGAGATTCAAAAGAATGTATGAAATATTGAATGCAGAACCTACATCATCGACAAGGTGGCAGAGCTTTTTAATGAGCCAAAAAAAGAGAAGAGGGAATAAAAACATTCAACTTCTCATCATTCTCTTCAAGTAATTGTTAAGGTGATTCACACTGCTGTGCCATCACATGGGTGGGTGTCCTCAATACACTCCACACTAAGCAGGGGAAGGGACAGTCAAGTGCCACAGGAATACAAACTGAATTGTCTGAGGTGACGGGATTAACAATGCTCATGATTCACAGGAAGTCATCTTGTCAGACTCACTGGTGGGTTTTTACCACCATCTACAGGCTCTTAATGGTACTGCAGGAACGGTCTCCATTGAAAACAACGACAAACCTCACAGGAGCAGTGTCAGTGCGGTCGCATCAAAATATAAATGAATAAATAAATAGTGGAATCAGTAAAGACACTCTGAATAGAGGTTTAATGGTGTAGGTTTTGTTAATGCTGTTTGTTTGTTTGATTTTATTTTTAATCTCAAGGTGCTGAATCCTCAAATCCTCTTTGGGTAGTGAGACATCTTCAAGACCGTAGTTGCTTGTGTTGAGCAGCTGCTGCATGACCTGGATAAACAAAATGCTGCAGAGACAGCAGTATTAACATCACACTGCTGTCGTTGCCATGTCAGATACACTATCACACACTCAGCCTTCGCAGTGAGAAGCTATGATGTTCATCTTTCCTCTAGAACTGAAATTCCATTATTAAAAAATAATACTGCATTCCTCAAACATAATCACTCTACTGTTTAATTGAAGTGTTTGGAGCAGATAAGGACATTTCACCATCACAACAGAGAAAAATGATCATCTTTCTATTTGCCAATTTAAAAAAAAATCATTAAACAGACATCTGAGAAAACAAAACATATAATCTTCACTGATCCAAAGCAAAGAGAAGCAGAAAACAGTCTAATTGTCAGCAAAACACTGTGGTTGCGTCACATGATTGGAATAATTTGTGTGTGAACAGTCACAGATAATGGTGTTTAAGAAAAAGCGTCCTTCTGATACAACACTAGAATCTAGTGTTGTATCAGATAGTGTATAGAGTTGGTATCTTAATCTTAATCTCTGGCTCCATGAATCTATGCAGTTTATTCATCTGATACAATGTAATTTATAAGTTAGATAAAACATTTAGACTCAATAACTACAGCAAGAGACTGTATCATCACTAGTGGACAGTGGAGCTGTACTCCGTCTGCAGGATCAGAGATCTGAGAACAGTCAAACCTTCAGAATCCTTCTGAACTAAGTAAGAAGTTTGATTGGTTGTGACACAGTTTATAAACAACGTGGGAGAAGAGTAGCTGCCAACTGTCAAGTGACAGAAAGATGATATGAATCACAACTTCACATGAAGACTTTCAGAAAAGTGAAAACAGGAAGTAGAGATTTGTCTGTTGGGCCTTTAGCCTTAAGATGAAGTGACAGGCTTTGTGACCATAGCAACACTGTGCACAACTTATCATGTGATCACATCAGTTCCACTAAACTTGAGAGGGGAAAAGTGATTGTAGTCAAAATGACATGATGATGATACAATGCTTTGACCAGATCGCCCCCTGCTGGAGAGAGTCATTAGTAAAAAGGCAATGAACAGCTTGTGTATCATACAACAATGACAACAACCACATCTGACACACTGCTCTTTATCAGCCAATACACACATCCAGAGATTTGGAACAAAAAATGGGATAACATCTCTGCTGAGAGCAGAATAGAGTAAACTGGACCTCATGTAGACCAACATAGTAGACCAAAATGTAAAATGCCAACCATATGGATTATACTTATGTAATACTGGCATGTACATAGGAAGATGTCATTTTTAGACAACAGTTCCCCCATTATGTGCATAAGCCATGAAAAGTCATGCTGTCTGAAATTCCAGCAGGACAGTGAAAGTTTAAGGTAAAGCATGAACAAGTATAGACTCTGACAGATGGTCGTGTCTGTAAATATATTTTTAAACACAGCATTAGCAGCAATATCTCAAAGACCAGCGACACCGTATGAAAACACTGACAAGAGGACTCACGCTCCACAGTGAAGAGGATGGATGGGGGGAAAAGGGGTTAAAAACTGTTACTAAACCACAGGAGGTTCAGACAACACATGCATAATTAAAAAGGAGGATTTGCATGGAGCTCAGGCTGCGACAGAAACACAGGCGCCCAGTGAGCAAACCACACGATGAGCCAGGAGAACAGAAACATGCAGGTTTTATCTGTGCATCTCTGAGCCCAGTCGCACTGCCTGACAACATGATAAAACACTGACAAAGTACAGCTACGCCGCTGGAGATAAAGATAAAGACTGGGCCGACGGGAGCTAACAGATAACCAGCATAACCAGAGTTAATATGCTGCAGTGATCCCAACTTGTGATTGTTTTTGCTTTTATTTTTGTTTTTTTCCCTTCAGATTCTGTTGTGAATGGCAGCGCGGAGGGAAACCAAAGAATGTGTCAGTGGGGAGCTTTTCTTCAAAGACAACACTGAAATAAGCGAAAGATGCCACTGGGAGTGAGAGCCTGTGTCGCCACAACCTTAAACTACATTAACATGCAGCTCACTGTCTAATATGTCACTTTCTGTGTTCATAGGCACTAAATGACTATGTTGATGCTAATAGTAGCTAAACAGTAGTGCTAATGTGTGAATATTAATCATCTAACATTCTCCTAAAGACAGTAATACAATATTCTCCTTTAGGTAACAAGCTGCCAAAAACTGTACTTTAGTATAACTTTTTTTACCCAACATTTGTCCTTTTTAATTCTATCCACTATGTTTGTCGATGATTACAATACTAGTTACACTGTAGATTCTATATTGAATAAAATTGAATTGAATAGATTGAGGTGTTACATTAAAAAAGGAGTACATTAAAAAAATGATGAACGAGTCTATTAAGCAGTCGGCCCCGGTTCCATCTGGACCAGTGACAACATTAAAATGCTGCTTGTGGGTTAATGCATCAATATCACACTGTAACATAAAAAGACCATTCAGTATAATTAGAACTTTTGCTTTTGATATTTTAAGCTGATTCTGCTGCTAATACAACTGTTTTTGTGTGGATGAAAGGATGGATTTACTTTATTTGTGATTAATGTTTTTTTCTGTATTTTAAGGCACTTGTGTGGCATAAAACATATTACTGTTATCATTATTATTAGAGCATATTAAATGTGTATTTCTTCAACCACTGTGTTAATTGATGCATTTCACGTTTCAAACTTCACAAAGTTCATCATAATGAAGTCAACTGATTAGACCAGTTCTCTGCAGGTTATTGCAACTGGACCCTGCGATAACAAATAATGACCCGGCTGACGGCGACACACGCTGTGTGCTTAGCTGAACGAAGGAGATGAAACACGCATATACCAGCAGGTTGCAGTGGCACCATTCAAATCATCTGTACTCATTTCAATGCGTCTCAAATGGTCAAATCCCATAATAAACGTGAACCAAAAACAAACAACCCGAGACACAAATTGTCAGCATCTCTCAGGAGAACAATGTCAACAACATGCTTCTCTACAAACCACATTATATAGTGGGGCTATGGGCAGATTGGTGGCAGGGGAAACTAGTTTCTTGTCCTGTTCGACGTAATGTCGAGCCCTAGGGAAGATGCTTCAATTCCCTATTAGAGAGATGTGCAAGACACGGCAGCACAGCTCGGGCTGTCCTGACAACCTGCCGCTGTGAGGCTGTGACAGGTCCGAGTAAATTGAGGCTCAGACCTCCAGGGTCCAACACAACTGAACTGCTCTGTACTGAAGGCAGGCGGGTCCATACCACAGCTACCGAGCAGTTGGAGACCCATTTTGCTTGTGCAGTGGAGAGAGCACGTAGCCCGAAGCAGCTGTCATGTAATTCAGCTGGTGGTGGATGGCAGCAGCAGTGGTGGTGGTGTGTGAGCTTTACTCCAACCATCCTTTTTACAAGAGTGATGAGGCATTACTGAGGCTCTCTGTTCCAACTGAGTAGACAGAAAAGAAGAAGTCAGCAGTCCTGCCCACTTCATCAAGACACTCAACTTTGTTAAATCTCTGTTCAGCTAATGGATCACTGAGCTGCACTTTGTGTGAGAGGTGATTTTTCCTGCAACTACACAATTCTGCACTAGCTTTTCTTTTATCATAGACAATGGTTTTTGTTTCCCTTTGTCTTTGTTTTTCTTGTCTCATAGACAAAAATCTTTGTTTTGTTTTCTAATAAACAGCAGTTTTTTTAGCTTTCTTCTCTCATAATCAAGAATCTTTTGTTTCCTCTGGGACAATAATCACTTACTTCTTTTCTCAAAGACAACAGTTTTTGTTTTGCTCCATAATCATAAATCTTTGTCTTCTTTTCTTCGAGTCCTATATCTTTTTACTTTTCCTTTCTGTTCAGTTCAAATGTCATTTATGTGTGCATCAAGTTCACACGCACCTACACACACACACACACACACACACACACACACACACACACACACACACACACACACACACACACACACAGCTGCATAGAGATCTGAAGGACCCTTAATGCTTTTATATCTCACTGTAATGAAATCTATTGTATATTTATTATACATTTATGTTTTGTATTTATTCTGACAATATGCTCTGCTTGTGTTGACTACTGTTAGCAGCCAAATGACCCTCCAGGGACAATAAACACCATCCAATCCAATCTAACATAGTATCAATATGATGAAAAATGAAGCAATTATCTTTTCTTTAGATGTAACTGGCACAAGACTATGAGGACTGAACAAGAGAGACTAATGTCTTTGACACTAACTAACCTCTCATTCATAACACCACTGTATATTCCCAGGCAAAATATTCTGTACGGCACAGGATTGAATAAACACCAATCTACCAATCTAAAGCTGTTTAAACCAAACAACTGATTTACACACACTAAGATGTGCCGTCCTTCGCCAAAGCATAGATATACAGTCATTTTCTTTTCAACTACACAGTAAAGCAGCCTAATGAAAATCATAATGTCACTGATTACATTTAATGGTCAGCTAATCACCACATGAAGAGAAATGGAAAAGGTCCATATTCACCACATAGTGAAGCAGAGTTTCCATAGGATAAAGTTTCTATAGAACTGGTCATGTAAAGTCTCCAGCAAGGAGCAGGGACAACCAACAAGGAGCTGTTTTCCAATGACAAGATCGGAAACACATTAGTAAGTGTTATATCCCACTATTCTTATTTCATAATAGTGAAAGTGATTTCTATACGTCATTGAGCACACAGCACACCATGCACACAACGAAATTAACCTCTGCATTTAACCAGGGAACAGCCTGGACAGCGCTTTGCTGTGCGGACCTTGTTCAGGTACCTCAGTGGGACCTGGTGGCTGGTGGATTCGAACCTGGGACCTTCCAGACCCAAGTCTGCTTCCTATATGAAGTGATGTTCCTCAAGACGAAATAGACATTTAAATTTACACTAGTGTAAAAGTAAGAAAACAAAGAGTGTGTCTAAGATTAGCGCTGCATCAGCAGCCTACTCCTCCAATAGGTTAATGTCCACATAGAGGTGCCTAATAAGGTAAAGCTTGGGTCATGTTGTTGTTTGTTCTAGCCAATGTACAACCTAATGTTCAAGTTCTCGATCAAAATAATACCAAAACACTGGTTTTACAAGATGTCAGCTGTCCTATTTTTCCTCTTACTGGTTTACCTTTGGTTGAAAACTGCATCATGTCTTAGATGCAAGAGTTAACCAATATTGCGCATTGATAAAATATTCACAAGCTACTTTAACCAACAAGTATTTCCGATGCAGACTGGCTCCAGCACATTAAACAAGGCATGAGCACTAT
Organism: Polydactylus sextarius; assembly: GCA_016801845.1. Lineage (NCBI taxonomy): Eukaryota > Metazoa > Chordata > Actinopteri > Polynemidae > Polydactylus > Polydactylus sextarius. Next base: position 3,904,940 of record CM028906.1, on the reverse strand, counting down.
GACTCCAACACACAATACATCCTGCCTATAATTAAACCAGAACTGGAGCAAATGATTCAAAATACACCAATTCAAGGTCACAGGAAATGGTGCGTGACAGGCAAAGCGAGGAAGGCGCTCATGGTTCACAGCTCACACAGTTACATTCTCTTTGAACACAATCAGCTCTGCGCTCACTGCCATTCTCATTCTCTGTGTCATTTTATGGACAGGTGTTCTCTTTCTCTTTCTTCCTCATATTTCCCTTCACTGTAGCAAAGGAAAAGAATAAAAGGACGTCTTGATATGATATATGTCATGCTCACACAGTGCACTCTCAGTGTTCTCTGACAGTCAGCATCATGGAATCTATTCTGAGACTGATTCACTCAATAAAACTACATATGGCTTACATTTAGTTAATTCATATAATAACTGTGATTTTCTATCAATTACATATAAATAATGTAATTAGTTCCGGCATCATAATAATAAAAAATAATAAAAAATACTCGTGTGGATTAAAGCTGTAATGGCTTGTCTCTCATTGGGTTGCCGTTCGGCCTCAGGCATGTCAGCAGAGGAAATATGGGGAAAAGAGTAACAATAAAAAATTGAAAATATGCACATTAATAAATTCAACAATTGTCATTTCTGCTCTCATCCACAAGATGGTGCTCTCTGATAAAGTTTGGGCAGTGAAGAAACGTGGCGCTCACATGTTCGTTTCATATTTGTATATCTGTATATTTACAGTTTTAACACCCTCTTAGTCATTTCTGTTAGCTGCACACATCATCTGAATACTTTAAATCATCATTAGAGAGAATACAAGCCTGGTTCCCTTCTGTGTTTATGAATATTACCAGTATAAACAAACTGGTGTAGGAACAAATCACAGCTACAGAGCATATTAAGTTTCTTTATGAGCTTCTATTATGAGTTGTATCACAAACTAAATGAGGACGTACTGAAACTTAATTTGAGGTGAGTTTCTCCTACTACACAGTGTATCTCTATGTAGCCACACATTCTTCTTCTGACAAAATAATATAATCAGTCAGTCATGACTCTTTGTGATCTCTGAACAAAAGGTGTCAGTAATGAAAGATTTAGTGCGCTGGTCTTTGTGGCAACACTGTGACACTCATCAAATATAAATCTGGCACATCAGATCAGCGGGCGGGGGGGGATTTATCCACCTGACCGGACAAAACTGTCAGAGATGAAAAATGTTTTCCTGCCAAATAAAGATCACAGAGCATGGAGGTTTAATTAAAACATAAATATCATTTTGATCTCATCCATACGTTTACACAACAGTGAGACAACGTGGACTTCAATGTTCATCGTCGTGTATGTGACTGTTTTGAGATACGGCTGATTAAACATTAGCCTCATTACTCGGAGCGTATCTGGCTGCCAATCATCCATCGTTCTTTTCATCCGGGTTGGATCAGCGCCATTCTTCACACATTCTTCATTACCATCTGTCAAGAACTGAATAATTGAGCACAATATCTACCACGGTTTAACATTTTTGCTTTATGTGAACACTGACAAAAGTCCTGTGAGAGATGTCACTGTGCTTTTTCTTTGTGCTTAGACACTAATCATAAGTCACAACTGTATCAAGTTAAGAGTTCGGTTCTTCTACCTTCAGGCTGGTGTGGAAGAACCCTGTGGCAAATATTTCACACATTCATCATCAAACCCAAACCACCACTGTTCACCTTTTCAGCATTGCTCTGACTGACCAACCCGTTTACCTCACGTGTGAAAATGTGTTTTTTTTATTCATCACTTGAATCGACATGTATTGTATTGACATTGTATTGTACAGAACCGACATTAGGTGAAAATGTATTTTCTAGAAAACATACCCCAAAGGCCAATAATCAAGTATTCTCAAAAATTAATTGTTTTCAAAATAGTTACAATTTCAGTGTGATTATTTGAACCTACAATGAGCCAAAACCAATTAAAAGAAAAGGCTGATGTGCTCAAACTGAGGGAAACTGCACAGTCCGGTCATTACTCTCTTTTACACTGCACAGTCATTAGAACTATTGTTTTTATAAAAATACTGATCAGGTGGGGTTAAATGAGGCCCGGGTGCAGCAAGAATTTGCTTACTTTAATAAAATAAACCCACCAAACACCTCAGCAAGACCAAGAGACAACCAGCAGCTTCCTCTAAAACTATTTTGTCATGTAGAGGAAGCCAGTAAAGAAAATCCACACACACACACACACACACAGATTGTCTTCTCATTTTGGTGCCAGTAAGAACTGTTGATGCAGCATTTTTTTAAACAATTGTAGCTGCAAGAGAAAAGAGCGTTTAATTACTAAGTCGAGGCAGCAGCGGGAAGTCAAGACATTAATAATATTCACTGTGGGTTAAAGGTTTCAGATGTTGTCTTTAACTGCAGGAACTAAGAACTTAACTAACAACTCTAACTATGGAGTTAATTTGCTCATCAAAGTTACAACTGAGTCAAAGACCGCGACAGATTATTGTGGCTGGACAAGGTATTTTAAGTGGTAATGATGAAGTCAAAGAGGCCAAACACATCAAACTCACACTTGCTCTCATTAAGGCTGAGAAAGCGTCTTTGATGTTTGGAGGAAAATAAATTTCATGCAGCAACCTTACGAGCAGATCTGTTTACTTATTATGGATGAAGCTGAATTTTCTGCATTGTCCCAATTCTGATACTATCATCAGAAAAGGAGATGGTAAACTATTAACACAGACACAACACTCCTTTCTTAAGGACCACCACTTTACTTCTTGTTAGCTCCATCCTCCAAACGTGACATGAACGATGGTTAAACTGACTTGAAGGGCCCATCATGCATCATGCTGTACGTGTTGTTGAATGAAAGCAGCAGAATCCTCTGTACAGCTGACCACTCCAACTCCAACCAAAACGCACTCAGCAGATTCTCCCTGAGAGACACTTAACAGCACAGATATAGATATATCAGATCTATAAACACATTACACAACACAGTTTGGTATTAAGCTGTCACTGATCAGGCTTAATGGAAAATTTACACTAAAGCACTTCACCCCCAACCAAACAGTCCGTGACCATGTCTGCTGACATCTTTGTTCACACTTGTGAAGCACAAAGTGTTTTTTTCCAACACTTTGTGCTGCATAGAGGACTTTTCTTCTTTCTGTGTATTTGCTGGACGTGAACTAAATGATTACTGACTTAAAACTGACCCGATCAGCTCCTCCTTTCAAACCAAATGTCAACATTCAACCAGGAGAAACGAGTAAATACACAGCAGAGTTAATCTATAACCTGCCAAGTTGTTTGTCTCAGAAGAAGGCAGCTGACGTGATTGGTTGAGTGAAAGGAGCCTTCCAGGTTGTAGCTTCACATCGTCTCGTGCCAGAGATTTATGCACTCAAGCGATCATGAATTTGTAATGTGTTCATGTCCACATCGAGCCCTGTGCTACTTCCACATTCACAGGGAAATCAGGCAGATGATGTGAATGCGCTTTTTAAATGTTTTTATAGTAAATATTCTATTACGTGATTGGAAAGAGCATCTCTAAGCACTTCTACTCGTGCACGTTGCTGAAAGGAATTTTTGCACGACAGCAGGAATTTAAATATTTTGTGCAACAAATGTATCCATTTTCAAACATCGTATAATTTCCTTGTTGCAGGTGACGTTGAGTCAACTATTTAACAGACTCGGGCACAAACCCCAGAGCTTCTAAAAAGCTCAGGCACAGATGTTTACAAGCTTACACAGCAATTTTCTATGCCTACACTGTATTCAGTTTGTGCATTAAGTATGTTGGGTTAAAAAGCAGCAGCTGATCAGCTGGCAACATTTCCCTCAGGACCAGAGCTGAGTTGTGCAGCCAGTTCACAAACACAGGCCAAGATCTGAAATGCAGGTCATCTGAAAACATTGAGTCAAGACAGCAGTTTTATGATGTACAATACAAAAGCACGACTCGAAACTATGTATCACACACATTCAAACGATACACTGAACCTCTGCACATTTTTGATAACTGGCAACACAGCAGACCTTGGATACTTTGGTCTTGAGGCAGTGTGAAAGGGCCAGCACTGAGAGCTCCAATAACTACACTCTGTATATAAAAGAGTTTGGAAGAAGGTGTCATTTCCAAAACTAAGCGCAAGAGAAAAAGTGCACTGCAGCAACTCCGGCCAAAGTCATTACCAGAGACAAGGATCAGTGAGTTAGTCCTCCAACTTCAGAAACTTTTTTTTGCCCAATTGTTTTTGTTCTCATTTCCAAATTTGGTTCACACTTTCTACTTTATACACGACCATTTTATCACAATACAGGAACAGTGCTACTTCTTCGTCTCCATGTCTTCTGCACAGATCTTCATCAACGTCAAACAACGTCACTAACAACAGAAAACCCACGATTGCAGTATGTGTCCTCTACATTCTTCACCCCATAAAGTGACTCAAATCTGATTGGATTTGCACAACCACAAAGTCCTGAAAAAAATCACGTCTGAGGCAGATTAATGGAAAAAAAATCCAATTTGAGTAACTTCTGCTTGGTAAATGAGACGCAGCCTTAGACACAGTCTTTTAGTATCATCACACTTTTTACTCATATTTAGGAAAAGAGCTGACATTAGCTTAATTAGATAGCTAGCTACAGGTAAAAATTAACCATACAGTCAGTTTTCTCAAATAGCTACTAAAATTTACACCATCCAGTCTCTGTCATCCAGTCCAGTTACAATAATAATAATAATAATAATAAACTGTGTGCATAATTATTAGGCAATGAGTATTTTGACCACATCATCCTTTTTATGCATATTGTCCAACTCCAAGCTGCATAAGCTTGAAAGCCTATTGGCAATTAAGCATACCAGGTGAAGTGCATTTGCGTAATGAGAGAGGGTGCAGTCTAATGAGATCAACACCCTATATCAGGTGTGCATAATTATTAGGCAACTTATTTTCTTCTGGCTAAATGGGTCAGAAAAATAGAATTCTAACAGATGCTGAAAAAGTCTAAAATTGTAAAAAGTCTTTCAGAGGGATGCAGCATTCTAGAAATTTCCAAGATGTTGAGGCGTGTTCACAGAACTATCAAAAGTTTCATTACAAATATTGGACCTTTTCGGGCTGAAGATGGACTCAAACTCAACTACACATATGGCCAGTTTCTAGAAGAAACCTTCATCAAGCAGTGGTACAGGAGAAGGTCTGTGTCTTTCAAGAAGACCATGATTTTTATGCAGGACGATGCTCCATCCCATGCATCCAAATACTCCACTGCGTGACTAGCCAGTAAAGGTCTGAAGGAAGAAAGAATAATGACATGGCCCCCTTGTTCATCTGACCTAAACCCTATTGAGAACTTGTGGGCCCTTTTAAACTAGAGATTTACAGAGAAGGAAGTGTCTGGGAGACTGTGGTTGCTGCTGCACAAAAAGTTGATCGTCAACAGATCAAGAAACTGACAGACACCATGGATGGAAGGCTTTTGAGTGTTATTGAAAAGAAGGGTGTCTATATTGGTCATTGATTTTTTTTTTTTTTTGTCAGAAATGTTTATTTGTAAATTTTGAGTTGTTATATCACTTTAACAGATGAAAATAAACAAGTGAGATGAGAATATATTTGTTTTTTATTGAGTTGCGTAATAATTCTGCACACTAATAGTTGCCTAATAATTGTGCACCCACAGATATTCTTCTAAGATAGCCAAAACCTCACTTTTACTTTCTTAAATATTCAGCTTTGATATTTGTTAATATTTTGGATCGATTGAGAGCACTGTTGTTGTTCAATAATAAATGAATCGTCAAAAACTTGCCTAATAATTGTGCAAGCAGTGTAATGTTAATTCTTAAGTTGTAGCCACAAACATGTTATGTGAGATCACACTGACCTTTGACCTTTCAGTTCATCCTCGAGTCAGACTGAGTGTTTCTGACACATTCGAAACTTTTCCCTCAGGTCATTCCCAATCTGTTTAGTGGTTGTGACCTTTGACCTACACATATAAATGTGTTCATCCTCAAGTCTCAGCGAAGGTTTAAACTATATTTTGAGAAATTCTCTAAATGCATTAGTGAGATATTAAATCCATGATGATGTGATAGATGGACAGAACCCAAACACATTATGGAAACAATAAAATCTGACACAAATATGAGGCCTGTATTTGTCTGAAATGAAGGACACATATTTAAAAAATTGTACAGGCCTATAAAGGATACCAGCCACCTACGAAGAATACAAAGCTTGACAACCTAGCAACAGTAACTAAGGAGTAACTTAACCAGTGGTGAGTTATAATCATTTTTGAACTATTAGGACTTATATATTATTTAAAGAGCATCAACAGCTGCTGAGAGATAATATTTTGGTTTTTACTGATGTGGGAAAACAGTCTGCCGAGCCAAGCCACAGACAGACACTAATGCATGTGGAGCTGAGAAGGAAGTGATACCTACTTTTTTGGGATTAGAAGCTTTTAATGGAATGAATGGGCGACCTGCTGACTAACTGCTGGCTGCTTTACCTCAAAGTAAGTAACTCACAGCACTGTGCCTATTCTTTGCTAATCTAGAAGAAAAGACATATCTTAGTAGAAAGTTAATGCGTATGTTCAGACTTTATGTATGGAGAAAAGAATGGTTGTATTTTAATAAAAGAAGTCCTCCCTCTATAATCAAATATCTTTGCTACTTTGCGGCATCACAGGATTCAATCCAGACAAGTTCATCTTTTTTTTGGACCGTCTCAGGCCCACATCCACTCACAAATCACAGGTGCTGTGAGTCACATGGATTCGGAGACATCTTGTCTGCTAACGCACAAAGGAGGAAAATTCATGGCCCCGTTGACTGTAAATGCAGATGTCATGAATCAGTTGTCCAATCTTTTTATAAGTGGCCACAGAGGGGGTAGTGCCATTCAAAATGTGAAAAAATGAGATGAATTCATTCCACTCCTTGCCGGGTGGTTCTCATCTTTTAGTGTTATCCATTCAAATTTCTCCAACACCCACCTTTCATCTGGTTTTATTTCTTACATGAAGCATAACTCTTCTCTTTTAGATTAGCTGCTAGTTGGCAAAATGAGCCATAAATTTCTTTTATGCTGTATTGGTGTAGAGTGCTTCCCCCTTTTTTCCAACTGCCTGAATAACTCTTTCTCCTCTGTATGTTTTATTGTACAGCAGAGATGTGCCACCATTGGCTGTCTTCAGCTCTGTGTACTGCTGTTTGTCTAACAGATTTAGTACAGAAGCAGGGTCGAAGTTATTGAAGGTATTTACCATAACGTAGTCTCAAAAAATGAAAAGTGAAAGTGATTAAATTAGAATACAATAAATCTCTCCAAAATATAAAAAAACAAATGCACAAAAGAAGATACAGATGTCCTTTTCAAAGCCGTACAACATTTGTCACATGGTTCATTCAGTGGCCAGGAGCCCTTCATGTCCGCCACCACTCCACTAAATCCTCAGCCCCCTAATCTCCCATAAACACTCCCCAACTGCGGAGCCTCCTCGGCACTGCCAGCGTGTGTGTGCCAGCCCTACATACCCATTAGCACCGTTAAGCCTCAGCTTCCAACCATCACACCCCCCTCCTACACTCCTCACAGTAAAGGTGAGTTGGTCTGATGATTACCTCTGTCTGGACTATGGCTGCTGTTAATCCTCAACTCTGCCTGGAAATCTTGAAAAAATTGCTTATCCGTGTTGAGTTGCCTGTCATTACCAGCAGAGGTTCGCATACTGCAGAAATTTAATTTCATTTGCTTGATACCCCTGGAGTTTCATTACTGCCACCTCCTCCTCCTTCATAACCCCATTTCAGTTTTTTTGCTCATCTCCATCCCTCTGGTTTATTTGCACATTTATACATCTCCCTCTCTAACCTCTTTTCCTGTCTCTCACTCTCCCTCACACACACACACACACACACTATCTCCTCCCTCACACAGCAGCACAGGAGCCTGTAAAACAGTTAACCAGATCAGTCCAATCCTTCCAGAAATAGGAAACGTGCAGTAAACAAAAATATCAGAAGACGCTGCCAATGAAATCAGGGACTATTTCTCTCCATTTCTTCTCAACTCCCCTCGCAGCCTGTGCTCTGTGCCTCATACTCTCAGTGCACTGCAGCTCCTCCTTCCACCTCTCTCATCAGCCAGCCCCTCCCTCTTCCCCTCTCTTGTCTCTGCTAGGTGCAGCATGTATGTGAGCGTGTGTGAGACAGTGGAGCCGCCTGTGTGTTTACATGTCAGCCTATCAGTGCTGCCGGATTTAGCGTATCTGGAGAGGACGGAGGCATCTTTCAAATGCCCCTCAGAAGAGGGATTCTCATCGTGGCACATATCCCCTCTTTCCCATTCGAGTCCAGCCCGTCTTGAATCCTGCATCCCTGTCTCCATGCTTTCGGAGGCATTTTGAATTTCCTTGGCAACATGGAGCTGCCTGAATTAGAATTCTCTGCATGACAGTCCTGGTAAGTACTCCGTCTCTATGGTGGGCTTTGAGTGCTGAGGCATCGGATCAGATTTATTATGGTGCAGTGGTGGGGCCAGGAGATCGCTGGGGAGCAAATTAATGTCAAGAATAAAATTGTCTATCGCAGGCAAACGGATGGGATGGAAAGAGGAGGAATTATTCACTGAGGACGGCTCCAGATCTTATTTGTGCTTTGTCATCCAGATGGGTTTCATTCTGTTGTGTGCAATGTGGGTTTGTACTAATGAACACACACACACACAGTGCGTGAGTGTGTACATGTAACATCTGAATGTGCAGCATGTAGCTTCAGTATTTTTCATGATGTATAAATAGGGTTATACGGTAAATATGATACTGTGCGCGTGTGTGTGTGCATGGATGCTTGCAAACACACACACACGTCCGACAGTTTTAATATCACAGCTGAAGGTGTGAGGCTGAGCAGAAAAGTGTCTGTTTGGTGTTTGAGCTCTTTTGTCAGGGCGGTTGTTGTTGCTTCCTAATCTGCCCTCATTAACATTCATGTTCCCTCAAATGCCAGTAAACTCCTCTAGACTCTCACTTATTCATTCTCAGCAGCCCTCCTGCTGTCGGGTCTATCCAGGAGTGGTGTGGGATCCTGATGCAGGTGTTTGATTTGCCAGAGGTTAGATTGATGGGGGTGGTGTTGGCAATGGCGAGGAGAGGGAGGAGGGTGGGCGCTTGGTTTGACTATTTATGCCGACCAAATGAACAACCTCTCATAGTTTAATATCCACTGCCTGTTATATTCGCATCTTTACAATCATGGCTGCAATGCTCCAGCAGGCAGACGGCTGCGAGGGGATTCTTCCTCTCTGTTTTTAACATTGCAGTAACAACCTCTGCCTGCCACAGACCCCCTGGAGAGAGAGACTGAAGGGTCTGCTCTTCACGTCAAAAGCTTTATGAGCTATAGCTCACCAGACCTTAAATTGATGCCTCTGTAATCAGGTTTTGACTGAGTTTTTTTTTCTCCCCTTTTTCTTTTTGGTAGTTATTTATGCGTGACGCTGTGTGTTCACCATCTGCAGCTCCAAAGCACTCAACACAGTTTCAATTTCAATAGACTGAAATGAGTTTATGACTGGAATTTCTGATTACATCTGGTGAACAACTGAGTAATTAAAACTATCATTGTTTCCAGGGAAAGCTCCTCTCCAACAGTCTACACACTGATTCCATTTGCAGCACAATTGGTAATTGTACAGCTTATGCACCATTTATACATATATTAGAGCTGTATATGAAGACTGAGGAGAATACACTCCACATTTGATCAAACCACATATTGCATTTCAATGTAATTAACATTGATTTAATTAAATAAGTTGCTTATTTATGTTCTATGAGAATAATTTTGTAAAACTGAATCTAAATGGTTTTTTGTCAACTAGGGGCAGCACAGCAAATTGCATTTACTCATTAGCTCATGAGGTTCGAACTGAAGCAAACAAATAACACTGACATATTATCACCAAATAAAAAATGTGGAAAAGCTGTTAAGCAGTAGCAGTTACAACATTCAACAAATATGGAGCAGCGTCACTGCTTAATTAAGGTCATATTTTTATCCCTACAATGAATCTGACAGCCAACATTCACCCTTCTTTCTTTTAGCTCCAATTTGGTGTCTCACCACCTCCTTAATATCTGGATATTTAACTGCTAAATCCAATCTATTTTCATGTGCTGATCACCAACTTTATTTATCTGCCATATGGTACCAAACAGAGAGAGTACAGTACAGTAGATTTATTAGAGCGTTTCTTTCTTTTTTTTTTTTTTTTTTTTTTTGCTGCTGAGAGTTGTGAGAATGAGCCAACAGCTTGAGTTGTGGGTTGTGAAACCAAACAAATGAGCTAAAAACAATTAACTACATACATGAATCAATGCTAACCTACTGATTATAGCACCTTTAATATACCCCAGCATGTATAAGTGTCTGTTAAGATGAACGATGATATCAGCTGCAACACAGTTTATTAAGGATGAGGTTTGATCGATTACACAACTACACATAAATTGGCAATACATGACAGCAGCATACGCAATGCTAATGATGGTCAAATGTGTTAAATGGCAAATGTTGGGATGTTCTCACACACTTCCACTTGGAAGCTACTCAGCAGCAAACTGAATAAAAATAAATAAAGCTGTGTGCAGACATGCAACACAAAGGATCTACTTATTCTAAGTACTGGTAGTGCATACCTCTGCCAAGGCTAAACAATTCTTCACATTTGTTAGATATGGAATTGCAGCAGATTGCACAGATTCAGTGTAAACACCATGAATATGTCTTGATCTTTTGCATCAAGATACATACAGTATTTACAAAACCACCCAGAATATCACTAGTTCCTCCGTGGCCCACAACCCATCTCACAACCATTTTTGGTGCAAATCGGCAAATCAGTATTTGGTTTTACTGACAAATAAACAAACAAACAGACCAGGGTGACAACCTCTTCGGCAGATGTAGCTGGTACAAAGCTTTAGACGAAGCACACAAAAACACACAAGAACAACAACTGAAGGCTAAAGGGTCTACTACACTTATAGTTGTGCAGCTTGTTTCATACCAAATAAAACAGCACAATCAAAGTCGCACTGATATTCATTTTACCACAGTCCTTTGTTTCATGCTGTCATATGCTTAATATTCTCTGATGTAGCAAGACCTAATACTGAACAATAGCCAATTGTCTCACAGTAGGATCAAATGTAGTTCATCAAAGCCAAGGTTAGGATTTTTTTTTTTTTTTTTTTTTGTGACATTTTTTTTTTTTCCTCAGTTCAAATGGAATACTACTCAAGCAGACAAATCACATGTCAGAGGAAGTTACAATCAGTGATATCTACAGCAAAACTAAAAAGAAGCAAAGACACGTGTGTTGAAATGAAAGCCACCTGTGTATTTGTTTTGTGAGCATAATAGCTACTGGAACAAATAGATTGGTTGCAGAGCTCGCTTTATACGCTCTATGTGAGTAACAGTGACACAGAATACATAATTCCACCTCCATCTGAAGCCTTTGCATTGGTCTCGCAGTTTATTTTTCTCATGTTTGAGTTTGGGTTCTAATTATAGCCTTTTTCATTTACAGCTAAAATCAGGGCAGCCATGCACATAACAGTCCATTTGTGATGGCCCAGAAAGGAGCACGGTACAGTCTGGCCAGAAAACATCTAGAGTGTTACTATTAAAGCATTTTCTGAAACAAGATCTCTGTGGACTGAAGACACTGCCACATAATGGGTAACATCAGCCACCTTGAAAGGGAAATGGTGAAAGTGATTGTGGCGAGGACTGACAGACCACGTGTTCATACAGTGTCTGCTGGATGGCGAAGTGACAGACGGAGGCAGATCTGTCACAGGATACTCAAATTTGCGTTCTACAAATGTATTCAGAAGGTCACAGTCCTGCTGCTCTGCAGCAGCCTTCCTCATTTAAATTTAATAATGACAGCTTTATGCAAAATATGAGACAGTCAGGGGCAAGTAGGGTGGAGGACTGAAGATGCCTCGTGTTCATGCTCCTGGCTAGCTTCAAGCTCCAGCACAGCACAGCCTACTGTAACACACACTGGCTCATCACAGTGGAAATTTTGTAAAGTCTGTCTCTTCCCATTTATGTGTCTGCCTGTTCCCCTGTCCTTTTGGTTGGTTGGTTTTAATAATATATCTGACACCAGAGGTCTGGTTTCTGTCACCAGAAAGAAAGGGCGTAATGAATTATTGCTTTGTGCTTCTGTATTCTCAAAACTGTGACTACTGGGGCTGTAAGTAGTTAAGCCTCTTGATATCATAATCAGAATCAGATACATTGGCCAAGTATGTTAATGCACATGGAGGGAATTTGGTTGTGGATATTGGTGACTCTCCAACAATACAGACAATATACAGTTTCTATAAAAGACAAACAAGTGCATGGGGTAGAGCAAACAAAGATGATGTGCATTATTTTCAAGATTGAAATTGTAATATAAGAGTGTTTGTACAATACAATGTACATGTGACTATCTGGAGAAATAAGAACAGCTCTGACAGACCAGATGATATTGGCCAACTGTTTATGGTTTGATGGCATGAGGAGAAAAACTGCTGCTGTGTCAGGTGGTTGTGATATACAGGTCCTGTCACGCCTGCTGGAGGAGAGATGAAAAGGGTTGTGTCCAGGGTGTGATGAATCTGGAAAGGTTGTTCCCCATTTCCTGGTTCTTGAAGAGCCTGTGTCCTGGAGGGTGAGGAGCACCAGTGATCTTTTTTCTGGTCTTTTTACCGCTCGCTGCAGTCTGATCCTATCCTGTTTCATGTCTGCTCCGAATCAGACTGAGATGGAGGTGCCAGGGATGGATTCACTGTACTGGCTCAACAGCTCCTGTGCTGCAGAAAGTACATCCTCTGCTGGGCATTCTGAGGATGAAGTGGATATTGCTCCACTTCACCACAGAGCTGCTGGATATTGTGAGGAAGAGCAGTGCTGAGTCGTGTCTTTTTAAGTCCACAGTCATCTCCACAGTCTTGAGCATGTTCAGTTCCAAGTTGCACCAGAGCACTAGCTGCTCAAACCCATCAATATGCAAACTCGTTGCCATCTTGGATGAGTTTAATGACTGTGGTGCTGCCTGCACACTTCAAGAGAAGAGCAGTGGATTGAGGACAAGTCACAGAGAGAGAATTAGCATAGTCTCTGAACATCACTAGAACCTTAACTAGAACAACTGAGAGTGATCTGATTGATAAATTCCCAGCCCAATGTAATGTCAAGCAAAGAAAACAAACCTTTTCTTCTTCTCAAATGTCAGACACCATCTCCTCCAACCCCTCCCTTTCACCTTTTTTGTTGCTGTAATTTAATAACATTAGTGAAACTTCTCTGTTTAAGTGACCATTGTATTAAGTTTCTTTTTAAGAAATTAAGAATTTTGACACAAAGGCATAAAAACTCTACTGTTAAATATTGTTTTGGTAATGTTAACTAGAGAATAATGCAGGAAAACCAGAAGAGGTATAGAGAAGTACAAGAGCTCTTTCTCCTGGTTCCCAGTTGCAGTTTTATTTAAACACTCAAAGTGGTCTTGCAGTTCTATTTCGTCACTGTTTTGACCACAGTCTTTGCAGATTTTATTTCTGCCTGTAACTTACAAGAAGAGTGTCCCACAGCTGCCCTGGAAACAGAGTTATATGCATCTTTTAAGAATTGTCTCGCAAAATGGTCCTGTGTGTTATTATCCCTTGTGGGGCAGTTAATATGCCATCTAAATTTTGGTAGTTTGTGGTTTAATTTTGCTCTCTTAAAAAGTCCCCTTGGATTGAGAGAAGTGTGTCTATATGATTTACTCTGGCAGTTATCTGGTCAACCAGGGTTTGCAGTGCCACATTCCCTTTGGCCCGGGGTGGGATGTGAATACCGGCCGGAGATAAAGAAGCAAAACTCCCATAGTGAATAAAATAGCTGGTAGTTCATGAATGTCTTAAATTTCAGAGCTGCAGTATTTACATACTGAGGAAGTCTTAAGTTCATGTTTGTTCTGTCACCGGTAATTATTGGCTGGAGTGGTATGGTGGGAAAATCTCTCAAAATCTCCTATTGTGATTTCATTGAGTAGCTGTAAGAGGCTTGTCTGAGGTAAAATTGCCTTAAGTGTGGCATCCGGCTCTTTCTTTTCAATTCCAGTCCAAAACATTTTATATTCCCTGTTGGTGAGTAGGGGATAAAGGTTTGTGTAATTTCCAGCTTATCCTACTTGACTTTCAAGTGGAATTGGCTGTTAATGAAGATAGGGGCCTCTTTTGTAGTGTTACTGTTAGACTTTGTCAGTGAAGCGGGAAACAGATCCACACACTAATACACTCTAGCAGGTCAACTATATGGCAAGGTTCATTCCAGGATCTGCTTTTTAAAAGTCTCTAATATGGATCAGGATCATTTTGGTGTTCTCGCATCTATTGTCATGGATCTTATTAATGCTGAGTGTGAGCCACAAAGTCCAACATAATGCAAACATATCTTTAATTACAGTATAACAAAATATTTTAGGCCAAAGAGGAATTAAAGTGAGCCTGAGGGATGCATTTTGTTTGTTTGTTTTGTTGTTTTTTTTTTGTTTTTTTTTTAGCTGATCCAGATTTTAGGGAGAAAGAAACTCCAACATTATCTTCTTATTCTACACAAATTGTTATAGGTTGCTGATATAAACACACACACACACACACACACACACACACACACACACATTTATATATAAATACACACACATGCTGTGTATGTCGGCCAAATGTTCCTACTCGTATATCATCATGTATCTGACTGGTGTTGTGACTGGCAAAAAATCCTACAGAATCCAAAAGTAATCTCTTTACAAAATATTTAGGATAAATAAATGTTTGGCTGGCAGATCGAATCTACAACTGTCTGGTTGAGTCCCTCAGGCTCTCGCCAGCCTTCCCCCATAGAAAGAAAATGTAGGCAGCTGCTCCCAACTCAAAAGCTTCCAGCTCAGAAGCTCCCACACACTGATTGTACACTACCTGCCCTGTGCAAAATAGCAGTGCAGGAGCCAGCTCCTTTCTCAGAGTTGAGTGCCTGGAAAAAAAAGACCGTCAAGCATCTCCGGAAGCTGAAGAGACCCAGAAAATAAAAGACCAAACTGGCACTCAAATGAAAGTGATTACAGGACTATTTCTCACATGGCTGGGGAGTCAAGAGACCAGAAGAATTTAAGTGTAGAATCCAAGTGTATATTGAATGAGTAAGTAACCATGGACTGACCTTAGGCCATGTTCTTTTGACTCACATTAGTCACTGTGATGGAAATTTTGTGAGCTGCAGTGCTGTCAGTGCTGTCAGGAGACCAAGATGTCTTAAGCAGCGGCATTTATCGATGTCCAGTGCATCAAGGAGAAGAGATGGATGAGTTGACGCTGTGCAACACTACCCAAACCAATAAATGTACTCATTACATAAAATGTACAAACATTACATAAAGTTGGACTTCTTCAAACTATCAAACTTCAAACTGCCTTCCACGCTTGTGTGAGGAGTCTTCACAGTTACCTACTTCTCTTACTACTTAGAGATGATGTGGATAAACAAATGACCATGAGACTTAAAGGCACTGTCTGATTTTTACTGGCTCTTTACAACATCAGCTGGACACCTTGTCTTTCTTATCTTGCAGGCCCTTGTTGCTATGGTTACTGCTGATGGAAACTGCCCAGATGGGTTGTCACCACTATGCAAGAGATAAACAGTGAACTATTGTCCACAGTAAATGACACGTCAGTGCAACCTGTGTAAAGAAGCATGGCTCAACACTATTCAGAGACCTAAAGAGCTGATAATAAACGGAGAAAAATACCAAAGGATGTAAAAAATTCCTTCACAGGGACAAGGATGCCATAGTATTTAAAGGCTCTCGGGCTGTGGCATTGTTTTGAAGCTGTATATGTGTTTATCATCAACCATGTAGGATGATCCTATTCCTGCTGTTGGCCTCCAAACACTGAGGTGAAGAGTATCCAAAGTATGTTCATTATATTTTACAAGACAGATGTTTACTATTACATCAACATATAGTAAAGTCAGAGAAACCAGAGGCACTCAGAGTTTTGACTGCGGTAAAAAGATTTTATTCAAACATGGCCGACACCCACATGTTTCAGCATATGCCTCCAACCCTTGATTTTAAACAGTAACTTTACTTAGGTGTGACGTTAATGTGTTATTCAAATCTGTAAGTTTTTATAGCAGTGCAGTTCTCACCTTTTTTGAGACACTAATATACAATGCTGATGGGAGAGAAACAATTAGGATTGAGATATGAGTCTTTATTTTCATGCATAGGAGGCCAGACTAGATGTTTTGTTATGCCGTATTGATGATTTCTGACACTGGGAACACACAGCGAGGCGCAGACCAGCATGAGCTTCAGTACAAGTCCATAAAAATTTAAAACACGTTGCAGGATATCTGACAACATTAGGTGGGGATGGAAGAGCATGATGAGTTTTACTGTGGCATATTGAAGCTAAAGTTGTCTGTTGCTGTGCCTCTGAGTGCCTGTCTATATCCGTTTGTTGCCTTGTGCTGCTTATTCCTGTTGTTGGGCTGACGTAAAATGCAGTTTTGTTCTGATTTGTTTTGTTGTAGCTTGCTTTGATTTTGCAGTGTTTTAGTCACTGGCTCTGTGTTAGTGAGAGTCTCTAGCTTACAATATGCTTGTTATTGCAGTGATCCGCATCAGTTACTTCATTTTGTGTTACTCTAGGGAATCATAATGGTCTTTTCTTTTTCTACAGCAGACATTTTGACTTGTCATGTGAAAAGTTGCTGTTGCTAATAACTTCGACAGAAGATGCGCAATAGTGGAAAGCTGAATACAAACCAGCTAAATGAAATTCAGCCATCACAGTTATCCACTCCTGTGCTTTTCATAGTGTCAAAATGTCTCCTGAGAAAGAGGTCTACTTATAAAATTTCGAGGGCCTAAGGAAAGAGCATGTTGGATGATATACAGATTGCAAAGTCCCCTTGAGGCAAATTTCTGATATGTAAATCCAGCTACCTCAATAGATAACTGTGAAAAAGTTACTAGTTGTAGAAATGTTGTGGCAGAAAATGGTGAACTGATGTTTTCGGGTCACGGTAAGGTGAGTGTCTCACACAAAAACAGGTGTATTGAATTGTTTTAAGTGCACTGCTGCAGACGGACGATCAAAAGTGATTAGGTTAGTCTCGTCCTCTGACAACACAGGAGGTGAGAGGCGGCCGTCTGATCTTAAAGCTGCTTATTTTCACATCAGTAGTATGGAGGTTGCATATGTGAGAAGAGCACATTTGCTCCTGAAGTGCTACTGGCAAGCTATCCTGAGGTGCCTTTGAACATAGTGCCTGTGCTGGGGAGGTGCACACACATTCCCCACAGGAATAACGCATGAACAAATAATCTTCAGAAGCACATACCTCAGCAAGGTGAGAAGTGGATTATAGTGTTTATTCTTTAAGTTAGCACTAATTATTGCTTTATTGTGGGAGAATAATGTGTAGAGAAAACATCGGCCTGTGTTTATGTGAATCAGAAAATAGCTTTTTGTGCAACACTACTGATAGTTCCAGTTTTTATAAGATCTAAGGTTAAATAAGCATCACATTACATTACAATAAAAGCCTACAACCTTCTTGGCCTGCCTCCACCACCACCAGCTATGATTACTGACAAGTGGATGAATGCTGTGTCAGTCGGAGTGCAGTAAAGGTACTTAGAGACGGACAGAGTCAAATGGAAAGTCTAATGGAGACCGTTATTTTCAGTTGGATTAATCACAGCTGTTGGTGGATGTTTAGGTGGAGAACAAGGCTTCTGTGATCGACTGTGCCGTGTCACTCGGCATCATCGAGTCCATTCATCTACAGTGTAGCCTGACAAACTTAAAAACTATCCAGCATGAATGCCAAAAGCTTCACTATCTCGCTGAATTTGTCAGAGAAGCTTAGGCTGAGGAGGTTTCAGTCCAAAAGCTGCATATCAATTCATTTCACCTCTGCTCCATATCACCTAAATATTCTCCAAAGCTTAACATTTTTGGCAAATTCTATTAAGAGTAACTCCACAGCTTCAGCCCACTCTTATTTCATGTCAATACAAGATGAAAAATATAAGATTTGGTAGTGACAATGGATTAATATTTTTCATCTCCTAATCCTCTGTAACATCACTACACTTTTTACTGAAGAGCATGAAAGATTACTATAGTAAAAAGGCTAGTTTTAGTGAAAAAAATGCTTGTCCTAATATCGATATATGTGGGCTCAAGTTGTACATTTTTGTATATTTGTAGTCATTTACTTCCCAAGTTAAAAAAAAATATCACTGCCAGGCCCTTTTATTTTGAAGGCGGCACAGTAATAACATGAAGATATTTAAATTTTTTACAAGAACCATTACCAACAAGAGGCATCCACACATTTGCTTGACACTCACAATGATCACTGTAATTATCCAGAATCATGGGTTAGGGTATCCTCTGTGCAATAACTTTGCAGGTAAAAAAGTCTTATGGCCTTTCTAGCTGAGAACTGGTTGGAGGATACTGCTGTCAAAAAGAGAAAAAAAAAGCAAAGAGTGCTCGCTGACCCCATGCAGGTGTGTTTCTGTATCTCAGCAGGAGTAGTTCCCATGCACTGAACCATTTTGTCCCTGGCTAAGCATTTGATCCTGGCATGGCGGATCATGAGATCATGCAGTTTCCTTCTTAGGTTTGCAGGGTTTGTTACTTTTATCTTAGGCCTCCACAGAGGATTTGTTTCCACAGAATTTCTCATATCTAACAGCTTGCTCTTCTGGAGGATGCAGATTAGCTGGCAACCTTAGCAGCAGTATAGTTCCGAGGTGTCTGCTCACCCAGCAATATTATTTTTAATATAATTACTACTGCAGCTCATGCTATATTTGAAAAATAATTAGCATTTCTATTTTGAGCTGCTGCATGTCAATCATGTTACTGTGAATTTAAAACCAGACTATGTTTCCTTAAAAAAAAAAATAACTGACTTTAGATGAAACCTTTCATGTGCTGATAATTAGTCACCAAACAGCAGAGAAAATGTTTGCTGGTTCGATATCACACACAACAGGTGTAACTGCATCTATATGCAACAGAACTGTCCACTGTGATTTTTCAATAAACACAGTCACTTCAGTGCGGCCCACAAGGTTGTTTGCTTTCTGACATTTTTTCCCAATATTTGCTTGAAATTTGGCAGTGGAACACTAACATACCACTGGAGGCAACCTTCATCTCTTAAATCCTATACATATTTACTCTTGTCAATTTGCAGCTGTGGCTTCTTTTTTTCTGTCATCCTTGCTCTGCAGCTACCTCTGCATACTGTTGCAGAATAATCAAAGCTGTTAGAAAGAGGTTAGCCGGTGAACAAAAGGCTACATATAATGAGCACACTGCTCATGACTGTAATGAAGAAAGCAAAGCTTGAAGTAGTCTAGCAAGTACAATCATTTATGTGCTATCATATACAGAATTGAAAGCTTTGCTGTCTAAATTATGTGTTGTGTATATGTCTGATTTGCTCAAGGCAATTTATTATGTTGTCTCAATTCATGTGTGTGTACCTCACACTGACAAGTACAGCAACATGAAGTGTGTGATATATATGTGGTTGTCACTCAAAACGTCACCTCTTATGGCACTCTATTTTCTATGTTGTTTGTCGGGGGCATGCAAAAGACAGTAAAGTGTTCATTTTCAAGTCAAGTGGGCAAAGGAACCAGAAGATATTTTGGTGGGCGGTAATCGCAGTCTGTCTGTTCTGTCAGTGATCGGCCCACCCAGGTCTCTGACCCACCCCACGCCCACCAAATCATGCACTGCAACCCGATGTCCAACCATGCAGGTGGTGTGCCCGCAGAGTGATAAGCTCTGTGTAGGTTCCCTCTTGTGGACAAGGTGGCAAACTATCTTACAGGGGAACTCGGAGTAGAGTCACTGCTTCTTCGTGTCAAGAGAAGAAAGCTGAGGTGGTTGTGGCATCTGATCAGTATGTCTCCCATCCTCCCATGGGTGGTTGCCCAGAAAACCCACCATGACCCGACCTCAAATAAGCAGCTTAAATGGATGAATAATGACAATGACAACTGGAACTGAAATTTACACTACACCAGCAAGTATACTGCATACACTGTACTACAAGTGAGCGACTAACTATAGTTATAGTATCTGATTTGAAAGAAGCATTATTTTTATTTAACCAGAGTTACACATTGCTACAAATGGTAGGTTGTTCCTTTGAATCCTAATAAGCAGCATTTGTAGACAGATTACCTGCAGGGGCATCAATCAAAACAAAAAGCTGCATTTATTCAATTTGTCAAGGAGAATATTTTCAGAACTCAAGCGGCACTGACGATGCATGACAGTTTAAACTATCCAACAGGAACGTGACGAATGAAGTGGGGAACTGACAAATAATGCTAACGACAAAGCTTTATATTTTCAATGATTTGGTGGCTTTAGAGTTATATATTTTCATGGCCCATTGGTGATATATCTTTTTTAACTGCCACCCCTATTGAGAAAATCATTCTTTTCAGTGCCCCTTTTTAAATACCCCAACATTACGCTGAACAACAAAGGTACTTAACAATAACCTGAAACAACTAAAGGGCACATATGCACTGATGCGTATCGCTCATTTGTCTGCATGCCGCCTGCAGACATTTGGTGACCCATTAGCAGCGCACACTTCCATCCCTCTCTGGGTTCTCCCCATATCAAACCACACGACATCATAAGCAAGGAGGTGCGGACGTAAAAATTCAAGGCACAAGAGACTAATGTGTTTCTCAGAGAAAACAACATGGTGAGAGGTCTGCAAAGAAAATGCGAGCAGTCATGAAAGAAAACGGGACAATTGGTTTCTTTATACACATTCTTAGCGTGGACAATGCTATCAAAAGAGGAATAAAGAGAATCAGACGGGGGCAAAGAATATGTGGACCAATAGATAAAAAGCCTATGATTTTTTTTTTCCTCTTTTGAAAGAAGACAATACTTCTCAAATGTCACTCAAAAAAAATGTAAAGACTAAAAACAATGTACAGTGCTGCTGAAATTGAGAGGCTTCTTGGCAACTTATTTCTTTCTTTTTTTCCTAGAATATCAGCTCAAGGTCAAAAGAAAGTGGTGAAATAGTGAGTAGATCTGAGCTGTAAGGCCAGATTACACAGATAGTACCCCGGCCCTCACTACACTCTGAATCATAAATCATGCATGGTGCTCTGGTAAGAAACCATAGCATTTGCATTTGCTTGTTTTCGATTAGCGGTGACATTACTGAGCCTCGTCCTCATTCTTATTCCTGACTTGACAATATAAAATCACATTCTGTGTCAAACAGATAAACATGTCATCCTGTTTTGAGTATCTTAGTAATATTTCATTTCACTCCAAGGGTTAGCATCTGTCACAATGGATCTCATACATACACAATGTATGAGATTTTTGTCTTGTATTGTGACTGAATCTCACTAGGAAAGCCTTCATGCTATACATTTGTAGAACAAAAAGGAGTGGGAAGTTAATAAGCAGCTTCATTCTGACAGCGCACTCTCTTTTTTTTTTTTTTTTACAATATACAGTGGACTGAGGCCCAACATGTCTGACACATGCAGCCAAGATAAATTTGCAGTTCTGGAAAAAGTGAAAATAGAAGACTGCAATTAATCCACTGGGTCCAATGGAACGACTCAGACCCTCAATCCAAACTGCCTGCAGCTCCCATGACTTTAACTCACTGAGAGCAATGTGTAATCTGTGTTGGTGCAATCAAAGCAGAATAATTCTGATCTTCACTATCAAATCCAATGCTTTTGTTGAAGATACAACAAAGGATCTAAGAAACATTATGCTGATAATTTTATGCCCCAGACTGCATTAACATTTCATCATGAAATTGCAAAACTACATTTCTTATATTTCCAGTTTATTAGAAACATTAGTGTTTCGGATGCTTTTGCATCTATGTTAACACATTATTGAAATCATGTAAACGAGCATATCATGTAAACAAAGCGGCAGAGAGGCAAGTCTTCAATAAAAACAAATCACAACGTCATTTCTCTCACTTTCCACGAGGATCTCCTAAGCTTTTGTCCCACAGATAAAGCTGTGACTCAAACAGCATGATTGATGTGAGAAGTAGAGCTTGAAGGTTTTAGCAAGTTAAAGTGCCCCAGAGTCAAAATCAAATAGAGGGTTTAAAGTCCTCTGACAATCTCCCCCTCTCTCCATTCATCACCACTTGGCAGCACTGTCTGTTTTACACTATATCACTGCAAGGTCAACAGCTCAGCAGCAGTGAGGGGATGTGTTAAGTTTTGCAAATGTTTCTGAGGAGCCGTTAAAAAGACATGCCATGGCATTTTTTGGCTGCTAATTAAAAATAGTTTGTATGGGTGTAGACAGTGTGTCACTGACACTGGCAGTAATTGTTTGCAGCGCACGCAGGGGTCAGAGGCACGGCAGGGTGGACCAAGCTCTTTTATCGATTGGCTGATTTCATTACTTGTGAGGGAAGTTGCTATAATTATTGTATTATTGTATATTGTATTATTGTTATTACTTTTCTTATTGTATTTTATCTCTAATTTTCTTTTTTTTTTTTACTCCATTTTAATTATTTATTGTATTTTCATCTTTGATTTATTCCATTTTAATTATTTATTGTATTTCTTTCTATCTTGTTTCTATTTGTATTTTCTTTCTATTGTCTTTAAATTCTCACTGAAATGCACTTAAAGCTTCATTGTTTGTATGAAAGGTGCTATACAAATAAAGTTATTATTATTATTATTATTATTATTATGAAAGCAACAAAAGGGGGAGAAGGTGGTTTTCATCTGTGCAAAGATTACAAGAAAAACTGGGATTTCCATTGAATTTGCAGAAGTTATGATGAAAAGACTGAGTTTATACTGTAGGTTGTGTTGAGAAAAGATTTCACAATATACTATACACATACATATATATATATATATATATATATAATGGACAGTAAATGGACATGGTCCTTGATTTCTTAGTGCATTGAACCATAGCTTCTGGCAGTTTTTTTTTATGACAACAAAACATTTTTCTGTCTTTTACATGATACACGATATTGTAGTCAATTTTCACGGCCATCTCTGTATCTCCATTCCACTCTTACCAACCACTCTTTTTTCCATGTCCTCCACAGGTAAGCAGTAGGATGGTGTCTGGGGAGGCAGGAGGGCACAGCTACTTGGTGGCGTGCTGGCAGCCCATCCTGATCCTGATGCTGGGCACTGTCCTTTCCGGCTCCACCACCGGCTGCCCCTCTCGATGCGACTGCAACGCTCAGGAGCGTTCAGTCGTGTGCCATCGACGGAGACTGGCAACCCTTCCCGAGGGCATCCCCACTGAAACGAAGTTGCTAGACCTCAGCAAGAACCGTCTGAAGACTCTGGGGCCCGAAGAGTTCATAAATTACCCTCAGCTGGAGGAGCTGCAATTAAACGAAAATACAATTTCAACCATTGAGCCTGGGGCTTTCAGCAACCTTATGAACCTTCGAACTCTGGGTCTGCGCAACAACCAGCTCAATCTCATTCAGGTGGGGGTGTTCACTGGCATGACAAACCTCACTCAGCTGGATATCAGCGAGAACAAAATTGTCATTCTACTTGACTACATGTTCCAGGAGCTGTACAACCTCAGGGCTCTGGAGGTTGGTAATAATGACCTAGTATTCATCTCACGCCAATCATTTCATGGCCTCAGCAACCTTGAGAGCCTCAATATTGAGGGATGCAATCTGGCTTCAGTGCCCACTGATGCCCTTAGCCATCTGCATAACCTGTTGTCATTGCGATTACGTTATCTCAATGTCACCGTCATAAGGGATTACTCCTTTAAGAGGCTGTATCGTCTCAGAGTCCTGGAGATTTCTCATATGTCTGCCCTGGATACCATGACCCCAAAATGCTTGTTTGGACTCAACCTTACATCACTGGCTATAACAAACTGTAATCTTTCTGTCATCCCCTATGAAGCCATCAGTCACCTTAGGTATCTTCGGTTTTTGAATCTCTCTTTCAACCCCATCCATACTGTAGAGGGGAACCAACTGTTCAATCTGCAGAAGCTCCAGGCCTTTCATTTGGCTGGAGGAAGATTAGCTGCCATTGAGCCCTACTCTTTCCGAGGACTCAACCACCTCAGAGTACTAAATGTATCAGGCAACATTTTGAGCACCCTGGAGGAGTCTGTCTTTCACTCCGTGGGAAACTTGGAGACCCTGGCTTTATATGGCAACCCGCTGGCTTGCGATTGTCGCTTGCTCTGGGTTTTCCGCCGGCGGTGGAGGCTAAACTTTAATAGGCAACAGCCCATGTGCGCGTCACCTGAGGTTGTGCAAGGAAAGGAGTTCAAAGACTTCCCAGACGTCCTCCCCTCTGACTATTTCATCTGCCAGAAATCAAAGATCGTGGATTATAAAGTCCAAGAAAGCCATGTGGATGAAGGAACTACAGTGTACTTCGCTTGCCAAGCTCAGGGTGATCCAGTCCCTGTGATAATGTGGCTATCCCCCAAGAAGGAATACATCACTACCAAAACTGTTGGGTCAAGACTTTCCGTGTCCAATGACGGTACATTGGAGGTGCGCTACGCCCAAATCCAGGACAATGGCACTTACATGTGTATTGCGAGCAATGCAGCTGGCAACGACACCAAGGCTGCTCACCTTTTTGTGCATAGCTACTCACCCAACTGGCCCCACCAGCCAAACAAGACATTTGCCTTCATTTCCAACCAGCCAAGTGATGAAGGTGCTAATGTGACCCGGGCCACGGTCCCATTTCCATTTGATGTAAAGACCCTCATCATCGCAACCACCATGGGATTCATCTCTTTCCTCGGAGTTGTCCTGTTCTGTCTTGTAATATTATTCCTTTGGAGTAGAGGAAAAGACAATACCAAGTCAAGTATAGAGGTTGAATATGTGCCACGTAAAGAGGAAACAGAGGAGGCCAGTCCAACTGAGGCACCCATACAATTCAACATGAAAATCATGTGAACCTCACATGGAGGGTCATGTAAGCTTATGAACTGCAGTCGGGATGCATACTATCTTCGCTTCACATATGTACTCAGTTTATGAGCGATAGAAATTGCACAGCAGCAAATGCATCTTGACACTATACCCTAGACTTTTTTTTTTACTTCAGGGACTGAATCTTGAAAAGGAAATGTTGAATTTCAAATATTACAATTTCTGTAAATTTGTATTGGCAGTACTCAGTATGTTAACATGCACTGAACTACCCAATTCTTGTGTGTAATCATATAAATGTTCAAACAGTTTAAATGAAGCACATAGATTAAAAGGGATTTCCCAAATAAATAGTTTACAAGATAGATGGGTCACTGTACGGAAGAATGTAGAGCTCATCCTGCAGGTATAATCTATCCGCACAATACAAAACGAACATCTTGTTGTTAGGATCTTGCTACAGTTTGCTCTTTGTTGTTTTGATGGATGTATGAAGCACAATAACCCACAATTAGAACCCATGTTCTATTGCTAAAAATTTGAGTTGAAAGCAGTTTCTCTGTTTCCTTTTGTGCTATCACAAGCAACTGACGAGTATGACAAGAGTATTGGGGTAATTTTTTAGACAAAGAGAAAAAGAAAAAAAAAAGAGAATATCCAGAGACTGTGTCAAAGTGTCCTTGAGCACAAAAGAAAGCCCAGTCATCTAGCAGAATCTAGAAAGTATGTCTCATGCGTGCAGCAGGATATTAGCATCTAGTCTCTCTTAACATTAATTCCAGAGAATACAGATGTACTTAAAAAAAAAAAATCACTTATATCATAATGTTATGAGACTAAATGATCATTTTTCAGAATAATGTCATATAAGGCGAAAGACATAATATCAACAGACAAAATGCTTTAATTCTCTGAAATTTAAATTTCAGTATTAAGACTCATTAAAACAGTAAATGTATCTCACCAATCATTGTGTGTCATTGAGCATTGGCCTTGAACTATTTTCCAACATCATTAAATTGTGCTTTGATGTTCTCTCTGCCCATTTTGGTGCTGCTGTCTGGAGGAAACCGTGTCCAAATATTTCAGACAGTAGTAATTTCAATTTTACTGTATCTATCAGTTTAAATAAATGGAGAATTTCTTGTAATCTGGTAAGAGCCAAATTAGAAGTGTGCATGTTAACACACTGAATAAGATAAACAAGCCAGTCCAACAGTATGTGCTCCCTTTCTGCCAACAAAGAAAGTTTGTCATTAAATGTATCAACTTGTTCAGCTATACATATTTTTTCTGTATTTTATTCCTTCCTTGTACATTACACTATGGCACAATAATAATGCTTTTAATGGCTGTGGGTTTTGAACACATACAATCTTAAGAGCAGATTAATTATTCAGTAAATAAGTTCCTGATGTAATTAAACAAAAAGAGAGTATGATTGTTTTTTATGTGTATAAAAACTACCTTTGAAAATCATCAGATTAACAATTAATCTTTGAGTGCAACGAAAGTTAATTTGTTTACTCATTTGGCAGCTCAGCAAGTACAGGCACTCTGCCCAAGACCTTAGGTTGTATTGTCATTGGTGCATCTCAAAAAAATGGTCATATTATTAATTTGTTGCCTTAAGTAAGCCATTTTCCAGCTTTCAGCTGAGCAATACCCAATATTTATGTGTATTATGGAGTTTTATGCCTCATAAAGATTTTATGTTATTTAATTAATTTCACAGTCAAGGTCTGCTCTGAAGATAATGTGTTCATTAACTCTTAAAATACTTGTTTTAAAGGGATGGGCAGATAGAAATTCTATTAAAATGAATAACATTTTATACTACGGGGTGCTTATTTTATGCTTCTATAAAAAATGAATATGAACGCACTTTTTTAACCTCCAAAAGAGGTGATCTCCTGTGCTACAAGGAATGTTCACATCTTATTGCTTTACTTATGAAGAACACAGAGAGTCCCACTTTAAGATTACCTCTTAAATACACACTGCAATGTCAATGTAGCCATTTAATGTTAGTAGTTGAAGGTTTGACCATAAAAACCTTATAAGGCATTCAGACCTGGTGGCAATGTTATAGCATACACACGTCTAAACCTCCAGGGATCTGTATTGGTGCACTGTAAACTAAACTGGATTGTCAAACAGAAATGTACTATTTGAACAGTCACATATGGCTTCATTTTAACCAATCTAAGCATATCAAACCATTCGTTTGTCCTTTATGTTAATGCTAATTTTAACATACTAGTGTGATTTCATGTCTAGGATACAAACCATGCATTGTACATAAAAGACGGACGGCATCATAACTCCCAAAAGTTAATCCAAAAGTGTACAGACTCCGTCATCTTCCATCTTGCAATGGTGCAAGATGACACTCATGTGTGAGATATTTTGCTTAATTTTTCTACAGTGGAAAAAAGTGGAGAGTCATCTGTTTTATATGCAGTCAGTGACTGAACTTGAGTGGCTGAGGTTAATGCGTGCCTATAGGCCTGAAGGAGCAGTGGAGAGAGTCAAGTTTTGTCAAGTGTAACCTGGGACCATAAGTCAACACACAACATTTCTACAAACTAAACACGGTAAGTGTGTTTTCAGTCATGGGTGCTGCTTAGAGGTTGGCTGTACAGATGACAAGAGGAAAACAGAGACCCATTTCAAGTATGTGCTTGATAATGGGGATGGAACATCACAAAATAAACCTTATGAGTTTATAATAAAATTTCACTCAGTAACAGTGTGCCTGAAAATCAGCAAGTAAAATACGAGTCAAGTTTGGACATTGATTCACAAACGTTTTATGCTGATAATCGCTAACATCAGCTGCAACTAATCATTTTAGAATCGGTTGTGGTGGTTGAAATGACAGTCACCGATCACCAATGGTTTCCTGTGACTTGATGACAAGTCTAAAAGTATAAGTAGCTGTCAGTGCTAGTGAAAGTTTGTTAGGGAAGAGCCTCCACTGTGACATCATTGTACAAACACAAATAAACTGACTGTTTCTTGGCCTCAAACTCAACATAGTGAGACAGTATTTGGATCAGAAGCTCATAAAAAGGTGTGTGAAATTAACATTTCACCTGTGATATTCAGCTGTCAGCGTGTGTTTTCCAATGTGTCAAATACACAGCAGTAAATCTGAAAAATAAAACTTTGTAACATCTGTATTTTAATTTTCTTTTTGTTCAAATTAATTTTAGGAATTGGTTATGAAAAAAATAACTATAGAACTACGATGAAAAACTATAGAAACTATAGTTCACAATGCAGTATGGAAGTCACAGTATCTGCCGTGGTGTCAATAAGAATCCAGGCATAGGTTTACACTCACAGTCAAGAGCTGCTGAAAAAGAGAAACATTGTGAAGTGACCCTGACTGAAGGACCGTGTTACACCAACACTAAACAAGCTCGCACCTTCTGAATGTAAGAAGAAATAACATAAAACATCCTTCTTTTCCCGTAACCTTATGACTGAGGTTACAAGGTTGTGGTTAAGAAGCTGTGTTGATGAAACATGGCTCCCTCCCACATCCTGATCCCTGCCAGTTGCCCCTAGCAGCAGCGTAGTGGGCTATATAATGACATCTGCTTCAGAATGACACTGCAACAAGTCTACGACTCTCTGGGTAAAATTATAGTAGGTAACTTCCTTCATATTTCTGGGAATAAGTCCTTTGATATAGTCCACTGAGCCCAACACAGACCTGTTGCATCTAGCTTATACGGTCAGATAGATGTAGTAATAAAGGTAGCAATAACAGTAACACTTGTAAAAGCAAGAAAAGCACAAGTGAAAGGAAAATGAATTTTAGCCTAAGACAGCTTAGTTGCAGTGACTTGCTGTGTCATCGGAGAAAAATCCCTCACTCTTTCCTGTGTTATTGAATTTTTCCTGTGTAAGTGTTGAACACTGGTTTAAAAATAGTACATTTGTAATGCAACCTATTTCCTTTATTTCTGATGGGCTGACACCAAAATGCTCCAATACTCCATTGAAGCTACACTAGAAACATGACAGCTTGTGGAGAGGCCCCCGGCAGCTGGTTTATATCAGTGGTTGAAAAGGATAAAATTTTTATCTATATCTTAGTTTCAAGCAGCAGAAACTAACAGGCCACACTTTATAGAATTACAGCGGTAGTTTGCCTCATAAATGGACAAGCAGCGACCAGCCACGCGTCGCTGAGCCAAGTAATCACTGAAACTTTAAAATCAATTCAGTAATGAGAGCTGTGTGCAGTAGCTGAAGGAAAAAAACAAGCTGATATGGGTGAGGGAAGTCTATTTATTTGTCATCAATAATAAGCAACTAACTAGCAGCAATATTATGCACAAAGTGAAGCTGAGCTGCAGTGTGATGGGACAAACAGCTAATTAATGTTTGAAAAAGGAAGCCAGCATCCTAAAGAAAAGCTGTCTACTCTGTCTAGTCAATATTCTAAGTTAGATGAAATAATGCTCTAGTTTAAAATTTGAGTCATAACACTCTGAAGTCATTTGGAGCAACTTGACGTACAGTTTCATGGCTATGAAACCAATTTATCTACAGATGTATTCTGGCTATAAAGAAGGTCTCCATTTATGTGCAAGAAAAATGTGAATATATTCACCATAGCTTGCAGTAGAGTAGATTGAGATTAATAACACTGCCAAGACCTGACCTAAAGGGGGGGGGCGGGGGCTAAAGGCACATTCACAAGTAAACAATAAAGCAGGGGATAGGAGTAAATCTAACAGTTGTTATGAGCCTCTAACCTTAATTAGGGCTGGACTGTATAAATGTTGAAGCACACTGGAATAACTTAGCCCTGTGCTATGTATTTTAACTCCATCGTGCTGACTAACAGAATCATTCCAATACTGTTCAGAAATATCTCTGATGCTGCTTAAAATACTGGATCAGATCTCTCTGAGTCTGTGATTCGACACTTAATTTATTAATGAACATTAAAATTTCACACAATGATAAAATGTTCAGTTTTTGTTAAACTGTCCCTTGTTAGCTGTTAAACAGTTAGCCTGCTAACTGCAGCTGGAGACTGTAGTTCTGATTCTGCTTTGCAACGTCAGTGAGCTAAGCAGAGCAGTATAGCAGCATTATAGCACTATAATATAGTACAACATATAGTATGTGTGCAATACAATAATCATAGCTACCATATAATATCCATCCATCAGCCAATACACAAGTTAATCTGTTGAATTAATTTATTGCAATCAGTATCAGAACCCATGAGGTTTGATAAAATCACTCAACTTTGGCAGCTTTTACATTGAAATATCTTATTTTCCACATTTCACACTAATTTCTGCCCACACACTTTTCTGAATCGTATGCACTGCAGTGACTAATTGGGAAATAAAGGCATCTCTGTGCATATCTGCCTAACTAGCATCTACCAATACAGGACATCTCTAAACTGTAACAACCCTATTAATTTGGGTTATGCTCTACATGCATCAGTTACCAAACCACCCACAATGTTGCCATCAGCCTGGATCAGAAAATCCACTGGAGAACCTAGATACATAGAGAGAACTTAAAGCCCAACACACCAGAGACAGGCAGAGGATCTGATAAAAATCATATCATACCAGTGCTTTTCCCCTTCAGGAGCATTTGCATGGAAAATATAGAATTTTCGGTCTTACCACACAACTTTACCCTCAATGTAAAATCAATGCAGAGCGCATCAGTAACACACAGCCTTAAAAATTATTAAAATAAGCCATATACAGTGGAGAAAATAAGTATTTCATACACTGCTGATTTTGCAAGTTTTACCACTTACAAAGAATGGAGAGGTCTGTAATTTTCATCAGTTACACTTCAATTGTGAGACAGAATCGAAAAAAAAAAATCCAGAAAATCACACTGTATGATTTTTAAATGATTAATTTTTATATTATTGCATGAAATAAGTATTTGATCACCTACCAACCAGCAAGAATTCTGGCTCTCACAAACCTGTTAGTTCGTCTTTAAGAAGCCTTCCTACCCTCCACTCGTTACTTGTATTAATTGCACCTGTTTGACCTCGTTAACTGTATAAAAGACACCTGTCCACACACTCAGTCAATCAGACTCCAACCTCTCCACCATGACCAAGACCAAAGAGCTGTCTAAGGACACCAGGGACAAAACTGTAGACCTGCACAAGGCTGGGATGGGCTACAGCACAAGAGGCAAGTAGCTTGGTGAAAAGACAATAACTGGTGCAATTACCGTAAATTTCAGACTACAGAGCGCACCTGAATAAAGCCGCATGCTCTAATTTGAGAAAGAAAATCAATTTTGTACTTTTTGTACAAGCCGCACCGGATTTAAAGCTGCAGGTATCCAACGTTGTAATATGAAGAATTAGCTCAAAAACGTTCATCATGTCTTCTTATTGCTGTAAGAAGTGAGTCACTGATAGCGGGTGACAAGACAGCCGGCACCTAAGCGTGTCGCAGGCCCCGGCTGTTCTTTATCTGCCAGTGTAAAGCAGAAAGGTAAGGAGCAACATCTACTCTTTTCACTTTTATGTCTATACAGAGAACCAAAAAAAAAAATATTATATGCGATATCTGCACAGAGATATTTTTGCATTGGCTCAGTTCTTCATGCTGGCGTCTCCACTTTCTTACCATAGATTCATTTATGCCAAGATTACGTGCGGCAGCTCGATTTCCTTCTTCAACCGCCAGAGTGATCACCTTTAACTTAAAAGCTGCATCATATGCTTTTCTTCTAGTATTTTCCATGTTGATGAGGGTGAGTACAAATGACTGATTTACAATAGTTGTGAAAGTGCGCTTGATTTATCATGCAATTTCATTGGACCTTTGTGAACTAGTACTCATCAATTTTATTGGTCAGCTGTTACTTTGGCTAAATGTTTTTGGCGCCACGAAAAAAAAAAATTAAGCCGCACCGTAGTATAAGCCGCAGTGATCAAAGTGTGGAAAAAAAGTAGCGGCTTATAGTCCAGAATTTACGGTATTAGAAAATGGAAGAAACTTAAGATGACTGTCAATCTCCCTCGGGCTGGGGCTCCATGCAAGATCTCGCCTCGTGGAGTATCACTGATCATTAGAAAGGTGAGTGATAGGCCCAGAACTACATGGGAGGACCTGGTCAATGACCTGAAGAGAGCTGGGACCACAGTCTCTAAGGTTACCATTAGTAACACACTATGCCATCATGGATTCAAATCCCGCAGTGCATACAAGGTCCAAGCCAGTAGATGTCCAGGCCCGTCTGAAGTTTGCCAATGACCATCTGGATGATCCAGAGGAGGCATGGGAGAAGGTCATGTCGTCAGATGGGACCAAAATAGAACCTTTTGATATAAACTCCACTGGCCGTGTTTGGAAGAAGGATGAGTACAACCCCAAGAACACCATCCCAACTGTGAAGCTTGGGATGGAAACATCATGCTTTGGGGTTTTGATTCTCTATGAAGGGGACAGGATGACTGCACTGTATTGAAAAGAGGATGGATGGGACCATGTATGGAGAGATTTTGGGCAATAACCTCCTTCCCTCAGTAAGAGCATTGAAGATAGGTCGTGGCTGGGTCTTCCAGCATGAAAATCACCCGAAACACACAGCCAGAGCCCTCCTTCTTATGGAGGGCTCCATAAGAAGCATTTCAAGGACCTGGAGTGGCCAAGCCCATCTCCAGACCTTTGGAGGGAGCTGAAACTCAGTGTTGCCCAGCAACAGCCCCAAAACCTGAAAGATCTGGAGAAATTCTGTATGGAGTGGGTCAAAATCCCTGCTGCAGTGTGTGCAAACCTGGTAGGAACTACAGGAAACGTTTGACCTGTGTAATTGTAAATTCTGAAACAAATATTAAGTTCTATTTTTCTATTGTATCAAAAACTTACTTCATGCAATAAAATACAAATTAATTATTTAAAAATTATACAATGTGATTGTCTGGATTTTTGTTAGATTACATCTCTCATAGTCAAAGTGTACCTACGATAAAAATTACAGACCTCTCCTTGGGAAAACTTGCAAAATTGGAGGTGTATCAAAGACTTAATTTCCCCACTGTTTTAAAAATATCTTTTCATTCATTTTATTTATTATCAATATCAAATCATTACCTGTTGCTTAATTTGTCACAAATCCACATTGAAATCTGTATATGCTTTAATACATATTCATTATCACCTCACCACATGTGTCTCCATTAGTGAGAGGAGAAATCAAATTTGCATCTGTTCATGCTCGATGCAAATCTGGGTCATAATACACTCTGGTGAAGGCAGTGAAGGTAACAGCCAAAACTTTCTGGCCAACAACTGAACATGTCAAAAGAAGTGAAAGTCATTAGTTGCATATTATTTCTGAATTACCTTTGCTAGAAGCAGCTTCACTCAGCTGCTAACAAACAAACAAAGACCAACACATCCCACTCAGTCTGTGTAACCAGAAGCATTTAAATCTGCAAAACTTTAAATTATTTCAGTCTTTGCATAATTCGGTGCCATTATCATTTACCATTATTTACAAGGGCCCTGTAAGCAGTTCCCTCCACACACCACTTAGTGATGTAGTTACAGCGGAGGGAAGAATAAACTGAAGAAACAAACAGGCCTCAAAGCAGCTCAGACTATAAACCATCTCTAATTGTTCTTGATGCATTTATACTGTGCATGTAAAGGGAAAGTAAATAAATACTTTTTTCTTTAGATTATTGTATATATTTACATATCAGAAAGGCCTCTTCATACATACATGTCATCATTAAAGGAAAAGCTAAAGCTTTTTTTTACCATCAGTCTCATTACTATCTATAACTGTCTGTGGAGGAGCGCTTGTGACATAAGTAGGTCACACTAGTAAAACAATGGCAGGTAATTGGAAGTTCCACTGAGACACAAAAGACATTCATGGAGAGGTTTTGCAAAGCATCACTACAAAGTGTGGAATATCGATTATATGAAGCTATAACAAGAGACTCAACTGTGACATTTCATCTCTGAGAGGACACAATGACCTTGAATGGTTTTTTTTGTTTGTTTTTTGTCTCGTTACAATTTCTAAAAGCTGAGTGGAGTGGCATTTCATTACACTCAACACGAGTTCTGCTATGTTCCATAGCAGAACTCGACCCAACGGACCCTCGTTCCACCCAACAGAGTAATTGGCTGTGCAGCTTAACGGTAAACAGGGCATGTGCTTGACAGGTGACAGTTAAGTTTGACCTAATGGTGCTGCGGTTACCTGGATACAGCTTCACTTCAGCTTATTAACATGTTCACAGCCAGAAAACACTGCATCACTGCAGCAATGTTTGGTGTATGAACAGAGCAGATTAGATTACTGATGGTGTGTAATATAGAGTGCACCTCAGTTGGTTTTCTAAAAGAATAAATTACTAGCTTAAATTGAGTTAAGTTAAAGAAACAAAGAATTTACTGTAGACTAAAAGACACTGGAACTACCATCACAGGTAAAACAAATTCCACACAAAGCAAGACATAAACAAAGAAATAAGTAAATACTTCATTTAATAAAAGCCTAATAAAAAGAAAACAAAAAAAGTCTCCAGCTGTGATTTCAAAGAACAGAGTTACAACAGATTTACACTTCTCTGGGAGTTTTTCTAGATATGTACAGTATAAAAACTCAATGCAGGTTTTGTTTTGATCCTAGAAGAAATGTTTCACAATCCTGAACCATCTGAATTGATTAACTGATTAACTGTGACTAACTGTACAACTGGAATACCACAAAAATGATACAGAGCAAACACTACAACTAGGTAGCAATATTAAGGCACTCACGTCCACCACTGGAAGAACAGTGGACAACCTTCACCCTTAACCATCTTTCTTGCCGCTGGGCCTGGCAACCTTTCAGTCCCAAGCCAGCTTCTCTAACTTCTAAGCCACAGCCCCACCACCACCACCCCCACATCAAGCAGACACAGACATGTTGTATTGTCTCTACAAGGTGAGTTACAGGAACAAACTCAGCACCAGGTCAAAGTCATTAGTAACTCCTGAGATTTCTTGATGAGCTGATATCTGTGAGGCAAATTCTGCCCAACTCAAATTCATGCATCTCTTTATGCATGAACAGCTGAATTCGATGTAGCGTTCACACCAACATGTCAACAAGCTCCACCAAACATATCTGCTTCTATGACCTGTATTTATTTGTTCTCACATTGCTCAAAAGAAACAAACATACTCTACGGCACAAATTGGAAGATGTTCATAGTTACAAACTTTTGCCAAATATTGGTTTTGTTGTCGGTTTGACTCAAAATTATTTAAGAGAAAATATTATAAGAGTTGTGGAGCACGATGTTGTTCAGCAGAGCCCTCAGACATTTCTACCACATATGCAGGTAAGTCTTCACCTTCAAGTGTTGACTGGGGCTCAATGAGCAGCTTCCATAATCAATCAACACTTAATTATATTCTACACTGAAATTTGATTTTACTTATTCTCCCCTAAGCACCTTGTGTGTTTAAAATGGAGTTTACTTTAGAGTATAGATAATATAATTTGGGACACTGCCATCAGCTTCTGACGGTGGTTTAATAGCTCTGGCGAACCTCCAACTCCAGCCAAACATGTCTCCTTTCACAGGTGAAGACACCTCTGTCTTAGTGGAGGAAACAAAACCTGGGTCCATACTGCTTTAACCAGGTCAACTTATTCATTTGCAGGAGGACTGAGTGCTTTAAAAGAGCAGCATTTTTTCCAGGTTCATGTTTTACAGCAGCTTCATGTTTGCTTAAAAGCTAAGAAGAATTCCCCACGCACAAATCCACTGGATATAAGAAACCAGGGAATAAGAAAATTAGATCAGAGAGAAGCAGAGTGTGTGTGTGGGTGTTTAAGGCAGTTGGACTGCGTGTGGACTAATCTGTTATGACACGGGGATGGCCGTCTCTGGTTACTCTCCTTTTACACACACACACACACAAACACAAACACAAACACACACGGAGTTAAGATTTATTGATTTTCTGCTGTTTATATTCATCACTACTTGAAAAAAAGAATCTAATTGGACTTAAGGCACCAAAATCCACAACTGTCACTGTTTATATATACCTAAGATATAAATGGTTTCTGGTCAGCAAATCATTCATGTTGCAGTATGAGGTATGTTAGCCATCCTTGGTCCTTACATTCACAAACCTAATCTGTGTGAGGTCAAAAGGTCAAACAAATCTTCTATTCCTTTACTTGAAGTCAATACAAAAGCGTCATAATGTCAGGGAAGAGGTTAAGGAGAATTCAGCGGGACTTAGGCAGACAACCTCCCATTTAGAAAATTCATGACTGACATTAGGAACCTTCATGGTACAATCCAGCTGCTGCCAGTGTCATAAAATCACTATAATTTCAAGTGAGAAAGGACAGTTAATTGCTTCAATGGTCAGAACAAGACACAAACACTGTCGGGGTAGAGAGAACTGCCAGGTAACAGATAGAAATGTGAACTGTGTTTTAATTAAAGACTTAGAAGCCAAACATGAAAATAAACTGCTGGTTGAGAAAACATGTCAGATAACATATCAACCACAACAGAGAAAAATCTGAGATAAACAAATGTGACTTGTGTGATTTGAAAGGTTAATTACTGATATGGTTTTTAAAGGTTTGCCATACACACTGAGTATTTAATCCCATCCAGGAACAAAACACAAGCAAATAATAAACTAATTAACATTCAGCTTCAGTAAAGTAACGGCCTCATAACTGTATCTGACATTGCTGGGGGGTGCTGATGTTTTACCATTTTTTAGTTTTTAAAATCACAATCATTCAAGTGGTTGCTCAATGAGACTGCACTAATTGTAATACTTATAGTAAAGGCAAGTCAGACAAGCACAGTGGTAAAGACTGTCTTCTAACTTTTATACCATCATACATCTTATATTTGACATAAATTACTTAAATAAACAATTGGCTATAGACCTGTTCTAAGGTACTTTGGAGTGATCAGAATGATGTTTTGTTTTATTCATTATGTGGTGAGATCATTATCCAAGGGTGACAGATGTTGAAGTGGCTTTCATAGACATTTTGTACTAAGTGAAACATTCTGGCTGAGTCCATTGGGAGCTGACAGTTAAATGTTTTGGTCTTTTGCAATTACACTTAATGGCACCAATAATTGCCTTGCGCTCTGCATACTTGAAGTAATTATTCCTCTTGTTCATACTGTCCAATAAATAATCACTGCCTATTGAGCTTCCACTGTATGAGTTGAAGGAAATATCCACAGTCCCTGGTTAAAGTTAATGACTAAAGCAATCTATGTTGATCGAATCAAGTGGCTCCAGTAGAGTGGAGCTCAACACCAAGGAATTTTACATAAAGACTAAACTTCACAGGTCCAAATCACAAAATGTTTAATTTAATGCAGCAGCTTCATAATCACTGTGATGGTTAAATGAATCCTTACAGGCTGAATCGAGGGTCTCTGCTGCTTCCACCATCTCGAAAAGCCACACTTGCAAGATCAGGACCCATGACCCAGCAATGCTGAATTCATTAAGGGCGAGTTTGGCTGCACAACATTGTGCAATGATTTGCAACTGGATTTCAAGGTAGTTTACTCCCATTTGGTTGATTCAAGGAATTACCAAACCAGACCCAATGTATAAACCCATGTAGGGATGTTTCCCTACATGCAGCAATCTCCACTGTCTTGGCCATCTCGATGCAGATGTAGACAATTCTGAATGAATTCACAAAAAAACAAAAATTCAATTTCTGAACGTCAAATAATAACTATAACAATGGTTACCATAATATATACAAAAAATAACAATAAATGCACAGCTCAGAAGTACCTTAATAAAAGTTGGTTTATGGATGCACTTTGGCTTCTGTGAGGTTGACATGAGATATCATATCGGAAGCGTCTCCCCTCCCCCGTAGGAGGAGGAAAAACAGGCGGTTATCATCAATACCCATCAAGTGAAAAATGTTAACACTTCCACCCTAAATCGAAAGTCCAGTTATTCAGCAACTTCGTCGCAGTCAGGATAAAATGGAGAAGGATCCATCAACAATCATTTTATCATTGCAGCCCCCTGAATCATAATTGAATCAAATCATGAGGCACCTATCCTTTAAAATCTGAAACATTTATTACACAAATACATTTTTCATTCCACACTAAACAGAACATGAGATATAAATAGCGTCACTTGATTTTTATCCCAGTAATAGGTGGTGAGGGTTGTTCCTCAATTCAAGAACAATCAGTTTGTTTCGCTGCTTTGAAATCTCTTCCTGCGAAGAGCCTTCACAGAATATTTTCAGCCGTCGTACCTCTGCTGCGAGATGAGCAGGCTGAGACTGACAGCCTATGTCTGTGTGACCATACTCCCTGAATGACAGTGATGGAATTCATTAATCATTAGCAGCCTGCAGGCATCTGACCCACACCCAATAATGCCTGCTGTGAAGCCTGTTAAACTGTACCAGTCAGCTAGCACCTTCACACATGGATACCAAGATTATTGGGTTACACAAATATAGATCTGCCAAAAGGAATAAAATGGTATTATTGGGTTTGCTTATCTTCAACATTTCTCTCCTCCAACAGACCCACCTATGCTGTTTCGACATGCCATCCTTCACTTCCCCTTGGCACATGGTAATATGTGGCACAGTTTGTAATGTGAGTGGCCAATTTCAGAGCAGCGGAGCGGGGTCCAAGGGGGAGCAAAGGATTTAAAATGGAACTAAATTGCCCTGAAGCAGGTTTCATAATTGAGGAATGATAAGAAATGATAAAACTTACACATAAAAGGGAGAAATAATGCATTTCAAATCAGTTATTTTTATACATAAATGCAGATCCTCTAAGTGTGGCTGCTTGCCTTGCATTTGACTTTCTGCTATTTCAGTCTTCACAACAAGTGACAACAAAGAATACTGGGTAAGATGCTCCCCCTTTCTTTTCTTCCCTCTTTTTTTTTTTTTTTTTTTTTTTTCTGTTTTGTTTCCATGCTAAAGTACCTCAGCCATTGAAGAGACAAACGTGCAAAAGGTCCCTTGAGTTTTTAGAGTAATAGAAGAGCATTTAAGAAGGTAGAGAGGAGTCCCATGAGCAATGCTGGATGGAAAACAATGATGGTTTTTCAAACAACTACAGAAAAGCAACAAAGACTGCAGGAAGATAAGAAAATATTACTGTGGAACTGGGCACCTTTTCTCTGAGGACAATAATAGCACCTCAAGGTTCTGATAGGGCTCCTGATCAATACCACTGACTCAAAATTTGCTTCACTAGACATCTCGGGTGCTGTGGAAAATCAACTGCATTGACAGCTTATCAAAAGTCAACTGTTCGTCTTGACTTGATCAGTACATAAAGTATGTAAATGTACATTTTCAAAATGGAAGGAGCTAGAGTACATCTTTTTATCTGCATTTCAGCTGAGCTTCAGAGCAAGAAAAAATATGAATCCTTGCGTTTTCTGCATTATTTGGTCATAACCTGTGATGTGACCATCACTTAAGTCACAACTAAAGACAAACACCATGTGCTTATCTTTTGTGTGGTTAATAAACACAGCCATTAAACACTTAAGGCCCCACTAGAGGGCAGAGCCGAGAGTTCCGAACTCCGACGTAAGTTTCAGACAATAACAAACATGGCGACAGTGAAGGAGATCACAGCGTTCATTCTAAGAAAGCAATAAAAAGAGGCAGCGCTGTAGACAACGGCGGTTTGTGAAGCTATTAAACATATCTATTACAAATTCTGAAATTTCTCTTGTCTTCTTTGTTCCTTTTGCTGGCGCACATGACCTATACTGTGCAACACTGCCCCAACGGTTTCCAGTGGTATTATTCCATTTGCATTACTGCTACAGATCAGTAAGCTCCCTGAAAACAGACCAATATACGCACATAATGACGAATGAAGACCTCCGTCTGTCCCCATATCGGTATCCTGCATAGACAATAAATGGGCCTTTACAAGGGTGGAGAGCCCTTAGATTTAATATCTGGTTGAACTTCGTTCTTTTAGAGCAGTAATCTCGAGCAAAGCTTCAGGGAGCTGTGGATCAGACCTGTACAACGTTCACGAGGACAGAGCTGCTTCAGCTCAGATATATTCTTAGGATGAGAACGGCTCTGAGCTCATTCCACAGCATCTCTGCTGGGTTAAAGTCTGGGCTCTGACTCCAAAGGCTGGATTTCTCTGTCAGTAGTAGATTTAGTTTGTTCAGCTCCATCACCCAACTTCTTCTACGGTTCAGATGGCAGACAGCCACCCTGACATTATCCTGTAAGATACCTTGATGAACACAGCAGCCTCGTATCATGATCCTCTTTCCACCATACTACACCTGAGGGATGATGGCCAGATGATGCCATCCTGTGCCTTTTTCACAGCATAGATACAGCTGCATGTTCTTACTATACAATTTAGCCTCAGTTTTTTTTTTTTTATAACCTTCAGGCAGACAGAAGCAGCTTCCTCTGATATTCAGCGTAGACACTGTGCACAATGATTTGCTGTGTTTGACACATGAACAGAGATTTGTCAATGCTCCAATGATTTCTTTGAGCCTTCAGTTGTTATGTTACTCTGGATGATATCTGTCCATCTCTTGTTGTCTTTTGGAGTTATCTTATATGGACACCTACATCTAGGAAGTGAAGCCACATTGCTAAAACTACGTCCATTTATAGACAGTTTCCTGACTGGTGAATATCTAAAATGTCAGATAATAATTTGAAACCTTTTGCAGCTTCATGCAAATCAAGGGTGCTTGATCCCAAGAACTAATTTTTGTGAGGCATGATTCATGTTTCAATACATGTCTCAACTAGAGATGTCTGAGTATTTTTTGTAAGTAAAAGCTGCTCTAACCCTCACACTTCCAGTCTGATTTCATTAATTGGACCCCACTCCAGTTGTTTTTTATTGATTCATTAGCCTTGGGGTTCACACTTTATAAATAACAAATTCAATATGGCCCAGATCAGTACACTGGTTTGTCAGTTTTTATTTCAAATACATAGTAACCTTACACCTAACTTCTAAGA
Source organism: Polydactylus sextarius (assembly GCA_016801845.1). Lineage (NCBI taxonomy): Eukaryota > Metazoa > Chordata > Actinopteri > Polynemidae > Polydactylus > Polydactylus sextarius. Next base: position 3,863,756 of record CM028906.1, on the reverse strand, counting down.
TGAATTAATGCACAAATAAAGACAGTTCTTCCCATTGTACATTCATGTACAGATTAGAGTAATAAACTGGAACAACTACAGTCCATTTTTTTCTTGTCTCATCCATTTATTTGGATGAGAATAAACTGAAACAACTGAAAGAAACACACACAGAGACAAGATCATAATTTCCATACATGAAGGACGATGGTGATGGTAGAGATATGTGCCAGGGATACAACTAAGTTGTGGCTGAAAACTGAAATGTTTTGACACAACACCTGAGCTTCAGCACTGATGCAAAAACAACAGAGTTCGATAGTGCGCAGCTGTCACATCAGAGACAACAGTTCATATCCAGAGTCCAGCCAGTGATTCAGTTGACTCTACAAAGGCACTTTAGTTAAGTAAAACTCACGTTGTTGGTTGAATGTAAACACAGATATTTTTATCTGACATCACTGTGGACCTTTTCTGTATTAAATCAGACTAATATTTCCTTAACCTTATCCAAAGTGCTGTGCGCATTTAAACAACCATTTAAAAAAAAAAAAAACACTGCTGTAGTAAATGCAAGGAAATGTTCTCAGTGTCAACATATTTGCCACTCTCCAAATTCAGAAACTGATTTGCTAATCATGTTATTAGAAATCACAATCAGTTACATTTCCTTCATATAAAAAAGTAATTTGAGAGTCGATTGTGTAACGAGTGTAATTTTAAAATCTGGATTTATTCCAAATTGTGTACATGAATAATGAATCCAGGAAGTTTTTTTTGTTTTGTTTTTTTAAAAGACTAAATAATTCACCATAGCAGCTGTGTCCTGTAGTTTTTTGTATTAATAATCAGTGAGTAAGTCTGGAATTTTTAAACTATTTTTACATACAGATAAAACACACATTTGTTGCATCTCCGAGTGTTTAAGAGGAAGGTTGGTTATCTTGTCTTCAATGTAATCTGTACCTTTTGCTATGTCTGATGAGCCATTACATGCCACATTTATTCGCATCCAGCTGTGGTGTTTGCCTCCAGTAACACATAACTGGTCAAAATTTAGTGTGGAGATGAAGCTTACTAAGAGGAATCTCATGTAGCGGTTGTTCTACAGGACTTTACATTAGCAGGTGTGTTAGACAAAATTTTGCCTGATTTTTTTTTTCCATTAAAACACTTAATACCAGGCTGCCAGTCAGTGTTTTCAAGGTTAGGGTTAAGTGCTTTGTTTTTCAAATATCTCCCCCTAATGTGTAAAAAGCAGGAATGGAAATGAGTTGCTCTTATGGCAATGGGAAATGTGATGCTGGCTAGCATCAGTTTGCACAAGTGGGTATCTGGCCTGGATCGTAGTTTGTAATAATATAGTTTGCATTAAGAATTCAGCCCCCCATATTTTCTCCAGATGTGTCAGAGTTCAAGAACAGATGTTATTGAATATGTATGAGTGTTGGCTTTTTTTCTGAGTGGGAGCATTTGTCAATCTGTCCCAACACTGATCCTTCTCTAAATGAAACCACCACGCCAACAGCCCTCTACGCTGCTGTGAAAAAAAGAAATGCTGCTAAATAGGGCAAGGCTGTATTGGAACGTTATTTGCAACCTCTTGACTATAAGTCTCAGGGTATTTTATTTAGGGTTTGGCACGAGGCACGAGGCTAATTAACCAAATTCGTTGAATTAATAGTCTATCCCTAACCTCCAGATTTCTGATTGGTGCCAGGATGCTTTAGAAAGCTGTAACTGGCAGTGAGAAATACCACAGAGAGCAAAGGCTCGACATGATAAATCTGCACTCAAGTCTGAGTTTTAGCTTGCAGACACTGTGAGCAAAAGGATTAATTCAGCACTTTAACCATTATAACTTCAACAAGACTTCACAGTATAGAAATTAATGATGACTGACAGTTTTTTTCTTTGAGTAACAACTCAGGTTCATATTTCAGTTACTGTTTTCATTGAAATAGACCTCTGTGTGTGTTGATAGCTCCCAGGGTATAGGATGAAGAATGCTCATTTTTCTCTACATGCAAACATGAGCATGATGTGCAAACTTGACCATTGTTTGGCAGAGAAATATGCTCCCGCTGTCTATTCATGAAGGATAGCCAGCTTTCTGATTTCAGATGAGTTTTTCCTCCAAGCATCTGCATATCTTCATAAGACACAGAACACTGTCTCAGCCACATATGGTCTCTTAATAATCTGCTGTGCACATCATTACTACAAGCATGTTCCTACAAGCTCATTTTAATCCTCATTATCATACCATCATCTGTGATTGACACAGCTTTACACTGGAATTACTGAGTCACATTTGTGTGCTGAGTTAATTCTTGAGTTGTGGCCAAAAGCATGGTTTGTGACGTCAAAATGACTTTGACCTTTGATCGTCACAGTCAGTTTATCCAAGTGAACTTTGGATCCAAATTTGAGGAAATTCCCTCAAGGAGTTACTGAGATATTGTGTTTACAGGAATGGGACACTGACAAAAAAATCTAAAAAACGCAAAGCTCAGGCACGAAAACATCTGCAACTGAAACACTAATAAAACTCGTCACACACTCTTAACTCATCTGCAGTCACTGCCAGTACCGATGTATGTAATGTCTCAAATTTTGCTCACACTGGAAAAACTCCACTGTCAATTTGAAAAATATAACACGGCTCTTTATTTATAGAAAAGGTCACTGTAAAAGATTTTAAGAGTTTGTGGTCACAGTATGAGTCAACAATTTCAACAACAGTTTGCTCATTATCATGTGACACAGTGCTGTGCTGCGCATGTCTGAACAGGTCTGACCAAGTTTCCTGTCCCTGCGCTCCATCCCCCTCCCACCCTCTCCCACACAGCATGTCTCACTTACCACAGGCCTATTTATGCTCCCTTTACATATATATAAGTACGAACATCTGTCCATCTGATCCAGACCATGCGTATTTTACATTGGAGCGGTGCATCCACTAGTACAGAGTTCCGAACTCCAACGTAAGTTTTAAACAATAACAAACATGTCGACAGTGAAGGAGATCACAACACACATTCACAACACAAGAAAGCGATAAAAAGAGCTGTAGACAGAGATTTCTGTTGTCTTCTTCCTTGTTCTTCTCGCTGGTCACACTTGAGCTATACTGCACAACACTGCCCCGACGGTTTCCAGTGGTATTACTCTGTTAGCTGTGTACTGCTATGAATCACTAAGCTGCCTGAAAACGGACCAAATTACACATGTAATGACGGACGAAAGGCTCCACCATCTCCATATGCGTATCCTGCATATATATAAATATGGCAGCTAAAGTCGGTGAATTTGTTGACAGACAGAAATTGCTGCAAATAAGTTAAATGTCACATATCGGCCGATATATATCGGCGGGCCAATATATCGTGCATCACTAAAACATACTCTAATTGTCTGTAATAAACATCCTCCAGAGTCATGTAAACTGTGAATTTAATCCACACAATCCTTGTATCTCCATTAAACAGGTGTGTAAAATGTAAAAAAGCTCAGAGGGGAGAGCTGAGGCAGCGCTCCAGCTCACCTCAACTGAGTGAACTGATGTTTTTTTGTATTTTCTAACAGCGATGCAAGTATACTAACAAGATATTATAGGTGTCGGGAAAAATCAATTCTTCAGATTTTTCTGAATTCAAGTATTACTTTGTCTTTTTTTGACTGTGTCTCAGTATCCCTCATATTTTATGTAGAGTTAACCTTGGTCTTGAAAGGTGTTCTACAATAATAATCTGCCACTTTAAAATAACTAAACCACATCTATCCACTGTGTTAAGATACTGACACACTTCAAACTCCTACTGTTTGCATTTGTACCAAGTCATCTTTCTGATACAGAAAGATGTGCCATCAGACATGAGGATCTGGATTAGGGATGGGCAATATGGCTGAAAAATCTACCATGCCACAAGTGTCTCATATCAGTCAATATCAATAATTATTGGTTCTTTTTTTTTTTTTTTTTTTTTTAACCTATTCAAAATAAAGACCAGGAGAAAAAACATGGCTGAAATTAAATACTTTTATTTTAATTGTAACGTTTAAAAAGAGGTCAACACAACTACAAATAGCAGTCAAATAAATAAATATAGTGGTCAATGTGCAAATATAGACATTAAATAAATGCTTAATCAAACAAAAGTTGGTAGTATGGTAGATAGCTGTTGTGTGAACGGCATTTTACAGGATCCCAAAATTAAACACAAAAATTTAAGCCAGAAACAGGCAGCAGCTTCTGTTAATGAAATGATCACTTTATATCAGGTAAAAAATCTAATGTTTCCTAACTTATCTATAGCTTACTATATATTGTTTATTTTACATGTTTTTATTACAATTTCTAACAGGAGCTCTATTAAAATGCACGTTGGATAAATGTATTATGGCGTGAATTTTGCAGGGCTAATACAGTTAGCAACAAGTAACAAGTTGCTTAAAAGTAATAACCACTTACATTTCCGGTGACAACAACACTTCGCAATCTTTCGCAGGTAGAATCCAGACCTGGAAACAGCTGACAAAGCCAGAATGTGTCAATTAGTATGTCTCCAGGTTTTTGTATGACTTGAGGGATTCTCTTAAGGGGACTTGAGGGAAAGCTTATTAGGTAATTGTAAATATCAGGGTAGCGCAGGTCTGATAATTTGTCTGCTCGGACCGCCTCAATATTCTCAAAGAGCACACCGGGCACATGGTGCGGGTCGGTAATATTTACCCTATCAAACTTTTTGCTATAATGTTTAATATCTGCTGGTTTAAAGTGCAAAGTAAAATTGGCTTGAAAACACTACCAGTGCCATCCATTTTGAGCCAGCTTTTCTTGCCAAAATGGCGGCATAAACAAACCAAATCATGTGACGCCCAGAGCTTGATCAAACATTCTATCGGACGTGTTTTCTATTGATATTGATCACGTGTCTATTGCGCTAGATATCGTTATCATTTTATCAGTCATCCCTAATCTGGATCATGGCCATGAATCTGCCGATGAATTGTTGAGCTGCACAGTACATGTATGGTAGAACGCACGAGGTCACTGACTACATTAAAAAGATCTTGACAGAATAAAAGTCTTTATTACATACTTGCTGAGTTGCACCAGAATGATCAATGCGACAAAAAGTTCTTTGCCTGGGTCTGCAGAGAAGAATGTATATTAAAGAAACCCTGCCGTTTTCATGACGTTGCATCTTAATAGTAAAAAAGGAGAGTGAACAAGGGTTATCTTCCCTCCGCTGAATGTAATGAGTGGCTCACTGCTCATTATTACAAATACTAAAGGTTCATCTCATTGAGAAATCAAATATTTTATCAAGCAGGGTGCTGTTAATGTTCTCAGAGTATGATAATGCACTTCTAATAAGTATATTTAATGATGAATAATGAGGTTCTTTGCTTTTACATCCTGTAAAGGTGCAATATTTAATGTATTACATTGAACTTTTGTTCAAGGCCACAATTACGATAAAAAACACTAAAATGAATCCATTAACTGAATGAACCTACACTTTTAAAAAAAAGATTCAAAGCACACTAATTATCTATTAGGACATAAACGTCTTAACTTATGACAGGATGTTGAATATATGCCGGGGCTTAAACGTAGAGCTGCCACAATCAGACGACTGAGGGAAATTTATTAGCCAGTGTTTTGATAATTGATTAATCACTTATGGAATGTTTCAAGTCAAATGCCAAGAAACTGTGATGGGTAAATTAAATAATATATCAACACCGACATTTGTGGAACAAGCGATTAATGGAGGAGACAGAAGGTGAATTGATGATGAAAACAACCGTTAGTTACCAGCTCTCCTACAGCTGCAATCTGCTGTTCCTAGTTTTCCTCTGCTGTGTGCTCCTAACTGTGGCTCTGAGATGTGTGTGTCTGCTTAGAGCACTGTCACACTCACCTCAAAAAAATGTCACATATGTGTCAGGTTCACCTTTAAGGACAAAGTCTCCAATTATCCTGCACTCTGAAGCCCTGACTGCCTTCATCAAATGTGAAGCACACGCATGCACACACCTTTCTCCTTTGAAGCAATCAAGAGATGCATATGAGTATTTACACAGTGGTGCCTTGATTAAACATATCACTAATTTGTCATAACAACAGGCATCTCCTTTAAACACCAAAACCACTGTATCCAAAAGCACAGTCGTGTCAAGAGTTTCAACAACTGTTCAGTCAGGGTGTGACACAGCGCATGTGAGCGACTGAATTTGTTGTTTTTTTCGGTGACATGTGTCAGGCCCCAGACCTTCAGCCTCTTGAGATTCTATTACAATAAAGCTCCTGAGCTTACAAGAAATAAAAAATACTGCCAGAGAGCAGCTCTGTTGGCGAAAACAACATGCTGATACAAGCACTGGCAAAGAACAGATGGACATTTCTGAGCTCGATACACGAAGGCCACACGTATATACATAATAGCTCATAATAACAATGAAGCACAGAAGAACATCAATGAATGCACAAAGTCTCAAACCGTGAGGCAGTGGGGCTGCAGCAGCAGAGGAGAGCACCTGACAGCCAGGAGCAGGAGGATGAGTTAACCGACATGCCAAATTTCCATTTGAGGAAGTGTGTGAACAGCAGTAGCCATGGATACACTCTGTCTAAAGTCAGATATCCAGGTTGATAGTGTGGTGATTAAATGAGCACAGAGTCTTTTAATGACCTGTTCACACACACCACTTCTGCAACATTTGAGCTGTTACTGTTGACTGGGTTTATTCCTCAACTGTAACGTTTTACATCTCCAGATAATTTCAGTTATGTGACGATTGCTTCAGTTCATTAAGGATGACACACGCACAGTCACGAAAACTCAATACAGCAGAGGAAACATTTAAGTGAGGACAAATGTTATTGCAGCGTGAGTATCTGGCAAACTAGTCTGCAACAACTCCAGGTCAGCAGGGTCCACAATTTCCTGTGTTGAATCTTTCCCTGGAGGAAATATCCTACCCAGTCATCAAGTGGTGACATAGTGTCTCCTCGTAAGTACTCGTGGAGAAAAAAAAATTTAATCTATTTAATACACAATACACATCTATTAAATCTAATTAAATTTAATACACAATAACAATAATACTTAAGATAACCCATATAGAAAAGCCAGAGATTACAAAGATAAAACAACAGAAAAAAAGTTGCAAATTTGTCATTAATGTCTCAGAAGACACTGCTTTGATTTGTGAGATGATTTCAATGACCTTATTGAGATTTAAAATACTGTGAGTGCAAATTAAGGCAAGGAGGAATAATTAAAGAGAAGAACAAGAAGCACCACACGCTGACAGAATAAATCTGCAACAATATATCAGATTAAAATAATGAGGCAGTCTAGCCCCATTAACATTAAAGGGATAAGGAGGACAAAATATTAAAGAGAACTAATTATTAGTTGCATCAATCTTCAGGTTCTCGGTGAGCTCTACTCAAATAGAGTACTGTTGAGCTAACCCTTTGGGATAAATAAATATTGATGTTAATAATAATAAAGTACTCCTGCTACCAATCTATTACACATTATGACTTTCAGATTTATTGCGGGGTTATGAATATGAAACTCCATTAGTTTAAGATAGACGTACCTAAGTTTGTCCAACAGTTTTATAGATATAAAAAATGCTCTATGACAAAGATGTAGATGCTTGTATCGTCATCAATGACATGAAATGGTTCACACTTCCTGTCTTTTAAGTGGGTGTAGTCAGCTGACATCAGATGTGACAACAGTTTGTACCCAATTTACAACATATCTATCTGCATCTTTTGGAAAGGAAAGGATATTTTAGTGTCAGAATTATCAGAGGGTATAAGGCTTGTGAAAAATGGGCCCAACATAAGGAGCAAAAGAATCTGAGGTAATCTGTTCACTGCTGCTTGTGCCCTACAGAGGCAAGGCAGCAGTGAAACCTGCATGACACAGATTCAGAAAATGATTCTAAATGCATAGTGTCCATTGTGAACCATCTCTGTTCATGCTCTAAAGGATCACACTAGAGTCTGATCATCTCTGTAACCTTTCCTTTCCTTCTAGCCCAACCATCAGGTCACACATCCTCTCTCCTTTACACTCCCTGTGCTTCACTTTGTTTTTTTCTTCTGCAATCATTGAGAAGAGGAGCCATGTAGAAGCCGCTGCACAGACAATAGCCCTAATGAATTTGTCCCGTTTCTGCCGAGATAAAAGAGAAATCACTCTCGGGAAAATGCTGAACAGCAACTGCGAAAGCCCTACAGCATGTCATCAACTTGAAATCTAAGCATTGCTCTTTTCATCACAATATAACAGTTGATCATAATCTGTCAGACGGAGGTAGAGCTGCAGTCTAAGATGCTACACTTCACTGCACAACATGCAGATGAGTTATACACACATGCCAGAGACCGGAGGAGAAGAGACATGATGATGTAGACTGATGGTAACAAATCAATATTTTACCATTAATGGGGCATCATTTCTACAAGCTGCACTTACACACTGCTTCTTGTGGGATCTTAAGTCTAATCAGCTTACACAGTAGCAACTAATTTGTACAATACAAACAGCAGAAAAGCACGAAGATTAAACTGAAACAACTGTGCTCTGATCTATATCTAAACACTCTTTTTAAAAAGTACATTCAGCTTATTATCTAGTCTATAACGAGGTCAGAAAAATATAAAAGAAAGGCCAGTAGATTTCCTAAAGCTTCCTTTTTTGTTTAATTAAAAAAAAAAATCTCTATATATGTAATTAATTATCGCTTAAGAACAACAAAAGTGGCAAAATCCTCACAACAAAGACCTGGTACTAGAATGTGGTTGGCTCAAATTAGTTGTCAAATATTCTTCTGTTTATTTGATCTGACTAAATCATTAAACCACAAAACTATTTCGGTTCCTTCTCATAGATCCCTCTCAGGCCTCATCCATGTACCACAGTTTTAAAATGTACACTTTTCTGTCAGTTTTGACATTTCCCTCTATATGTGCTCAACTCTTTAAGTCAACAGAAACAAACCCCGGTGAAGATGTTCAGAAACCTTGTTTTCTATGTTGATGTGTTGGCAGGAAAAACAGATGTCGTGTCTCAAATCAGATACTTCATGTGCAAGTTTCCATACTTGTCTGTGTGAACACACTTTTGCGCTCAAAACAGCAAGTGTGAGTGTGGAAGCATGCAAACTGAGACAGCTTGAGTTTTTGGCGTGTGATCATTGTCATTGCCAGAATCTGCAACAACTTTTTCCAGATTCTCTCAAATCTCTCAATTTTATCCGAATCATTGAAATATAATGAAACAACTGAAATCCCTGTCGATAAATTATCATAAGTTATGCATGTTTTACACATGCTGTTTCAAGCTGCTAAGCTGCTTATTTTTCCCTCCTAACTTACCTAAACAAGCAAAACTGAAGTGATAAAGTGAAATTACACATTTGGCAAACTGCTTTTCTTTGTTTTAAAACTGTTTAAATAAAAGTCTACACAAAGTCTTTTTCGCAAGAATATTTCTCTCAAACATGATATCACCTCCATGGTCAAGTTACAATTTACAATAACAATCCCCTGCAACCACACTCCTGCTCTCAGGAAGAATAACAATGTTTCTTCAGTTGCTGTGGTTTCATGATTTTCAGCTGAAAATATGGGGACTTGGCAGCATGAGCTCAGCCTCCTGAAAATAAAGCAGGCTGTACTGTATTTCAAGCCACATTATGCCACTGCCTGGCTGTCAGGCGGTGGGGATGGAGGAGGATGCTGGGGTGTCTTTGGTTACTCCAGTCTTGTCCCTGTCCCTGTCAGGGTTTTCATCTCGTATGGTATATCATCCTAACATCTCATTTCATGGCACACAAAAAACCAAGTCGACTCAGAGGAGCAGGAGCGCAAGCCTCAAGTGTGCGGTGAAAACTCTCAGATGTAGGTACGGTCATTACGTTGTCATATCGGATTTAGCGGCGGACGAGCACAACACAGCTGAGCGTTGTCAGCTTAGTGTCTGTGAATTACTGCGGTCATTTTAATGAGAGGTGAAAGATAGCCCTCTTTTCCTAAAAACATGATTTAATTTAGTTTATCTATACTGCGGCAGTTACAGAAATGTTGTGCATGTGTCAGGTGCAGCCACTGTCAACATATAAATTTCTCCTCATGTCAGCATATTTCAATTCTAAGTAGCTGACTTCATAATTTATTAAAAATATGTTCAGGTTATTGGCTATGTCTGCTGCAAAAATATTTTTCCAACAGATTTTTAAATTAGAAGATTAGGCATATTCAATCCTTCAGAAAGCTTACTGTCTTCTCCACATTTAAGCAAAAACATCTCTTTCATTCGTGACCTGTTGGTCATATTTAATACTACAAAGGCACTAATTTCATTCATTTATTATATTATATTTTAGTTTAATAAAATATGTATAAAATCCAGGGGAGTTGCTCAAATAGCTGAACACGATGTTTACACCCTCCAGCAAAGCGATGCTCAATCAATCAATACAGATTTCACAGTCTGAGATTTTATTATGTATTGCCCTGAGCTATTTACATTTTGGTAAATGGCTGCTTGCATGAACTTATGATTACTATAATTACCGCAGTGATTAACTGTCATTTGACCGATTTGTTTCACTGAAACCACTAACCACAAACAACATGGCAAATCAACAATGCTACATGTAACTAACATGGTATTTAAATACCGTGGGTCACTATGCACGGCAGTCACTCAGCCACACTCCACATTCAGCCCACTCATCCCATTTCAGGTGGACTAGTCATTATGAAAGCCCTCCATTCATGAAAGGATATGTCGTAACGATCTGACATGGCTGACCAGTTCCAATAAAGAGCTGGACAGAACACTGTAGCAGCCCTCAATGTCCCATAATTCACTTGACAGCCCCATCAGTTGGGTCTGCAAAGGTTTGAGTCACCTGTAATGATCAATAACTCATTCTTAAGGAATGTTATGAACATTTGATTCACATAGCAAATATTAATATCGCTATGAACTCTTTTTCTTCATCCTTATTTGAATACATTTTTAATATAGTTTGCAGTAATTATAATTGTGAATGAAAGGTTTAGTGCTGCTCATTTACAGCACTGACAGACCACTTACTTATTCTGGGGGAAAAAACTTTGCATCAGCTCAGTCAGCCAACTCACAGGACAGATTTGCTGCGTGCACTTGGTACTTGGCACATAGTCAGACGCTGTCACTGCCCACACCAAGTAAACACCCAAGCTCAGCACAGCAGAGACTGAGAAGTGATGATTAAAAAAAAAAAAAAAAAAAAAAAAAAAAACACAACCAATCATCGCATATACACTACATACACCATTCAGACATAACATTAAAACTGGCAACTAGTGAAGTCAAACGGATCAATCTAAGGCCTGAAATCTACCCGGCATACAGCAGCAGCAGCAGCAGCAGTTTAACACACCAGCTCTGCGGCAGACTATAACTCACTGTGCCATATCAAAATCACAACAACACATAGCTTGGAGGAGACAGCCTCTTCACACGAGAGGTTATGTAGTGTTGATAAGCAGCTGATGATAATCAGCACATTGATACAAGGTTCAGGTTGACAAAGAGTAAGAAGAAGGGGCTCAGCAGTACAGATGTAAAGTACAGTGTCACATACATGCATCTCTTTTAAGTGAAACATGACTGTGAAGTTAATGTGAAGAAAGTGTGAAATTACCCTCTTGTGTGTGGTTATATTACAGAGAAATAAGTCTGTTAATCTCTCCCTATGGCCAGTTCACAATGCAACTTAACCTTTTGAGAGAAGAGACCCCAGGTCTGCAGTGATCCAATTATAAATCCTTCAAGAACAACATAATATGATGACAAACACATTCAGCTGATAACATAAATAACACTCCGGAAATACAACAGAAAAGCATAAATGCCAAACCACATAATACACAAAGCCCAGGCACTACAACCAGGGAACAACGAGTCACCTCAGTAACTGGACACACAGCGAAGACATCCACTCACAGGGAACAGTAGGTGTATATTAGCTTTCTTGCCTTGGTGTGAACTTTGGCAGAAGGCAGGAAAGCTTCACGAATGGCTTAAAATGGTCCATGGGGCTGACAAAAGAAAGAAGGGCACTTCGGTAAGAGAACACACAAAACATCCACGTACTGCAGCGCATACATTATCTATATGTTAGCAAAAAAAAAAACAACCCAGCTACTAACCTAGGGGAGTACGATCTCACCCAAAGCTGTAAACAACGGGACAGAAAAGCTTCGCTTGTATTTTGAAACTGTCCGTGAGACTAACATGAGCAGCACTGACTACGACACTTATCCCTCAACGGGTCAATGTGAAACTAATTAATTCGGCTAATTCTCCACCAGCTGCAGGTGTGTGTGGTGGGCGGTGGACAGCTAGCTAAGCTAAATAACTTACGACTGATGCTAGCAAGCTAACACACACTATTCCACACACAGTTGTAAATTTTAGCGCATATTGTTGCCTAAAGTGATAATTTATTGGAAAGATGGATTTCTTTTGTTTCTATATGTTGAGATGACACGTGCAGTCGTGGAGCCGGACTAGTTTACAGGCGCCATAGCAAGTTCGGTTGCGCAACGTTTTGCTGCATTTTCTGACTGAACATGCTCCAGCGCATTGAGCTACCGTCTAGTTAATGTATGGGAAACGTAACCTTTAATGTCCAGACAGATCGTAAATTCGGAAGGCCGGACAAAAACTTAAAAAGAAAAAAAAGAAAAAAGTAAAGAAAATTAATCCCGACTTCAAAAAGTTCTTTCATGAGATTACCGTACCTTGGACTTCCGCATTTCCGGCGTGCATGAACGCCGCATGAATCACCTTCTCATTTACCGTAGGCGTAAGGCTGACGTCATCTAGTTCAGCGCACCTGTTTCTGTTTTCAGCGCTTTTCAACTCGTCCTTGGTTTAACAACCGCTGAGCAATTACAGTCTTCAAAAGTCTAAATATATTTTTAAAGAAAGGCGTCACAGCTGCAACAAACAGTCGATGACCGCTCTTGCTTAATATCATGAATGAACATGAACAGTCAATGACAGTTTTGTGTTTTCTGAGAATCGGCACAATATTTACGACTCCCAGTGGCGCTTAAACAAACCCCTAACTGCAATGTGTCTAAAATGTATTTTTTTTTATTATTATTATTAACAAATAACCTACTGAGCAAGTAGTTGCTTCAGTTTTTACGCATATTTCTGTTTATGCCATGTCATTGCATCATATACAAAATAATGTCAGGCATTTTTTTGTTTTGTTTTTTTCTTTGTTTGTTTTTTGTATTTATTTTTTGCAGTATTCAAAACACCATTACTGCATGCATGTAGCTAAAGATAATGCGATGCAACTGCACCGTGATAAGGCAGACTGACAGGTTGTGATTGTGTAATTTTATTCATTTTATTTTATTTATCTTTTATGTTTTTTATGTTATTTTATTTTATGTCAACAAGCGAGCAAGCTTGTTAGCCACGACTAGCCACACACTGTTACTGTGGTTGTTTTGCCTCTCAGTGCAGTTTGATGAGGTCATCAATCACGTTCCGGTAAACGTCTCAGGAGCCCACAAGCTTTTATTCCAGCACATTTGGCAAAACCCAGATATTACGCGATCAGGTTTTGGTTACGTTCCTTACAGATATTACATAATTATGCTAATATCGAGTTGATTATATCAGTTGGCCAATATTATCAACCCAATATTATAAACATTTAAGTATTTACCTAGTGAAATTTCTTTATTTGTTTACACGGTGTTTGTAAAACATGATGTATGACAACTCCTTTGAAACAATATCTGTTTGTTTCCAACACTATTTGTAATGTAATAATATGGATTGTTGCCACTATGTAACCAAAGTCAATATACAGGGACAGTTTGGAGGAAAATGAAGCTTGAAAAGAAAGGAACATAACTTTTGCTGGAAAAAGCAGAAAAAAAAAATTTTTGCTTTAATTAGTATACTACATGCACAACATACAGTACACATTAGCAGGTCTGCCAACTCTTACGCAATGAGAGATACGTTTTTGACTGTCTTCACACTCTCTCATGACACACCTCACCATGCACACATACACACACACATACACTGCCTGGCCAAAAAAAAAGTTGTCACCAAAAAAAGTCACACACTAATATTTCGTTGGACCACGTTTAGCTTTGATTACAGCAGCATTCGCTGTGGCATTGTTTCAATAAGCGTCTGCAGTGTCACAAGATTTATTTCCGTCCATTGTTGCATTCATTTTTCACCAAGATCTTGTATAAATGATGGGAGAGTCGGACCACTCTGCAAAGTCTTCTCCAGCACATCCCAAAGATTCTCAATGGAGTTAAGGTCTGGACTCTGTGGTGCCAATCCATGTGTAAAAAATGATGTCTCTCTGAACCACTCTTTCACAATTTGAGCCCAATAAATCCTGGTATTGTCATCTTGGAATATGTCTGTGCCACCAGAGAAGAAAAAATAACCTGGTCATTCAGTATATTCAGGTGGTCAGCTGACCTCATTCTTTGGGTACATAGAGTTGCTGAACCCAGACCTGACCAACTGCAGCAACCCCAGATCATAGCACTGCCCCACAGGCTTGTACAGTATCACTAGGCATGATGGGTGCAACACTTCATGAGGTAGTGACTTTTTTTCAATGTGTGGCAGCCTCCACAGAATCAACACTGACCGCTACCATCCATCCATTTACAACTCGTTTATTCCGTATTCGGGGTTGGGGCCTATCCCAGCTGCTTATGGGCAAAGGCAGAGTACACCCTGGACGGTCACCAGCTCGTCACAGGGCCACATATAGACAAACAACACTTATAACAACACAAACAACACTTAATAACCATTCACACTCACATCCACACCTAGGGGCTCAAATGTTCAATTGACACCTATCCCTATGTTTTTGACAGTGGGAGGAAACTGGAGCTCCCAGAGGAAATCCACGCAGACACGGGGAGAACAAACTCCACACAGAAAGACCCTGTGCCCGTCCTGGGAGTTAAACCCTTCTTGCTGTGAGGCCACCTGAGCTGCTAACCCCTGAGCTGCTCCACAAATTATTTAATTTATTTTTCCAACACTAAACAAAACATTAAAACACATACGACCTTTATTTTCTCTCACACAACACTGTGAGCAAAACTGCATTGTGTAGTTAAAGAGAACATGATGAGTAAAGTTCCCTCATTGATCTCTTACCTCAGCCCCAGCTAGTACTCTGTTCCTGAAAAGTTCCCGCCCCCACATGTGTGGGAGGCGCAGTTTAGTGGATATGTGCTCCACAATGCAGTCTGCATTGTGTAGTTTGTGAAGTGATCTCAGAGACCAACATGATGACATACAGTAAAGTTCCATATATATTATTAGGTCATAAAAACTTTTCTTTTTTTTGAAAGGTTGGCGGAAGTCTGATTTTGATGAAGTAATACAGCCACAGTGGACACAGATCAAATGAAAATTATTAGCTTTCACCCACACAAAGCTAAGTCAGGGACATCTTTCAACTGTAGCCACACAGCTGCAGGATAGTTTCTAATATTCATTTAACAGATAGTTTCTAATATTCATTTAACAGAGGATTTTGCTTAAGTAGGCGTCACAAATGCATTCATACTCTCAATATAGAATGTTATATTGTCTCCTCTGTTGTCTCCTTCATGGCATTAGTCTTGTGGATATACTTTGGATTTTTCGTCTAATGTACATTGTTGTATCATCATCCAAATCCTTTAAACATACATTATTTTATATAACTCTTTTTGCTGTGCTTGTCATTTGATTAAAAACCCATGCACCTCATTATGCATTTACAGCAATTCATAAACATCCTGTTCATCATCCTCTTCAAAAGAAAACACTTCCTTCCTTCTACAAGAGAGGGGGTGGAGGAGGTAAAATACATAATAAGATATTTAATCAAGAGCACAAATTAAATCTAGAACATAAATGAATAAATTATGAACATATTTTGTTTTTCCATGACACCTTCTGGGCTCCTCACTAGTCCTATGTATATTTTGAATTGTGACCAATTGAATTTGGATATTACCATAAAGTCCATATTACCATACCTACATTTAAGGCTTTGTATGGCAAACTGTGTTAACTGTGGTACCAGATAAAATGTATAATCTGCACATTTTTCTCAAAACAAGCACATCAATCATGTAATTTTATGTAAACAGTATGTGTTTGTGGTAAAGAACTGGCCTGATTTTGTGCATAATCTTGAGTAGGAAAGTGTCATTTCACTATACTGAACCCAAAGATTTGCTAAAGGCTCAGAAATGTGCAGACTTGATGGCCTTGGAGCTTTGGATGCGTTGAAACGACCATGATAGGCTACAAATGGCTTTTTGCTTCTAGAGTCTACCTGAAGTGAAACAGCCCTTGAGGGATCAAATATCATCTGTACATTGCATGAGTGAGTGCATCATACTTTAGAGTTCATAGTATTTTATGCACTACCTCAGTATTTGTCACATCTCGCCTTTCTGAATCCTCCGATAAACTACGCCGCTACACCTGACTTGAACTTTCTCAACCATGTTTGTTCTTTTTGTTGTATCCCCACTTGCCTTATGCTCAGTTTCAATAAATCAAAAAAACACAACACCACTCACTATAAATATAGAGATCTTATCTTCCAACATCCGTTAAGACCAAAGCAAATGACTCAGTGTCATCCCTCCCCACCTTCTGAGCTACTCTTTAATTTAATTGTATCATGTCCTCCAGCTACCTAGAAATCCTCTAGAGGCACTGGAGCCTTTAGGCTTCATGAGTTGGACTGATTTTTTAGACTGTTGGTCACGATTAAAAACAGCATTAAAAAACAAACACTGTTATGAAGAATGAATGGCACAGGCAATAAAGCACCTCGATTCCCAGAGGCTTAAAAACATTCAAGACATTTATAGCAGCACCTCGGATTATCAGAGATTTCGTCAAGGTTCTGGTCTGTGATCCACTTATAGACATGATCCAATTAGTTTAGCAGTTTTGGACGAAAGAGAACTCAATGAAAACAGTGAGTCACAGTCACTTCTGTCGGTCCCTTGTTCTGTTACTGCAGTTTCTCCCTGTAGCGATTGCACACAAACAATTGCTGCTCTTGCCTGCTCCCTGTCTTCTCTCTTTAAGAAATTCTCGATTCATTTTTTTTTTTTTTTTTTTTTTTTGTTCTATTTCACACCATTCATTATATATCACTCTCCCATCCTTTTGTTGTCATGCAACTCTTCTTGTCTCTGGCTCTCACTTTCTCTCTCCCACAGTTGTTCATCTCTCCTACTGTAGACAGGACAGCACTCTGTGATGTCAAGACAGGAAGGGACTACTTCACTTTACTCCATATACCACAAGACAAGACAAAAAAAACCCACACTATGCACATCTCAGAGTGCTGAGCATGTGGACTGGGCTGGAGCTGGGCTGAGGCCCAGAGTTGTACAAATTGCTCTGCCAAGCAGCTGAAGCATTGTTTCCCACAGTTTCAGTCTTACAAACAGCACACGTGTACTTGATGCCTGCAAACACATTTTTGTAGAAATATCTTAATTGTAATATTCACATTGTGCATATCTTATGATTTGATATCCTCGACATTCAATGTCAAGTAGCTGAACAGAATTGCGGTGCATCATTGGGCTGGGAACATACTTGTAATGATGGAAATATGCTTCATTAATTCCTCTAACCACTGACAGATGATGGAAACTCAGGTAATAATGTTTCCAGAACCAAGGTCATAACAAGATTACTCCCCTCATTGTACTCAGCAGCCCAAACCCAACTTGGCAGCAGAAGTAATTTCTTTGTCATTCTTTTGTTTTCAAAAAACAAATGATTCACAAACATTAAAAAACACAGTGCAATCATTATAAATAATTACACTGATAAAAGAATAAATGCATAAAAGAGAGACAGTTTTTAAAAGGTGGTTTTAGGTCGTTTCTAATTTTCATCAGGATGTTGAGGAACTACTAGCCACCGTCTACCAGCTCTCAGGACCAAGAGCAACAGCTGCAGGTCTGCAGCTCAAAGAGAACGAGCGGGAGTGTAAGAGTTTGAGACGGTCGGTAATATAATGTCAGACGGGGCCAGGCTGCTCAGCAATTCAGAAACAAGCAATCAGAGTTTAAAATCAGTTCTGAATGACACAAGTAACCTGGGCAATGAGGCAAGAACAGGAGAAATGTGCTCATATTTTTCTAGTTCTTGTGAGAACTCAAGGTGCAGATAGTTGATGGAATTTCTGTGGCAGCTTGGCAAATAAGGAAATGGATAAGACCAAAAGTCTGAATGAAAATTTCTGCACCATTTAATGAAAAAAATGATGTGATCTCTAATGGCAGATTATTGATATTACTTAAATGTCTGTTAAAATTCAGATTACCCTCAAATTTCTGTTTCGTTTAGTTACAGATTCACTGTGTTGAAAAACTGTGCCAGGGCTTTATAGATGACAATATTGACCCATCCATCCATCCATCTGTCCCTCCATCTATCTATCTATCCATCTTTCTAGCCCTTAGTCCAAAACTGTCACCCAGAGTGATATATCTCTACAATCACTGCCATGAAATTTGGTACAAACATGGTCATAAAACAATGTGCATGAATGATTTTGGCTGATAGTTGTCATTTGGCACCTGCACACATATTACAGCTTCTACTTAGTAAACCCTGATTATTTGATTTTGAGGCCACCTGGGGGCCACAGAAAAACCTGCTAATGCAATAATGATAAATAGATATTCCAGCCATATTAAGCAAATACTTGCTTATTTACACATCCAACAGGCATGAAGCTTCATATTTTTTTTTATTTACTGTTGTTTTTCTGACAATCTGATGAATGTAAGACCTGTTCTGGTTTGGTCTTTACCAACACTTGAGGAAAATATGTGGATCCTTAACTGCTACTGACGCATCCAAAGGAAGCCCTATCTGTTTGATGAGGGGGTTCATGTGTCTGATCGGGATGTTTCCTCCCCCTGCCATCTCAGTGGTGGGTTTTCCATGCACGTGCGAGTAGCAGGGTAGACCAGGAACACACCAGAAAGATTATATATCTCATCTGGCCTGGTAATGCCTCAGGATCCCCAGGAGGAGCTGGGAAGCGCCACTGGGGAGAGAGCCACCTGGACTACTTTACTTGAGTTTAAAATGGCTGAAAATGAGAGGATGTTCCTGAGTTGATCCACATATTATAAAACATATTGTTTGATGCAGCTTTAAAATGAGGGCTAAATTTCAGTCTCAGCTGTGCATTGAGAAGTGAGGGCTAACAGTGTTAACATGTAACTGTTATTGTTGTGTGTTGCAGCTGCCACAAATGGAAGCTCATGACTCACAGCCTAGTTCAAAATATTGTACTGAAGAAATGGACGTGAGGCCTAAAAGATGCTTTGCGTCACTGCTGTGTACATAATGATGTGAAAGTTGTTAACATAGTGAGTGACTGTGAGCTGTTAATTTGCCAGAGACAAGCTGAATTAGAGATACAGCCTAAACTGGCCCCTGTAGCAGTATTTCTGTGACAGTTGTATTTCTGTGACAGTCCCATCAAGTCATTCAACTGTGCAAAAGCCCAAGTGCTCCCTTAGAAAACGTCATACTGTACAATCTTCACATTTCTTCTTCCCCAGTCCCCAACATAGTGCACTTGCTCTGTTGGCATGAAAGGCTAATTCAGATAGGGGTCACTCTATCATCCTTGAAACCTGCTGATGATTAGATTAACTGTGTCTTTTGAAGACACAGACGAATGCTTTCATGTCAACTTGATCTGATTAATCCTGACTGCCCCTCAGTTCAGCGGGTAACATGACACTGGCAATATTACTGATAATAACTGCTTGTTTGGTTTAGATTCGATTGTAATATTTGACTGATCGCTTTTGATGCTCAGTCCGGATATCGACTCCTATATCTCCTGTACACTGTTCTTTTTGTCTTCCTCTGAACATGAGCTTGCTTGCTGCCTGAATTCCCCAGACATTGTTCTTTAATTGGCTATGAATCATCGCTCATGGCACAATGCTGATCAAACGCTATGGTATTGTAAGCATTGCATAATGCTCAGATTGTTACCAGGATAAAAATATATATAAGGTGATACACTTGGCACTCAACTGTGGTATAGGTGAACAGATGACAGGAATGAAAACCAGCAGGGACTGGGGGTGTTTTCCTCCTTTAGAGTGGATCCCTATAAACACAATGTTCTATTGTCCAGATAAGTGCCCTTTATGTTTCCCCTCTTACACAAGATTTCTATGGGACTCATATTGCATGAAACTGTATTTCAGAGCACAAGGCACAAGCTAAATATAGATCATGTTTGGAAAAAGAGAGGCAATGACAATATTCTCCACTGCAGCACTGTGCTATCATTATTACCGTAGGGTGCCGTTTGACAATACAGACGATCAATGACGACAGAAGAGAAATCCTCGAGCTCTGTGAGACGCTATCTTACCTCAAGGGGATGCTGACATATGACATAAACCATCATAATTGAGTTTCCAAAGACATCTATCCATTCATCTATATTTCTATCAACTGTATTTGTACTTTCAGAGGAAAGAACGGTATGTGATTTTATACATGATATAAAATGAGAGTATGTCATCGGAGCTGAGAGAAAATCTGAAAATTTTAGCAACTAGTAATTTATCAATTTCTATAAATACTATGATTATAATCAAATAAACAATTGTTTGATGAGAGTCTGTACGCGTGGACTGACCTGTGACAAGGATCTGTAAAGTCTCCATGTCTTACAGACTTCAGATTTACTGTGTGTCTCAAATCACACACCTCCATACTTATATTTACTATTTTGAGTGTGTAAGTGTGTTCACACTAACAAGGAAAATGCAGTTTACTGTTAATAGCTGGATGGTACACTCATCATGGTCAAAAAGTTGAGCATGGAACGATGGACACTTCTCACCCTCATTGAGCACCATCTTGATTATAATTCATCATGATTATAATTCAGTCATGGTGGGTGACAATCGTAGTTCAAAAGGACAATTCATTAAGTGACATTTCACTATTAAAAAGGAGAAGAAGATATTTCTAGTAAGTGCACAACAATTTAAGATGGTGTACCCTGTCAAAATCCAGACACTATGAAAGTAAGCACACAGTATACATAGCATGCTACATGGCAGTGTATTAACAGAAATGTCTGAATTGAGACACACTATTAGTCTCTACACTCCACTAACTAGGAACTAGAGACGAGATGTTTGGATAAATTTGAGAGTAAATTTTGTTATTTTCATCAAGGGACCACTTTTTTTATGTTCATTCAAGTCTGATATTACTCTGTATTTTTAATATGAAATGATGAAATCCCATGAGAAGATAAACACCAACACTGTGCTTTACTCACTTCATTCTCAATTTACACTTGCTTTATTTAAATGTAGTGTGTGAATTTCCACAGGGTGGTTTTGCCTCAAATCAAACACTTCCATTCCATCCCACCTACCAGCTGTTTTGCTCATTTGACTTAAAAATGAATGTTGTACTTTCTTGCATGCTCCCCCATGACTGTATATAAAGATGGATGATGACGCCACTTACTCCTACTGTATAAAAAATGAAGGTCAGGAAGTGGAGCTGTGATCGCCTCTCACATTTTACACAGAGAGGAGAGAGCAACAGCTTCATGATGAATTAATAACTCAATAAAAAGACAAGGATCAAGATGAAACAAGAACCAAGGAAACATATCAATAAAACTAAAATCAGGAAAATAAAGACTATGAAACATCAGTGTGGTGATAAACCTAATCTAGAATCTAAAATATATTTGATGCGTAGTTTGGTCCATGTGGGCAGGGTTTCTGAACTACACTGCAGACAGTCACCGGGGGGTGATTGTTTTTTGGCAGCTGTCACATTGTTCATCCCCTGTTACAGAGCAATGTGAAAATTACACTGTCATCTTCCCCAAGTCCTGCTTCCACAGCCGCCAATTTCATGTGTTTGATCCATTGGTGGTCCTTCACTTATTGCTATGAAACCAAGTTGGCAACTGTCAAGAAGTGAAAAGTGTCCAGGGTTTTCTAGTCAACTTTTTCACCACTTTGTGTGACACCATCCAGTTATATGTATGATGCTGAAACTCAGTGCTCTCAGACCTCCCTGCCTCTTCTCTGCATCCTTACAAATGACCATAATCACCAAGTGCTTGGTCACTATGGTGACAGATGGGTTTTCTCTATATTTTATAAGGTTTTGACCTGAATATGCTATGTGCCTTGGGATAAACACATTTGGTGGTTTGGTCCCACCAAAAAAATTAATTCAGTTGAACTTTTTACTCAAATAGTGGGGCACTGTAGTTTTTTTTTTTTTTTTTTTTAAATATTACCCTATTTGATGGGGATTACTTTTCCTGATGGTTTAACACACATTTGGTTCTGTTGTTAGTATTTACAGCAATTGAACACTGGATGAAGCATTGAGTCAAAATAAACTATAGCTTCAGTGTTCATCATAATGAAGAAAAATGACACAGACCATTTAACTTTAACAGAATTTGGTTACACAGGAATGAGTAGATTTGTTGACAATAAGAAAACACCCTTGAAGCTGAGCAACATGATCACTGCCTGGTTAGTCTACATTTATATAACATGTCAAAGTTCAGTAAATGGTGCGTTTTTGTAGCCGTGTCACACACTTGCAGCACATGCAGCCTTACACAGAATGAAATCAGCTCTAACAATATGCTTTCACAGCTTCCATCCTGCTCCTGACAGCATCATAAACGCAGGCTGCCCTCTCTCTGTAGGCCACGTAGCTCGGGTGGCACGGGGAGCGCTGGCACCCTGAGGACATGACAACAGCGGCTACAACTTAAACTCTTGGCATTTGAGTGACAAGAAAAATAATTCAGAAATAACCTGTGGCACAGAGAAGTGTTAAGTGCTCAAGTGTTTGCCGGAGGGGGCTTTGAGGGAGCCGGGGCCCGACACAACAAGCACAGCCAAGTTACTATTTTAAAAAGAAACAACTCTCCCCCCCCACCATTTTTTTTTTTTATTATTTCTTTAGCATTTCAGATGCTGCTCAAGAAATATGGTAATCTGCTCTCTGAGACATAGTATGCGAACCAGATAAGA
Organism: Polydactylus sextarius; assembly: GCA_016801845.1. Lineage (NCBI taxonomy): Eukaryota > Metazoa > Chordata > Actinopteri > Polynemidae > Polydactylus > Polydactylus sextarius. The sequence continues at coordinate 3,840,556 of CM028906.1, read as the reverse complement.
CAACACATCAGCATGGATGATGGGGTTTATCACCACTAAGTCTCTAGCTGTGGGATAGGTACAGACAGTTCCTCAGGTGCATCTGAATTTTCTTTCCCATTTACAGTTTAATAAAGTACATAGATGTGCTCTGGGTGGTTGCAAAGCATCCACATAATGCATCTGAAGGTAGATAAATCGATATTTATTGTTCATGCACTGCTCGTTCTTGCCCTAAACTAAACTAAACTCAATTCAGATGTTTTGGAAGCCCTAAAAAATAAGGTATATGAGCTTTGCAGAAAAAGAATTAATGACCAAACAACATGCACAGAAACTTTTTTTATACTGGTCTTCAGAGACCAAAATCTCTCTATTCTGGCTCTTCTATCTGTGCATTTAAAATTTACATAAGAGAAAATATGCAAAGCGTTGCACTGGAAGTATATTGCCTGAAGCCATACATTTATAAAAGTGTTAACTTTAAAATGACTATGACTTTAAATTGAAAATTAAAGGAAGTTTATCTGTAACAACGAACACATAACGGCTGAAATTTCAATAATCTCTTTAGTTCCCACAGAACAGTTACAAGTTTTGTGTTTATCACAGCTGCTACATTCCTCCCTTTGTGTGTGTGTGTGTGTGTGTGTGTGTGTTCATATCTTTTCTCAGATGCTGACACTTCCCACCTGTCCTCCAGTCACCCTCAGTGTGTTTTCCCCCTGTGTCTGATTTCCTGCACAGCTGCTGCTCCTCTCTTATATGCTGCATCTCAATCTTATCATATTATCTAATTCAGTGCATATTTAGACTGTGTATTGATTTAAACAGGACAGAAACAGGTTTTCATAAGGCCATATTTGTAATACAATAAAGGTATTTTCTGTGGCTTATGGATATCATTTAGTGTTCCATACTCAGGATCATCTGGGATAATTCCCTCAAGGCTGAAGTTGACTCTTCTTCCAAATGAATGCTTCTGAGAAGAAAATGCAACAGGACAGTGACTCTCCCAAACTGCAGTGGCCTCCATCAGTTGCTGGATTTCAACCCAGAGTGGAGGACCTCAGGGATAAGTTACAACAGGATAGAAAATATGCAGTTATAATGTAGCTATGCTATCAAGTCAGGAATGAAAAAAACTTGTGTGTAATATCAACAGCTGTTTGTCAAATCTGTTTCTTTGATTCATCTGCTGTAAGAAGGCGCGGATAAACGGGAGTGAGAACGATTCAGTATTTGGCCTATGTTGTAAGGAAGGGAAGGGTGTTTCATTTTGTTTCACTCTGTTGAATACACCTGACTAAGATAGCTGTTCCATCATAAAGTTGCAAAGTGATTTTTTTTTTTCAGTAGACTTACAACAACCGCTACAAGCTTTGACAGCAGCTTCAGTGTGATATTCTTCTTTTGGATCCCACCGAAAAAGCTTTTGTTGGGCAATAGTGTTGAGGAAGGAGATATATCTGGGTCACATGGGTTTCTCCACCACCCTGCCACTTTAGAAGACGAATGGCAGGTGTCTAATCTATTCATCCATCCTCCCATTTTCCATACTGCTTATCCTGTTAAGGGCCATGGGAGGTGCTGGAGTCAATCCCAGCAGACTTGTGGGCAGGTCGTCAGTCTATCACAGGGCAATACATATAGACAACTGCCCATCAATTACAGTCAATACACCCAACCTGCATGTCATTGGAGAGTGGAAGGAAACTGGAATACCCACACTAAAGCTATACAAACACAAGGAGAACATACAAACCCTACACAGAAAGACCCCAGGAGAGATCAAACTCAGATCATACAAATCAATCCAATTATCATCAATTCTTTCACCTCCATCAAAGTAAAAAATTGGACCTTCACAGGTCGCATAGCTTTGAAATATTACTAAAATATATATATAATTTTTTGTGTCAAAGACATCAGAATAAAACAAAATTTATTGAAGATCTGTCTCAGTGTCAGCAGCACACATCTCTCCTCTCACTATTCTCTGGATGTGGTTTCAGTGCGGTGTTACCAACTGTCTTTCAAACCGGTCAAACAGAAACATGTAAATACAATGTACACTGGGTAACATTCAGATGTAGACAAGAGACAAAAGCCAAAGTCTGGTCCAAAATACAAGCTCTTTGATCCACTAAGCAAAGCAGGGCAATACACAGCAAGGCAAAAAAAAAAAAAAAAAAAAAAAAAAAAAAAAACGAAATGGATGACTAACAGGTGGACAACAAATTACACAAGAGTAATGATGATAATCTGGCTAGGACATGAGGGACAGGAACCAGGGACAGGAAATGGGTAAATCAAGGTAAGTACCAAAATAAGGCAGCAAATACATAAACGTTGCGTTTATGTATTCTTGGTTGCCTGACAGTGATTGGCTGAGCAATATTCCATCAGTTAGTCTATAAATATCTGATCATCAAATGTAAGATCAGCTGACCATGCCTCAGGAGACAGGAGGTGAACTACTTCATACCAATGCTTTGCATCATCTTCATTGTGGAACATCTTACATCCATTGAGATGTGATTCACATGTTTTGAAACAAGGTCATTTCACTGACCGAAGTTGTTCTGGTCAACTCACATTGTGTGTTTACAACAGTGAACACACACTGGCGACTCTCTGCCATTATTAATTGAGTTATATCTCAAAATACAAAAGCCCTCATCCATCTTAACACATTACTTTTCAGTGAACTGATTAGTCATGTCTCTACATGAAAAGGTTTAGTCACTGCTAATTTGTTCACAAAGCTGTCGAGGGATGACTCCACTTCCCTTTATGTGTTTACATTACTCATAAATATGAAAGACAATACTGTCTGAGGATACATGACTAATTTCTACCAACTGGCCTCAGTGCTGTTGGAGAAGGATGACTGTGGTTTACCCTGCAGAAACATTTCAGCCATACGTTTCACTATCAATGAGTTCATAGCGTTCACATCAAGGGAGAGGACCCTAGAAAATGATTTTTTATGATGCTTATCTCTGCATCTTTGCTGCTTCTCGTTTCTGTTATTTGAGATCATCAATTAATTACAGCAGTGTGTCGTTGTTTGCTCACCCCTCTTTTCCTTACAAACTAAATTATGACTCACTGTTTCTGTGTCATTTAAGAGGCTGGGGACAAAGAATCCTTTAATCTCATCTGGATGAGCCAGGGTGAATTAAAGCTAATAAAAAAAACTGAACCCCTCATACATCCTTGTGGAGGGAGATGAGCTGCTGTTTTTTCTTCTATTTTAGTAACAGTTTGACACCAGACTCTGGTTGCTCTCTGTCTCTGTCTCTCTGTCAACTTCACTGGGTGGTTGTTTTAATTTTTTAGGTGAGGTCAGTCTTCTAGATTGGTCGTAATTTAATGTGGTTTGTCAGAATGGACATAAAGTACTCATTCAGGGTGATGAGAGGGATCAAGGCAAAAACTGCCAGGTAGAAGTTTGGCCTGGTGTTCACCATGTAGATGACACATGGTGGGATTTGGTGATATCAGGGAGAACAAGTTGGTCTTTTAAACTCTAGCATCTCTACAAGTGGATGATGTTGATGAGCAGCATATGTACAGCTAGAGACCAACCAGATTGCAACACAAGGAAAACACTAGGAAAGGGAATAGGCAGAGAAAAACAAAAACAACATATGGTTGTCAGAGTAAGCCCTCTTCCCTTACTTTTCTCCTCTGTATTCTTTAGCGTCTCCACGTAATCTGTGTTCTGCTCTTGGGTCCAAGAGCATTTTGAATTTGTTACTTTTTAATGGTTGAATTAATGGATGGTGGAATTTATTGCACAAACATTGATAATGGGCACCATCAGATGCTGGGCACACAGACAGCAGACAGCTCAGAGATGGTGGTCTGGGCAGCCTTGACTGCAGGTGCTGAGATCCAGGAATCCACAAACGTATTGCAGGAAAAGTGCTGGCAAACATTCAGGCAAACTGGATGAGGCTGGTAACTGAGCTGGCAGGAATACTGGACCTGAGGCATGTGGCAAAGTGAGTAAATTGCAGTTCCAGACGGGTAAGATTGCCTGAGGCGTACTACCACATAAGTAAACTGACAACCTAGTGAAGAGTGGAATAAAGAACATATCTTCATATAAACATAGTCATGAATAGAGGCCTGGTTAGGTAGTGTGAAGCAGCTGTGCAGGTGGAACGACTGGAAAAAGGAGGGAAGACCCATCCAACTAGATTAGACATAGTCTTGAATTTTGTTGTCCCCCTCAGGGCCATAAACCCTCAGACTTAACAGACATTACCTTGTAAGTGATTGAGTGTGAGAGGCAGTGAGGGCTCAAAATGGTTTAAATAGGAAAGGGACAGCACTTATTGCTCCACCTTATGTTTCTCCGACGACAATGAAACATAATTATTTTTCTTCATCATCATCGATGATATCAGTGTGTCCCACACACATACATACATGCATAAGACATACATAAGACATCGCTTAGTTTTAACTCCATTAATACCTTTTTCATCCTTTTGGGCTTTTACTGCTAATCCCTGTGTTTCACGTCACAGTGCTGTGGGAAAGTCCCTCATAGAAAGTGATTCATAAAGGGATCTAAAAGTCTGCATGACATCCAGATTGGAACATGGGCTTGAGTGGTTTGCAGGTGCAACAGCAGAAAAGAGCAGCTAATATGACATATAGAGACCTGACAAAACATGAGAGGAGAAGAAAAACAACTGTGCTATGAGGTTACGGAGCAGGATTTGTGGTTATTGAGTTTACCTTTGACTTGGTTTTCAGCCTTAAAAAGCAGATTGACTTCTTACCGTTCTTAACTGATGTTGAACTGTTGATCTGCTCTGGCACAAATTAACCTCAGAGGACCAGGTCAAAAACCTGAAAACAGACCAAACTAATGACCAATCAGGTCACTGGAAACAAGAAATGTCAATTCTACAAGATCCTGACATGGTCAAAAGAGTTTGCAACAAAATGATGAATAATAAAAAAGAGAAAGATAAATTCAGTGGAATTGCTCTGCTGTTTGAATCTTTCATTGTTTCCACTCTGGTTTTAATGCAGAGCTTCTAACAAACAGAGAGTGAGGTTATCACACTAAATAAATTTTACATTAAAGCTTTGTTTATATAGAACACAGATTATTTTTATTCTATTACTGAGGCTTAGAATAATATGAGGAGACTGTGAGATGATGATTGGAAATAAAACCAAACTCTATTAGAAAAACATGCACGTCCGCATACATTTAAATGTTTTTCCATGATTATTAATGAACTTTTCAGTCATTAACCTCATCATTTCTTCTCAGATCACATTAAGAACTGTATTCATGGTTCTGTCATTGTTTGTAATTAACAGGCCTCCTCTTTTACATGAATGCACTCGTATCTAGAGTGAAAACCCAGAGTTCACTGAGCCAGTTGATAACCTGATCATTATGAACACTTAGAGATTGTTGGGTTGAGTGCAACCACATCACAGTTATCCTGGGTATATTGAACATTCTTCATAAAGAGAAGCCTCAAATAGTATTATCACAACTGCAAAATGTGTTTGTGCTGGAGTTTTTTTTAATGGTGAATCAGTTTGCTTTTTTTGTCCAAAACCCCAAAGGTGTTGACCTCACTATCACAGAAAACCAACAGATGTTTACACTAAAAAGTCTTGTAAATCTGTTCATATTTGACATTTATGTATTTTTTGCCCTGAGAACTCAAATATTTTATTTCCTTCACACGATCAAATATGAGAGCACATTTGACCTTCAAGATAATCGCCCTGCCTGGTGCTTGGTTATAACAGTGGCAAGACCCAGTAAGAGTTGTGTGCTTAATATCCACCTGGCAACAGAGCCTGTCATCACATGGTCGCTACTCGACTCCTGCACTGAACTTGTTTCCTCCTCCTTGGACAAGGTCACTACGAGAAAAAAAAAATCCACAGAGTAACCTTGTCAAACTAAAGCTGGATGTATCCCCAGAGTTTTCTTTAGATTACAATGACACCAGGGATGACGGCGTTACCCTGAGACTGTTGTTAATCACAAATATGTCAGGGAACAGTCTGGCTCTGGCATGTGATCATGAAATTTGATCACATGCCAGATCATTCATACGACGGTGTTTCTTTTGCCTTCTTACTCATGATGGTGGAAAGTGAGGAATTCAAAGTGTATTTAAGTGAAAGAAGAAGTCAGTGGAAAGTTAAAACTTATATGCACATGAGGCAAAACTGCAGGATGATGGAGCTTCTCCATCTAACAATATTTACAGTCTCAGCAACTGAGTACAGTTAGTGACAGGTAATGTACTGTAGAACAAAACTGGGTATACCTTCCAAACATGCCAGAGACTTTCACACACACAGTCTGTTGCCTCCACCTTTCTTCCTACCAGCAGTTTAATGAGGGAAATGACTCACAGCGCGAGCATCGTCTCGCACCCAACGGGAAGTCTTTCTATACGTTTCTGCACAAATGAGCTCAGCCCAAGAACCACATCTGCTTTAGGGATGAATCTTTTATACATGATAAAGAATGCATGACGTACAAGAATTAAAAACCGAAGATATGCCACAAATGCATTGCAAATTGATTATTTGTTTAAGTATGAAATAGAATATCAGAATTACTACCTGCTCACAATACACCTGCCTCTCTGTGTTATCAGGTCAATGAAGAATATCGTCATTTATCTGTCACAAATATATGAGCTGTAAGTCAATATGACTTATATTGTGGAAGTGTGCTTACAGCTTATCAATATTTCAAACTGAAGTCAAATCACATTAGAAGGATGTTCAAATACACAAGTGTAGAGCTTTACTTAAAAGTAAAATAACTACATTTTCTGTTTCTAGGTGTTTGTAATTGAAGCCACAAACACATTGTCCTGATTTTTAATGAAAACAAAACTTCACTAGCAGCATGAAACAAAACAAACTCAAATGTATTTGCAAAAGCAGGGCCCACAGGAACATGAGTGAGTGACTGTAATCAAGTTGCACCACGGGTCAACAAAATACCATGTGACTGCATGAAGAAGAGTCTTGAAAAATTTTTGTCAAGGTGGTTTTTAAAAAAAAATAAAAATAAAATGAAATAAAATAAAGTAAAGAAAGCACTCAGAGACGCATCTATCATCATTTAGAACAAACTTTAGCCATTGAAAAGAGTCTGCAGTGTTGCCTCACTTATGAATGATTGAATTCTTGTCCTTTATAATGGGCATCATCCAAGGCCAATTCAGTCTACAAAGGAAGGACGAGCAGTAGGAGAACACGTTGAAGTGTGAAAACACATGTGCGAGCCACAGCAGTTTAGCAAAGAAGCCGAGACTCACAGTCAACACAACAAAGTTTAGAGTTATCACTTTCGGCGTAAACACAGCTGAAACTGCACAGCCGTCATACAGTGATTTTCTTAGATGAAATAACGGTTACAAAACCAGGACTTTAGGAGAGCAGTGTTTCAGTTTTATTGCTCTATCATTTTATATATATATATATATATATATATAAACACAGAGTATGAAGGACTAAAACCAGCAGACACAAGGCAGGATGCAAATATCACTTGATGATAAAAAACAAAAACAACAAAAAAACAAAACAAAACAAAACAAAACAAAACAAAACAAAACAAAACAAAACAAAACAAAACAAAACAAAACAAAACAAAACAAAACAAAACAAAACAAAACAAAACAAAACAAAACAAAACAAAACAATAAGAGTTGCCTTATATTATACCTCGGCCATGTACAGTCCACTCATATAACAGAATTCTTACCAGGTTTTGTTGCAGTTCCACTGATATTGTATATATAAGTGTTTGTGTATGTTTTGAAGTTTGGTGGTTGTGGGGTCACCCCTTTTTGTTTACATATGGGTCAGGACTGTGCCTGCAGTGAGTGTGATGCAAGAGCTTGTCACAATATTGCAACACAATTCAGTGGTAACCTTGAGGCAGCCTACATGCAGGTGCTTTGTTTTGTCCTTATTCAACATGCATCAACAACAGCTTTCATCATTTATTCATTGGATTTTGGCTTCATGACGTATGTGTTTACAAGTTTACAGAAATGGTTTATGGGACTATTGAATATCAGGGCAGAAAAGTCAAAGGTACGATGCGTTTCCTCTAACACAGATGTGAAGACGTCATTTATCAACTGCTTTTATTGAGAAGTTTTGGGCGAAAAAAAAAAAAAAACACATGTCTGAACAGTTGGCGGTTGACAGCGCACTGCCTGGCGCCCGCAGCTCTCCAGGCTGATAAGTGCTCCGGCAGAGGCAGGGATATTCATTCAGGGGCTGAGACTCGCCACATCCTCAACAACCCAGAGACCCAGAGAGCAGTTAAGTCAAATTAAAACAAACGCCATCCCGGTGATCTGGAGCATTAATAGCACAGTTTATGTTACAGAGTTTATGCGCCCTGGCGCGATCCGGCGCGCAACAGAAGGCGAGCGCACATGGGCGAACATTTGTCCTTTTGAGTCAGTCACAGAAAAAAAGTAAGGGGAAAAAAAGTTTACCCACTGACAGAAGGATAACGGGAAGCTATTATGTCTATTTCCGTTCCTTGTCAGGACAACACGCGGAGGTCTTCTGGCGTGGCACGTGGAAAGAGACCACCGGATTTGGAGCTGACTGAAACCACGTTTAACTCGCCCGAACCGGGGACACCGGAGGGCAACGACGCCTTCACCGAGAGAGACAAAATGCCAGCGGACGGCAACACACACTCCGAGGTGCCCCCAGTTCACCTCCACCCGTACTTGTCTCACCCCCGGATGTCAATGCGGATGTCGGTGTACAGCACCGGAGTCCGACCCGTCATCACCCGCGCCTACATCCAAGGACGCGTGTATAACTTTCTGGAGAGGCCGTCTGGCTGGAAGTGCTTCGTGTATCACTTCACTGTGTGAGTGTGTGTTTTTTGTTTTAACTTTTATAATAATCCAGGTCTATGGGGTATTCAAGGTTATAATTGCAACTCTTAAGATCCTAATTAAACAGGGAGTTAATTGCGCAAATGGAGCCTTGGAAGCTCGCGCCACAAAGAACTGCTAATCCTGGGAATTTTAAAAAGATGCAGCGCAGATATCACAGCACAACTGGAGGTCCCTGCAGGAATATTAGAGGGATATTGTAGTTTAGCCACATAATTCATCACACTAGACCCTCGAATCGAAGGCAGAATAACCTACTGTTCATACTCACAGGGGTACTGAAGGAAATATTACACAAGTCTTTGGTTTGGGAACCTATTTTGTTCTTTTTTTTTGCACCATTGAGCATTTAATTTTCCTGAACAGTGTGAACACAGTAGCATTGAGGTGTCTGATTTGCATTCAGTGAGTTTAACCTCAGCAGAACTTTTAAACTAACTCAACCTGACAGGAAAGGTTTTAGTGTGTTTCTACTTCCCTGACAGACTGACAGGTACATCAGGCTACCTGGTTGTAGGAAAAGAGAAGAAGGGGTGATGATATCATGAAGATGTCACTTTATGGTTCAGCCCCCAAAACTGATGGGACAATTTTGTAAGATAGTTTGAAATAACCTTTTTTATTCCACTGATGTTTTTTTTCCTCTTTGTTTAACCCACTTCTGGGAAACTGACAGCCCAGCAGCTCCAGGCTGGAGTGTCCAGACACAGGTTCAGGAATGTGGGGATATGATCTTCCAGCTCACCCTCCCATGTGTGCTGTCTGTCCCTACTTGCTGGCACTGATAGCAGGCAGCTAAACTTGGCAGTGTGTGTATTTCTATGTGTGTGCTGTGATGACGGGAGGGGGGATGGCAGCAGAAAGCAGCAGCAGCTCTCTGTGGCACTGCCACCCTGTGACCCTGCAGTGTCGGAGGGGTACGCAAGGGAACGTGGGATGTCGGAGCAGCTTAGAATTTCAGACTCTTAAAAGGAGAGCGAGCCAACACAATGCAACTTAAACACATGGGAACATGAGCAAGAATAACCGCCCAACATAAAATAACAGAAGAGACAATGGCTGCCATTGTTACACTTAATACTATATCATTTAATGGGTACAAACCAGCAAGACTTCCTGTAATGGCCGCTACATGCTAATTCCAGGAAAGCGCAGAGTTCACAAAATGACAGGAAACACCACAAGTGTTTCTGAAATGTTTTTCAGTGTCAGGGGCAAATTTGTGAGTTTGTATGATGGAGATACTTTGAAAAGATGTAATTAAGGATGAAACAATGTGTTTTTAGACTGTTTGTGAACTGCCACTCAGCTCTGTTAGTCTGTCTTTTAAAGAAACTGTCCCTGGACTGAAGGACATGATATCAGTGGCTCCTGTTCACAAATAGCCTGAATGTGATTTTGTTATTTGAAGTCTGTTGTGTGGACAGAGACAGTGTTTGCAGGTGACCCTGTCTCACCCGGGGTCGTACAAACAACTTTGTGCCAAAGTCAAACTTTGTGTGCAGCTGATCCACACTGCGCTTCAGTGAAACCTATGGACATTGATGTGTCGGTCGCCTAACAGTGAGAAGACTCTGGGTTCAAACCTGCTGTTTTGATGGGACCTTTGCGTGTTCTCGCTGTGCCTCCTGGTGTTTCAGTTTCCTGCCATAGTACAAAACACACCTGGGAAAGGTTAATTAAAGATCATGGTTTGCGTCAAAAACAGTAAAATGACAAATAAAACATTACAACATCTGACATGATGGTCAAAATGTCACATTACGGCTCTTGTAAACATGTCTCCTGCTGTTTGTCTCTAAAGTTTCTATCTACTAGAAGTCTGTACATTAAAACCAATGACATGACAGCTCCTGAAAGTGAATATTTTGCTTGGCACCTGGTGGCTGGCGATGTGAGAGATAGATAAAAGCAGGGTAAGATGTAATGATTGGGTCGGGTCAGGTGGGTATATTGTTGGGAATTAGATACTGTAGCTCCACTTCCTGATCACTTCTACTGGCTTTATATATATTAATCCACTGTATGGCAACACTCATATCCAAGATATTTTGGCTTCACTTTTGTACCATAGGAGGAAACCAAGGCACACCACCTAAAAATGCAAAAATGGGAGATGGGAGACACAGGAAGAATTTGTGCATCACGTAGTGCATCACCTGCAAATTCTGACATTAGCATCCAGCAGGAAGCTGAACAGTCAAATTCAAGCTTGAGAAACACCTCTCTTTGTTGCAATTTAGCAAAGTGAGTTAGGTACAATTTCTTTCTTTCTGTCTCGTGATGTATTTTCCACCACTCTCTCAACAGGTGTTTTTGGTGGTGTAAGGTCGTGTTACACGAATGTCGGACCTTGGGTCAGGGTTTAGGGGTCAGCTCAGTACCTTGTTTTGCAGTGGAAGAAAAGCAATGAAGAACAAGCACGGCCTTATCGGCAACACAGAACTCTAACGTCAGAGTGACCCGAGGCCTTATCAGAGGTCCCGTTGTGTGTGCGTGTTTGCACATGCATATGTATGTCAGTATATGTGTGTGTGTGTGTGTGTGTGTGTAGTGATACTGTATGCTGCACAGAGACTCAGCTCTGTTTGACTGTGGTAAAAATAAAGCAGTAGTGCATGTCATGGTAAAAAGGGAACATGGCATACATTTAGTCAGTAAAGTATATGCCCACGAAGGAAGAGCATTTATCTATGGTTTATTTATTGTGTTTTTTGCAGGTTTAGCACAATAGTTGCCTTGTGTCTGTCAGAAAACGCAGGATTTCACTGTGTAACAGCACGGATTCAGCCCACATGCTGATTCTAGATGAGCCGACCCGGAGAGTTAAGAGAAAACATAAATCATATGGTGTTTTTCAGACCAGATATCCTGTCAAACAGTAGCAAGCTGCAGAAAAGCAGCTTCACACACATTTTTATTTCAAAAGAAAGAACTTAACAAATAGGTTAAGAGTTCACATGTTGCTATTCTTTTTTAATGTGAGCAGCATTTTTTTGACATATTTGAGCAGTTTGTACGTTTCTGTCCGGGGGAGAAGAAGATCTGTACCTTTTATCTTTTCTCCGCACTCTTGCCTCATGCAAACATGTTTTCTTTTCAGAAAACGCAGGAGCAAAGTTTCTTAAAGCAGCACACTGATGAGTTCAGTCGTTGTGTACAACAGTTTATCTCTGAGCTGTTAACTCCATGCAAGCCAAAACTTTAGCTGAGGCTCCTACAAAGACCTCTGTTGACTATCCTCCCTGTAACATGTTTTATTTTATCTGCTAGTTTTTGCTTTTGGCTGATTCACAATGTGTCTTTCGGTGATAGGAATAAAGTGTGATTGTTGTTCCAAACAGCGCATTTGACCTTAACAGCCTGTGACATGGACAACGGCGTCACTGCTAACACTTATCCTGTCCTCTTGCTTTGTCTCTACCCTCGCTCACAAGCAGCTGCTGTCCATCAATAATAGATAGGAGCAATGCTTTGAGCTTTTTGTTTAGCATTTAACATGGTGCCTATGCAATGTAATATTTTGTCTGTTGCTACAAGCTCGTGGCAGCCAGGCTGTGACGCACACAGCCTTTATTATCTATAGGCCCGGAGGTAAAGTAGGTGAAATAGTGAGAGAAGGGACAAGTCAGATAGTCTGTGATAGATTAAAAGTGAAGCAGAACTGTATGCTCAGCATACGTTTCCCAGCATTTCAATTGCTCTGAAGTCATTGAAGCCGAGCTTCACTGACAAATTACAACCATTAGCGTACCTCAAGTGTTTGATTTTTGTCAAGTTTGATGATCTTTTGTATTTCTTTAGATCATCTGTAAAAATGTATAAATCACATTGCAACCCAACACATAGGAAGTTTTAGTTTTTTTCCTCTTCTTAATAGACAAATTTGCTCCTATTTGCACATGCAGTAGACTGCAGTCATGTCCATGTCACTTTGCAGAAGACACAGGTACCAAACTACACAGTCATTATGCTGTTGTTGATTGTCTACTTGTTCTGTTCTCTCAGACAGGACCAGCTGCTTTGTTAGCTGCGATACACACCGACCCGTCTTCTCCCCCCTGTGGGTCTCTCCTCGGTCTTTTATCTGTGTTGACGTGTGGCGTGCACATTCGAGTCCGTGTATGTGTGTGTACGTGTTAGTTTAAATGGGAGGAAGGAGGGGGGTATTTGGATTCCTGGCCAGTCTTCAATAAACCCGGGCTGTAGCGTGTGGTGATAAGGGCCTCCACGGTGCAAACACAGACTGGAAACTATAACCCCCTGCACACATAGTTTCCATCAAGTCTGCTCATATGGGAACAATTCAGAGATTCTTTCAGATTGTTTTCTGAGCGATAGTTTGAGACAGTATCGACGTGATCAGGATCAGCAGTGGAGCGAATATTTCCATAAATGCTGTACAGTATTGTCAAGATATACCAGCTCCATATGGGTATATTCATCTCTGCCCCACTGCACCAACTCAAGTCTTTGATTATCCCCTGAATATGGAAGGACAGCATGAATCACCAATAGATAGAAGAAGTGGTTGATATCAAGAAGTCTTACCAGTGCAAGAACAGGCACTTAGTACAAGATCAATAGAGGCTAGGGTATAGCACAGCAGACAGGACTGTAGATGCAGGGTGTGCAAAGATGCAGGCAGGATTATTGTACATGGAATGGCATAAGTAAGTGGCAGGCATCGTGTACAGAACATCTGTCTGGTCAAACTGGAAGACATGTTCAAATGTGGTCGCGAATGACCAAACAAAGATCTTGAGGGACTCTCAGATCCAGACTGACAAAGAGGTGAAGGCGAAGCAGCCAAATATCACGCTGTTCAACAAACAACAGAACAAGTCAGTGGTTACTGATGTAGCAATCCCTAGTGACAATAATGTCAGGAAAAAGGGAAATGAAAAGGTGGAAAAATGCCAAAGGAAGAAACAGGAGCTATAAAAGAGGGCTGTTACCCACAAACCGGAAGAGAGACTTCAGCAGATTGAAGGTACAACATTTAAGGTCACTGGAGAACAAGCTACATGCTGGAATGTCCTGCTTAGCTGCAAGTTCAGATCAAGCAGCTTCATCCACCACCATCCTGCCCCTTGGCATATGACTCAATACCTGAAAATAATTATAGCCTCAGCTGTGATATGTGTTTAGTGCTAATTAGGGAATGTTCAACATGTCAGCATTTTCATACAGCAACCATGAACATCCTAGCTAGCTGAATTTAGCATGTACCTCAAAGCTCCACTTGCAAAGCAGTTAACATCATAGAATCTAGTCCTTATGGAAAGTTGACAGAAATTAGAAAACAGTCAGTGGTCTCTTCACCTCTGCTACATAGCCAAGATGGAAACCATTGTGGGTGAGAATGTCCATAGTTCCAGTCTGAACTTATTGACTATTCTGCGTGACACCTTGCGGGTATATATAGTGAGTTGCATGTGCTTCACTTGTCAGTGTGAACGCACTCATGCACTCAAAATAGTAAGTGTGAGTGTGGAAGTATGTGATTTGAAACACAGCATGAGTCTTGTTATCACATTTGGAGGATCCTTTTGGCCACAGGCATCAAGATTTAGGTCCAATTTGAGTCTGAATGAAAAGAGTCCCCTTCATTTTCTACTTGATACTGCCCCTTACTTAGAAATTCTAGCAAAAAATATTCAAAATATTCTTGTCACCACTGAACATTTCAACAAGATTCATGCCAGCAAAGCAGTCAGTTGTGTCCATGTTGTGTTGATTGCTACTTCATTGATCTTAAATTACTAACAGCAGGGTTTTATTTCTGTATCTAAACAAGTGGCCAGATTTCACTTCTTCTGTGTTTATTCTGGTGACGTCACCTGAATCCATTCAGAAGTTTTGCCCTTGACCGCCACATCTGTTGCCAGCGGAAATGAAAAGTTAATCAGATTGTCCTTGGCCCAGTTCCATATTTTTTCTGTAAAGTTTCACATAGATTTATTCTTGAAGGAAAATCCTGTTAATTGGGAAACAGTTGGAGTTGGGTGAGGGTGTAGCAGAGGCAACACTGCAATAAACAATAAAATAAACACAGGAGCTGAGGCTCAATGGGCTGAAGCACAATTTGAGCGAGGTTATGAGTTTGAGAATGACTTATTGCAGTCAGCTCTGCTTCCCCATCTTCCTCTGCTACCATCAAATTAAACAGGATCTCTCTGCCTCACTTTTATGAACAGCTGTGAAGAAATGATGACTTGATGACTGAAATGTATTTGTTGGTTCAATGCGCTTATGTCTGAAGCATAGAACAAAAACACATTCATGTATAGAATTCCTGGAATCCTGTCAGTTCAGGTACAAAGTCAAATCGTCAGTTAACATCAGACAGTGGCCCTTGTGTCTTTGTGTTAAGTATTACAGCAACTTGAGGCCTTATCTCAAAAAAAATAAAACATATTTCTCGCTAAGTAGGTTGTGGAGTTACAGACGTCTTGTTGTTGCTGCAGCTGAAACTCTTGTGACCTTGATGGGGAATAAGGAGAATGTTAAAGAGCAGTTTTAATGTTTGTTGATATCGTGTGTGTGTGTGAGAAAGAGCTCCTTATTTGACAAGTTTATCATGCGGTTTGCGTTTATATGGCGGAGTTCAAGAGGTTCACGTTATTTCCTGCAGAGGGGGCTGTCCTTGGGCACTTGCTTAAATCTGCTCGAATGCTTTTCATGACAAAAATATAAAGCAATGTTGTGCTCATCCAAATCTTTATTTATTTATTAGAAAAGTTTTCCGTTTAAATCTTAGTGTGAAGTGTCGGCATAAAAATGGGGTGAAATCAATTTCATTTTCAGAACAAAAGCACTTATGATGAATTGGAAATTAGTGGAGGTACATCAGTGCAGACACTTAAAATTGATTAACGTCTGCAGCTGCTTCTTTTAATCATACTATCACCATTTAAAAATGCACAATTTAAACTTTATTTTTTACTCTGGTAACAGCAAGGTATAACTCCAATGAGCAGATGTGTTTTCTGCCTGTATTCGGGAGCTAGACTGCAATTATCATGATTAATGTCTAAGTTATATATGAAATAATACCTTGATTAAAAGTAGTGTTATTGTTATCCTGAATGTGAACAGAGCTGGAAAAAGTTGGAATAATAGGTGGGTATTTTCTGAGACATCTGCAGTGAGGTTGAAGAGCAGGGGGGCAATCAGCAGTGGGTGTGAACTTGAGACAGTTATAGGCTAATCTTTGTCACAGACTGCATAACTGTGCAGCATCGTAGCACCATCATCTGGTTCAGTGTCTGTCTGTCTGTCTGTCTCAGTATTGAGGAGCCTTGGCCAATTTAAACATTTTTAAATACCAAAATATTTTGTAATTGGATTTAACCTTATATGCCACCAAGCACAATCCAACCTGGACTGGAACTTACAACTTGGGGGGTTATAGGTTCCAGCGGGAAACAGACATGTTAGAAAGAGACAAAGAACTATTGGTGTAGTGTGCTATGCAGTGCAAACCTCCCTCCTGACAAATATGTTAAGAGATGTACAGATGCCAGCACCCATGGTCTTTAGCTTCCTTGCAAACCTGAGGTCATGTTTTCCAAGTAAAGTTTGGGACTGTGAGAATTGTCTATAAAACACACATCAGCCACTTAGCAGGTTATACAGATCATGCAATGTTAAAGTCATTTACTCTAATAATCAGTCCTGTCATTGTCAGAGCTCCAATATAACTTTGCTTTTGTGAATGTCAAAGCAACACAGTCCAGCACTGGATTCAAACCTACAACAAACAAGACTAAAACCTACCAATGCTAACATGTCTCTTAAAATGTTTGGGTTTATACCTCCCTGCGTAATTTCAGTGGCATTTCAACTCACTGCCCGCAGTTAAATGATGACACATGTATTATTTAGCTTCATTTTCATTAAAAATCAACTGGCTTCTTAGTAACCAAGAGCCAGTTGGACTTAAGCATGCATTGGGTATAAAAAAAGAAGAACAACAAACATAAAGTGTTAAATGAAGACGAATGTTTCATCTGTTTCTGTTTAATTTCCCTCCTGCAGGTTTCTCATTGTTCTGGCGTGTCTGATACTGAGTGTCCTGTCTACCATCGACCAGTACCAGGCTCTGGCTCACACAACTCTCTTCTGGGTGGTGAGTGTTATATTTGATTCAGCAACACCTGGGATTTGTCCCTAATTTGTCTCTTTGTCAGACTGGAGTTACTTCTAAGAGAACAGAAGCCATACTAACCTGTCAGAGAAGATCTGGTTTGGAGTCAGTGAAGATGATGCTTTAGGGAACGTGGCCTCATATCTAAACACTTCACAGACCTGGTCAGACCAGGATGAGAGCTCTGTGAAATGAATATGTGCATCCTTGCAGAGTAAATGGTGCTGAGAGCCTGGTGATGTTGTGATTAATTATGGGGTTGGGTAGCTTAGACACCAACAGGCCAATAAGTTAACTTAGCTCATTCAAGGGAGATGTATTTGTATCGACTACTCTCTCACAAGTGATTGAATCTCTGTTTACATCTCTACTGTGGAGCGGTTTATACTCCAGCAGATTGCAGTTGTAAAAATTTAAATGGAAGTGCTGTAGGCAGGCATTGTCCCAGAGCGCTGTGATTAAGAGGGAGACAAAGCTGTTGATTCACCTGTCGAACTACATCCTCACCTTCACCTGTGGTCATGGGCATTGGGTAATGATGGAAAGACTGAGATTAAGGTTACAAGCAGTGGGAAATGAGAAAAGATGCTGTATAAAGTGATTGATCTGATTAGAATGCCTCCACGGCGCCCCCTAGGGTTTCCTTGGGGTAGACGCGGGAGGAGCTAGAGAGTGTTTCTGGGAAGAGGGACGCTTGCCACCACAACTTGACTTGACTGATAAGTGACGAGTGATGTGAGTGGATGACAAATCTGACAGAATTGCTGTCTCTATGTTCTCCAACAACTCACCGTTACCAAAACAGTTTTCAATAGATCTTTGATATGAATTTTCAAATCACAAAAGTTTACGATACAAATACTTCACTTGGATTTATTGGATCTACTTTAAATGCAGGTGTGTTGACCATTAAGGCTGAAGAAAGACTGAAATCTAACAGCAATGTGGCATCAGATAAGTAGAGTTTAAAGAAAAGAGTCAAATTGTATGCCAGCTTCGAGATCTGCAGTACAGTCACTTTCAGATTATATGAATTAGTGCAGCACAGATGAAAACAACTTGTCACCCTGCAAATCAGAGCTGCTTCATGTTGCTGTGCCAAAGTGGCCAAATCTGCTCGTATCCCCCAAATGAAAGTGATAATAACACTGTCATCTAATTCCACATAGTGTTCGCATCTGCAGCTGATGATACGCACCGATCGGATGGCAATGCACCAGAAACAAACAGCTTTTTAGATGTTTTATGAGGCAGGATATATTCCCTCTAATTTTTGGGCTAAAAGATGCAAAGAATATGTGGCATTAAAGTGGAATTCAACCTGAAAGAGGCATCACTATATATTTAACGTCAATATCTGCATCCATACATATTGCTCAGAGATTTATACTGGTGTCCAGATTCTGCTGCATTTCTTTATAGAGATCACAACTTTAGTGTGGGAAGTTGGCATATGCCTCTTTTGTCTGAAAGCCAGGAACAGACTTTTTGGATTTTTTTTTTTTAAACCCTTGTCCCAAGATAACAAAGCTCATTTTGTTGTTTGTCTTGTTATCTCAAGAAATCAGGTTGATGATTTTTGAAGATGATGGGATAATTTATCTGTTAGGCCCATGGCTCAGTCTATGGAGGTTACTGGGCCACAGTGCAGACACAGATAAGGCAAAGGATCTATGATGAAGCTCTGAGTGACAGTGTGGGTCTTGGAGCTTGGAGACAGGAAAGCCAGTGAGTTTGGATGGGGAACACAGGAACCTGGACCACTGGAGCAATGAAAGACAAAGGCATATCAGAACAGGGTGATCCACCAGAGATACTGTAAATTGGATTGAAAAAGGAACTGGTGAAGTCTGGGAGACAGAACCGGACTGTTCAACAGGAGGAGATGGACGTGGTGATCAGGATAATGAGCAGTGGGAATTCAGAGGGGAGACTAGACACACACTAACAGATGAGGGGAGTAAAAACATGTACAAACACAGCAGATGATGGGGAAAAGAAACAGGAAACACAAGGGAGACACAATGCTGCAGGAACTTTATCATATTTTCTCTATTTGTCTGGATCATTATGGACGCCTGGTTCTTTTAATCATGTTGTTTAAGATCATGACTAAGACCATGACTGTTCAGTTTTTGGTATTTTCCTTTATCTGACATTTTCAGTCAGTTGTTTAGACGTCACCTATATCTGCATGCTGGCATGATGCTGCTTATCTCTGATAAACGTCATAAATAATGTTTTGTTTCATCATGCCAACCGATTGATTCGATAGAATAATGAGATAAATGAACCTGTTCATCATTTGAAAATTAACTTTGGATAACAAAATAATTACCTTGTGTTCTCAAGATGAATACATAGCCATTTTTGGCTTCTATGCTTTCAGACCTCAACGTTGTGTGTGTGCACACCCAGTGGTTATAAATAAAGCCTCTGATCTTTGCTTTGACTTTCACCATCTGCTGTGCTTCATTCTGATATATGAAGTTAATTATGAAGGCGTCCGTGTCAAACAACTCATTTAAATAACTTAAGTATGTTGATGATTTCCATAAAACAATGCGGGTAATAGGCACAGAGGCTTTGAAATGACATGCACACCAGATAACCTTTCAAAAGTAAAGTGAGATGTCTGATTAATTTCAATAAATATTATTTTTTTAAAGATGCTACTAAAACACCAAATATCAAACTTATCTGTTATCTTCTTTCCACAGCAATTTCATGGGGTGACTGGCCTAACTGCTGTCTCACCAAAAACAATTTAGGAAACGACACAGGCTTTTTATTTTTTACACAAACAATTTCAGGGTGTCCCGCCTGCCTAAAAGGGTGACAGCACCTCCTCTAAAATCAATAGTAAATGGGATCAGCTTAACCCCGGGACACCAGCTGCTGAGCACAGGAACTGTTTGGGCGATAGGCGAGTTTCTAAAAGGTCTGACAAGGACTTGGGGATTTTCTTCGAGGAGGACCAGAGCGTGCCAGATGTGACAAGTTCACCTTGGCCTGAAGATAATGGGATGAAATGGTCACGGTGATTCATGGGTGGGTGTATCTGAATCTCAAATCCTAACTGGATCCTTTATTACTGGAGATTGTATAGTTTCAGACTAGGGCAGTGGCTTCTGTGTGTTTAAGGTCAGATTTGTAAGGAAAAGAAAAGTGTGGTTTACTTACCAGATTTTTAAAGAGTACATTTTATAGTAAATACATTTTAGTTTGCCCTCTGGAGTCATTTAATCTTCTTATTCTACAGAGATTATGAATAATTAATATTTTCCGTGTGACTAAATGTAAACTAAAATCTCAAACATTCATCTCTTCCATCCTCCATCCCAAAGGAGATGGTTTTGTTCTCTGCCGCTTTCTAGTTTAGAGATTTACTTTGAATCCACCACTCTTCCAATCTCCCCCCACCACACTGCCACAGAAGTATATCCTTTGTCTTGTTTTCTTCCTGCACACTCAAGGTTAACACTGGCCAGTTCTTTTAATGTGCAGTCTCAGGCTGCAGGGTCAGCTGCCAGTGTTTGTGGTAGTGTTTGGTCCGAGGTTTGGCAATTTGCCCTGAAGGATTCATATTCACCTTCCCCGAAGAATTTGTTTACCTATCTATGTCAAATTCATTATTAAAATATTAAACTATGGATACATTTTATTTAATTCTGCAGAGAAATCCACAGTGACACAATATGTTTTATTTGTGGTTTCACCAACAAAGACCAGCGGCAACTCAAACTGATGACGGTTTCATAATTGGAAAGAGAGGATGAACAATGGGTGACAGGGTTCGAGGCTGCAGGGTGAGGTGGTGAACAAAATGTTGATAATGGGTTCAGGTTGAAAGATGTTGTGTGAGGGTAATGACAATGAGGTATATTGTTTTGTTGTTCCCTTGTGGTTCCTGAACTGAGACAGCAGCAGAAGAAGGGGACTGGGGGAGTGTTAGGTGTGAAAACTGACAGATAAGGAGGAGAAAGAATAGGTTATACTTTCAGCATTCATGAGATCATGAGGGCTGACCAGAATACCCTGAGGTTGGTCTATTTAAAATTTTATCATCAGATAAGAGCTCTGTGGATCCTCCCGTTTGTTGTGCTACAAAGGCCTCATGACATCCTGCATGTTTTCTCTAAGAACATCAGATCAGTTATAGACAGCTTATGTTTTTTTTTTTTTGTTTTGTTTTTTTACATACAGACACTGATACTAGTTTCAATTTCCTGCAAGAAGCCATGAAATAGTCACGGTTTGTTGGTGTAAAATAAATAATTTTCCTTTATTTTTCTGTTATTTTCAAGATGACTTGTTTTTTCAGGTCTGGTTTAATAAAATGAAAGACAAAAATGTTATCTCTCAGTAAATGTGTGACTTTAACCCATCACGCTCCATGTTTTCATAAAATATTACATCTTATAAGAATAAAACCTCTGATGTTAGCTGAATCAGTGGGGTTCTGACACTCCATTTGTTGTTGTTGTTGTGAACTCGGTCTGACAAAGTTCAGGTGAATGTGTCTGACTTCACGTCAGTCTTTGTACATCCCAACCCTTCAGCCAGCTGCAGCTCACACTGAGCACCTTCATGGGTCCAGAATATTTGAGCTGATCTAAAATGAACTCATGGAAAAACTACTTGAACCTGACGTGCATAAATGACTTCTTGAAACAGAGTAGCCCCGATCCAAATGGGCTCCACTGCAGCCAGACCTTCATTTTGTTTCATCCTAATATTATGTTTATTTGGATTCAAGTTAATCAGCTAATTTGCAATGCACACCCCAGCGGCAGCATGTCTCTCTTCTATGCCCGTCATGGCTCCCTTCCTGTTTGTTAACACGCTGCTGTTGTGAAAAGACCATTTGCTTTCCAGCCTTGAAGTCGAAATCCTCAGTGAATAAATTAAGAAATAAAGCATTATTACATATTAGCTTCCACGAGCACAAAATTTAACATATTATTAATCCAATTTCCTCCATCCAGTTTCACAAGATGTTCTTATATTCACTGAGGTTTTAATGAAGAAGAGGACCTTCGATGGTTCCCAACTGAAACCATATGGAGCACATTGTCTGCCTCAATTGTACTCCCTTCTTTTTTTTGTTCCTATCATTCACTGTAAAAGGATCATGTCACCATTAAAAATCAATGACCTGCTCCTGATTCTGCTTTCAAACAGCTTAATTTGCAAAATGCTTGTCAATTACACAGAGACATGTTGAGGTAATTGCATTTTCACTCACGCCACTTCATTAATTTCCACATGTTTTGTAATTGTGATCTGTAATTGATTTTTCCTTGTCTTTTTTTTTTTTTTTTAATCCATTAGTCCTCAAGGAACGATGGAGGAAACTTTAACATGGAATTGAAATGAAGACACTTTAATTAAGACACTTTAAGTCGCATGAGCTCTGTTGTACTCACGCAACGGCGGCTTGTTTCATTTATTGTCACGTGAATTAAAAATTAATTAGGAGAAGAGTAATCCAGATGGTGTTGGTGGAGTAAATATGAAGCTACTGCCAAGCAGTTTGTTAGCTAGCGCAGAGACTGGAAATGAGGGAAACTACTAACCTTGCTTTGTTTTAGTCATAATAGTGTGCAGGTGAAATTTCACATGTTAAACACATTTGATCTTTTTCTGAATGTCTATAAATAAAAATGCATCAGTCTGGGTGGCTGGATCACAGAAAGGCCTGATTTCTATCCCAGCGTCCATATTAACAGGTTAGAGCTCAGCTGTCGCCTCCACACTGCTACATGCCGTCTAGTGTTTCGTTGTCTTGGCTGTTTTTCATGTGTGATGAATGTGTTTACCAGTAAAACTAGACAAAGAAGAGACTTGTTGATGGTCATACTGACATCATATTTACAACATTACATATAACTGACACCTTCTGTCATAGTTTCAGTTTCAGTGTGAAGTGTTTGTCTCCCTCTCTAGCTTTGTGTGAGTGAGAAAATCATGTGATGGCTCATCAATCATGAATGATTATTGTTTTTAATGTCTGTTATCAAAAGCAACCACAATGTGAAAAGATAGGACTTTCATGTGGGAGTGTGCGTCATTAGTACACCAGGACTTTGTTTAGGGTTCAGAGAGAAGATCACTCTCGGTGGTTCGTTGGCACTTAAGGCTTTCAAAATCAGTGAAGTTCTGTCTTCATCTATCAGGTCCTTGTACATTTAGCAGCTGAGTTTAGGAAATAATCAATGATGTGGTACAAATTAAACAGTGAGAAATAGCAAATCTGTAGAAAGAAAATCAATAACCCTTAATGAAGTGCTTTAACTTGATTGTGCAAGACGCTGCAGAACAGCTGTGCAGCAGTATGCGTCTGCTGTATAATTCAGCCCTGTCTGTATTTTGATGCACTCTTTGCTGTAGTCTGAGCAGCTGTTCAGGTGTTGTTGCACTGAATAACCTGCAACAACATCTGATGTTTGTTTTTTTTTCTCCAGCTGTCCTTTTGCCTTCATTTGTCTGGTCTGTTTTGTACCTTGTCCTTTTCTCTGACAGGAAATCGTCCTTGTGGTGTTCTTCGGCGTGGAGTACGTGGTCCGTCTCTGGTCCGCGGGCTGCCGCAGTAAATACGTCGGCATCTGGGGTCGGCTGCGCTTTGCCAGGAAGCCGATATCTATTATAGGTGGGAGCACAATCCTCCATACACACTCACATATCCATCTACATGCGTATAAACAGACTTATCATTTCCCACCCACACACAACATTTAAACAATACCTGTACCATATCCTGAGCTTTATCCTGAAATGAGATATCGCAGACAAATTCAGCATGAAATTAAAACTGTCATTGTAACGTTTTTTCCACCTCAGTTTTTTATTCTTAAAATTGAAACCTCCAGGTGTTTTTCATTAAATATCCAACCATGAATATTAGTGTAAATATTATTCGAAACCCCTCTCACCTCAGTTGATTCATAGAATAATTTATGAAACCAGTAAAAATCCCTAAGTAGAACGCTTTGCCTCTACTTTACAATATGTGCACTTTCTTCTTAGAGACTTGTTAATGCTGCACCTCTGCACATTTATTCCATATTTATACTTAAAGACCCTTATTATTCTTCATCCATGCAGATCTGATTGTAGTTGTTGCCTCAATAGTTGTGTTGTCGGTGGGCTCCAAAGGCCAGGTGTTTGCCACCTCTGCTGTGAGGTAAGAGACTGTTTCTGCAGGTGTAGGAAATATACGGCCAAAAGAATGTGGACACTTTGTTTGCCTGTGGCCTGGGGCTGTTTTTGTATGTTTTGCTTTGAGCCCCGCTTGTTCCAATTAAGGCAGATCGTTACCTCCCTAAACAAAGCCCTGACCTGAACCTTGTTCAACAACTTTAGGATGAATTGACCAACTGTGCCCAGCATCAGCATCAGTGGTCAACCTTAAAGCCCTCGTGGGTAAAACTGTGCAGATTGAATAGTAGAAACAATTGTAGCTGCACATAAATCACCTATACGTGTGATGTTTTAGTGTCAACATACTTTTGGCTTAACGTGTCCCTACGTGTGTGTGTATGTGTATATGTACATCTATATGCATGTGGTGTAAATACAGTGTCAGCACATATTTTGTTATTTTCCAGAGGGATTCGCTTCCTGCAGATCCTGCGTATGCTTCACGTCGACCGGCAGGGAGGAACGTGGCGTCTCTTGGGCTCTGTTGTCTTCATCCATCGGCAGGTATGTGAACGAGCTTTAAAAAGCACATAACACGACCGGGCCAAAATAAACATATGGTCCTTCTGATTATTATTAGGTATAAGCTGGCGGCATTCTGTCAGGGGATTTCATCTCATCATGGAGGCCATTATTTTTCATTACCATGCAGCACAGCGAGAGAGTCTTCATATGGTAATATATCATGCAGCTAAGAGAATATTCAGAAAAAGAGTGACTGTGTAATAGGTTGGGGGGATGGTTATAGACTCTGTGGGAGAGGGCTGTGTCTTTCTTCAGGGCATCATTCAGCTGAGACACTGAGGTGGCTGTGATTATCCCTCGTGGCCACTGTGGCCATCCTTAGTGTCTGTGTAAAAAAGATGAGAATGATGAAGAGTGGAAGTTGCTCATCCAGTACCACCTACTGACTTTCCCTGTATTGGTCTTGGCTGATGACCATATTGCTTGCAGTCGATGCTGCTCATCAACAGTCATTGACCTCAGCTATAAAGAAAAGCGAGTGTCGGAACGTGCTGTTACCCGATGCCACCTTTTCCCCCAAAACTGATTCCTTTCCTGCCAGGTAGCCATACCACTCTGTGGGAGGTGTTGCTCGCTCTGCATGAAATTATGTTGCATTCACATTATGTCGTGACGAGTGGCTCAGCAGGAGGAAAAATGCTCCCAGTCGAAGATATCCAGAATTTTGGATGCTGTCCATGATGTCTACTTTATAGAAAGACACGGCAACAGACGACACCAAGATGGGCATTTGAATTTTATATTTTATATAAAATAACCAGCTGCTGTTTGACTACAGCGTTGGAATCATGTATGAATGCTGCCAGTATTACATGACTCCAGCATAATACCTGTGGCTGTATAATGCACTTTAGATGAAAGGCTATAATATAACATGTAAAGCTTTTGGATGTAGCATCCATCACCAAGAAATGTCTGTCTCCATGGATACTCATACAAGACGATTCCTGTTTCCCTGTAAAAGCGTAACGTTTCGCTGTGAGCAACAAAACAGATGACACATCTTTATTCACAGTGTGAATAGAGCATATGGATGACAGACACATTAAAGTCATTGATTTTATACCTTTATGTACTGTATCCAGTTTTTCAGATGTAGAGGAAGTTTTGGTCTGGCTTTCTGAACCTTTCTCCTTTGTGACCTGTATTTACAGGTTAAAGTCTTGGTGTCAAATCGGTTTGTTTGACATATTTTTTGAGTTGTAAAGAGTTTAAAGTATCCAACATTTCAGGCACTAGGTAACAAGCACAAACTGGAGAAAGATCGGTTTCAATTCTACACCTCGGCTGCTGTTTTGGAACAAGTGTTAATGTGACATATACTTCACACAACTGTACATGTTCATGTTCACAGTTTTTTATAAAATGTAAAACTGTATCTACAGACACACAAACATGCACACACACACACACACACACACACGCAGTATTTTGTTCAGCCATAGACAACATGAAACATTTTTAAAGTCAATTGTGTGTCAAGATAATCTGCATCAACCCTTCATATTGTAACAGTATTTAAATACACAGCGAGCGTCGTTGGAGCGCTCATGGCTTGTAAACACAGCATGCTCGGTTACACCTCGCCACCTCACTGGCAGATGGGAAGCACACATCTCCTGAATGAAAGTGTTTGCCAGGTCACGGCTGCCGCTGCAGCAACAGCAGCGGCAACAACATGCTGACTGAACCTTTCATAGTGACTCAAGGACGATGTATCTAAAATGCTTTAAAAGCTGTTATTTTGCGAAGCATGTACTTATACATTGCAAGTATTAGAAACTCTTGTATTCAGGGTTGGCATCTACAAATTTTCCAAAGTTATGTATTTGCAGAAATACAGACACAGACGCAAATGGGTTGCAAGTGCCATTTATGTGCAGTAATGTACAGACGGCTTTATGTTTATGTTTCAAACGCAGCTATTTCCCCAAATTGTGTTTTGTATGTTGTAATCCTGTGCAGCCATCTGAAATCTGGGAGTGACAGTTTTTGAGGCCGAGACAGGAATACGAATTTTTTCGCTCATCAAAAATTCAGTCCAATTTAGTGCGAGCTAGCGAGTGAGCGCTCCGGCACTCTGAGGTGGTTAAACACAATTTAAATCACGTTGTAGGTGAGTGCAAAGAGAACATTCACTTAAAGAGCTCTTTCACAAATCAGCAGTCCACTTACAGTCAGACAGGATAAGAGCCAAGCCCAATTAGACCTTCTGAACAAATCAGAGACAGCTCCCTATCGAGTCTGCAATAAGATGTTTCATAGTTATATTGAATACACTTGAGAGATCAGCAGTCTGGGTTTCAGACTAATGTATAATGATTTAGATGCCATCTGACTTCAGTCAAAGCCATTGCAGTGATTAGTGATTATTATTCAGCATACTTTCATTTTAAACTCTGCTGCATGTATGTTTCCTTTATAACCACATAAAGTGTAATGGTACAGATATTCTTGTTGCTTGCATTGCACTTTCACATCATTGTTTGGTTTGTCTGACTTCAGATTTAGTCTTTATGTCTAGTGGGACGCCACTCAAAGTCTGATTTCCTAGATGTAGTCAGCAGGTGTCTGGTGACACACAATGATGCGATTCATATTTGTAGACAAATGTATTTGTATTAGGTTACTGGATGTAATTTTTAGATAAGTTTCCAAGTACAGTTGTTTCATTAAATAAAATGTACAATGGCAGTTGTTACCTATTGTGTGTTTTTTCCTCACAGTTCCTGACAGTACAGCTGTCGGTGTCCAGTTTGCCACAAGGACACTACCAAGTCACAGTTGACCCATGTTTTTTGCTTATGTTTGCTGGAACGTGGAAAATCTTCTGAGTGTACCAATTAGTCTCATCCCAGTCAGAGGTGTCATATTTAAAATATAACACTTGCTATTTTAGTCAACAAAACATAACACTGACAAAATGCTGTCTAAACTAGTTTTAGTTATTGGGATAAGTGTTTTAAATACAAATCTGCTTTCAAACATGTTTCTACTTTATTCAGTCAAGCTAAAAGAATAGCTGCTTAAGAAATTTGCCAAGAAAAGCCAGGTCATATGATTAAGAATGCAGTGTTTGCAGACAGAGTGCCAGATCTGGTGTTATTTATTTTAGATGTGAAACATGCCCTGATTTGCATATTTGTTTTGAACAAATACAATCTAACAGACAAGGCCTGCAGCTGACTGTGACATACAGTCTGCGCAATAGTCAGTTTTACAGACAGTCAACAACAACAACAGACCCAATCACTCTGAAAAATAAAAGCATATTATTGGGAGGCTGTGGTTTAGGAGGTAGAGATGGTTTTCACTAACTGGAAAGGTTGGTGGTTTGAGTTGGGGCTGATCCGCACTGATCAGCCACACAGAGAGTGTGTGTATAAAAAGAGCTGTATGGGCCAAATGCTCGTGTGAATGTGATGAATGTGAATTGTAGTGTAAAGCGATTTGAGTGGCTGTTAAGTCCAGGAAAGTGTTGTATAAGTGCTGTCCATTTGTAACCCATTTTTAATGATTTATGATATCACTAGGATCAAATTGGTTTAAGCACAGAGAGTCACGGATGGGGTGAGGAATGAAAAACAGACCCAAGTTTTGTTTGTTTTGGTTTATTTAAAACATTTGTCGACAATAGCAAACATATAGAATAATACCAACCTCATCCTATGAGTATTTCATCTCTCAACCAGCAGAAAGAGCAGAATATTCTAAAAACAACAACAAAATAAGATCTCAGTCATCATGTTCATGGCACATTTACATGAATATTCACATCCACATGCCAATACATAATTTACAGTCGATGAAATATAGCCACACAGATGTCATTTAAGCGTATCATGTTCTTTGAAATGATCAAGCTGTTTGTTGTTTCTTGGGTTTGAAATGGTACATTGTGTATATTTGTGTATTTCAGGAGCTGATCACTACCCTGTACATTGGCTTTCTTAGCCTGATCTTCTCCTCGTACTTTGTCTACCTGGCAGAGAAAGATGCGGTTGATAGCAGCGGCTCTGTCGAGTTTGAAAACTACGCGGATGCTCTGTGGTGGGGAGTGGTAAGAATATGTGTGTGTGTGTGTGTGTGTGTGTGTGTGAGAGAGAGAGAGAGAGTGTTTGCATGCATGTGTGTTAAATCAGGTCTGGTCTAATCATTATTGCACATGTCATTGTTTGACATTTCTGGAAGTACACTTGAGATGAGAAGATTGATTGCACTCTACTATCTGCACAGCGGTAAATATCAAGCTGCAGACATGGGACTGTAAGATTAGCTTAGCATAAATATGTGGAGTCGAGGGTGTTGTGGTAGAGGGAGGGGTGGGGGATTTGTCCTAAGGTTTTGTCCTAATGGTAAGAAAGAAAAAAAGAAAAAAATTGAAACCCATCAAGACCTTTAACTGAATTTCCCCCTGCCCCCAGTAGTGACGCTAAGCTAAGCTAACCACCTGCTGGCAGTAGCTTCCTAATTAAATGTTGTGGTATCAATCATCTCATTACATTCATTCAAAGGTCAAACTGTGTATTAAACTGTTATTAAAAGTAACACTGATATTAGCTGCATTGGGTTTCAAAGAAAGTTTAACTTGTTTTCTAAATATTTCTTTGGTAACGTTGCCAAAAATGGGATTTTTTAGGAAGCACTGACTTGTTGTGAGCAGTATTTTGGTGAGCGAAAGGTCAAATATACACTGTTTTATCTGTACTACTGTTGTTACAGTAGGAGTCATGTCAAAACCCTTGGGCACATCAAGTGGGCTGCTAATACAAGCAGCAAAACAAGCAGTGTGGAGAATACGAGATGAAAATGTATTTTCAGACAGTAAGTCACCACCCACTCTGCTTCCAGGAAACTTCAAGGACTCTGATATTAAAACACACACACAACAGACTCATAACAACCTTTGTCTCTCACATACATTGGTTTATTTATAATATTTACACATTTTATCAGGTTTGAGCCCACTCTCACACATTTAACAGTCTGTGTTGGGTACAGCTCACTAATGAAGATGTATGTGAGTCAGAGTGGTGAATAAGGTCAGAGTTATGGGCGTCAAAGCAGATTGGACACAGCCAACCACGACTGTCCATGAGCTCAAACCAGCTCACAAATTGTCCTTCTGCTGTGTCATAGTTCACAAATTAAAATGTCACATATCAGTCCAGAAACTCCAACAATCAAACAAAAAATTATTTTATTTATTTTCCTTTAAATTAATGCAAGAGCTGTGCAAATTCCTGTGCAAAATTTAAGTGTACATATTGATGTCTTGTACAGTTTTTTAATCATCATAGTTCAAGTTTTATGTTCCTGCGGGTTTTTTCTGTCTTTTTAATGAGTGTGTCTGGAAACACATTAGAGTGAGTCACATGACCTGTGATGTCACACTCTAACTCTTCAGCTATTTTCTAATTATCATACTTTTTTTGGTTATTTTACTTAAGGTCTTGTAACTCCCACATCTTTTACTTCCCATAAACACTTTATACATGGAATTGTGGTAAAACTTGTGCTGTGTAACACAGTGTGTTGACTTAGTCAACAAGTCAGTCATTGAGCAACAGGAAACTCCTTCAGCTGCCCCAAAGACTCTAATGTTAACTGACCTCTTCAACTCTTGTACAAATATAGGAAAGTAGGTACTTTAAAACCTCCACTTATCAGTCAGTTGTTATTTAACATACACAAATGACACATGTAGGTCTCCAGCAAAGTCTCTGGACACTCAGTGTGAAAAAATTCAGCAGTTCAAACTATATTTTTTGTGTTAAAGTGACTTGTTTGGTGAGATCCTCAGTGATGTTCTCTCTGCTTTTCTTTAATAATGATCATTCTGATTGGTGGATTATCTTTAATTAAAATTTGGTCCTTAAATAACCAGATATCCCACTGCTATTTCTTCAGAAATTGTTAGCAATTTTACCATAATAGACTTAAATAAGATTCTGACAGTATTTCATACTTTCTTTACATTAGCATGTTTGTACTGTCACCAATTGAATGTTATCATTTATCTCCATTAATTTTTCTTTTCTTTTCTTGCAACAGTTGGAAATGTTTATGATATGTCAAATATCCTTGCTGTGGTGCATGTTTTTTATTTGTACTGTTGTTGTGTTGTGTTGTGTGTCAAGTTACACCAAAGAAGATTTTCTGTTACGTTACAAATAAAGTTTTCTGATCCTGACTCTGAAATATCAGAGTGAAGCTTCTTGTATTAATTCCCACAATTTCATTTTTTGTTTTTCCTTTTTCAAAGGTGACAGTAACCACCATCGGCTATGGAGACAAAGTGCCACAGACCTGGATTGGAAAAACCATTGCTTCCTGTTTCTCAGTCTTTGCCATTTCCTTCTTTGCTTTGCCTGCAGTAAGTGGCAAAGACAAATTGCTGAACCTGGAGCCTGAAATTGCACATTTTTAGGCAGAGGTGACATAAAACCTGCTCACAGTGTGTTGTGTTCAAAATGATCCATCTCTTCTCTAATGCTTTCCTTTATAGCGAGGCCCTTGCCACGTTTCCGGTTCTGCACAAGATGTCTCTGTGACGACTGTGCTTTTTAAATTTGCAGTGAAATGAAATTTAGAAAGAAGTGAGGAACTTGAAAAAAAAACTTGTGCAACTCACAAATTATATGTCTGAATATATTTTTATTTTAATTTGTTAATTTCTGCCATGAACCAAGTGAGTAGCAGACCTAAATTTTTCAGTGTCATTTCTTAATTTTTGGTCTGTTTTTCTGTCTTTTTGGATCATGCTGTTGCCTGGGAGTGTGTCGTTAAAACTGAATTAATGAGCAGCGGCTCTGCTGTGTTGTTTACAGGGAATCTTGGGCTCAGGCTTTGCCCTGAAGGTTCAGCAGAAGCAAAGACAGAAACATTTCAACAGACAGATCCCTGCAGCTGCCTGTCTCATTCAGGTATTTGACCAAAAAAACATACTGAAACCCAAAACCACAATACAGCAATGGGAACTGAGTTGTCCCAGAGCCACAGTCTTATTACTGAGACCATCCTTTCATGTTTCCTTACTTTGCTTTCTTGCGTGGGAGACATGTTGGCAAGAAATTTGTCCTGCCCAACCAATTTATTCCATATTTTCATGGCCCTCCAGACTGCATGGAGATGTTTTGCAGTGGAGAACTTTGACTCTGCTACGTTCAAGATGTTTCTGAGGAAGCGATCCAACATCCAAGCGTCGTCTCTGTCCACCCCAAAGGCCAAGAAATCAGTTAGTAATCATTCTATACATTTAACTGATTTAATTGCTTATTATGCTCAGCTTCAAGTTCATTAGGTACACAGAGTCAAGATGAATATAGCTTATTGTAAATCCTACCATCATGAGGGGTTTTATGCCTCTGTGCTGGAAACAACTGAGGAATCAGCGGAGGTCTTGTGTTTTCAGGTCAGTCCACCTGTTTATCTCATTCTTGTGAATACCAGTAACATCTTGAAGGAATCCCTTCAAAAGTGGTGCAAATACTAGGCCAAATGGGTGAAGTTGTTTACTTTGGGAGCATTTAGTGTGCATACACAAGTACACTATATCGATGTGTTGATTTGCCTTTGAAATTATCTATCAGTATTTCTGTGATAGCTGTCACTGTTGGTGTGAAAAATGTGTGGGAAAAAAACAAGATATGTACATAAGATAACATCCTACAGCAGTTTAATACTGATACTGACTATTCAGTGACATAGATGTGAGACTATGCCCACATGAATGCATACATTTTAAGATAGTGATAGTACCAAAAATATTTTCTCCAACCTATGCAGGACCTCAACTTAAAATTGCCAATAATGTGGATATGTAAATGTATATATGTAGAATTCTGACAGTAATTTATTTACTTGATCCAGTAACAGTATGATCATGTAAGCATGGATGGACCAGTACAACAAACAAGCAAAAAGCAACAACAAAGTTTCAATACTGGATAAACATGGTTTTCTTGTGTCATTCTTATGTCAAACAAGTACCTACAGCATGTTCCTCTACAAGAGAAATGTGTTGTGCTGAGATGTTTACATTTCTCGGGTAGGTGAAGATAAGGAGGAAGTTGAAGACCTCTGACAAGGACAACAGTCTGACTTCTCCCACGATCCCCAGTATCACCTTCGACTCAGTGTTTGACAGCGGGAAGGAGCTGAGTTCAGATGTTTACAGCACTGTGGGCACAGGTACTGAAACACAAGAGGAACAGTGCAATATGTTTAATAACATCTGTGATTCTGTGGTTTGGGTTGCAATTAATTCTGAAGAAAGCAGTGGGATAGAATCTTTGTAATTACGTTGTTCATTAGTGTATAATCACTTCTTGTGTTTTTGTTGCTTTAGATTTAACCCTTTATATCTACATAGGGAGCAGGTCCTTTTCAATGGAGTCTGCCATGTTGTGCTGCCATGTTTCTACAATAGCCCAGAATGGACAAACCAATACTACCTCTAGAGTCTATCTACTGAAGACATGCCCATGGTTTAATTGAAATCAAAATAAGGGCACTTCAGCAAACAAAAGAAATGACTAATACTGCACTGGTGGCAAACTACACATTCAAGGATGATGAAGTAAAAAGAGAACTTTTGCGCCATAGTTGTAGCCGCAGGAAGAGGGACAGGACAACATCTAGACATTAAAGATGGATGAGCACGTTGCAGCAATAAAACGTGATGTTGCATTGATGAGTATGAACTCCAGCAGCGCACTGCTGAATTCACAAACTCCACAAAGCACACAGCACTGCTGGCTCAATGATGGAGAACTGAGAGTAATGCAAAGAGGCATTTTAAATCATATAGTGTATCTTTCCAGTTTTTCCTCTGTCAGTGTTACTGTAACTGAGAAACATAGTAGAGTTTAGTGATAATGGTGAGTTTTTTATTCATGTTAGCAGCATGGCTATAAGGATGGAAACAATTTTGGTCTTGTCTGAAGTATTTACCACTGATGGAGGGATGTTCATGGTCCACAAAAGAAGAACCCAGTGACCTGGATAGATAGATAGATGGACGGACACAGACAGACAGATACCTCATTCATTGTTTCATTTATCAACATTTTCAATAGGTTTATATAAATAAAGTGAGTCATCATCATCACCATTTCTAATGATGATGTACTGTATGAAGGACATTAATGGATTTTTCTGTTCAAATAAGATGAACAACTCTGGAGAGGACGATCTGTTTACATGCAAAGGACACAAATCTTAACACTTTCAGAAAGACCACAACATGTAAACATCTCATTTGATCATACTCTTTGTTGCACTTAATTATATAACTTTTTTTTTTCTTTTATACCAGCTGGTAACCTGAAAAGCTGCTGAGTGGTGTGACTGTGAATGTGTCTTTGGTTTAATACTAAATAAATGCGACAGGTTTTACAACATCTACAACATGATGCCTTTAACTGAGAAACATTTAACTAAATTGACACTTTGCCATCTGGTGTGTGGTGGCAGCGAGAGGACACGCGCACGCGCGCACACACATACACACACACACACACACACACACACACACACACACACACACACACACACACACACACACACACACAGCCAGCATTAATGTTTTGTGTTGAATTTCTAAACTCAAAACATTCTAAAACCTTTCAGTTATAGTTATTAAATTCTTGGGGGCTATTCCAGAAAGCGGGTTATGTGAAAACTCAGAGTAAGTTAACCCTGAGACGAGGGAAACTCTGTACTATCTGTTCCAGAAAGAGAGGTAACTGAAACTCTGACTCAGTTACTATGGTAACAGTCTCCTCCCACATGAAGTTCATCAGGGATTGTCCATTCGAACGCCACTGCTTTTTATCGACTAGTATAATTTATCTCAATAACATTCTCCGGCCACGCATCACCAACCTCAAACACTGCGGATGTGCGCTCACGTCACAGCACATTTTATGCACAGCTCTACGATTTTTTGCAAATAGGAATTTTCTGTTCAGAAGTTTTCTGCCTTCTTTCTGTTGGCTGAGAGAATTCATATTTTATTTAATCAGTATTTTATTTAGTGTTTGTGTTCACATCGTTACAATTTAAATGACTTTAATATATATAAAATAAAAATGAGTAAACATTGTATCAAGTGTTAAAGTGGGGTATTAAGAGAGAGGATGAGGTAAAACAACATTTTGTAAGGGGTTTAAATTACTATTTGAAGTAGCCACAGAATTAATATTTACTTTGTTTAAGAGCCTTAAGTCAATTAAATCAAAGTGAGGATCACAGCCTAGCAAAATATGCCTTCATTTTTGAATAATGTTTTTATATTTCATTTTTAGTTGCTTCCAAGTTCTACTCTCCCGTTGGTTTGCACCTAAATAAAAATCAGATTTTGTTCCTATTTCTAACTATATTCTACGATCTTACGATTAAATGTTAAGTTGGTGCAATAGTACATTCAAAGTTACGCGTTGACTCAGGTAATTTTCTCCCATGTCGTCTCTCTCCTTCACTGCTGCAGCAGTGTTACTTTTACGTTAAATTATGTGTCATACTCTATTGGCCTGCAGTAATACCTCCAACTCTGTCGGGGTAAAATAAGTGGATCTTTTGTTTTCTCTGGTTGTCATGGTTTCTCGTGGTATCAGTGCTCCATTGATGGTGGCTTTTTATAGTGGTTGTGCATGTGCATAACACAAGGTAAATATACTCAGATTTGATTGAACTAATTCAGATCAGCTGTTCTGGAACCAGATACTCAGAGTTTCCCATCTCAGAGTAAGTCAACTCAGAGTTCAGGGATAAACTCAGACTTTTTTGAACCTCCTTTCTGGAATAACCCCTTGGTTGTTGGTTTCAAAATAACTAGCATTTAGTCAATTTATTCAGTATTTAGTTATTAGAGGAGATAAAACTATGGTTTCCTGATGTGACTTTCTGTCATGATATGAATCTCTTATGTTTCTGCCCTTGTTTTAATCTGTGTCCCTCGATCTGCCTCTCTCAGCCAAACTTAACTGCCCATTTCCTTGCTTGTGTTTTTTTCCTCTCAATATTTTTATCTGCGTAGGATCCCACACTCTGGGAGGATGTGGTGAGCTGCTGTTAGTGTCCATGTACTGCACATGTCCTTAGTGCATTCACTATCCTTTCTTATACTGTCTATTTAACAGTCACTTCGCACCATCTCAGTTTCCATAACAGCATGTTTTCTTACCAGGGCATGATCATGATCTAATGAAAATAAGACAGCACTTCAAGCACCATAGCTCTTTTTTGTTTAGTTTTTGCTAACATCCCTGTTGTTGTCATCATGCACACCCTGTCAGTCTTGTTGTCATCATCATGTGTGCCACTTTTCATGCGTCCCTCAGATCTCCAGCAGTCCTGGACGTCTTTATCCTCCCTGCAGTTCAGCTCGCCACCTCCAGGTAACGACAGTATCTGTGTTTCAATTTTGATCTCTTTTTAAAGATACATCCTGTATCAGAAAAAGATGCTGATGTTTTTTTACTTCACTATTTTCATCAATCCATGTGCATTGGAGGAGTATCCCAGAAACGCTTTAAGCAGCTGTCTGTTACGTTGTTGAGAAGTATCAGTCAGCCTGTCAGGACTTGTTGTGACACACGACATCTGACACAGTCCTCGTTGACAGAGTCCATTCTGTTCAAAGTTCTTTTAAAGTAGCTGCATTTCACTCTGTGTTTTTATTTTCACACTGTCACAGAAAACTAGAATCAGTTGAACACATACCTCCACTGATCCTGCACAGCTCTTATAATGTGGAAAGGCAAAAAAGCTAGAATCTGATAACATGTACTCAGATTTATTCAGCGTAAATTACAAACAGTACACATGAAGACCTGTGTATATAGACAAGATGCTTATGTCAGGACTTTGCCATATGTGGTTTTAATACCTGATATGTGAAATGATGACATCAGCATTAAACAACTGATGCAGCTCTCGTGCTGTCACAACTACTACTGTCATTGTATAATTTGACTTGTCGCATGTTGAATAAAACACTGATGTCAGCGTTCCTCAGCGCTGCTGATGACGTGCATTGTTAACTGAGCTTTAATAATTTTAAGTATAACTCTGTGTGTGATGCACATTCAGCTTTTTATTCCAACTGATCTGGGTTATTTTATGGACCTGCAGCAATTTGTACAAACTCATGGAGCTGAACAGCTTATAGATGCCAATTTTTTACATTACGTTTTTTTATGTTCAGATCAGTGATGAGGTATTCAAAATTTCCAGATTCATATCAGAATTAATGGGTTTTTTTCCCTCACCTATGTCCTCCCACCAAGTTTGATGCAAACATGTAGTATTTGTGTGATCTTGCTGACAAACAAACAAACTAACAAACTAGAATGACTCAGCAGAATTCATAAATCCTTCAAGGCCAATCAATTACCTTCCACAAGATCTGGATTATTATTCAGATTATAATTTGGATTATCTTGATCTTGACCCTATGACTATATGTGATATTTTGCCTTAACATCCAAACATTATTTTCTAATAAATGTATGAAAGTGTTGAAAAATGTCTCCAAAAGTTAAGGAAAGTGGAAGTGATCATTTAACAGAGTTGGCACCAAAAAATGAATTGGCCTTTGCTCATTCTCTTCACCAAGTTTGCTACAGATCGATTCAGTACTTCGTGTGAAATCCTACTGACAAGTAAACAAACAAACAGGCAGGCACAGGTGAAAACAACCTCCTCAGCAGAGTGATATTTAACAGTTTATCAGTTTTCAACAACAACTCACTGCAGCAGACAAATTGCACCAGGACAGTTGTGGATTTAATAAAAAAGACTTCCAGATTCTGTTTATATATATAAATTTATCAATCCATTATTTAATTAAAAAATACACACTGCAGACAACCACAGGTTTTGATAATAATAATTACCTGTTCATCGGCACCAAGTTCCGTCTCACCCTCCCTCAGTATTGGCCACATAACTGTGGCCACATAAACTTGCATCATATTTTCCCATCTGAAAATGACAGTTGTGTCATAATCCCAAACAGAGCTGAGCTGTATATAGACAGGGTCACTGGTCACACGAGGTCATAATGTTCCCACAACGAGGAGGCCTTCCCTCAAATCATTTGGGATTTTGAAAAGCAACTTCAGCATTTTTTCATTTGCTGCAACTGTGACTTTCCAGCTCATAAACTAATTCTACATATAAGTTCAGTTCTTTCTCTTTTCCCTGCGGGTGCACTGCAAATCAGCAAACCTGACCTCTGGTTGTAGCTGTAGTGAGTACGAACTATACAGCAAACCAGATAAACTCAATCAGCAGCCTCACTGAATGTCTGGTATGTATGTGTGTGCAGTGAAAAGAAACCCAGGCCTGTTGGACGTGCACTCCCCCGGTCCCCTTCAGAGGAACTGCAGCTTTGCAGACGACCTGGAGCTGGAGTCAGAGCGGTACAATGAACTGCTTCCTGTCACTTCAGTGTCACAGTGAGTTCATCATCATACGTATACCATTTGCTCTGATACTATTTGTGTGCAAGTGTGCTCTAATGAGCATGTTTGCATGTATGTTTTTTTCTTTTTCCCTATTTGTAATTAACCTTTGTCACATGCCAAACCCTGGAGCGCTCCTGTCTGCTGTGTAATGAGCTCTCGTGTTCACTGAGGCACTTGCCTAGCGAGAGGCTGAGAGTGATGCAAGAAAATGAGTGTTAAGTAAATCCAGCATAGTATAGGTGCACATTAAGTGAAACAAATGGTGCGACGGTTTTGACCTGTGGGACTTACTTTCTAAATGTTGGGGTAATGATGCAGAGTGGGAATTGCATGCAGCAGTGTTGTTGGCGAAGATCACTCCGTGCTCTGTTGACTCCAAAATACACAAGCAGCTGTTCTTGTGGAGCAACACCACATCAAATCCCATGCTTAATTGAGCCATTAGGAGACACCACTGCTTATTTTACCCATGATGGGAGAACATAGCAGTTTAGATGTCAAATTTCTCTTTGATTTTAATCTGAATGGCAGACTGTGGCAGACCTGTCCCCAGCATCAGATATATCATTAGAAATCTAAAACGCAGTATAGATTCAGGTCAATTTTCTGCAGCTGCCTTGCTTTTGTATGTTTTAGCAAAGTGAAGATGATTACCATATTGAGAGCTTTAAGAAAACTTTTGACACAAGCAAAACAGAAAATTACACAGAAGAAGTGGCTTCTACAGTGACACTAAAAGAAGTACAGCAACTTTGGCACTTAAACCTGGGTGGGAGGTGATGATTTACAGCTTCTCTGAAACAGTTTTTATGTTTCTTAGTTTGAATTTTGCTAATAAACTATCTCATAAAGCACTTAAAGAGAAAAACTAACTAAAAAAAAAACTAAACAAACCTCATCTGTTGCTTTTACACTCTGAAGGTGTAGCAAAGCCAAAGAAAGATACTGTCTTTTCTCGACAGATATAATTGAAAATGTTGAGACACAACGGTGTTGGAACATGACTAATGCAATTTTCCACCAGGCCAGCAGCTGTGATTGTAAACTTATCTTTCTAACCAATCAAAGAACACCAGGGTGTGTTGGGTAAAACGAAGAAAAATATCATCATCATGGTGGGACAAAAGTTCAGAGAAAGACAAAGATTTAAAACAGCGAGACTTCTCCAGGGTTTGCTTCACAGGTAGATGGTGGTTCTGGTTGGAGATCTAAAAGATACAGGAGCAGGGAGGTAATGAACCTGGCTTCACCACTGTCAGTGACTGAACAAACTGCGTCATTGAGAAGTCGCTGGGTTCTTGTGGTGCTACAGCTGATGAGCATTGACCTGATTAAGCTGAGTTAGTGCAGGTGTGCAGGTGAGGAGGCACAGAAAGAGACAAACCTCACAGCAGGGAGGGGAGAACATGCAAAGTCCACACAGAAAGATGAGCCATTTTCAAGGGAATTGATTGGTCGGAGACCATAGGTGCCGATCTCTTATTTGGAATCCATGTAGCAACCTGGTGTCTGTTAGTTTCTATCTTTCAGTGCTGACAAAGGCTAATTGTCTTCCAGGTCCAGTTCTACATTAGACAGATGCAAATCCAAGTGTCTGTCTCAGTATTCCCCACGCTGTTTATCTCTGGTTATATCACCACCACATAAACACATGCATTACAGTTTGTGGAGGAAAATGGATTTCTGTAATAGCTCCCAGAGCACAGTATTGACATTTAGTAGTGCTAATTTGACAGACTGTCGTGAGAGCTGCGTTTGAGGATCAGCCCATTGTGTTGGCTGTGAAAAGTCCATTATGAGACTTTAAAAGAAACGCGCAAACCTTGTTCCTCTACACTCTTTCACGTAACCAGATCTGACAAAGAGCTCCCTGCTCTCTATTTCCTGCTCTGCCAGGTTAATGACCCCTATTGAGTAATGGGGCCTTAATAATTCCAACAATAAAACAGAAGCTAAACGTACTACAGTCCTTCTTAGTGATTTTCAGAAAATCGCCCACCTGTTTTTTTTTTTTTTTTTACTGTAGCTTACCTTGATCATATCCAAAGGAAGTGAAGTCATGAGAGAGAGGCTTTTGATCTTTTGATTTAGCCTGAAAAAGTAATCATGAGCTGAATATTTTAACTAAACTGATTGAGTTTGGGTATGAAGGCCATGTCAAGCATCTTTTCATCACATCAAAATGACACCTGTTTCACACAAGACAAATCAAGCAGGGGACTAAAACTGCAAACATCTCTGACACCTCTGCTTCATAAAAAAAAGTCAATTTTAACAATAATTTTCACCACGCTCTCCATCTCATTATCTTCACTCTGGAAAGATTTCAAAGTAACACCAATATGTGGCTGTGAAACTTTTCTCCTGCAGATTGACAGAGTCACACCGAAGAGCTATTCGGGTGATCCAGAAAATGCGCTATTTTGTGGCCAAGAGAAATTTTCAGGTAAGTATGAGCCAATGTTACAGCAAATAACTTCTTCTAAAATGTTGGAAAATAATAGATTGATGATTTTGTCTAACCCTGTTTTTTCTTTTGCTTATATATATATATATATATATATATATATATATATATATATATATATATATATATATATATATATATATATATATATATATATATATATATATATATATAAATGAGCTAGCAGTATATATACATGAGCTAGCAGCATCCTGGAGGACCAGATGTTAATAGTGAGGCTGGGGTTCAGCCCAGCACCATCAGATATTTTACTAGAAAGAAAAACTGTGAACTTTGTCAAGGTTAATATGAGAAATGTATTCAATCACCTTAACAGGAAACATCTCAAGCATATAAAAGGTGAAAAATAATACTACAGTTTTGTTCTGACAGCTTGAAATCTCTGTCTGTTGGTGGGTATTTAATTAGTTTAATGTATTTTAGATATTGCAAATGAATGAATGAAAATAAATTTTACATTAGTTTGCTGCTCTTGACAACTTAACAAGTGACTATTCAAGCATTTCCTATCATATCCAATTACAAGGTGATGTCACACCTCCATTTCCTCCAAGTGTAGAACTTGTCTTGTGTTTGTCTGACATATAGACCTGCCCGACTGATTGCAACTCAATCATGATGTCTCACATGTTATTATGATATGAAATAAGCAGTTAAAGCCAGACTTGAGCATACATCAGTGTGATAAGAACTGCTTGAACCTACACAAATCATTTTGAGGGTTGCTTAGTTTGTTTAGCAGCATTGTGACTTACTGCATGCAGCCACCAGATGGCGATCAAGATGCATTGGCATCACTTTTGAAGAACTGCTCTGTTGGCTATAGCTCTAGCTATATTGTATGTTTGTCTAGTCTATGCCATCTGTCTATATACTGTATAGTCTATGGCACCAACAATGTGTGGGCCATTATAAGTCTGGATTGTCTTGACATTCAAAACGTTTTCAAAATAGGAAATACTGATGACAAATACTGATTATGTGACAAAAAATGGTGTGATTCGTGATTCGTGTGATTTGTTTATTCAGGAAGATGTCCCACACACAGGAGTTTTATACTCACAGCAATTTATACCTTTAAGTACATTGAGGGTAAATCTCAGTAAAATCTTTACAGATTGACAATCCACCAGCCCATTGATAGGGTAGTCCACTCAGATTTGTCCTAGTATTTCCAATGTCCAGTGTACTAACCATGCCTTGTAATGACATCAACTTCCAAGACAAATATGTAAACCATCCAAACTTTTTTTTTTTTTTTAAATGTTACAGCAAGCTCGTAAGCCATATGACGTGCGAGATGTGATTGAGCAGTACTCCCAGGGTCACCTCAACCTAATGGTCCGTATCAAGGAGCTGCAGAGAAGGTAAACTATGAACAATAGGAGAGGGGGTGATTTTTCTTTTGCAATCATGACAAAAAATACAGAGAGCAAATACAGAGTTGT
Source organism: Polydactylus sextarius (assembly GCA_016801845.1). NCBI lineage: Eukaryota > Metazoa > Chordata > Actinopteri > Polynemidae > Polydactylus > Polydactylus sextarius. The sequence continues at coordinate 3,798,335 of CM028906.1, read as the reverse complement.
GTAACTGTTCATCCTTGTGATGTGAGGCACCTATTGTTTCCCTCAGACTGGACCAGTCATTAGGGAAGATAACTTTGTTCCAGACGAGCTCAGGTAATGAATCACTCCCACTGCCCTCCGAAAATATATTGCACTGACTGTAGAGCAAACCACAGCCCTGATCCTCCTGTCTCATTATTTACTCCACCATTGTCTCCCTCTGAAGACAGAGCTAGGGACAAAGGCAACAACTCTATCGGATCCAGACTCAACAGGATGGAAGAGAGGGTGAGATATGTTCCATTTCAATGAGAAACTAGGGCACGATTCCCCTCCCCTTCCCCTTTATACAGCTTCAACCATGTTTGTCTTGCATTTATGACTAAGCTCCCTCTTGACATTGACAGTACAGCAGCAACTTCACTTATCAAAATAAACTCAAATTAAGGCTAGACTTGGATGACGCAACAAAAGGTCCTGTCCTTTGGTGCATTATTATCATAACTGTCTTCAGATTGGTGCTGTTATTGTTGATTCAAGTATAAAATAAACACTCATGCAGAATATTTTGTTCTTCAGCACAAAAAAACTTTGTTGTTCTTTCAAAATAACTGAAATGGTCAATCAAAATCAAACACAATCAGCTTCATGAAACTACCTTGCCACCACAAAATCCATTTGATTTTGAAAAATAAGTGGCGTCAACAGTAAGGCAGGTGTTGTACTGGGCTTTTGTGGTAAAGTGGGAGCTGAGCCGGAAGGTAAAGCTGTCGATTTGCTGGTTGATCTACATTGTGACCCTCACCTTTGGTGAGCAGCTTGTGTAGTGACCGAAAGAATGAGATCAAGGATACGAGCAGCCCAAGTGTTTTTCCTCTGCAGGGTGTCTGGGCTCAGTGTTAAAGATTGGGTGAGCAGCTCAGACAATGGAGGGAAGCTCAGAGTAAAGTTGCTGCTTGAAAGGAGCAAGTTGAGGTAGTTCAGGTCATCTGATCAGGATGCCTCCCAGTTGAGATTTTCTGGGCACATACAGCTGTTAGGAGAACTCAAAGTAGAGTTAGAATACACTGGAGAGGTTGTATACCTTAACACTTCACACTCAGGGTCCCTCACAAGGAGTTGGAAGAGGCACACCTACTGATCGAACCCCATAGAGGCAGTTGAAAATGAATGGATGGATTAAATATATATTTTGTGAATAAAAATGTGATTTTCCCTCTTTCTTGTTTATTAAACTATAAAAATTTATGGAATTGTTAATTTGTTTGAGCTAGACAGTAGACAAGCAGTAGTTTATGGATAACTAAAGGTGATTAATGACAAAGCAGCATCATTGTGATGTCTCCAGTCTGATGCTCCTTTGTCGTTTTTAGATAAACCACATGGACCGGACACTGACCCGCATCGCTGACTCCCTCACCTTTTTGCTGGACCAGAGGGATGTTGGAGGTGGGGGAGGAGGGAGGTTGTAGGCGAAGTCGTAGGCGAGAACAGGCCAAGGCCAAGGCTCGGACGGAGCAACAACGTCCTCACCAGTCAGGACAGCCTGCCGAGCTACGAACAGCTGTCTTCCTCGCCTTCGTCCTTCTCTAATGGCGCCACCAGCACCATGGCAACCAGCCCCACCCCTCTCCTCAGCAGCAGCACCACCACCATTGCTGCCAGACCGGATGAGAACAGCTGAAACTAATATATCTATTTATGCAAATATTGATAGGCACATGTAGTACTGCTTTGCTGAATTTTGGCACAGTGATATTTATATATTATCTTATCAGAGCTCATGGGATAAAGACGAACAGCTCAACACTGCGAAGACAATGATTTTTCTGTTGAGCTGTCGTCTGTCCTGAATGTGATACTTGAGATGTATTCAGGTTAATGCCAAACACACTGCTACTGCCACGCCATTATGTACTGTGATTCAACATCCTATATATTTATGAAATATCAGATTTAATGACATCTTGGTGGAAGGGGTGGGTTTATTTCTTAGCACTTTTTGAATCGTTTCATTTTAATCAAAAGTTGTTTTCACAAATGTTCACTTTTTTGTAATTGTTTTTTTAGAAATATTTTTCTGTAGCAATAAAAAAAAAAAGATTGTGCTAATTATTATGGAGTGTTTATGTGTCATGTCTGCTACCTTCAGGGAACTTTTAACTAAAACATAGGAGCTAAATATCTGAGCTTGAGGGAGTTATGTTTCTATTCAGTCATCATTTGAATAGATGCTACACTTTAAAAGCAGAGTTTCCTTTATTGTCATGATGTGATGGTGTCAGCTGGCTGTCATTTCCTCACTGACTTATTGAAATAACCTAAAGCATAGCTAACACCATGTTCTTTATACTCATAACCTTTGGGCAGCAGATGGTGACCTTTCCTCCTGCTGGACCATCCATGGGGTGTCCAGGCATTCCTTCACACAAGTGGTCATGTGGAGAAAAAGCCCAAATGACCATCTGCCTCTAGTGTCCATAACAATGGGCCGCTACTCACTACCTCCGTCCTTAAGTGTGCTGAGGGCGGTACTTGGCCTTTGTCCTGACTGGGAGTTGGGTGAGGGAGAGACTTTTGTCATAAAGAGGGTGTGGAGACCCTAAAAGTTTTTTTTCACCCTGTGGTAATTAGCGATATTGAAATCAGTGTCGTAAAGACTCAGTGAAGATCCATTTAAAAAACAGTAAAACTAAACACCCTTTAGCACAAAGACAGAATGGAACGTTTGCATCTGGGCAATATCTGCATATATTGTATATAACTTCATAATGATTTTCCATCTTTCAAACCTGTTCAAATATAAGTGTGTGGCTGTATTTCAGATAAAGCTTCACTCATGTACTGCTTGAATTGCGATAGGGTAGTTTTGTATGGTGGCCCAGAAAGATCAACACAAATATAACCACAACATAAATGCAAAATAACACAACACAAATGCAAATTATGCTACAATAGAAGTGTACAGCAGCCTGTTTACATTATGGGAACAGCAATAGCTGGCAGATGGATAAACTATTCTCACAGAGGAAGTGCTTCAAAGAAAGTTTCACTTCCATCTCAAACTTTTAACAGTCTCTATCGCAGCTCAACTTCAGTTGTGACACAATTTGCATTCACGTTGTGGTTCATGTATTTTCATTGTGTTTGTGTGTTCATTTATTTTATTGCTCTGACCCTTATGGGCCAGTGTAGCTTCATTAGTTAACCAAGATAGTGAAACTGAGAAGTGTCCTCCTCTACAGTTTTGAGTGAAACCATCTGTGAATATACATGTACTGCAAGTTATTTCTCATTTGCAAAGTATATGTATATATGTTTATGTATATATGTGTGTGTGTGTGTTTGTGTTCCAGAAAGCTTATGTGTCAGATTTAAGAAAATTAGCTCAATTTGGATTTCCAAGCTCAATTTCAGCCTTTGCATGTTTTCTCATTTAGCTTTTTTCTAATTTGGACAGTTTGATTTAAGCCTCAGAAGAAGAAGTTTCATCCGTGCTAATTAATAAAGCTTCTCTATCTCTAAATGTACAGATTAGGTTTTAATTTTAATGTGAACATTAACGATCATTTCAGTCCATTCAGTCTGATCATCACTGTCACTCTGACACAATCAGTGCTGTGTTTTCAGTCCAACTTCACTCACTGATGAAGTGTTGAACAGCGTGTAATGTACATCTGTAAGAGAGTTTAATGAGTTAGTGGGTGGGGATATTGTGAAACCCATGGGACCCTTTGGACCTTAGGGATAGTTTGATTATTGATTTCTTCATTTATTTAATCAAGAATTGGATCCACTGGAATGAAGCATGAGATAATTTCTTCCCAATTTAGAAATAAAACACTCAACATCGGTTGACCTCTGAGCGCTGAGGCATATAAAAAATGTAAATACGATGTTTGCTCTGTCTTCTACACACAAGCAAACATGAGCCGAAGTGAGAATAAACTGGGCACATGTCAGCAATAATGGCTGCTTTGACTATGAAAAGGGACAAACTGAAAGGAAAGGAGACTGAGGGAAGACCCTGTGGGGGTCAGTGGGGGGTCTACACAGGCTGATTTGCAGGTGAAATAGATGGCACACTCTGCTTTGTGGCCATTGTCCCGCACTCCGGCCAGATGGCTTCTCAAAATGCTTTAGAGCTCCTCCCTCCCCTCCCCCTCTCCTCCCTCCTTCTCCTCCTCCTACACTGTGGGAGTGCATAAGCTTCTGTAGGACTCAGTCTGGCTAATGGGCTAGTTTGGCAGATAGAGCTCATATTAACAGATATAATTTTTAGCCTGACAGTGCAGTCATCCTGTTTGTGATTATAAAAACATCTCATATGCTTCCAGAGAAAATACAATCGTTCTAAAAGCCTTTTTCTTTCAGCTGCAAAACTCAAAACGCCTATTGATTTTTCTACAACTTCAGAGGAAGGCTCATTATTTACCTACTCGTCAGCAAAAATAATAATAATAACGATGATGCAGTCATATTAAAATAAAACTATCATTTGATATTTGAAAATCTATTCACTACTGGGTGCAATTACAAATCTCAGATCAATGTTTAAGGAACATTTAGTTACTCTGATAATGAGCACAGTTTAACATCTAAAACTGTATTAAAACTGTTGCATTGTGGGATTGGGAAGCATTTTTGCTGAAGGTAAATTGTTACGATGCAAAAACAGACATGCCGCACATTCTCATGCATAATTGTACACATTACAAATAAGCGTATTTGCATCCTGAGTTTCAGTTTGTGCTCCAGGGCTCACTTTACTGCAAAGCTTTCAGACAACAAAGAACTTCAGTTCAACCCATTTGTTCAACACCAAATCACACAAGTACATAATCTCAGAGCACTTCACTGAATATAAGTTTGAGACTTACAATTAGTGAACAGCACTTTGGTACTTTGGTAGAAACCTCCAGCAGTGTGGCAGCAGTGGTTGGTCTCAACTGGTTGGTTTAAGACCATGAGGAGGAGAGACCAGAAACAGCGTATGTGTATACTGTTCTACTTAAGGCCTGATCGCAATAATATAGTACCTTTATGTTGACAAATGCTAAACAAGAAGACAATATCAGCATTTATACTAGCACACAAACTTCCTCTGTGCTGTAGCAAACAGTTAAATATCTCAACGAACACAATTGCCTGTGGCTTTGTATTTTTCTGATTTTACACTTTAATGGCTCATAAGGCTTTTTAAGATGTTGATTTTTCTTGCTGTTTATTTAATCCATTTTTATGTTTTTTGTGTTTATATAATGTTTTTATAATCTTTATATAGTTTATGATTTTTTTTGTTTTATAATTGCAAAGCACTTTGTAACTTGTTATAAAAAAGTGTTATATGAATAAAAAATAGATAAAGATACAGTGGCAGCAGCACCAAATAAAATATGTAAATAATTATAAAAAAGAAAAACCAAATTTAAGCAAATGATTATACTAACTTATTAGTAGTGTCAGATCTGGATTGTGCAGCTCCAGAGCCAGACACACCTGCAAAATGAGGACAGTGGAAACCCAAAGTTACCAAGTTTTTTCTTGGTTTCTTGGTTGGAAATTTCTGCATTTTGAACAAGGTTTGTGTGCAAAAACTTAAAGAATTCACATTTATCATCAATGGAATCTGGACCATGCATCAGTGTGTTTTTGACCTATAAGAAAAGTTTTTTTTTCTTTGTGCTGCAGTATTAAAAATAATCCCTGTAATAACCACAAGATGCAAAGTAAAGTTAGGGTCACTTTTATAAAGTTTATTAAAATAGCAATATTTGTAAACATTTACAAGATTTTCTCATGATCTTTGTTAATTTAAGACAAAATAGTGCTTTTTTAATTTTTTACATAACAGAAGCAGCTCAAAGTATTCTATTATTCACCAAGAACAAAGATGGAAAACACATAGAAACAAAAAACAAAAAAAACAAACAAACAAACAAAAAAAAAAAACAGGAGTTTAAATGTCGTTGCTCATAAAACAATGATGACAAAAGCATTGATAAGTTAACGCATGAGAAAATAATTATGAAAAGACATTAAATTAAACCAAATGTCCATAAATAAAATAAAATAAATAACACAAAACACGTTGGATGGCATCACAGGAATGAATAATAATAATAAAAAAAAACAGCAAAATGAAATAAAATATGTTGAAATAAAATGAAGTCTCTTTGGTGCAGTGAACGGGCCTTGGTTCAGTCCATATAGAAATAAAATTAGTCCATTTTCAGATTCGGATTCATCTTATTGTTTTGCACAGAGCAGTTTCATTGGTGTGGATCTGGTTAAGGACGCCCTTGGTTTCTGTTGTTCGTCTTCTCTTTGCGAAAAAATCTGCCGAGAAAAAATAGAAAACAATAAGTTTAGTCATTGAATAAGTCCTTGTTATTTATAGATAGCCTAAATATAGTCACATTATAAAGTATGGAGCTATGTTGTAGATGTGTCAGACTTGATCCTCACCAGTGATCCGTGTGTTGGTCCTGGTCTTGGCTGCGGGTTTGGACAGACTCCTCTTCCTCCGCACCGGCGTCACTTCAGCGGGACGTTTGTTCGTGTTGAAGATGCTGGGACAGTTCTCCTGGTCGGTGCCAGCGCTCTCCTCACTGTCTCTCAGCCTATCATCATCATCATCATCATCATCATCACCATGGCGTCCATCATCTTCCTCAGCGTCCCTCAGCTGTGCGCGCTCCTGATACAGAGTCGCAGCGCAGTTTGCGGATATTTCCTCCCACTGGAACCTGCCGGGCAGCGGCGTCTCGGCCTGGAAGTTGAAGTTCCAGCGGCGGCTGTCCTGCTCAGTCATCTCCCGCAGCTTCTGCGTCAAGTCCCGGCGCAGCTGTTCGTGGTCCACGGGGCCAAACAGGCTCCTGCACACCGACTCCCTGTGTCTGATGGAGGTCATCCTTAAAAGTTAAGGTGGTAAAAGTCTCGGTGTGTTTTAAGGTTGAAGCTGTAGCTGCTCTGACCAACACATGTCTGCGGGGCTATTTAACAGCAGCAAGACGCACGATGCTCTGTTTGTACACAATGAGCAGAGGCTGCTGATTGGCTGCAGCTGAAACGACTGATAAGAGGAGGAGGGTGAATTTCATTCACTGGCTTCATTAATACAGCACAACCCCCCATTTCCACTTGGATGAGGTTTTTCCTTTGTGAGTGTGTCCCGTTGACTACATTTCCAATTTAAATTCAGAGTTCATCCTACTATTCAGTTTACATCACAGCAAACTGTTAGTAAGGGCAAAACAATCATCACATGGCAGCAGCCATTATATCCACGTGTGCACTCAGGAAACAAAATTAACTTCGCAGTTTGAGTGTTTGAGCAATGACTCAACATGGAACACCCAGAGAGTCACCTAAAGATGGGAAGTGGACTAGATTTATACATAGTTTAAGTCTTTAATATGATTCAATCACCACAGCTGATCCACAACCAAACAGCATGAGCTCAGACAGAACCAGAAACAGAAAACATTTCACATGGGTTTTTAAAGTTCATACAATTAGTACTTTCCATATTGGTTGTAATGTTCTGTTACTTGTCTTTTAAAAGCACTTACTCGTCTTTTACACACTTTAAAACTCTTACTCGTAGCTTTTCCCAGCTAAAAGTGAAGCTATGAAATACTCAGCAGCTGAAAGAGAAGAGTGACATTTTAAATATAAACGTAAATCCAACATTTTTATCGTGGTGTTTGATTAAATGGAGTTCATAGACATCACTCACTTCACTAATCTTAACCATTTTTTCGGAAAGATTAATTAAAACTACTTGACATTTTCATTTTATGTTCTAATTTTATTCTGTCTTATTATCATCTTGTCGTGGATCTGTGAAGCAGTTTGAACTGTGTGAAAGGTGTTACACAAATAAGGTTTGATTGTCACACTCACTCAGTTTGCTCAGTGTCTTGGCCACCATGCAGACTGGAGGAGCCGGAGACTGAACCACCTACTTTCTGATTCAGAGATGACAAAGCTTCTTCTGTTCACAATGCATAAACAGAAAGGCTGGTCTTCATTGAGCATGTAGACAGGCAATTAAACAGCATGGGAGCTGAAGTGCACCATAATGCTTAGAGTTAGGCACAATAAGAGGAAATTGTCACAAAATATGCATAAGCCACCTCTGCACTTAAACCAGTCTGAATCAGAAAAAATACAACGCTCCATTTCACCTATTTTACAGCAAACTGCACAATATCAAACCACACAATAAAACATACAGGCAAGATGGCTCTTCTACCACTCAACCCCTGACTTTAATGCTGCAAAACATCCCATAAAACAAAATAAAATAAAACTGCTGACAGGTTAAAAGCAAAGTAAAATGTTATAAATGAGACAAAAACGTGGTTTGCTGCTCTAAAAAAGGTCTTAATTTGAACTAAAGGGACTAAATAATGAATTTAAAACATTTCTAAGCAGGTCTTGTTTCTTGCCTGAGCAGCTACTCCAAACTTTAGTCCCTCCTCAGATATGAAGGGTCACATTTTAACCATTATTTAGCAGTTAATTTTTTTTTTTTTAAATATTATTGATTATTATGATTAATTATTATGTGTGCCTGGTTTTTGATTAAAACAAAAATATGGCAGCCTACCAAATCAAGGACCAAACACAAAGACTTTTCCAGTAGGAAAATCATGAGCTTCCCTCCCTCTTCTTATAAACTCTCACCTCATTGGTCCTGATGCTGAACTCTCTTTTGCATTGATAATTAAATGAAGTTAAGGAGATTTTCCTCCTCGCACAGAAGTTTTATTGATAATCATCCACTCAACATTTGGCACCATGCAGATAATTTTTCTGCTCATTGAGATCAATTATCGGTAGAGAAACAAATGTTACTGACAGTGTCTGATTGGAGACGATGCTGATTTACATCAGGATCATTACAAGAAACAACCATGATGTGACTTCATTTGCTTGTCTTAAAGAACCATGAGTTATAACACAGTGACCCAGTGCATGATGGGAAGCCCGGTCTTGCTCTTTCGTATTCACTGAGAGATATTAAGTCATCAAACAGATTTCATTAAGTTGCCACAGCCTCAATTTAATTTCATATTATTAGTGAACAAAGACATTAGAGTTGAAATTAGTCACAACTGTAAGCTGCAGGCATTAAATGATGTTTCTGTGTCACTGCAGCTTTAACAAAATCACTGACCTTGATTTTTTTTTTTTTAAATTCCACAACAATGAATTTAATTAAGTCGTGGTAAAAGGTCCCTGAATGTCTTTTTTAGAGCGTGTCTCTGTTTTTTTTTTTTTTTTTTTTTTCCTGAATGAAGAGGAACCAAAGTACAGCAGTAGAGCTCTGCCTCCTGGGAACAGTGATTAGAGGCCAGGCTAAAGTCTTCTTGGCAAAAATGAGACTGAAAGTAAGTGTATAGTCTAAAATCAAAAGTAGTTCAAATCTAGGAGGTTAGTTTAGTTCATGTTATATAAATAGGTCCAGGGCAAGATGACAGTAATTAAAAAGTAGAGTTATCTTATTAAAAAGTTTTGCATCTTTATAGTAATATTTGTTTTTCTTGTTTATTAAAAAAAAAAAAAAGTTTGGCTGAGAAACACGAGGAAGAACCTATTCTGACTCACACAAAGCGCAAGTCTGACTTATTGGACACTGAGCGGCTACACTGGAGAAGTTGTGGTTATGGGTCTTACACAGGGTCACCTTAATGACTGCACCTTAGTGATTTTAATGATCAATCTGATGACAATATTCCCCTCCTTCTCTAAGAGTTTAGCCACCACAGGACTGGATTAAGGACTCCACACATACTCACACTAAGCAATAAGCAAAGTAGTCTCTTATCTACACACTCCTGTTAAAACATTGCCTCCCCTGCAATAGTTAATGTGACTGTGTTCAGAATGAACCAAACATATCATTCAAACTCATGTTAAACAGTAGTCAGTGCTCACATGCCAACAATTAAAGTTTTCAAATAAAACTCAGCTGTTCTAGTGGGATTTTCCAACATTTACTCTGTTGAATTTTATTGCAAAAGCCAGAAAACATAAAAAGCATCAGTTAGGAGAAGGTACATTAGATAAACAATGAAGCACAATGAGTACAGTCATCGACAAGAGGAGAAAATGTGGCACAGAAATGATAATATCAAGAAGTGGATGTCTCTAACACTGATGAGGAGATGAAGAGAAGAAAACTGGTCATGGATGTTGCCAAGAGGTCGTTGTGTCATACATTTGACAACAGGTTTCTGTATCCTTCAAATGTCTGGGCTGAACCTTTACTTATGATAAAATATCCAAATATAAAATATGCATCAAGTCTCCCATCTGAGAAAAGGTGTTATAGTTGTGGTTAGGGTTAGGGTTAGAGACTGAATTTTTTGATCAACTCCATACCTGAAACATGATGGTGGCAACATCAGGCTGTGGGACAGTTTTTCTTTTAGTCAAAGTGAAGAGAATTATGACCTCATAATTCTCTTGAGATGTCTGCTAGAAGGATAAAGATGAATAAGTGTTTCACATTTTAACACAACAACCACTCAATGCACAAACATCTATATCAACAACAGAACATTTTCACCAAAAGATTAAAGTTTTCAAAAGTTTTGGCCAGATCCAGAATCCAGATCTGAGTCCAGCTAAAACCTGTAAACTGACTTGAAGTGGCCGCCTAAACTGTGCAGGTTATAGGTCAACATTCAAGGTGGAAGTAGTTCAGAAATTAGTTATCTTGGTCTCGGTTTTTTACATCACAAAAATGTAACATTTTGACTGGTGTGTAGACTTTCTACATCCACTCTGTGTTCTATGTAAGCATGGCACATACTGAACACATATATCAAACTCTTGTCTTCATTTAACTCATATCAAACATTTCACAGGTGTCACAACAGGTTAATAGTTAAAAGCTGGTGTGTTATCTTTGGGCAGGGCTAATCGGTCCTGATGTGAGGTGCATGAGCACAGTGGCTGACTGACATGCAAAGTAATAGAGTGAAGAGGTGTGTCAGGATTGGGCCAGAGGGAGAGCCCCACCTTTGTCCCATTTCCTGATCGGCTGCTCAGGCACTTCACCTGAGGGATGGGAAGGAATAGAAACCCCACTTCAGTCATTTACAGGTGTGAGGAGCAATCATTTCAGCCATGCAGGAGAAACACGACATACCGCTGGTGAGTAGTTTTTTCTGTTTATAAACTTTAAACCAAGTGAAATATATATTGTACACAATAAGAAATGTTTTTTTCCTCCCACTCATACTTTGTATTGTGTATCAAGGGTGGTTGTGCACTATGTAAAAATCAGGCTAAGATTAGATAAGATGTGTTGTATGGTGTAAAATTATATGTGCAAAGAGTTTGACTTGATGAAGCAGAAATTGTGGATTTGTTTCATTGTCTTCACCCATAAAAACTCAAAGAGACAAGTCTCCTAATCAATATATCATTTCTTTTTTTGTGCATGGATCTGAACTCTTATTGTTTGCACTTCATTCCATAAAAGAAAAAAAAAAGTCAGGAGTCAGGTTGTTCTTTTGGATTTCTTTCTCAGCTCCAGGTCCTAATTCTGTCCCTTCATAGCTTTGAGATAATCGCATCACTGCGTTCAGCGAAATTGCTTTTTTTGTCAAAGTTTTCTCAGCTATACATCTAGTTAAATTTTAAAGAAGAATAGGTTTCTACATGTGTCTGAAGGGGATTGTTGGGCCCTGCAGTTTTACACTGACCCATATACTGTGGCTGTGTGTTGTGTGTTGGCTGTCTTCTAACATTGATTCAGACATCCCACATCGCCCTCTCTCCTTCATGAGAAGAGAAGTTCATCATCCTAGACTTCAAGCTTTGTGTATGTGGTGTGTGTGTGTGTGTGTGTGTGCATGTAAGGACGACACACACACATACAACCACATACACACACAGCCATGGTTATGTCCCCTCAAGTTATGGTTTCCATAACTTCAGGGGACATTTCACTGACTTACATTAATTTCCTGGAGACTTTCCTGGAAACCCTAGAGATCTCACTTGTTGCTACCACTTTATAAACCTCTTAAACTCACCCAAACCTTAACCAAGCCTTAAATCATGTCCTCACCGTAATTTTTTTTTGTCACCAAAATGTGTGTAAACAGATTTCAGTCCCCACAATGTAAAGTATACCTAAACCAAACACACACACACACACACACACGCACACGCGCACACACACACACACAGCCAGGTGTACTCTCCTCTACCTGTGCATGCAAATCATCCTGTTTGCATGCCCGGTAGCCTTCCCCCCTTCCCAGACCTGTAGTCACACAAAGGTTCCCACAACAGGCTGCTCACTTACATTAACACAGACAGTTTGACACTAATTGCCTCTCTGTGCTGTGTGTTGTGCTGCACCACAATCGTATTAAAATGCTTAAAAACCACAACTGCATTTCGTCAGAGATACATGCACTTATGTTGCTTTTGTGTTGTTTAAATCATCTTTTCACAAACAGCTCAAGTGCCAATGTAAATGAGGCTGGCTGAAAAATAAAAGTCTGTTTTTTTTTTTTTTTACCCAGTCAAACGGATCATCTTATCACTAATGAATGAGTTTCCTCTCTGAACTCTGTATCATTGATTTGTGTGAAAAGAATTGCCCGGGGATAAAAAAAAAACAGACTGCAGTTGTTTTCAGGGTGAAACAATCATAAACACAAGTTGTACAGTCAAAAAAGGACGTTGTGTACATTGTGTGTGTTTTATGTTCAGAGATTCTGCTGGGAGCTGATGATATTGTGGCCCCGTTTTTTTTAAACTTGTGTAGCTCAAGTTCAAGCATCAGGCAGGAAGCTGTTTGCATGTGAAGCGAGAATGAAAATTTGGCCGACTTTGCATTGAACCACAAGGTACTTCGAAGAACCCTCCTGCATGTGAGAAGGGAGGCGAGTGGGATGAAGTGGATCTAGAGGCAAAATGGTCCCTAATGGTTGTTTGTGTTTGTGTGTTAATTTGTTTACAGGGGCCAGCACCACAGACACGATGCCTGCGATGTGGGGATGTGCTGGAGTGGTCAGACGAGCACAGGTGTGTGTGTGTGTGTGTGTGTGTGTGTGTGTATGTATGTGTGTGGACCATCCACATGAAGTGATATACATTCAGCTCTAATCTGAAACAAATAAGATTATGGTGCTGTTCAATATTCATGACAAAGAAATCACCATGATCATTCTGATGATCGTGAATGTAGGCGTTTTTAAGCATCCAGATGAACACAATGATTAGCCATCGACCATAACTGGAAGAAGAAGCAAATATTTGTACTGCACTAACAAGCTTTAACTAATTGCAAGTATAGTATTCTGTTTAAATTATTCACAAGAGCTGCTCATAATTTCCGTGCTATGGAGCTGAATGTTTTCTCCCATGTTAAACACTAAGAATAGCAAAGTGCCACAGTCTTGATATGGACAAAGTGGCTGAACTCATAACCCTGCATGTGTTTAACAAAATGAAACATAACACTGAATCTGGGATTGTCCCCTTTTCTGCAGAGGCTTCCTCTGCCTGACTGTTTAGGATAGTGTAATCCAGTTGGTGACATTTGTCTTTTTGTCTTTGACCTTTTTATGGCTTTGGTGATAAATAACAACAACTCAGTAACATACCTGGCAGATAAAACCGCAACTTATTGTAAAACTTATTGTATACTTATTGAAATACAAGTTAAGCTGAAGACTGAGTCTTAAGATTAAACAGTCTTATCCAGGTACTTGCTACACAACTGGAGAGTAGTGCATTTGAGTTTTGTGCTACAGCAGAGTTTTTTTTCCCCCTCAGTGTCCTGTTGGGTTGTTCCTGCTGCTCCACTGTGGATGAAACGATAGAGAACGTAGCCAGAGGCTTGGCCAGCAGAATGAGAAAGGAGAAGAAGGAGAGCCACTGGGCGGCTGGAAGAGTGGGCGACATAGACTTTGTTGGCTCTACTAAGATGAGAGGAAAGGTGAAAATACATCCAACAAACACTGTGGCTTATGTAACAGGAACAAGAAGAATTTTGAGTTGAATTTGTGTCTCTTTGTGTCCAGTTTCTGAGGGTGCGCAGCGACACAGACCCGGTGCTGATCTATCAGATGTTGACTGAGGAGTGGGGCCTGGCACCTCCACACCTCGTGGTGGCGCTGGTGGGAGGAGACGAGTTGGCTCAGATGAAGCCCTGGCTCAGGGACACACTCAGAAAAGGACTTGTGAAGGCTGCACAGAGCACAGGTTATCACGAAAGAGGGGCCACAACACACATACAAGACGCAAGGCTCTCTGTCGCCCCCTGTTGACTGACTAAAACCACATCACAGGGATGAAAGCTGCTTTTCTATTTACTGTATAGAGTCTAAAATAAGAGTCATACATTATTTATAAATATTTCATGTGTTTTTAATTGCATGATTAGTAAAATATTTTCATGAATTTTAATGTATGCAAGGAGGCCTATCACTGAATCCTTTATAACCCTATAAGGCATTAATCTAATTAGCATCATCAATAGAGGAGCTGCTTATATGAAATCCAGGACACAACTTCCTAGTTTGGAGTATATGCATAGTAAAGATTTGTTTTATTTTCCCAAGACTCTGCAAAAAACTGTCACATACAACTGCTTCTGTGTTCCAGGCGCCTGGATTTTAACTAACGGCCTTCGCTTTGGCATCACCAAGCACTTGGGCCAGGCTGTGAGAGATCACTCATTGGCCAGCACCTCCTCTAAAGTTCGTGTAGTAGCCATTGGCATTGCACCCTGGAACATGATCCACAACCGGGAGGCGATCCTCACTGCCAAGGTTTCAGGGCACACACACGCACACACAGAAATATAAAACAACAGTAGCAACATCTCAGAGAAAATATTTCACACTAATGTCTTCACGCTGTCATCTTGTCTTCCTCGTCTGGTGTTGTCAAGGTTGACGAGCCCGTTGTGTACCAGTCACAGGACTTACCTCATGGGGCGGTGTATTCCCTGGACAGCCATCACTCTCACTTCCTGCTAGTGGAGGAGGATCCCAACAGGCCCGGGGCCACCAGTGAAATGAGGGTGAAGCTGCTCCAGCACATCTCTCTGCAGCGCACTGGTTACGGAGGTAAAACCCTTTAGGTCACTGCAGGGAACCAGCAGCCATTACCACTCTTTAGAATTACCCCATTAAATATTTAAGCCCTGCGTTTTAGTTTTACTTATATAAAATTTACAGCGATATAAACTGTAAAAATGTGCTTAAATATTAAAAGTAGAAGTACTCATTCTGACAAACGGTCGCTTTCATGGTCTTAAATTATAAATGCATTAAATATTATTTCACTCTGGTGATGGTGGGAGCACAGGTAGTGCTTTCATATATGATAAAACCTTTTAAAAAGACCTGCTTTATATTTTATAACTTTTCCATAGAGTTTGTTGCAAAACCATACAGTTGTACACAAATGCAGTCATAAGAGTAAAATCTAAAGTTTCTGATTCTGCTCTGGACTGTTCACAGACCATGAGACGTAAAAAAATAATATGTTTCAGACACTGAAATTCAGACAGTCTCATGAAAAACTGCAAGCGAGCAGACTCAAAAGCATTGGATGTTTTTCTCTCTCTGTGGTCCCCTAAGTATTTTGGTTTTAAACAACATTCTGACTAAGATACATAACTGGTGCGACTTCACAAAATTTCCAAGTAAACAAAGGTGCTCTGGAGTTTGGAGACCACAGTGCGTTATCTTTATCCTCTGGGTCTAACAAATGCATTAAGTGTGTTTACTTCCTCATAAAACATTTGTAAATACAATTATTTTCTGAATTACATAAATTATAAATGTGAGCGTCACTGTGTGTTGCTGGCAACTGTCAGTTGTTTAAAGATAAATAACCTCCTCAGTTTTTTATTAAGTTTAAACATTTGCATTTAGCACAGACATATTTATGTCTGTGACACTGAGATACAATGTGAACCTGTGAATGAAGAAATCTCTCACTACAGTATATGAATAACAACACCTGTTTTTCAGTCAACAGTGTTCACACAATAGTGTGAGGTAACAAGCAGAGTGTTGATAATTTTAGACACTGACATGCAAATAATATTATTGTCAATGTTGTTTTTTGCTCCTTTCAGGTGCAGGGAGTTTTGAGATTCCTGTTCTGTGTCTCTTGGTCCATGGGGAACCCAGAATCCTGAGGGTAAGAGGTTTTTTTTTGTATCACATATCCTTATTGATTTCTTCTCCTTTTTTTTTTTTTTTTGGTACACCATTTTCCAAACTGAGGTGGTCGCATCTTTCAAATCCCCCTCACATCATCCCTCCTTCATTCACTCTCCCTTGTGCCTGTGATCTCTGAGCCATCTCTGTAGTTTCAGTGTAGATTAAAAGCAATAATGTTATTTTACAACATGATGGAAAAAATATTACTTTCATGAGCTTCTTAGAACTGATGCTTCTGGAGTAAGACCAAGAATACAAATCTCTCAGTATGCTGGGATGTCTTTGTGGAGGATGTTGGATATCGCATTGATTATTCTTTTTCCAAAATATGTTTACACTACAGAATGCAATGAAAAAGTGTTTCCTTTCACTGTTCCACATTTTAAGCAACTGTCTGGCATAGTAGGATTGAATTTATTTGTTACATATCTCTATGTTCTCATACATAAGCTGATTCTAGCTCTGTCATATTCTCCTGAAGATGCCACTTTTTTAAGATTTAAGGATTCTGTAGACGTCCTCTCCAATCTCCTATATATTACTGAGATCTTTCCTTTTCCTTCTGATGCTGCCAGCTCTTCAATTATGCTTAAGACAGAGCATTGATGTGACTGAGTCCTGGAGCTAATGAAACAGTAGATTTAGAAATGTTTGAACAAATGAGCTTAAGGGATTCTCAAAATCTACCTTTAAGATTTTAAAGGTAAGTTTTGATAAAGACAGATTTTAAAAGCCAGATTTTTTACTCATGTGAATGTAAATAATAAGACTTTGAAGAGGGACTCAAGAACTCGGCTCAGAATGGTTGAAGTCGGAGGCCGGAGTCATACTGTGGAACAAATTCTTTCTGTTTACACAAAACTAATCTTTTCGACTATAAAGGCAGTCAAAGCCAACCCGTTTATATGCATAATAGAGCCATAACTGAGGAGATTAGAGGCAACAGCTCACACTCATCAATATAATTCTCTGCTGATGTGTAGTTGAATAGTCATTGAGTAAAAAAAAGTTCATCTACATGTCTGAACATTGCGTCCCTTTCTGCAGAGGATGTTCAAAGGCATTGGCAATTCGACACCGTGGCTGATCCTGGCAGGTTCGGGAGGTGTGGCCGACATCCTCGTCACGCTGATGAATAGGGGCTGCTGGGATACGGACAGCGTCCACGAGCTGCTGCTGGACACCTTTCCGAATGCCCACCACAGCACTGACATCAATAACTGGGTCAAGCTGGTGAGAGCGATGTGCACAGCGTGGGGGCAGGCAGGCACAAACTCAGATATGCACACCACCAAGACATGAGCGCTGCCAGAAAAATAGGGCACAGTGGGAAAGATTGTGAGCAAAGCTAATGTAGGATTTTCATCTTTATCTTCAAAATTTTCTATGTGATGACCCAATTAAGGATATGGTGGAGGAGGGAAAGATACCACTGATGTGACATTTTTTTACTCAAGCTGACATAAAGTGAAAGGATTGTAATTGAAAAAGAAATCTAATGCTTTTTTGACAAAAAAAAAAAAAAAATTACACATTATTTTTTTAAGTTAGATGTTAGTAATAACTGAGTGTCAACCTGTCTATCAGATCCAGAAGATACTTAATCATGGGCATCTCCTCACTGTGCACGACCCTGAGCAAGAGAGCTCCGAGCTGGATACAGTCATTCTCAAAGCTCTTGTCAAGGGTAAAGTACTTTTCTTCACAGATATGTTATCAAGAAACTTTTTCTAAGGCTGCACAGTTATGGGTTTAACAGTTGATGGTCTTGCATGGATAGCCTTAGAGAGCCTTGACATTTTGAACATTTTATAGGTTTTGAATGCATTTACAAGTTGTACGATGTGGGTATATGTGTCATTTTCAGCTTGTAAGAGCCAAAGCCAAGAAGCTCAAGACTTCCTGGATGAACTGAAATTAGCTGTGGCCTGGAATAGGGTGGACATCGCCAAGAGTGACATCTTTAACGGAGATGTGGAGTGGAAGGTGAAAGTGTCTGCACAAACTTTCACAGCAAACACTAACTGACTGCACCAGTATTTCTACAAACATGCATTGCCTAGCAAAGCATGGCTATTTTGCATGAGCTCATCTTAGATTTTTTTGCCAACATTTGTATTCAATAGATGTGAATTTGACAAGCCAGTGTTTATTGTGGCAAAGAAGAAAATAAAAAAACAACTTCTGCTTTATGAGTTCTTCTAACAAAGACACATGGTCCCTGCAGGCATGTGACCTTGAGGAGGTGATGATGGACGCCCTACTCAACGACAAACCAGACTTTGTGCGCCTCTTTGTGGACAGCGGTGTAAACCTTGGCGAGTTTCTCACCTATGGTCGCCTGCAGGAGCTTTACTGGGCTGTGTCTGAGAAGAGCCTGCTGCACAACCTTCTCCTCAAAAAGTACGAGGAGAAGCAGCTCCTGCTTGGGGCTGCCAGATCACATGGTCCGCACCACCCACCCGAGCAAGGGAAACCCCGCTTCACCCTCCACGAGGTCGCCAAAGTGCTGAAAGACTTTCTGCATGATTCCTGCAAGGGCTTCTACCAGAAGATTCCCACAGTGAGCGTACACTCTGTCACAAAGGTTACAATAAATCACATACACTGCACTGAAAAAGAAATCCTTTTAAGTGATGAATTGGGTTCTCCCTTGTATTGCATCTCACAGCGGTTCTCATCCTTTTTGGCTTGTGACACATTAAAGTGAAGCAATGTCAGTGTGTGAGCCCCTGTCACAGCTTGCATTTGTCTATGAGCTGTGAGCTAAGAGTGGTTTTCTCTTCCAACCCTTTCAGGCCGTTTCATTTGAAACTGTTAAAGGTCTGAAAGATGCAATGGAATAGATAGAGTGAATCCTTAAAGGGGCTATGTCAGTTTTGGCTGTTGCCACATAGCTAGTGTTAGCGCTGACAGCTGTTTACTTACTAGTCTCAAAGAAGTGTTACAAGTTCAAACTTCATTCCTTTACTCACTGAACACACTGCTTAAAAGGTGTATTGTAACTTGAACACAAAAATGGACTATAAAGACTACCGCCAATGCAGATGTTACATCTTGTTTTGCTTCACTTTCTATCTCTTCTTCACCTCTACGGAAATCTGCATGCTAAATAGCTAGCCCCAGCCTGTCTAATCACTTTCCAATTGCCTTGTAAAAGCAGCACTACTCAGCGGGTGTATTATAACCTCTTGTAAACAATTGCAGAGGCTCTTGGAACCTCACATAACACCTCATCCTGCATTTTGCATTTCTCTTCTAAACTGAAACTCCATTGGATTATATGTGTTATAACTGCATGAAAACTGTGTAAATGTAATACATGTGTTTGTGCTGTCTATGTTCAACAGGAGAAGCCAGCAAAAGGTCGACTGTTCCACAACCAGAAGAACCTGCCTGAGCTGGAGGAGCATTGCGAACATCCTTGGAGGGATCTTTTCCTCTGGGCCGTCCTTCAGAACCGACAGGAGATGGCTAACTACTTTTGGGCCATGGTCAGTCTCTTCTGCTTCTTTTGTCAACTCAGCTCCAGCTCAGTGCTCTGTGTGGTTTGATCAATGAAAACCTAAAAATGTCTTGTTGGCAAAAAAAAAAAAAAAACACCCACCCAAACCATTCTGAAGTGAGAATAATCACACTGTGCTAGTTTGTATTCTGAATTCAGTGTGAAAAAGAATAATGTGGGCCGGGACAGTGCAGGTGCAGGTCAGGCCCGCCATATGAAAATGTCAGTCTAGATAAAAGAGCTCAGCAAACAGCATATTTATCAAGAAATGACGTGAACTAAAAAGCTATCTTATCTCCAAGAACATTATTCAAATGAAGGTCATGGTGCTCGCTGGGGCAGTATATTCAGCCGGTGTGTACCAGTGATGAGGTAGTGCAGGACTATCTGAAGTTGTGAGGAAATTAATTTGGAATGTATCCTAAATGTAACTGATGCTTTATGAAAGGTTTAAATGACACCAATCATTGGTGATTCCCCTTTGTTTTCAACATCTTTTTAATGCACCTCTAATTTTTTTCATTGCCCTTCCCTGAACTAAGAGAACCAATTACTGTAATCTTTCATGCGGTCACCCTGATGTGCTTCGCTCCTGCATTTTCTCTCTACATCTTATTTCAAACATTATCTGAAATTATGGTAATTGCATTCGCTGTGTGTTCATTCTCACACTGCAAATCACTTTACCACTCTGGCCGGGATATCTGCATTCATAATTTGATTGTTTGAAGTATCTCTCATGCTGAAGACCTCATCACAATTATCCTTGCAGGCTGGCTTATGCAAGCAAAAATAATTCAAACTTAATATGTGCATATACAGTACTGTGTAAAAGTTATAGGTACCCCACATGTTGTTTCAGCAGTGCTGTAAAGACCATACATATTCATCTCTCACTTTCTTCATGCAGATATAATAAAAAATACAGGAAATTTGTACAAAGTATTTAAGAACACATGAAATGTACTTCTGATTTTGGATTCAGACTCTGATCACCCCCAGATTTATTGCCACAGCAGTTCTTCAGTGACCAACAACCACAAGGGATAAGCTGTTGGCCGTGTCACTGTTCCACACTCAGATCACTGATAGAGGGTCTTGAAGAGTCTTGGGATAGGAGTCTTGGGATCACCTGCTGATTTCACTTTGGCTCAAAGTGAAATAAATACTTAAATACTTTGGACAGATTTCCTGTATTTTCTTATTATATCTGCATAAAGAAAGTGAGCGATAAATATGTATGGTCTTTAAGGCACTGCCAAAACACGACGTGTGGGGTGCCTATAACTTTTACACAGTACTGTATATGTATGAATATATTGAATGATATATAAAAATCACTTGTTTAAATAAAAATGTATAATGTGTTCACCTTTAAATGTAACTTCAAAAGGAGAGACCTTTGCTTTTATATATTGATCTTCATTTAGACATTTGTCATGTTAGTCATGTAAGTGTGGGCCATTTAAGGTCACTTTAAACTGTTGATAACAAATAACAAATTATTACCTAACAGCATAAGCATTTTGCACCATGCAGCCTTTGTGTAGAGAACATCAAGCTTTGATGATTCTCTTTGTGGAAAAGAGTAGTCTGAATCTCTTTCTGGCTTCTGTCATTCCATAAACAACCTCTTCCTTGTGTCTCCATATGTCGGTCTGATGCCTGATGGACAAGAAATCAATTGCATGTTAGAGCACTGGTTTCAGCATCTTTGAAAATAAGTGAATCTACTGTCTCACCAGAAGATGGCTATAGAAACTGATTATCCCATCATTTCTGCCTATTAGATATGAAGCTAGTTATATCTAGAAGTCTATACCTAGAAGTTGCTTAGCTAGTTAACCTCCCACCCTCCACTCTGATTAGCAATCCCTTTAAAGCTCATTTCATCATAATATCTTATCTATAGTTCATTCATTATAATATCATGATCAGTTGATGTGTACAAAAACAGCAGTGTAAAATATGGTGTTGCAGCTTTACAGTAGTTCATGCAACAGGCTTTATATCAGTTGGGAGACAGTTATTTCTTGGCTGAGAGCATTGCTATTTTACACAGAGCTAGTTGGTAGCCCCTTTTTAAGTCTTTATCTTTAGCCAATGGCTAATCAGTTTCATGTTTAATAGTATTGATTTTTTCATTTAACTAAGCAAACAAGCACAAAACTACACTACATTCACAAAAGATATAGATGCATAACCTCTGGTCTCTTTTTATTTCAGTAAGCTTTAAAATCTACTTCCAGAGATGACGTTCGAGCTCAATTTGCACTTTAAAGCACATCAGCATGCAACCATAGTATTATACCAATGTACATGAAGACATTATGTTCAGTGTGATGAATTACTCTATTCTGAGGCAGTTTCAAGTAGTTTTTTTTTCCATTTTGCACTCAAACTGTAATGAAAGACTGAAAAATAACAAATAAAATGCACACGACCAAGGGTATGCTGTAGAAAATGGCCCACAGAAATGTGAAAAAACACTGGTAGGGTCCTTCAAGGTTGAAGGTATATTTCTTTATCTCAGTAGAAGACGCCACTTTGATTACTTCCAAGATGAGACTGCATGAAATGTTTACAACCTAGGGCATAATAAATTACATTTCTAAGATTCAAAACATGAGGATAGAGCCTCCTATCACACCCAGACTATGGATGGATTATAAGAAAACTGACCCACAGGCACAGATGGGTAAAACAGTTTCCCTCCAATGGTCTCCAGGCTGAGGGAGATGCACTAGGACTACAAACAGCATGTTAGTGTTTCTTCTTGGTCTTTTTTTTTCTCTTGGATCATTTTGCTTTTCTTTGTGGTCATTGAGCCCATCCATCCATGACCCAAACTGACTGGCATTTCAGTAGACATGCTCTGACAACAATTACATTTAAGATATTGATATTATCTGATGCTGTCAGCTTTGTTCACATTTATACTGTTGGTAACTGCAGGGTAATTATATGAAGTATGCTAAAAAAAAAAAAAACTGTTCTAAAACTGTGATTTACACAGTCAAATTAAAATACAGTGGATGCTTAAAAACAGATGGTATAATTGGAGATTGAAATTCATATAATGCAGCCAAAAGCACAAGGTTTGTGCATTTAGATTCAAAAGATACTTTCAATCATCATAAAGTGGATTTCATAGATACCTCTAAGGTTTTTTTTTTTTTTTTTTTGATTCAGCTTTCCTTTAATCCTTCAGGGCCCTGAGGCAGTTGCGGCAGCACTGGCGGGTTGTAAGATCCTGAAAGAGATGGCACGGCTGGAATCTGAGGCTGAGTCTGCACGTAGCATGAAGGAAGCCAAATATGAGCAGTTTGCCCTTGGTGAGTACATAAACCATTCAATGACAGCAGCTGACAGTGTCATCACAAAACAGTAAAGGTCAGACACAGCGAGTGGTACACTCACTGACCTCAATGCAACACCGTCTTTCACAAGCATGAACAGATCCTGCGGGAAGGGAGTTAAGTCTGAAGGTGCGAACTCTTCAGATGTACCTGAGGTGTTGACTCTGTGTACCTGTTGTTGTTGTTCCTGTGGCAGATGTCTTCGGAGAATGTTACTCCAACAGCGAGGACAGGGCTTATGCTTTGTTAGTGAGGAGGACGCACTGTTGGAGCAAAACAACGGTCCTGAACTTGGCAACCGAGGCAGATGCCAAATCCTTTTTTGCCCACGATGGGGTTCAGGTAACAGAGAGACACGTCCATATGTCTATTTAGTTTAACTGATTGGTCCAGCTGTTGGGTTTTGGGTTAGGCACTGGGCTTTTGGTGAACAGAGGTATCTCACTGGAAATGTAAAACACTATATTACTGTGCAGTTTTTAAAACTCTTCCTAGTTGTTTGCATACTTAGATACTCAGTATCTTTTGCTGCACACTGGACTCCATTCACTGTATATCTTTGCCTAAATATCTCACCAACTTGCATCCTTGTCATTACATAGTCATCATTTGGAGTTAATTGGTACTTGGTGTCAGCGGGGAAAGCTAGTATGCATGAAACTCTTGACGGGGAAGTTATATTTAATTTCAAGCACACAGTTGGAATAATACATTTTTTTTAATGGGCAGCCAATGTTTCAAGCAGCACATTTTACTGGTCTTTTACAAAAGTAATAAGCCTGTGACCAGATACGACATGTCCTTTCATGTAAATGGCCTCATCTCAAACTGCTACTACACAGTTGTGGGGACGTAAGTGGTTCGCACATCTTAATTTCCCCTCCTTCCTGTAAAATTTTATTTTTTCTGTGAACCAGCTGGGAAACTCTGTGTATGATGCCTCCTTTGATATAATCACAAGACTGAGGCAGAAATTTTCTAAAGCCTGTGATGCCCTCTTGTGGTTAATTTCACTCACCTGTTAAGTTAGGTTACTCCTGTTGATGAGAGCTGATGAAATCACATTTCTAATATGAAATTCTGTGAATCAAATGTTTGGTGCAGGCACTCCTAACAAAGCTTTGGTGGGGGGCGATGACAACGGACACGGCCATTTCCAAACTGATGCTGTCTTTCTTCTGTCCGGCTCTCATCTGGACCAACCTCATTAAGTTCAGGTGATCAGTTTTACACTTTCCTGCTATTTGCCTCATGGATGCACTGTGTGTTGTTTTGCTGCTCAAACTGATATAACTCCTGTGTGTCTTAGTGATGAGGAACTCGATAACCGCAACAGCAGTGAGCAGTTCGCAGAGCTGGACAGTATGGATACAGAGAAGGCTCTGATGTTAACTGAAGACGATGGCACTTTGTGAGTTTGCAATCAAATTAAACTTAAGTTGATGTGAAATTATTTGAAAATATTTTTTATAGCTAGAAATTAAACTACTAAATAAGCCACCATTTCAGTGGTTATGTTTTTTTCATTATACTTATTTTCTTACATTTATTGTTTCTAAAACATGTAGCATGCCATTAGCCTATGTTATATATTATATAAAGTGTAATCAGATACACCCATTCACATTTTTTTCTCCTTTATTTTCCCCCAAGAATAATTTGTTTTGCAGCCAAGTAGAACACAGAAAACACACCAACTTCAATGGAAAATAAAATGAAACACATAAATAAAACATAATAAAGATGGATAAAACACATAAAACATAGTACATCAGTGACAGTATAACAAAAGCTGGAGTAGATCCAACCTGCATCAACAAATCCAAACATCAAAGACTGAGCAATCAACAGTAATCTTCCCATGTTCCAAGTGTATGAGACCAGGATATAACCAGTGTTTAGGTGTTTACATACTGTACTTGTTAATTATTCTTTGTATGTAAGAAGAGCTCAGGAAGGACTTGAGTGTTGTTTTCTCTTTCACTTACAGGGACTCTCCATCCGGAAATCCAGCAACTCAGAGCTGTGTCACTGTCTGGTGGCGTTTCTTGATCCGCCGCTGGCGTCACTTCTGGAACGCTCCTGTCACCGTGTTCCTTGGAAATGTCATCATGTACTTTGCCTTCTTGTGCCTCTTCACCTACGTTCTCCTGCTAGACTTCCGCCCACCACCACCCTCTGGCCCTGGAGCCCCAGAGATAATGCTCTACTTCTGGGTCTTCACCTTGGTGCTAGAAGAACTCCGACAGGTGAACATCAAAAGCATCTATGATTCCTACCAGCTTTGCCTCATGTTTTCAAAAAAAGTTCTAAGATCATTATTTAGTGATTTTCTTTTTAGGTTATGCACACCTAGACATCAGTCTATGCAGTGTGATTTTGAAGCTGTGTAATTCTTCTTAGATGTGTTTGCATGGCAGTGTTCATGCTTGACAAGACAGACATGTCGGAGTTGGAGCTGATGTGAATTGCTACACTGAGCCCATTGTCCCTGTGGTTTTAAGGGTTCATAAGCCTTTCACCTCTCTCTGCCTGATTCTCTCCCAGTGAGCCAGGTCAGACAGGCATGATCCCTTACTGTGCTGATACCATTGAGACCTCATCCCAATGGTACAAAAGCTCCAGATGAGACAGGGCTTCACTTGTGTTCCTTCAGCTTTGCTTTTTCAACATGCAATCTCAGAAAGTCCCTGAGCTGAGCAGAACTATGGTACAGGTTTCCAAAAAAAGAACCATACTGCCACAGGCAGCCCTGGCATGCTACCAAGCCTGGCGGGGCCCCTTTGCCTTCAAAGGGATGGCTCTGGGGTGCATGCCTCTCCCTGAGGGAACACAATGCCACATGCTCTGTGACAACTTGTCACGAAACAAGATTAGAAAACTATAGGTTCACCAACTTTTAAAATTTGATTGATGGGCTGCTGCAAGGCTCCTCATGCCCACAAATAGGTGACAAACAATTGTGAATTATGTGTTGGTGGCTCCATATGCAGAGATCTGGTTGAACGTGTCAATATCTCAGACAATTTGTTTGACAATCTTGATGAGAGTTAGATGATAAGGACTGGTTTATTGCTATTCATGCATAATTTATCACTGGTTACATTTAGTCAGCATCAATACATCTGTGGGATTTGCCTTCAGAATGACACTGGATAAAGCTGATCTGGAAGGCTGTATATTTTGAGTAAGACAATGGTTATCTTACAGACTATTGGCTGTTTGTTGTTGACGTCATAACTTCTACTACAGCAGTTGCAGTGGCAAGAAAAAAGGATGAACTGTTGAGAAGTACCTTTGTTAATATATAGAATAGTTTTGAAATACATCCACACCTTAATCTAACTTGTAACACAAATCAATGCACTGGCCTTGTCCATTGCTGAATATATCATTAAAAGTCCATTAGAGTCCAGTCAATGAAGCAAAGCTGGCAGTATGTGGGTTATAGCTGCTTTGACTTGTAAACCATGCAAAAAGGAGATCTTAGAAGACCTATGATCAAGATGTGTCAATTATTATCTAGAAAGCTCGAAAGGACTGTGGCTGCTCTTCCAAGAACTGGCCACCCAGCTAAGTTGAAGGCACAATGCACAATGCTAAATAAAAAAATAAAATAAAAAAATAATAATAAAAAAAAAAAAAAAACATGTAACAGCTAAATGTGTGAAGGAGTCTCCCCACATCACCACCCTGACAGCTCACTGCATCATATAATTTGGATGGATAAAGCAAATTGGATAAAACAAATTCCCAGCATTATCAAAGTATCTTAAAGGATAATGTCAGGATGGCTATCTGCCAGCTGAACTTTAGAAGAAGTTGGGTGATGTAGCAGAACAATGACCTACAACTTCAAAGTAAATCTACTACAAAAAAACTTCAAATAAAGAAAATCTACCTTTTGGAGTCAGAGCCCAGACTTTAACCTAGCAGAGATGCAGTGGAGTGAGCTCAGAGAGCCGTTCACAGCAGACATCGTAATAATATATCTGAGTTGAAGCAGCTCTAAGAAGAACGATCCTCTTGAATGTTCTGCATGTCTGATCTGCAGCTATTAAAAGAGCTTCTTTGAGGTTATTGCAGCCAAAGGAGGTTCAGGCAGTAATTAAATCTAGGGGTTTACTTACTTTTTCCACCAGCACTGTGAATTTCAAACGAGTGCATTATGTAATTACCTTAAACACATCTTGTTTTTCTACACTTATACAGATCACATTTTAATGCAGATAACCAAATCTTTTCAAAGGGTTCACTTACTTTGTCTTGTCATTGTAACTATTTAGTTATAGTTGAAATTATCTGGTCGTCGTGTTTCCATTTGTACACCACGTTGCGTGACAGTCAAAGCTTGGACACCCGTATGTGTCTCATGAAAGCAGCATGCCATGCTCAGCTTGTTCTGAAATCAATTGTGCTATTGAGAGACCAAGCGTTGTTTTCTCGGTGCACTTACCGATGTCCTGTTCAAACCACAAGAGACACTCAACCTCGTACTTGAGGTGTAAAAGACATTTCACAGGAGTGAGAATGTGGGACACTGCAGGTGCCTCTAGAGCCGCAGGGCTGTGCACCTGCCAGCTCCCTTCTGGCCCTGAAGGGGAGTCTTAATAGAGCTCCAGTAATGAAAAAGAACCGTACTCATCCGGAATGCTTCTTCAAATCTAACTTTTACTATTTTTTTTTTAGATGTAATTATGTCATACACTAACAGTGATACATAAAAAACTGTTATGATCTAGAGTTTTTTCACGGATGAAGAGATTAGCATCTTGAAGAAGTTCAAAGTCTACGTTGAGGACAACTGGAACAAGTGTGACATGGTTGCCATTTCGCTCTTTGTCATTGGGGTTTCGTGCAGGTAATTAACATCCACTGACACTGAGAAATGACATAATGACATAATCTCTGTTATGACAGTTATTAGTAAGAGTATGAAGATAAAGAAGTGAGTGTGCTTCATTTGATGTTGCAGGATGGTTAATCACACCTATGAGGCAGGAAGGACAGTCATGGCGATAAACTTCATGGTCTTCACTCTACGTCTGATCCACATGTTTGGCATTCATAAGCAGCTCGGCCCCAAGATCATTATCGTGGAAAGAATGGTGAGCTAAACAAAACACTGCTCTCTGAACATGAAAGTGATAGTCTTCGTCATAGATGAAGACAGTGCAGACCTTGTGCAGCCCATTAAGAAGATGAAAACGTGTCTCTCTGTCACAGATGAAGGACGTTTTCTTCTTCCTGTTTTTCCTGAGTGTGTGGCTCATTGCATACGGTGTTGCCACTCAAGCTCTCCTCCACCCCAATGATCCCAGGATTGACTGGGTGTTCCGCAGAGCCTTGTACCGCCCCTATCTGCACATCTTTGGCCAGATCCCTTTGGAGGAAATAGATGGTAAAGCACAGAATTGTGTGCTGCTAAGTTATATATTGATCACTGGTGTGATTGGGGATGTCTCTCTGCTGGCCTGAGTGTTTATGACTTCTAATCTAATTTTTGTGTTCTTTCATAAACGGAGCACAGCTGCCCGCTTTCCTGAAATGAACTGCACCGACGACTCAGAGGAGATTATGATGGGCCTACGGCCGCCGTGCCCGAAACGCCTACGCCAATTGGCTGGTCATTCTGCTGCTGGTTATCTTCCTCCTTGTCACCAATGTCTTGCTTCTCAACCTGCTTATCGCCATGTTCAGGTCAGAGGAAAAAAAAATAAACATTCAAATATTTGTTTCTGACAACATGAGTTTGTGTTTTCTTTGTACATTGTACAAATCAAAAGATACAAACTCATTTGTTTGGCTTTTCTCTGTTTACAGCTACACATTCCAAGTAGTGCAGGGCAACGCTGACATCTTCTGGAAGTTCCAGAGATACAACCTGATTGTGGAGTACCACAGCCGACCTGCGCTGGCTCCACCCTTTATTATCATCAGCCACATCTCTCAGATCTTCCTCAGCCTGGTCACACAGCCTGAGACCAAGCAGGAGTCTCTCGGTAAGGAGCTGCAGTGGGGGTGTATTTCAGCACATTTCTATTAGGAGCTACTCAGATGTTATACCTTAATTCAAGCACATGAAATAAGATTTTCTTGTTTGTCTGACTGATTAAAATGAAGCACAGGCAAACACTCTGTGTGTTTATCTCTCTCCTTCACCTGCTTTATCCATGGAATTTGCCTGTTTGTTAAGTGGTTATTTGGACTACCTCCTTGTGTGAATGTGTGTGTGTGTTTTTTGCCAGAGAGGGAGCTTCCTGCAGGTCTGGACCAGAGGCTGATTACATGGGAGACGGTGCAGAAAGAAAACTACCTAGCCAAACTGGAGCGACAGCACTGGGAAAGCAGCGAGGAGAGACTCAAGAGTACCTCCTCCAAGTAACTGTCAATTTGCAGTTTTGTTACCATCAGTCAACTATCATGTGCTCTTATTTTTTTTGTGGCCATTATACATTGTCTGTCCATAAAACCACAGCTTGTTTTAAAGCTCTTCTACCTCTCCTCGTGGTGAAAACTGAGCACTGCAGCTTCAAATATAGTTTGAACTCATTTTTCTTTTTGTGTCCAAAGGGTTCAGAGCTTGCTGAGGATTGTCGGTGGATTTAAGGACCAAGAGAAACGAATGGTGTCCTTAGAGGGTCAGGTAAAAAGTGACTTCAGCAGCTCTATTTCACACATTTTACATCACATATTTTATGTAACCATGTCATTTCTGTCTGACCCGTCTCTGTAGGTCAGATACTGCGGGGAGGTGTTGTCCTGGATGGCGGAGTGCTTTGCTCAAAGCACGCTCAAATGTGGAGAAGACCCTCCAAAAGCTCCAGGTGAGTATTCTGACACGCTCTTGAACTACTGCGTGTATTGTATTCAATATTAATATTAATACAAGATCAAATTTCAGTGTCTTTAACAGGCAGCAAGCTAAGCGGCACAAGGAACACATCTCAACAAGGTCAACCAAAGAAGGAAGGCAAAGAAGAAAGAAGCGACAAACCGGGTCAATCAGGATACGGAGCTAACAAACAATTTCCTTATATTGATGAATAAAAGATATTGAACAGTAGCTGGTAGCATGAAGAAAGCTAATGATGAATTAAAATACTCTGCAATTTCTTTTAACATTCTGAATGATTGTGCTTATGATGGTGCTGTTGTTTGAGGGGAAAGTGGGATGTTGATTTGAGTCAAGTTAAATTTAAATGAATAAAATGATGTTGGATGTTGCCACAGACGTCTGGTTTTACTGTTTGTAATACTTTCACTGAGACCATTCCTTGGTTAGATGACAAAAAGACCAGCACATCAGCAAAAGACATAAAATGTGAAAACACAACAGTGTTCACACAGCAGCTGTGATTTTAAGTATGCTTAACTTTAATTTAAGGCTATTTTCAACAAAATTTCATGATCGTACTTGACAACCTACTCAATCATTAACTTTAACAGAAGTTGTTTATACATGAAAATCAACACATGGCATCATATTAATAAAGTGAAAAGGCATAAAATACAATCTATAATCTGCATCTGTTAAGGATTAATGGGCAGTATATTTAATCACATTAGGCAGGAGATGGTGTGAAAGGCACAACAAAAAAAAAAAAAAAAAAAACAGTCACAAATGTGCTTAGCTGAAAAAAAAAATACAGTGGTAAATGATAAAAACAGATGTTTGTTGTCAGTTATTGTTATACGACAGTGACACCCTCAGGACAAAACAGTCTCAAACAGTGAAGCATGAAACGTTCGATGTTGTGAGCAGAATAATTTGACTTATTGATGTAAGTAATCCTCATAAAGACCACAGTTATACATTAAAAAAGAACCCAGTGGTGTTCTACTGTAAACAATATTTTACAGCCAGTGTTTACACTGTGTTCATCCATCTGCTACCTCACAAAACATCTGCAAGGCAACATATACTGTGTATAAATATCCATATACATAGTAGTCATCATCATCATCATCATCATCATCATCATCTTCAAGCTTAGAACATTTCTAACCCACTCGTGACACCACCACCATAAATCCCCTGTAATGAACTTGACTGCTGCTTCAATAGAACTCTGCATCTTGTTTTACCCATAAATATATTAAAAGATGACGTTTGTAAGTTTAATACACCTTTTTAAGTGTTACTTTGGGTGCAGGGCTAGCTTGTCAGCATGCAAACTTCAGTAGAGGCAAAGAAATGAACTAGAAAGACAGAACTGCAGTGCTGTCCACCACTGGAGATAGCCGCTGACGAGTGCATTTATTGGCACGGTCTCTTCCTGCCCAAGTAAATAGCATCTAAAGCTGTCGTTTGCAATGTAGCCATAGGAAAAACTTACAAAAAAAAAAACTGAAAATGAAATGAACCAAATGAAAAAAAACAAAATTAAATGATGAATGGTTCAAGATGACACCCAAATTATTCCTATGAAAGTTGTTTACCTCACCTTCGAACATGTTCCACTGCTTAGAATATTCTGTTAGCAGCTATTTTCGATATTTATGCTGGTAAGAGTCGCATCTCAGTTCTAATGTGTAATTTGAGTCTGTTTGTGGCACTTCCTCTTTACACACCACATGTGGAACTATATGCTCCAAGTGTGGTGGGAGAAGATGAGACAAGAAAAAAACATGGCTATCACCATAGTTACCATATGTCAAAAACTCAGAAACAGACAGTATCTTTAGCATCGCCATCATAGTTCAGTTATCAAGTCTGTAGTAAAGTCTGGTAAGCAGGCAGCAAGGACACATTGTAAACTGGTCATCATTGGATTGATCTGATAAAACACACACTATTTACACAATTTGAACATATGAGGCTAACTGAAATGTTCGGTCTTAAAAAAATTAAACCGTACTGACATCTAAAAATTGGTAAACAAATAAATACTAGCATGCTTGCTGTTTCCAAATTTTATACGGTGGTCAGCATCACTCTTCCTCCTCTTCGTGTCCACTGATACCAGCAGTATTAAAACAACTGGGGATGTACTGTACTGACATCTCAGAGCAACTATGATCCATAGATATGTGTTTGATTTTAGTCCCGTGAAACTGATGCCTCAGGGCCTCTAGGCTGCACTGTCGGTCCATCACGATGAGGCATATTGTCAAAACGTGGTGTCACATTGCAGCGGATGAGCAGGGTGTCATCTTTAATAAACTCTCTCTGATTGAGCTGCTGCAGGTGCATGAAGGTTACGTAGCCAAATCCTTTGGGGTTGCGGTTGATGGTGGGCTTCTGGAAGGCTTGCAGGTCCGGCTTGGTTTCCATCACCTCCTCGTGGTGCTGGCCCTCGGGGCCCTGGTCTAGGATGGAGAGCCGGATGGTGCCTTGAAACGGCCAGGTCAGCTGCCCGTCAAACGCTCCTTGCATGGTGTGGACAAAGAGGGAGATGTAGTTGGAGCAGCGCGGGGCGTTGGGGGTCTGCAAGTGTAAACGCAGGCACAGCTTGTAGCCCGGGCAGCCTGTGTAGAAGCCGGGACTGTGCTCCACCACTGGCTGGCCTTGTTCCTGGTTCCGCAAGTGAGCAGAGAAACCTTTGAGGCGCCAGATGAAGATGCCACGGCACTGCTGCGCCTCCAGCTCTTTCACCGTCTCCTCCAGTATTGATACCCGACGCCTGAGCTCTGTAATTGAGACTGCCTGTTGAAAAGATCGAAGACAATCAACCATGACACCATCAAAACACAAAAAGACTCAAATGAATTAAACTGGTGTAAAATTAAAATACATAAAAAACTATTTTTTTTTTTATTTAAAAGATAAAACAGTTTGCTGCCCTGATCTCCTCAGGTAAGTCATTCTAAAGTCTAATGGCCCTGAATGTTACCAGGTACCAGGCTCCTCTCTTATAGAACAGGCTCCCAGTTTGGGCTATTATTATTAACGGTAATGATAATTTTGCTTGATTGATAATTTTGACTATATATTTACAACTACTTGTAAATACATAGTCTCTATTGTCTCTTCCTGGTCTCCCTCTCTCCCCTGTCCTCGGTCTCTTCTCTTTCTCTTTTCTCTGTTTTCATTTCACCCCCACCGGTCGAGGCAGATCAGACCGTCCACTATGAGTCTGGTTCTGCTGGAGGTTTCTTCCTGTTAAAAGGGATTTTTTCCTCCATTGTCGCCAAGCACTTGCTCATTGTGGAAATGTTGGGTTTTTCTATGTAAAGTGCCTTGAGATAAATGTTTTTATGATCTGGTGCTATATAAATAAAATTGAATTGAATTGAAAAATGTAGAAGCTCCATCATCTTTGTTTATCAGTCTAGACCTTTAAACAACCAGGGAAATCTGATGAATAGCTTGTGGCAGAGCTTCTCGAGGTTTTATATGTGATCAATAAATGCTTTAAAAGAAATTATGAAAAGCAACAGGATGGTCAGTGAAATGTGATAATGTTTGCAAGTGAAATCCCTGGCAGCAGAGTTTAGGATGACATGGAGCAGAGAGAGAGAGAGTTTTCTGCTGATTCCAGAGAATTGACTGGTTATAAAAATATGAAAAACAGTTTCAAGATTTTAAGAGGATGGAAATGATCTAATTCTCTAAATATTCCTATGATAATAAAAACAGGATTTAACCACTCGGATGACATGTTTATTCGCATTGAGGTTATGATGAAACATTTATGGAATGAGGTCATTGACCAAAACGGGTTGAAATGTGGTCATCTACATCATCTTGACTTATAATTAAAATCTTGATCTAAAATGGAAACTGATATTTAGTGTAAAAAACAGTGGCCTTAAGGGAGCATGTAGATGAGAAAGAGAACTGGACTAACTGCTGAACCTTGAAGAACTGTGCAGTGAAACTCGCTGAAGCTGATCTGGAGTCAGACCCACTGCTAAAGAACTGTCTGAACAACTGCAGCGTCAAAGATACAAAGCTGGCTGCGCTGAAGTCATTTAAGACTTTAAGAGATGCAGTTGTTTCGCACATCATCTTCATACCTGTGTTTCTTTGTGGATGACGAGCTCACGCAGCTGGTGATCCTGCTTCACCAGTCGTTTGTCCATCTCTCTGAGCCTCTGCGACAATTCGCTCATCTGAGGTGAAGCAGAGCAGGTGTTGCAGCTCACTGCTCCTTGGGTCCCAACGGAGGCTGATACCGACGCTGCAGCCGCAGCTCCCTGATACTCCGTGGAAGCTGAAGGGCCGAGCACCCACAGGGATTTGGGAGCGGTGCCATTGAGGCTGAGGCCTCGCAGGAACTCAGCCATGTAGTGCATGTGCATCTGTGTGAACTCCTGCATGTGCTGAGCTAAGTTGTGGCGCTGCATCTGTGGGAGGCAAAAAGTTTTTCTTTGTGACATGTTCATCTGGAGAACTGACTGGATCAAAGGTTGTATAACAAATACAGCTGTTGACGACAGTTTGATCACCTACCCTCTCCTTACATCCAAAGGTGCTAAAGGTACAGGCAATGGGTGCTTTCAGACAATCTGTATCATAGTGAGATTCCATCTGAATCAAAAACAAAATGTCATCATTATCATCATCATCATTTCCTTCGTGTTTACTCATAGAAATCAAGCATTTAACTAGTAACCAATGTCCTTCCAAACAGTCTGGTTTGCACTTGACGGTGTTGCAGAAGTGGCTGGTGCACACACCAACATGCTCTATAATTGGGTGTGGAGTGAGTGCTTCCCCATTATACAAAATAAAGAGAAGTTCTCATCAGTGTTTGGCTTAATGATTTAGCCTTCTCTTATTTTTTTCCACTGGAACCGTTTTATTTCACTCTGTTGGCACTCACCTGGTCTCTGATCAGATCCATCTCACAGTACTGACATGTCACGTTGGCAAATGGGCACATCTGCTCGTGAAGCTGAAGGAGCAACAAAAACCAGGTCGTAAGAAGCCGAATCCACGCTGATACACAATTTACCTCTGTGTGTTTACTGAGAGAAATAGTCCCTTTTTCAAGGGAGGAAAAGGGACAAGAGGAGCAATTACATAAGTGAGTGGACATACCTCTCTCTCCTCGTAAACAAAGCGCGCCACGCAATCTGGACAGGACATGGGTCTCCTTTGACACTCTAGACTCGTATGCTGCTCTAAGAGGCTCTTTCTCACAGACTGTTGGCACTGTGGGCACACCACCGTGGTGTACTCGCATTGCGCCAAGTGATTCTGAACAAAAAACACAGTGAAACAATGTTGTTAACATTACTCTGTAGTAGGACAGAAGTTTGACATAAGTTTCCCATTTCAACGTTCTCTGAATCATAAACTCTCTACAAACTTCTCACCTCTAAATGTCGTAGCTCCATTTTGTCATTACAACCGGGGTTTGGGCAGCGAACGGTTAGTGACAAAATCTCCCGTTTGGCAAAGTTATCAGGAAAGAGCTGCTCTTCTGACAGCATTTCATTGTCCACAGGGCATTTCTGTCCTGTGTCGCTGTTTTTGCAAGGGGGAGAACAGTGATCTTTTTAGCTAAGCGTTAACATTATCAGTCTCTGTGTGAAGCTCTGTATTTACTTCACAGTGTTATTATTAAGAACCAACAGTTCTTGGAGAAAGTTTCATGAACCTGGTACAAGTTAGTTAATTTTCACTGTTATATGGAGAGTTGCACAGTAGCCTACCGAATGGACTTCATAATGCAGTTCTTGCAGAAACGGTGTCCACAGGGTGTTTGAACAGCATTCCTTAAAGCCATCAGGCAGATGGG
The DNA here is from genome assembly GCA_016801845.1 of Polydactylus sextarius. Lineage (NCBI taxonomy): Eukaryota > Metazoa > Chordata > Actinopteri > Polynemidae > Polydactylus > Polydactylus sextarius. Next base: position 3,762,580 of record CM028906.1, on the reverse strand, counting down.
ACACTCATATTTGCTCTCTAAAGGTGGGTCGAACTCCACATCGTAGCCCTGAACGGGAGAAGGAGCCTGAAGACTAGAGGAGGCGCCGCTGATGAGGGTGCCGGGGCTCTCAGATGGGCTGAGAAGGGATTCCCGCTCCTTTTCCAGCATTGCCAAGGCACAGCCTGACAGTTCTCCTCCAACAGCTCCGTCATAGCTGTCCTCCTCCAAACTCCCCTTATTGCTTTCAGAGCAAGCCATCTGTGGACAGTGGGACAAAGGTGGCCAGGTTACATCATTACTGTCTGAACTGAGATACTGTAATAGTGTGTAATGACAGCTGTCAGGATATAGTGACTAAATGTCACTTTCCTCCAGCTCAAGGTGATATCTTCAAAAACCACATACATTCAATTTACAGTTGCACAAGAAAAAAAAAAAAACCAACCAGAAACTCCTTAATAAAGATAATCTATAACTAAGGAATGTGTCACATTTTCACATGAAAAAACAGGTTAACTCGCACTTTAATTTCGCACATTTTCGAATCATGGTCACAGTCAAACAATAAAAACCATTCATGTATTTAACAACTTATTTTATGTCTTTGTGTGGTGCAGTTATGTGAGGTTTTTTTATGTTTCAGCAGCGATTAATCCTTTCATCTAAATAGCTATAAGAGTTTTGAACCTTGAATCCTTGAGACCAGGGTTCCTGCAGGGTTCAGCTTGTTAAAACCGAGGCTTTTGAAGCCATATTTAACAGTACAAAGACTACAGTTTAATGTCTAAAAACTATCAATGAAAAACGCCATGATGACAAGGTTTAGCTATAATTATTTATAGTGAATGGAATAACAGATATTTTAAGACTTTTTTTTGGTACTTCCCTCAAGTACGTATCACCGATTCCTTAGAAACAGCACCGATCTAACACCAACAATGATGCAGACCTGGGGATTTACCATAATACCACAAATCTCGAAAATTAGAACTCTAGGTTTTCCAGGCAGTTTTACATCTAACTAGCATTGCTGTCTATAGCAAACCTGTACATATACTATATCATAACGGCATAAAAGTAAGACTTGTGAAATCGTAAAAGTCGACCTTTTCTCCTGATCATTATACGAGGTAATATACCTTGGGCTTGTACCTTTTGCGCTTCAAAAGAACATCATAGCTGCTTTAGTAAGTGGCCAGATGTGGCTGTCACATCCATGACTCTCACTGTTTTATCCAGGTAGTTAAGATTGTACAAGACATAGTGAAGTTAGAGCTAAAGTCTCGACTAGCTCTATTTAAGAAACAATACTGTTAATGTTGTCACTTGATGGACCAGCCATGCCCCTGGATGCGGAACTGCAACTTCGAGCCTGACTGTGCTAAAAAAGACATGAAAAAAGACAGAAACTGACCCTCCTTGAAGAAAACCAGACAGAAAACTCACGTCCTCAACAGCAACTCAGCAACAACGGCATTAAGGCACTGACTGTGTTTTTTAAGCAGTTATTACTTTGACAACAAACGTACCTTTGACGAGAGAACTTCTCGGACTTTTCTGTAGAATTTCCTGTTTTTTTTTCCAAACGTCATCAAAGATAACCGGTTGAGCTTTTTCATCTCTTTTCTTTTTTTTCTTTAGTTGTGTGACGTCGAGAGCAGCGCCCCTGCCGGTCGGAGGCTGACGTTACCGTTAACTGCCACAGAGCAAAAAAAAAAAAAAAAAAAAAGACAGAAAAATGGCGGACCTCAGGAAAATCTGTCCTGAGTCTTTGCCCTGTCGGGTCAACTGTCCACGGAAAACATGTCTCTTCGCCCTGATTTGCGTGTTCATACTGGACTCTGGGGGAGCAACGACCCACTGGGTTGTCACAGAGGACGGGAAAATCCAACAGCAAGTATGTGTCAGTTAGCTAGCGAGCTCATTCCCGTTGCTACCGTTTACGATAGGTGGCTAGCGTGTGCGGCTAACTATTTTGGTTGGCATAAACAACACCATTCTTTTCTGTGGTTTATATTTATATTTATTTTTTAAGTTTAACCATTTACCTAACCTCAGCAAGACTCGTTTACAGGCTGCGGTAATGCGACATACATCGACAAAGTAGCATGTAAAAGTCGGATTTGTTTGGCTGAGTCAGTTAGCACGTTTGTACCTGACGTTATCAGTTTGTTTGAGGTCAACATAATCGATACATTTCGGGCCCACGTCAACGTCCGGTGATGGAGACCTATTGTAATAAATGTGTCGGAGTTTACGTTAATTTCATTTATGGCAACTACCTGAGAGCTGCCACCGTAAATTGGAGAGATACCGTGTTGATGTTCATGTGACAGACTCTGAGGCGCTAATAAGCTGAGTGTGCACATCTGGAATCGCTGTTCCCAACATGTCCCAACTGTTCTGATGGTGGTGTCATGTTATGATCAGCTGGTCGGACGTGTTTTACACTCGCTGAGACTGTCTGTCCGTGTTAACATCACTGTTGTTGTTCTAGGTTGACTCACCTTTAAATCTGAAGCATCCACACGATGTTGTGATCTTCATGAGGCAAGAGACTCGAGTTAACTACCTCAAGAAGCTGGAGGTGTGTGGATTTCACCATTCACTATTGCTTACTGCCATTACATCCATGTCAGTTGTTCTGTTCTTGTACTGATTAGTAGCGTTTCATTGCTGATTGATTGTCCTTGGGTTCTTGTTGAGCAGAAGCAGCTTGTGGCACAGAAAATTCACATCGAGGAGAATGAGGACAGAGACACTGGGCTGGAGCAGAGACATTACAAAGAGGATGCAGACTGCGTCATGGCTAAGGTACCCCTGGGTGACCTGGACCTCTATGACAGCACCTATATTTCACTGGAGGGCAAAGACATCAGGTACTGTCTCTTTGATAAAAACACATCATCACCAACATTTTTATTCATATCTTTACAGTGAGATACAGTGAAAATTATGACTATAATGAACTTTGCATCTTAAACCCTTTTTTTACCTCTCTCTTCTCTCCCTGTAGTCCTGATGACTATGTGGACTCCCGGTCAGCTTTACCCCCGGATCTAGAAAAGCCTGACTGTGCGAAGGTGTTTGAGCTACCTTATAGTATTCATGCTTTCCAGCATCTCAGGGTGAGTTGCTTTCAAACTTGTTAACTCTTTGTTCAAAATAGAGCACTGTGGAAATGACTCATCACCTGGTGAGTATTTTGTTAGTAAACTGAAAAAAAGTTTGAAAGTCATTACACACAGCCTGGCAGTTATTGTTAAAATGAGATTTCAACATTTTATTTATTCATCAAATAAATGTGTAGCGTCATGCTGGTAATGTATTTAACCTTTGGTTTGGCAGACTTGACGTGCCTTTTTACAGCACATTCTGTTTATGATTTTGCTAGAGAAATGATTTGAGAACAGATGCATACAGAGGAGAATAATATGCAACCAGAATAGGAGCCCACATCGAAAAGAGATTGGTGTTAAAATATGGATAAAAATATTTTAGGCATGCAGCTTACTGAAGCATCAACTAATCACCAGAGCCAGTTAAGCATAGAGCAGAGTTCAAGAGCACAAAAAGATGAGATATAAGCTGGCAAAGACTTTAGCAAATATATAAATACCAAAGGTTATTAAGTTTCATAGTCAGGGAAGTCCAGCCAACCTTATCAAACAAAATGCAGTAGTGAGTGTTGTAATTATCTTCAGTATTGACCCAAGGAATTTAATGTGAAATGTAATCTAAAGGCCGATGGCGGAGGCAACGGCATGTCAATAAATTACGTCCCAGTAATTCAGAACTAAAAAGAAACGGTTTCAGATGTCCTCCTGCTACAGCTCAGAGAGAAGCTGAGCTTTTGCTTTTGCACAAAAAAAATCATTGCGATTTATCAACCACATTATTTGTATGTAAATCTGTCTTTGTGCCAAATAACAAGACATTTATATTCTGTGACCCTTTTTAGAATAAAAAATGCATCTGTGGGAGTACTCTGTGGAGTAACTGCAATCTGCATCTCAGATCTCAAGAACAACATGGTTTTATCTTAAGGTTGTGTTCAAGTGCAACAGCAATTTTATAAGTGAGGCCCTTGGGTAAAGATTAAAGGGCAGTGGTGTTTTTTCTGGCAAGTGCAGATGATTCAAGTTGATATTTTGCTATGCAGCTAACTCCAGCACATTGTATTGAGTCATCCATTTATTCTCTTCACTGGCTTCATCAGGTTATCTCGCTGGGTGGCCACCAACACATCATTTATTTGTGTATAGTTGCAGACACATCTCCACGCTCTGTTTGAGAAGAGGTTGTGAGTCAGTTTATCTGGTTGTAAAATACTTCGACCCCGCCACCAGCTGTGCTCATTTGTTTTGCACTGCTTCTTATGCACACAACAGAGATGTCTATTGTGTTTGACTGATCACATGCTGCATTTGCGAGATATTGCAACTCTTCCTGTTTGTCCAGGGTGTGCAGGAGAGAGCAAACTTGACCTCCCCACTTCTTTCAAAGGAGGATCCCATTTTTAGTTCACTGTGTCATAGGCTGGGCCGCAGTGTTGATGAGGTGGGCCATCGCATCCATCAAGGTTTATTGAGGGTAAGGTCAGCCTGTTCATCTTTAGAATTTCTGTGTGTATCTTCTTTTTAAGTCAACACCAGAAAACCAGTGAGGTTTTGACGATGAGTTAATAACAAGTGAGCCCAGTTAGGTCCATGACTAAGAATGTGTATGTGTATTTTCAGAATTCATCGTCCTGGGTGTTGTACAACATGGCATCATTTTACTGGCGCATCAAGAATGAGCCTCAGAGGGCAGTTGACTGTGTGGTGCGCGCTCTACATTTCTCCCCAAGGTACTGTCAGGCTGCACTAATATGTTGTACCATATTACACTGGACTGTTCACACGTGTCCACATTCTCATGCCGTGTGTGTTTGTGTGTGTCTTGTTAGGCAGCACAAGGATGTGGCCCTGGTCAACATGGCCAACATCCTGCACCGTGCCCATTTCTCAGCAGATGCTGCTATTCTCGCCCACGCTGCCCTGGATCTTACCTCGGATCTGTTCACCAGCCACTACACCTTGGGCAACATTTATGCTGTAAGTTCAAGTAAAAGCGTTTTTCTGCAGCAGAGGTGTGTGTGTTTAAATCACAGACTTTCAGCGGCTCTTGTTTCATGAAGTTGTCGACACGCTAACAGTCATGTTGCTCAAGCTTGTAAATCTTTATCAGTAAGATGTGTCCCTATATGTGTTACTGCAAACTTCTGTGGTCAGAATAATGATGATATATTATAAAGACATGTTTAATATGTAACGAACCAGTGTCTGACCTCTACCGTCACTCCTCTCCCGTCACTGTCTGACCAGATGCTTGGGGAATACAACCACTCAGTGCTGTGTTACGAGCAGGCACTGCAGGCCCAGCCAGGCTTTGAGCAGGCCTTGAGGCGGAAGCACGCCGTCCTTTGTCAGCAGAAGCTGGAGCACCGTCTGGAAGCCCAGCACAGGTAGAAAAGCACCAAAACACACAGATAAAACAGAAACCAGATGATAAACTATCAGCCTCCTAATGTTCGTCTTGGTGTTTGGTCCTGGGTGCAGCTGTCTCAGTTGAATACCTCTTACGACTCTCTCTTTATTTTACGCTGTTTACCATTTGAAAAGACCCATTCACCATCATGAACTGTCTATAAATGGGTTTGTAAACTCGTTTTAGTACCTGAGGTATTCCGCCATATTTCCACCATATTTCTGTTTAAGTAATCATTTCCTAGCCCAGAATTTCAGCCTACAGTGGTTTGCATGAAAAATGGAAGAGTATCATTCACTTCAGTACAATTAAACTGAAACAATTTAAGCTTTAGGGACATTCTCTCAGCACAGTTATGTGTGCGTAACAAAGATTTAACATCTCTATTTATGGAACAAGTGCTGTATGTGTGAATGGGTGAATGTAGCCTGATGCGTAAAGTGCCTTAAGAAGACAAAATTGTTATTTCAGTGCTGGCTATTCATATAAAAGTGCAAACAAAGGAGTGTATGGGTAAAAGAACAGTACCCAGAGCTGGCACAGTCAGTGTTTTGTCCATGATGGATTTTCTTTTTGCAGATTACCCCACTGTGTATTCCTGCCAACTGTCCTGTATTTCCCCGTCCTCATCTTGCCGTGTTTATTTTAGATCCCTGCAGCGCACGCTGAATGAGCTGAAGGAGTACCAGAAGCAGCATGACCACTACCTTCGCCAGCAGGAGGCACTGGACAAACACAAGCTGCTGCAGGAAGAGCAGATCCTACGCAACATTATCCACGAGACCCAGATGGCCAAGGAAGCCCAACTCGGTAGGATGAGAACATTTAGAACAATCAATCACAGACGCATGTTTTCACAGTTCAATTCAGTCTGTTTTTGAATTTTGTATATTATTTAACTAACTGAAGAAAAGTTAACGGAAATCACAAGTTTCTTGAAAAGATGTTTTGTCACGTTACTCTTTACTATTCATATTTACTGGCACATACATATCCCGTGATTCTGAAACATAAAGCAGCATCTGAGCATTCAGTGTGATTAATGCTGCAGGGAACCATCAGATGTGTCGACTAGGTCAGCAGCAGCGCAGCCTCTACTGCCCCTTCGACCTCCCTGTGCGCTACCACCGTGGCGACCTGTTTGAACACGTCCACTATGTCCAAGTGAGTCTGAGTGATATTCCCTGCAGAGAGAATTAAACCAGACAAAGAGTTTCTGTTTCTCAGTTCGTTCTGTTTCTCTTCTACATTCTCAGTTCGGGGAAGAGGTATCGGTGGCGTCGAGTGTGGCGCTCGTGTCTGAGCGCAACTCAAACCAGACGGCAGGCAGCCCTCAGCTCCACCCCTCTGTGTCTGGAGACCAAGACCCGGCCGCCGCCCTGTGGGGCAGCCAACAGGATTACACACAGGTGAGGAAAGAAAACTAGCAAATTCAGTGTTTTGCATGTCAGCTCTGTGACAACCAACAAAATTCAGAGCTGTCACACAACTTAATGAGTTTTGCCTCATCATGTTCAGCTTTGCATATGAATGTGAGAGGAATAAAAGAAATAGTTCATAGTTAATGACTGAGACTAAAAGATCAGGATTTCATGTTGAGACTGACGAATATTTTTGAACAGTTAGCGGTAATATTGACACGAGTTGAAGAATGAGATTTGCAAAAAAAACGTTTCTGTATATTTCAGGACATACAGAAGATGTTGTGGCCTCAGAGGACTGACTGTGCCTATGAGTACCCAAGTGTTCCCCCTGCTCACCTGCTCCCAACCTACTATCTTCCACCTGAAACACAGGCCCTCAGGTCAGTGCACATTGCTGCATAGAGGTGTTTTGTGGCATTTTGTGAATTTCCTATGTAAGCTTGGGCTCGCTCTGTTTTCATTTAACTTAATTGGTTCCTGTTGCAGCTAAATGAAAACAGAGTGAGCTCATGCGTCCAGAGGAAGAGTTGTACATCAGAACTTGCTACATAAAACAAGACTTGTGAGTGAAATATTTCTGCGTGTGTTCAGTCCAGTGGCAACTCTCCTGTACGGGAAGAGCAGTCCTCCTCAGACTGTAGCTGTGCCAGACTGTGGTCCCATCCCCCAACCATATCCAGCCCTCCTGCCAGCCTCGCTAGACTGGCCACTGGAAGAAAAGGAGGTGCCAGATCCCTTTGCCTCCCAGGTATCTGTCTGCTCGTTTAATTATGTGTGTGGTTGGAATAGTATATGACTTGGATAGATATATGCCATGTGCTATCTTTATTTCTGTGTGTGAAACTGTACTGAAAACATACTTAGTCATGAATATTACTGTATGATTACAGATACTGCAAATGCGCAGTGGAGGATGGACATTGGAGCAGATCGGCTCCAGAATAGCTGAAGCCATAACAGAGGTAAGATGTGTTTTTGCAGCACGGTAATAAACATCACTATTGAGCATAATATTCTTGAAAGTCTGACTCTGTGGAGAGTGTCTCACAATCTAACGGGAGTTAAAAAGTTTCAGTTGTGCGAATTTGATGATGAATCACTGTTGCCTTCTTCCAATTCAATTCAAATCACTTTCAGATGTAACAGAAGTTTGTTTGTACGTGTAGGGCACTATACCCCGCTGGCAGGTTCACAACGAGGCAGCTCTGTTCTGGCGGGCCAAAGGCAACGGCAGCCGTGCCCTGCAGTGCCTGCGCCAAGTGTTGAGCTCAGCTCCGCCCTCCCACCGCCACTTGCCCCTCACCAATGCTGCTAACCTGCTGCTGCACCATGGCTTGACCACCCACGCACAAACACTGCTGGAGCAAGCACTGGCACTGAACGCATCAGAGGTAAAGGCACAGTGGAAAATCACCTGCTGGGTTTTACGACACGCTGCTTCACCTGTACTCGACACTTTTTTGCCATGTTAGGTTTGTGAACACAAATTGGCAGCTCCTTCAGTCAGTCACATGTCTGCTGCTCTTTGTATTTTTTTAAATTACTGATATCAAGACATCATTGTGCCAGTATCAATAAAACCTCAATGTAATCACAGATTTTATCACTTACTTCTCCTGCTGTTCCTCTGAGGTAAAGTTAAGAGGCTTGATGCTTTGACACCAGTAGACTGACTTTTGAAATCCACGTCATATATGAGCGTTGCTGAATAATGTTTCCTCTAAATGGGGTCATGTTGTAGTTCCAAGTTCACAAGCTGTTATGTGTTTGCCTTCTATTGCGTGATAAGTTATGTCGTTGGGATTTTAGTTGTGGTAGTGTAATATTTAGTTAATGGTTAAAAATATGTCTGAGGGAAATCTCATCAGGTCTGTGAGAACAACAGGTCTTTTGGCATTCATGTTGTTGTTTAGCAGTGTTGTTCTAACTTCATAACTAAATGAACACCAAACATGTCATGCATGACTTCTAGTATGAACTTATAACCACAAGCCTCTGGATTCTGTTTGAAGGCAGAACTAGTTTATTCTGTAATGTTCACACCCTGAACTGTCATGCAGTCACCTTAGAGTGATTCTGAGAACATGAATTTCGTGTTCCTCTTTCTAAAGAATGCCTTGGAAAGATTTAAAGCACAAGTGTGCGGCTGATGCTAAGACGCTATCGAGTCAACATGGAACTGAGATCAACAAAGAAGATTTCCAAAATCTTGTATAATCAAGCCTTGAAAAAACAATCTCCAATATGTTTACAGTGAATGTTGATTATATGGCAAAGGGCCACAGGTAGAAAATGTATACAAGAAGTTTGAATTTGCATTGAATCATTTGTATCACTCATTTGCCATAAACTGTATGACATTGTTACGGTTTAAAACAATTTAACACTGTTTAACTGTTCAGCTAAAAACTGTTTTGTTTTGTGTTTCAGCCTCACACTCTGCTCAGCCTGGTGAGTGTGCAGTTGGCCCAGGGCAACGTGACAGGTGCTCTGGCCTTGTTCCGCCACATTCTGGTGATGGCCCTTTCCTCCTCCTCCTCCTTCTCGTCCTTCGCCGGCTGCGAACAGTGTCGCACAAGCCTACCTCTGCTACGCTGTCTGCAGTTCTACCCCTTCCTTTACAACCTCTCAAACCGACAGCCCTGCGCACGTGAGTAACTCTCTTACACACACACACACCCGCACACACATTGTCCCTCTGAAGTGTAATGACTCTTGTAAAGACTCTTTTCCCCCTGGGATGTTTTACTCTAAAAGGAATATTTTAATTTAAGTGAGAAATTCAGTACGGGTTTAGCAGTGATCAGGTTGAAAGGTTAAAGATTTGGTCATCCGATCACAAAGTTACATTTCACTAAAGCTCAAAACATCTTTAAACAAAACCGCAGAGACAAAGCGGTGATAAGTATCGTTCCCTGGCGTTCATCTAAACCTGAGTCTTGCCCCAGACAAATCCCTGTCCAACATTTGACCTGCATTGCAAACGTATTATAAACAAGAGGCACTGAATAATGACATTTGGCTTACTAGAACTGTAAAATTATCCTCCATGGCTCAATGTTTTCAAATACTGTATTAATTCCACCACCACAACTACCATATGGATCCTTGAAGCTGCGGGAGCAGGCCATGAGAAACGAGCTGTATGTTGCACTTTTGGTGCGAAAAGAGACTGCACCTGCTTCTTTATTCGCATCAGTGGGAGTGAAGAGAAAAGTGCTTTGAAGTGGAGAAATTTTGCCACTCAATAATTTAAGCGGTAGAAAATAGCCGACACCAAATTTTGAAGAGTCTATATTTTATTCTGCAAAGCTAAATATTGCTCTCAAAGTACGGTGTGTACATAAGGCCACATGAGCACTTTCTAAAACAGACTCCCACCTAAATTTTGGGGCAAAAGCTTAAATACACACACAGAAAAATTATGAACATTTCTCATTAAATTTTGTGGTGTTTGCACTTCCTCCCACATGTTTGAACCTTTTAGTAAATAAATCAAATAAATGAAAATAATGTTGGCTATCCATCATTTTTCCATGGATTGTGGAAAAACTAAACCTCATACAGACCTGAGAAAAGGCACCAATTCTCCCTTTGGTTCCTCGTGTAACGAACCTCAAGGACAGTTTGAGTTTACTTGCAGCATGTGACTAAAAATACTACAAAATGTGCCAAAACAAAGTGCCAGTGCAACAAAGAGCCACAGCAATAAGAGCTCAAAAATCTCGAGACTGTCGTCCTCTTATTGTTTTATTTTAATATTTTAGTTAACAGTTAACATGTTGTTATATGCAACAGTTGTGCTTCGCCTTTAGCACTATAAGAAAATAAAACCAGGTGTCCACTGAGTCCTTTTCACCCATACAACTTTGTAATGTAGTGCAGTTATCTTCCTGATTACTTTCCTCATTAAATATTTGGAATAACAGTGACATGCAACTGGAGTCAGTTGAGACAGAGAAGCTGAAAGGGCAAATTTTTGTTTGGTGATGTAAATACTTAAACGGCCTCCGTTATTTTGTCTGTAATAACACGATTACGTAATTGCTCCTACGCAACAGAGGAGTAATTGTTCAAGTATCAGAAAATTCATTTTATTTATCCAAATTTAGTCATGTGCTAATGTACACGGCTAAAATATCTATGACTCCACAGAGCATCTCCAAAAAAAGGTGTTTTGGAATATATTTAGTAGTTGAGTGTTTCAGTTTTTCCTAATTAATTTGGTTCTGAATACACTTGTCTCATCTGCTATCTTGGTAAGATACGAGTTATAATTTTCCCTCAACCTGTGTTGACCCAGAGGGCGCAGCCTGCCTGGCTGAGGATGACCTCGGTATCCAGCTGGAAGAGTGGGAGGGCAGTGAGGAGAAGCAGGATGCCCCAGCCACTTCTGCGATTGACGACTCACTGCTCTTTGAGAGTAAGAATATGACAAATCACATGAAAACGGCTAAATCTGACTCAACACCGCTGTCATTAAATTGTCTCATACTTCTTGTTTTCACCCCTGACCTTCCCTCAGAAGTGATCTTGGACAGTAATGGGTCGGGCGAGGCAGCCGGGAAGCACCACGCTTCCCCCTCTGCCTCTGGAACGACAAAAATGTCCACCCCGTTTGGAGGAGCAGGAGTTGAAGGGGAGGAGGAGTGGCAGCTGAAAGAGGACCTGATGGGAGCTTTCGAGGGGGCGCTGGACGTTGGAGGCAAACGTGGCGACCTGCGAGGTATCCGAGTGTTGAAGAACGACCGCGTCATGGGCGCCCGTGCTGGCGGAGGCCCCTGCTTCGGAAACTGTGAAGATGACGAGGGAGCAGAGTGGGTGAGCGTGAAACCTCGTCCTTGTTACAACAGAGCTGAGTTTGATTAATAATCGCCCGCTGTGACTGAAGCGTGTTTGTTTGTTGTTTATCAGATCACTTTCCAGGTAAAGCGTGTGAGGAAGGCCAAGGTGGACGGGATGGAGAGTGTCGGCAGCTCAGACGACGGCCAGAACGGAGAGACGCTGCCTGGGGGACACTCTGTCCTGGAGATCAGCGGACCAACTATCCCATCACCTGGACCCTCAGGTACCACACACACACACACACACAGACGTGCTGGACCTCACCCAGCTGAGAGAGATGTCTTAGTGGTGGTTGTGTTTTTTGTCAGGTCGCTGGAGGGACTATACTAGTCTTGGCTGGCCGGGGCCAGAGGAGTGCCAACGGACACGAAGAGTAGACCTCACCACTGTAGCTAGCACCTGGTTGGCCGTCTCTGCCAAGAACATCGAGTAAGACTCTCACTGGTCTTATCACTGTTGTATTGCTATGAGTCATCCCACATAAGAGTTTTAAAGTAAATAAGTCATACATCTCATTATTATTATTAGATAATAATGAGATATATGAACTGCAGGTTTGGTAGTTTGTTAGTTTAAATTGTTTGTTTAAATTAAACTGATCTAATTTCTTTGTTTAAATTGTTTGTTTTTTATGAAATATGAGTTGTAGGAAGAGAAAATGGGAAATAAAGGAAAAGAAAACATTTCTGCCTCATCAACCAAAATTCAGCAAAATGAGTTTCCAGTCTTTAATGTTTCTTTTTTTTTTTTTTGTTTTTCCTTCTTGCTGTCTCTCTACAGCATCACGGAGCACATAGACTTCGCCACTCCGCTGCAGGAACCAGCCGCCGAACCTTTATGCAACGCCAACCTGGCTGCCAGTATGCACACGCTGGACCACCTGTCGGGCGTGGCCAATCGCGCCGCCATCCACTACACCGGAGAGAGTCAGCTGCGCGAGGTAGATACAGATCATGAGAATCAACACACCCACACTCGACTTTCTCTGTCAAGATTTTGTTATTCATGTCACAACAATAACAAACAAAGACAGAGAAGTGGGGGGAAAAAAGATTTACTAACAGGTGTTTTTATGAATACACAAACCTGATGAAGACAACTGTAACAACTCTTGTCTTCATCTTCAGGTCCTGCAGAACCTCGGCAAAGATAAATTCTCTCCTCAGTCGTTTGAGCAGGTGGGAACACGTATCGCTAAAGTACTGGAGAAGGTAAGGGCTCTGTGGTAGTGAAGAATAAACTAAACTAAGTTCAAGCTGCATTTGCTGCGTTTGATCATTAGATTAGCAATGACAGTGTTCAGTTTGAAACTGAGATATCACTCGTTGGTTGATTTTTGTCTTGTCTGAGCTTTGTGAATAAATTCTTCCTCAGTTTTCATTTTCTCCAAATGTAGATGTTTCTTACGGTTTGTTGTCCTCAGACACCAGCAGCATGTTTTGCAGTAAATTGAAGTCGTGATTAAAAAAAAAAAAATTGCAGGTCTGAAGGAACACTGAAATGTTCTTTACTCATTATTCACCACCACTAGATGTCACAGTAGAGCAGCAGCGCCATCATCCCTCTGTCTCTTTGTCACCTGTCTCTATAAAGGAAACAGTTTGTTGCTGTATTCACGTTCAACATCATGTGTGTATCCTACATTGTGGGGACTTACACATGTTTACATACTCACATTATGGGGACCTGTCTCCCTTATAGGGACACAAAGCAGGTCCTCGTAATGTAAAAAACAAAAGAAATGAAGGTGAAGACATGACTTAAAGTTTGGTTAAGGTTAGGGTCATGTTTAGATAAAGGTCAGACAAGTGGTAGCAACAATTGAGATCTCTGTGGTTTCCAGGAAATAAAATCTTCTCTGAAGTGTGTGTGTGTGTGAGTGAGTGTGAGAGAGTAATAAAACTCAACCGGTTACATTTCAGTTGGTCATGTTTTTCTCCTCATTTATCTGTGTAGAATCAGACATCATGGGTTTTGTCCAGCATGGCTGCCCTCTCTACTGGAGGGTTAAAGGTCAAGGTAAACGAGCGATCGACTGCCTGCGCCAGGCTCTCAACTACGCCCCGCATCATATGAAGGCAAGTTCACACTTCAGCTGGTCCCAAACCTTAACTTAAACGGAAGAAAGGACTCTTCGAAATGTTAAACACAAACCTTGTGTCTTTCCCCTCCTGATGTGTAAACCAGGATGTTCCTCTGATCAGCTTGGCCAACATCTTCCAGAATGCTCGGCTGTGGGAGGACGCCCTCACCGTGGCTCGTATGGCCGTGGAAATCGCCCCGCACTTTGTCGTCAACCACTTCACCCTTGCAAACGTCTACATAGCAATGGTAACTGTCAGTCAGATTTTCCTTAACTATGTTATTTCAGGCCCCTTAATTCAAAGTGTTTGTGAGGCGGTGGTGGAGGTCTAGTGTGTCTTTTCGTTCATGGTGGTTGTTGTGTTCACTGACCACAGGAGGAGTTTGAGAAAGCCATGCGCTGGTATGAGTCGACTCTGAAGCTGCAGCCGGAGTTCGCCCCTGCCAAAGACCGACTGAGAACCATCCAGTGTTACCTGCTCACCAAGAGGGAGCGGCGTCAGCCCTGACGCACCGACACCCCGCCAACATGCACACACCACATGAACAACACAAGACACACACACACACACACACTCATCTGATGTCCCCAGATAACTTACATCAGTGTAAGAAACTGGAATGTGGTGAAAAGGTGAGGCGTGACAATTCATATCCAGACATTTAAGGCTTTTTCTCTTTGAGATCTAACTTCCAAAAGAATTAGCAAATTACATCTGTAGATAATTTTGCCCCACCACTTATCTCTTAAACGCAGGACCTCTTGTTATCTAACAATGAAGATGTTAAGGCTCAAACTCAGTTTTTTGGGTGTTTTTCTTAGATTTGCTTGACTTGCAAAAAAACTGGAAGGGGGTAAAAAAAAAAAAAAAAAAAGTTGCGACTCATTCTTCTGCAATATTTTGATCTCGGTCCATTGCTGGTTGGAGGAGAAGCTTATGCTGTCATTCTTGGAAAAAAAAAACCCTACAGCACCTGTTTGGTGTGTGGAGGTGGCTTTTAAAATAAAGGAAATATAAGTATATTGTTCAATTGTTCTCAAGGGACAGACACTAAAGCCAGGAAATTGTTTGTTTTAATTTAAGTTGGAAACTTTTTTTTTTTAATTTTTTAAAAGATATTTACAGTATTTGCTTCAATCTTTTGCTGAGATGGTAAGAAAAATATGCTTCTTAAGGTTAAATGAGTGGAATTGAACAATATACACCCTCACTGTTTCTGCCTCTTTAAATGGACAAGTCTCCATTTTATTTTTGTTTTGTCTTTTTTTTTTTTTTTTTAAACTTTTGTCAATATCATTCCTATTTATATGGGACCTACAAACTGTTTGATTTTGCTCCAAGCTAATTTAAATAAAAAAAGAGAGAAAATGAGAAATGCTTTTACATTTTGCTTCTTAACTTATGGAAATCATCAGGATTGAAAAAAATAAACAGGGTTTACCATTGACCATCTATTAAAAAATAAATAAATAAAAGTGGATTCTGTATTAAATGTACAGCATTAAAGGCAACGCGTGGATTTCAACTGTTTGTTTCTTGAGTTGGTTGTTTTGTCTCTTTGGGGAATGACAACAAAGCGTTCAGAGTTTTTGAGGCTTAAATTAAACGGCCGAATGTTTTCTCTTCACACTGTCAGTCTCTGATCAGAAACTACACAGATTAACCATAACATATAAACATAAACTGTATTTAGTATCTCTTTAACGGTTTGATCATTCTCCAATTATTTACACATCGAAAGAATTAATAAATCATAATTACATATCGGCGTATGAAGTGATAATAACGTATTGGATTTTTTTTAGGGGTCGATAGTGATTTTAGGGAGAAACGGTTCAGATATTGATCTATTGGCTGATATTTTTATTCTATGTTGGTTGTTTTGTTCTTCTATAGTTTAACAAATGATGACAATTTATAATTAGCCTGAGCATCTCTTTCTGCTTATGTTCTGTAAAAAGGCATTTATTTATTATTATTTATCCTATTAAATAATTATTCATCTATTTATTATCCATTCTCTATGGTCTATTTAATATTGATTTATTGAAAATATTCTATTGAATATTACTTCAATAATCAGTTTTCTTGTTTCAGTTAAGTTCCTTGTTTTTTGTGTAAAATAGACAAAGACTCGTCTGTAATTATCTGTCGGTCACTTCACGTATCAGTGTCATGCTCCTTGTTTCACACATCTTAATATTTCATTAAATCATTAAATTCACAGTATTGATGAATCTCCTCAGCACAGTTTGTATACAGATTTTTTTTTTTGACATGTTCAATAAATTTGCAACTGAACTAGTCACCAACCACTACACATTTAGTAATGACTTCAGTTAATACTAAAGAGCTGACATTCAGATAACACCTGAATGCTTTGATGAGCGTCACTGATTAATCAAGCATATATATATATATATATATATATATATATATATATATATATATATATATATATTTAAAATTGAAACACTGCAGCTCAAAGCTTTTTATTTGGCCAGACGGTTGCTGGTGCAACATGCAACATCCACTAAAACAAAAGTGCATCCCTATAGTATCCGTGTGAAACAGCTCTTTTTTTTTTTTTTTTTTATCTCCCTTTAAATTACAAGACCTAAAAATGGCACAAGCGCAGCGCAGCCTGCTATTTTTAGCCTCCTGTAAAGGAACAAGATGGTTGCAGAGGAGCTGAAGCGTTTGCACACACTCCTATAAATACAAGCACAACACATGAGAGGGCAAATTCGCAGCTCTCACTCCTCCTCCTCCCCCTCTCAGGTCAGCTACCACTGAGGACACACTGGGCTGCTGCATTGCTAATGGACATTATTTACTGTGAGCCCCCTGCTCTGGTTCTATTCCTGTGCAGCATGAACCCAGTCCTGGTCTCTGTTTTGGAATCTTTCTCAATGAATAATTGACTGGAGCTGTTTTTTTGTGCTGCTCTGTCTTGGGTGCAGTGTATAAATAGCTCATGTGTAAGCAAAAGCATGCATGTATTTGCCATGGGAGGGGGGCATCAGGCCTGGGAGTAGGAGCAAACTATTATGTAATAGGCATGTGATCTGGCACATCCATAGAGCTGCTATGTTTGAATGGGTGTATGTGTGTGTGTGTGTGACACTGTGGTGCCCATTGAGCATTTTCAGAGTGATAGTACACTCACTGGGAGTCTCTTTGTTAAGTCTGTTGCAGCTGAGGCAGCTAATTCTGTTGTTGCATTGGCTCAACATGAAGTTGCATGCATCTTTTATACATTTGAATAATGCACTGTATTTAGGTTTACAGTTAGCAGCAGCGTTCGCCGCTCACTGTTAAGTATTTGCTAAATAGACATCTCATTAACATTCAATTGAGCTTATACGTGATCCTGCAACAGCAAATATTGACGCTAACATCAATCTGCATATGTATGCTATAGTAAGATGTTAAGATCTAATATTCATCAGTTGGTTTTTAGCAGAAGGCAAATGTGTTAATGGTACTAACATGTCTTCCACGTTCCAGAAGCTTAATGCTAAATACTTGGCCAGTCATTAATGTACCTGGGTGTTCTTCATGCATCTTTTATAGACAATATCAGCTGATATACATTAGTACATTAATGTCCTCTAATGTCCTTAAAACCATGTTTTTATACACTAAATGATAGTTTTTTTGCAGCTATCTCTTCACACTATGTGTCAGTCAGTCAAACATACTGCTTTAGCTCACCACTGCTAAATACAGCAACGCTATAAAAGGATGAATGTTGCCAGATGTTATATAATAAGAGTGAATTTCCTACATGGACATGAAAGGAGAGATGGTTATTTTAAAGGCGGAGTGACGTAAGAGTAAAACACATTTATGGTGCAGACCAACAGTTTTTATGTGTGTGTTCATCGTGTTATCAGCTGACGTAGACTTTTGCAGTAGAACAATACTGGACCTGATCTGAAGGAAGGAAAAGTAATATACAGTGAAA
Source organism: Polydactylus sextarius (assembly GCA_016801845.1). Classification (NCBI taxonomy): domain Eukaryota; kingdom Metazoa; phylum Chordata; class Actinopteri; family Polynemidae; genus Polydactylus; species Polydactylus sextarius. The sequence goes on along the minus strand of CM028906.1, from coordinate 3,744,746 downwards.
TTTTCTAGATATAAAACGGTTGAATAAGATGATAAAAAAGCGTTGAATCAGAAAGAGAAAACAGAATAGAACATAAAATAATCAATAATGAATTAAGAAAGTCATTTGCAACAAATCAAGTAGACAATACGATACACATTTGGCCTCATTTTTTTGGCTTTTCATCTAAATACTGCTCCAGATGTTCATAGGCTACATCCACCAGGGATTTTTTGTTTAAGCTTAGAATGTATTGGCTATGGGGGATGATAGTTTTCTCTGAGATTAGTAGCACAGTTCTTTCTCATCCGCTTTTCTTCTCCTGAACATTGAATTTGTTTGGTTGTTTGTTTAATTAGGTTAGTTTAGGATGCAAGTGGTGGTTATTTGCATTGTACCATTTGAATCAATCCTCATTTAGTCTAAACCAAAGGTTCAAAAAGACATTTAATTACTCTTACCAATATAAGAACAAAAAAAAAAAAAATCACCAAGTTCTCACATCTGAAACTGGAAAAACAGATGTTTGAAACTGATCCAATCACTTGTCAAACTTTCAATCAATGAAACTTTATTTATATAGCACTTTTCATACAATAAATAAGCAGCACAAAGTGCTTTACATATTCACTCCCACCCAATCGCCCACTGCCCTTACCCCTGCACCCCTAATCTTTATCACTGATATAACATGTAGGGAAATTATAAGAACAAATAATAATATGGCTGGGAATGGAAGAACCAGAGAGGGAACGCTATCACAGGGAGTCGTCTGCGTCGGGAGGCGACTGCCAGGCCCAGCAGCCCAGCAGTGAGCCACCACCCAACTTCAGACAGGGGAAAGGGCTAAACACCACTGTTGTGAGGTGGGTGCCTGGACCCCACCAAGACCAGAGGAGGGTGGACCCCGAGCCAGCACCACAGTAACCAGAACCAACAGCCACCCCAACGCAATGTGCTCCCACTGAGTAAACACTGGAGTTAAAGTGGTGGACAGTTATTTTTCTTTCAACTGTTGCAGCAAAACCATGACAGAATCATCTGCATTTAAAACCAGCTCTCTGGAGCTTTTGTCTCCCCCTCTGGCAGTGAGAGTAATCACAGAATCACAACTGAACACTGAGAAATGTCCACAAGTACAAGACAACCGTTTATTCCATTATTTGAATTGAGTAAATGTAACAAATGTAACTACAAGCTACACAACCTACTCCAGGTGTGCTAATGCCAACCATGTCCTGTCTCTTTCTCTCCACTCTCCGGTGAGGAGAGACCACACTGATGGTGAGCCATGTTTGTCCTCATTGTAGAACTCACCGTCTTTTAGACTGTATGTTGTTTATTTGTAGTCCTCCAGGTTTAAGGCTAATCCAGCTCTGACAGAAACTCCTCACTGCTCCTTCTCTGTGGCTCCAGCACCACGGACAGCTCAACTTTTCCTCCTGAGGAAACTGTTGCTGCCACTGTAGTTACAGCTGTTCAGGTGACAACAGAAAAAACCAACACAGAGCCTTGATACAAGTTTCAGAGCAGCTTTACTGCACCTGGATGTTTGTCTTGAAGAGGCAAAGAGCATCCCTCCAGAAGATATGTCCTCATTTTTACTATTTTAGTAATGGTGTTGGGAGAGCACCACAATCCTGGAACTGACTGTCCCCACCCTGTCAGGTTTTTCATCTTAAACATTTTCTCACACTTTCCTTATAATCAGGATTGTGTGTACAGGGGTAATGGGCCCCACTCTTACAATAAGTGATGCTGAATTTGATCTAAATCTGAACTGATCTTCTTCACCGTTCTTCACCGTTTTTTGTCAGAAGTAACAAAGTAATAGCATCTCTGTACTTCATTTTCTAAACCACTTTGTAAACAAAGCATATTCTGATTACAAATGTAAAGATAGAGCCATTTAATTACTTCATCAAATTCACATTTCCCACTTTGTCCTACCATAATGGTAATGGTGACAGTATACAGGGAAAATAATGACACTGTACATAAAATAATTGCAAAGGAATCCTCTCATTGTTTGTTGACAGTATCAAGTCTATTATTTCAAAAAAAAGAAGTCATATGTCATATGAATTGTGTCCAGCCCTCATACTCTCTCTGTTACACCATCAGGTTTACAGTTTGAATCTTTTGTGGGGTTAAAACTGTGACGTATTCAGTCTCATATATCACATTATGAGCAGATGAAATTGTTTTCTGCACCTGTTTCATTAAATCATCCATTTGTGGAGGGTAAGGGCTAGGGGCTACAACTTAGCAACATTAATGTGTGGTCCTCTGACTGTGATCACAGGCCACACCGTTGTAGTGTGGTTTGTTTTATTTACTTCTCAACATTATAAGGTTAGGTGGGTTGACTTTAGACAAAATCTGTCAAATGGAATAAAACTATGTGTAAACTGTGATGAAGAACAGTCCAACATGGACTCAAACCCATGAGCTCAGTTATGGGACGTGGACATATTAGCAAAGAGGTTAAAGCCATAATTTAACATCCTCATTAGTGTGAACAGTGGTTTGAATTCTGGCTACAGAATACAGGTAATGTTGATGCCATGACCCCAATGATAATGAGGTTTAGGTGTGAATGAGTGTAATGTTAGACATGTACAAACATCAGTGACGCTGATTTTATCAGTATCTCTGACATTAATGTCCAAGGTCATGGGTTCAAGTCCAGTGTGGGTCTGTTGTTTGTGCTCTACACAATGTACAAGTCAACAGCTGAGGTTCATCATGAGTGTAATAGTGGTCAGTGGCGTAAACCTCCCGCCCAACATCTTCAGAGACAGTTAGCAGCAATAGTTTGATCTCCATGGTCCTACTCCTGAAGTCATGGGTTTGAGCCATTTGCCACTTAGGTTTACACATGCTCAGTTTAAAGTCATTGTCTGTAATCACCTGAAACCATCCTCCATCAACAGCCTGCATGATGCTAGAGAGCAAAATCAAGACAGGCTGACTTAGTACTAAATAAACAAACTAAAATGTCCTCAGTCTGTTCTGTTACCTTTGGAGACATCACCCATTTTACCTTTTACCTTTTACCTTCAACCAATTATCGTGCACATGCCTGATTATTTATTCTCTAAATAAAGACAAAATGATGCACAAGTTAATTCTGGTGCAGATTCTAGTGTAAATCCTACAGGTTGCAGCTCCATTAAATGAATGAGACCAAGTCTCATTCTTATAGAGATACGGTGATAGAGGAACAGAAGCACGGTCATGTCGTCATGTTGTCGTTTCCTCTGTGGTTACAGGGTCCGTGCTGCTGTGAGGAACCGGATCCGTGTCTGGAAACCGTCTTGTGTTTATGTTTTAAGGCTCTCGTACAGTAGTAGGCCACCTCGAGCAGAGAAACCCGCAGCGCCAGGCGTGTTGAGTATACGAGAGTTAAAAATAGCATCATCGGTCGGCCGAGCTCCGCTCCGTTACTACGCGTTTCAGCATTCTGCCCTGTGCATGGAGGGAGGGTGGAGGAGGGGGGTCTGCAGGACTGAGACCGCGGCAGCCTGTAGTAATGAGTCTTCCACCTTGTGTGTGTGTGTGTGTGTGTGTGTGTGTGTGCGCGCGCGTGCTGGATCTGGACTCATGTGAACCAAATCCACTGGGCCTGGTAATATGTATTTGTGAAGCAGCAGCAGATTTATGAAGAAAAACGTCAAATAAAAGCCTCCGTCAGTCGGCTGCATGGTGGTTGTTTGCCTGCTGAGCAATGGAGCTTATACTTTCCTCAACATTGACTCGATTTGATTTGTGGTGGTGTACTAGTAGTAATAAAACACTGACATGAAGAGATATAGTGATTATTATTGACACATTTTCGGCTCCTGCTTCCACCTTCAAAGTGGGAGATTCTCCACCTGACGTCAATGGCTGGTGACTGACGCAGCCCCCACGAGGAGGAAGTCACTTTTATTTTGATTTATTTGATTTATTTCGGTAAATACAACAGGTCGCTTGTACAGGTTTGTGTGTGAGCATTTTGGACACATTTTCTACAGTGGTGGTGCTGGAGAGAGGATCATGAAATTATTTATTCATAAAAGCGCTTTTTACATGACAACAGAATCCGCTCGTGCAGATTTTATGAAATAGATAATAGTTATGATTAAAATAAAATAAAGATGCGCGCCTATACCGTGCGCGCGCATTCAATATGTAGGTAGGGAGGGTGGACGGGGGGTGGGGGGCGCGCGCGCCTGCTCTCAAACGAATGCACGCTCGAAATTCCTCCAAGGAACCTCTGCGAGCTTTTTCTTTTTTTTTCTTTCTTTTTTTTTTTTTTTTTTTTTTATCACGCGCGAGCTAAAAATAGAAACGGGGTTGGATCGTGATCCAGAAATAGATAGGGGGCATCACTCCTATAAAAGGCACACCATTCAAGAGTACAGTGTGTGCACAGTTTGGAGCAGAGGAAAAAAGACAGCGCTTATTTTACGGGCGAAACCAGATATTTGTTGTTGCTGTCTTTATTATTGTTGTTGTTGTTGTTGCCGTTCTCGGTGCGTTTCTTTAAAGGAGGCACCGCTGCTACAACGGTGAGTGGAACCTTTTCTCTCTGTATGTGAATGTATGTTTGCTGGCTGTTGTTGTGTTGGTGGGATGTTTGAGGTGCAGATGTAATTGTTTGATTTGTGCGGAAAGAAAACGCGGTGTCATGTCATGAAGGTTTTTGTGTGAATTTGTGCTGCTTGTGTGTGTGTGTGTGTGTGTTTTTTTTTTTTTTTTTTTTTGCAGCAGAGGTTTGTGAGCAGTCTGTATTTGCAGCTACACGGGAATCACCCTCAGATCAGGGTGGATGTCTCTCCTCTCACCTCATTTTGAACATTGTTTCCTCTGCAGACGTTAGAGCTGATATTTGCCGCTTGATGTGAGAAGTTGCTGATATTTAGGGTTGTGTGTGTGTGTGTGTGTGTGTGTGTGTGTGGCTGTCCTCTTGTTGCAGTGCTGAAAGTCCTTTACCCGCTGTGACCATGTAAGTTTGATGCACCAAATTTCATTGAAAAGAGCATTTTAGTGTGTGTGTGTGTGTGTGTGTGTGTGTGTGTTTGTGTGTGTTTGCGTTGATCGCCGCATGTACCGGTGCAGAGCTGCGGCCGCAGCTTCGCCTCAGCTCCCGGTGAAGGTTGAGCAGCAGCAGCTTCGGATTGCAGTTCTGTAGCTTTTTACAATTTGATGCTCTTCGCTTTTTTCCCCTTTTGTGCGCGAGTCGTGACTGCTAAAAAAAGTGAGTAAGGCGCGTGCTGCGTCAGTGGCGTCTGGCTCCGGTGCGCTCGAGACAGATTGGGGGGGAATCGTGACCGGCTGGGAGACGCGTCCAGGAATGAAAGACTGGACGTGCCCAATGAAAACGGAGCGAGGGTGGGGCTCACCCCCCTCCCCCTGCTTCTTCTTCTTTTTTTGGCTCCTGGAACCAAATGAACCTTTTTGGAAATACTTTACTTTAATGAAACCCAGTGTTTGTTTTTCAGTCACAAACAGGAAACTACACATCATCATCAGCATCATCATCATCATCATCATGTTGCTGCCTCGTGTATTTTCCACGAGGCAGCAACATTTTTTTTGGCTTTTGTTTGGTGTAAAGTCCACAATGGATGTAGAGGAGGAAGAGGTGGATGAGGATGAGGAAGATGATGAGGGGGTGGGGGGTAATGAAACTGTCAGGTGCTGTGGCCTCCTGCTTAGGTGCTCTTCCCCTTCGCGTCGCCATTGGGCAGATGGACGACTGGTCCCGTCCAATCAGATCGCTGCCGTCCTCCCTCTGCTGCGCGTTAAAGTCCATCACGGCGCCGGAGATGCCGCCTCTCGTTCCTTCCACCGCCGCCGCTCGTGTTTAATGACCAGGCTGCAAAGAAAGAAAGAAAAAAAAAAAAACAATTTCAGAGCCAGTGGCAGCTTCATCACACATCTTCAGCACACAGCGAGCCTCGTGCACATGTGTGCTTTTTATGTAAAAAAAAAAAAAAAAAAAAAAAATAAATAAAAATAACAATAAAAACACTTGGAGGATGAAGAAGAAAGCAGCAAGCAGCTCTCTTTCTCCAGAGGAGTCGTGGACCTGGAGTGGATGGAGCACTTGTCCGTCACGAATCTTTTTGCGGTCTGGGCTTGCTGTGCATACATGACTCTGGGAAGCCCTTACCCCAAAAAGCATTTGTGGAGGATGTTGAGCGTCCTTCATGATCATGTTGATGCTGTTGGAGGAGGTGGAGAAAGAAAGACGAGGGGTGGTGGTGGTGGTGGAGGGGATGATGAGGGTGGAGGAGGTTGCTGCTGTCAAGACAGGCTAAGTGGTTTTATTGTCACAACAACACTGAGGTCTGGATTCACTAAAGTGCACAAGCGTGACCCATGACACACACACACACACACCACACACACACACACACACACAGATGACAGAGTTGTATTTTACATTATCAATCACAATATTAATCAGCTGTGACATATCATGAAGAAGGTGAGGCCACAGGTCAGAGAGGATGAACAGACACAATGATGTTCAGTGTTTGTCTCTGTTGTGTTTATAACCGACATAAAATGTCTGACTCAGAGACACATCTTTGATTTGTTTGTGCATCCGACTCACATGACCATCTTTACATCCTCTGATCACATGTGCGTTTTTCCTAAAAATGTGTTCAGGTGATGAAAACACAGAGATTTTGTTTGTTGTTTGTTCTAAGCAACATTTTGTGTTGATTGTTGCGTCTCTGCTGCCTGAATATCACACAGACAGTCAGATGTCAGGGAGGAGATTGATGGTGATCAGGTGCTTGGACTTGGTTTTAGTAACATCCACGTTAGGATGTTTATGACGTATAAGACTTAGATCAGGATTTATGGGATGTTTGAATTAGACTAAATCTCGGACCATTAAACACATTTCAAATCAGTTTTCTTCTGCAAAGAATTGCTCTTTGCACAGTGAAAATACGTTTGTCTTTGCTCTAATGTTATTTTTGTTTGTTTGTTTATGTCGTTCAGACTCGCAGGTTCTCCACATGACGCACACGCTACGCTGAGACCAATCCACAGCGAGGTCAGCAGGTGGAGTCCACAGAGTAAATGATAGAAAGGGAAGTTTACAGCTGACGTGTTCTCTCTCTCACACACACACACACACTGGACTGATTTTACTTTTGTGTCTCATTGAGTCAGGTGTGTCTCATTTTTCTTCCTTACTTCATCACATTACATATTATAAATTAAATACTTTTCTTCTCTTTAATATATATTCTTCTATATTCTATATTCTTCTTCTCTCTCTCTCTGTGTATATATATATATATATATATATATATATATATTCTGGTGGCAGCATTAAAACAGGTGGAGGTGACGTTACTCTGACGTCATGTCAACGCTATGACGTTCAGACTTTAATCCTTCCCGTGCTGTTACATGTGAAAACCAGCTGTTTGATCAGATCTCCATGAGCTGTGAAGTCTTCAAATTATTTCATGCTGTTAATAGAGATTAACAGACATGAATATGCCTCAGAATATAAGACCAGTCCAGTTTCAGACTCAGGTCCTGGGGTCTCACCAGTCCACATGAGTAGGTCATGAACTTCCCTCCTTCTGAGGTCAACAGCTTCTGGTTTTGGGAAAGTGAGAATGTGTCGCACTGTAATTTCCCCTCTGAGCAAAGGAAAGTTTAATAACATTTATACCTAAGTCAGATTACACACACACACACACACACAGAGAGGCTGTAGCTCTTCCTCTCAAGAGGCATCAGGATGGAAATAACAACATGGTTTGTGATGTGACGTGTGATGTGACTGGGGGGAAACTGGAGTTTGATGTCATGTGTCTCAAGCTTTATGTCATTTAAACATTTTTGATTTTAAAGTTGATTGGGTGATTTTAGATTAATTTTTTGAATTTGTATTTTTCTTGGGATCAGACAAATATTTTACAAAAAGCTCAAAATAACAGGCATCACAAGTCAAAAATCTTTCTAGATGCGTTAGAATGTGCCTTGTGGGACACAGATCAGGTTGTGTTTATGGAGAAAGTTAAGTTAGATTTGGAGACGTTGGAGTGTATGTGTGTGTGTGTGTTTGCATGTCTGACGGAAAAATAGAACGAGATTATGAGCCTGATATTAAAGGAGATGAGCACACGTGTCCTGCAGTGTTTGTAGTTCACAGATGTACGTTTACTGAGCAGCTGGACACATGAAAACACTTCTGTCTCACATTTTATAGGTCAAACTAGTAAAAGAATTCATCCATATTTACTGTGGAACCCCTCGGAACCAGCTCCCCACTTATCACCTGAATTATTAATTTAGTTTAGTTTTTATTAATTTTAACGTCAGATGACAAAACACAGAGCAGGTTGTGTTTGAGGAATCACAGTACATTTTTGTGTTCTTGATCTTTAGATGCAGGAATTGTTTTACACACTTTAATTTTCTGTCTGTGTGTGTGTGCGTGTCCTCCTCTACTCCTGTTGAGATTCATTTAATGTCATTGAACTTAATTTGATCCTATTTTCTTGTGTCTTTCCCCCTTACCTATTTTCCTGTGTTTGAACAAAATGAAATGAACAGATTAAGAAATATGTAGTCTTAATCTTAAGAATGTCTTATTGGTTAATTCACGTCTGATTTAACTGTACCTTGTTGACAGCGTGTGTTTTTTTCAGCAGGTTGTGTGTTTCAGTACTAATGATAACACAGCTTTGTATCATTTATACAGAGGCTTTGAGTTATAATAAAATCAGTGTAAAATCTCCTGCCGAGTGTGTTTATTAATGGAGTGTGTGTAGTTTCAGTAAATACCATCACAGCTGTTTTTGTTAAAGATGTGTTTATTGTCGGTGCTGCACTAACTGTTAAGACTGTGTAAAAAATGTGTCTGTTATGTTAATTGTTACCTCACAGATTTTTAGTTTTCATCTACAATGGCTTGTCACTGTTTGTGAACAAATTCACGAGAGTATGCGACATTTTGTCTCACCCTCCTGTGTGTGTGCGTGTGTGTGTGTGTGTGTGTGTGTGTGCTTGTTAGACACTCAAATGAGTGTAAATAAAAATAAAGCTGGATTTGAACATGATGTTTTTCTGTCAAATAACAAATGGTAATAAATATTTTTCAAAAACCCAAATGATGCACTGTGTTTTTTATTAGTGTGAGAGAGTGTGTGAGTTGAATGTGTAAAGTAGAGAGGAAATAGAATAAAGTGTGTGTGTGCGTGTGCATGTGTGTTTGTGTGTGCTGCTGTTGTTGCTTTTGTTCTGTAAAATTCAACAAATATCAGAGGTTAAAATGTACATTACATGTTATATTTGACTTGGTGGATGTGGTGTTCTCTTTCTCTGTGTGTTTTTTTTTCCACATTTCTCTCAGTGATCACAGCTGTAAATCCCTCCAGTGTTTCATCTCTTTATAAACCAAATTCTTCTTTAAAAAACAAAAAGCAAAACCACTGACACCAGTGACGTGGAGCTGTTCATCAACATGTGGTGCTGAAACGCCGCCTGCAGTGAACCGTGTAGTTTCAACAGATTTATTACACAGATGTTTTTAATTTTCTCTTTGTTCTGTCAAACTCACACGTCCACTGTCTTTCTTCATTATTTATCAGTGCAACAGTTTTAACTCTGACTCAAACTCCAGGCCGAGTGTACTACTTCGCCCTGCAGGCTCTCATGGTCGTGGTCAGCAGATGGTCCCTTTACGTGGCAGATCTGGGCCTTTAATGTAAACTTCTTTCATTCAAGTTCCTCTGAAAAGACGGAGAGCCCACACTTTAGACTCCTGTTTACCATTGCTGCATTTCTATTTTTAGATGCGATGTTCTTATGTAATGCTCACTCTCACATTATGGACCACTGCTGTCTGCTCCACTTGGCTGAACTGTGTGCTCCGTGAGTGTGTATCTGCAACTTCTTTTAAGTGAAATTAATATGAAGGAAATAACCTAAATGTAATATAAATAATCCAGTACAAGAAAATCCTGTATGGGAGTGTTTTATTATTTACGTCCTTATTTTACTTTGACGTCATTCTTATCAGCCCAGAGTTTGTATGTGTTGTGTTGATGGACTATAAATATAAATTCATGAATATTGCTCATGATTACAATTTAATTTGCCATTTTTTAACTAATTGTTATTAAAGAACAAACATAGAATCCACTATAATACACCAGGGGTGCACAACTGGACAGGATGTTTATTTGTAGGTGTAGAAAAATTTTGATATATTTCATATAATAAAATAAAAAGGGGTACTAATTTTCACAACATCACTGATCAATAAGGTATTCATTTATAACAATCAATACACCATCAATGAAGTGTTTGGACAGCAGTCATACACCAGGTGTAATATCACACACACACACACACACACATATATATATATATATATATATATATATATATATATATATATAGTAAAAATATATTGTAAATTCACATTCCTGTAGCTTTGGGTCAACTACTGAACTGTCAACAGTTAAATTAAAATTTACCAAGTCTTGACCAATGTGCTGAACAATCAAAATGGAAGAAACCATAAAGCAACGCAACAAAAACACAAAGACCAGTTGAAGAGACTATAGGAAACGATAACATAATAAAAGCACACACACACACACACACACACACACACAGGAGGGTGAGACAAAATGGCACATATTCTCGTGAATTGTATATTTGTGTATTTAAAAACAAACATAGCGTGTGACATCCAAAGGCAATCTGATCCACATTTTTGGAGCCAACAACTGCAAATCCTGGGTAAACCAGAAGCAACTAGTCATAGGAACTGACTGTGTGTGACTGTAAAAGCTCAGAAAATAAGTTTGGTACTTACACATTTAATGACAAACAATGTCGTCAAGTTTGGGATAAAAGAAAAGCATGATCTATTCTTTGAAAAAAGATTATCACACAGGCCAAATTTAAGGGATAATCACAGGGTTCAATCACATATCAAAAAAGACAAACACTGTAAAAGAGGCAGCAGGATCTGGCAGCAGTGGTATCATTTCATGTTCCCTGTGGCTGTCAAATGGTATAGATAATGATCAAATAAATTTAAAGAAAAATCAAAATAAAAGAAGAAAGCAGTACAAAGTAAAAATCATATAGCTGGACTCCTGTGGATATGTAAGATATGTAAGATTGATGAATCAAAGCAGAAATATCTTAAATGCAAGTCATAATTAAGACCTGATAAAGGATTAAAGAAAACAAAAACATTAAAACATTAAACATCATTAAACAACATAATAGCTCAGGACATATATTGAGATATATTGTTCGTTTTTATAAAATACGGCAGGAATGTGACTAAGGAGTGACAGTAGGTGGCAGTACCGCTTTAAAATCTATACTAAAAATTGTCTAGTCGAAGAAGAAAACGGACCAATCACAGGCCGCTGAGAGCTGATGCGGACTTCCTGGTTCCTTTCTACGCGTGTGTTTGCACTTTGATACATTCTCAGCTCCTCCACACAGACGCTGTCACTACAGGTGTTAGTGTTACAGTCCCAGGTGTGTCGCCGTGTGTCTGTGTGTTTGTGTGTGAGCTGCAGTCATGTCGTCCAGCGGAGAAAGCGCGCTAAGGGCCGTGGAGACGCCGCTGTTCTGGCTCGGGGCTCTGACCGCGGCCTGGCTCTCTGTGTGCACCGTGTGCCGGCTGCTATCCGGGATCAGGGTGTGGGTGTTGGGCAACGGCAAGCTGGTGTCCCCCACCCGGCTGGGGAAGTGGGCAGGTGAGACACAATATGGAGACACGTCTTATGTTCAGACTGTAAGCTGTAATTCATAAAAACAAAAATTAACAGGATATAGCACTACAGGTCTGCATTATGTAGATACATTTTAAATATTCAATGAATAAAATTATAATCTGTTATGTCTGCTGATATAAGTTGATTTCTAATATACGTAAGATGTTAATAAGCAGCAGTTTTAAAAAGTTTGTATAATCTGCCTTTAAGTATTAATAAAACGTCATATAACGTCGTAATAAACAATCCACAGCTTGAAACTGTCAGTCTAGTAGCACAGACGTTGTACTTATGTAAAAGATGTCAGTAAATAGTGTTCAGTGACAATGAATAGTGTTATTAATTGCACCCACTAAATTCCTTTCAAGGGTGAGAACCTGAGTCTCAAAAAATAACATATGGTTTGTGTCTCAACATCAGTTAGCAGCTTAACTGATATGTAACTGAATCATTTTTCATGTGAAAAAAGCCAAATAGCGGCTGTTTCTAGCTGCTTATATTTACAAATATAATGTAACTTTTACTTTTTTGATGGTCAAATTTGTAAAGCTTTGCCTGAGTAATCTTGTGAAAGACTCAACTATTCAGCAGTTTTACACAAATGTCTGATCCGGTTTGTTAAATTATAGTTCAATATTGATTTTACTTGTATGTAGCAACAGCAAACAGTTAGTGTGTTTGTCTTAAACAGCTTTTAAACAAAGCTGTTGACATGTTGCATTTAACTTAGAATTAAAAATCCATGGAACCAAAAATGATTTAATGTCCCAACAAATCTTTTTTTTTTTTTTTCCACATTATCAGCCACAGATAACAGGTCGTTGAGCAATGAAGGCTACATGCCTTGAACCAACCTGCCTGAGGGGCTGAGATAAGGAAACACTCTGTAAAAACCATTATAGCACTTCTGTCTTTTAATAGTTTATCATTTCTAACATTCATCCAGATTTGCTTCACTTGTTATTGAGACTGAACTGAATTTTTTCATTTTATTAGAACAAATTAATCATTCAGGAGATCAGCAGCCTGTACAGAGCTCTGTTGTTCCACTGTATCACAGCTGTTTTACACAACCAGTTTGCTGCAACTGTTTCATAGTTGAGTTAATGACAAAGCCTCCAGTCTTCTCATATTCACATACAGAGTTTGTTACGCCCTCTTTGTCCCAGCGGCAGTAGACGGAGTACAGTGTGAGTCAGTGGGCAGGGAAAGACCAGCGCGGTGTTCTCCGGCTCTAAACTGTAGTGAATCTTGTCGGGTGGATTACAGCTTGACGGGGATTATCAGATCGGACTGAACTCGGTCCATCTGTCCGATTTGCTCGTCAGCTGAACCTTGAAGTTTGAGCAGACGACTGCGGTTAATTTAATGTTGGCAAATCTGCTGTTCAAGGTTCACGTCCCAACACAAAAGTGCCTAAATGTCTTGCATTGTAGTCGTGGAAAAAACAGGAGGTGGTTACAGGGTGGTTTATGGATCATTAAATGTCTTTTTGTTGGTAATTTATGTGTGCATTTCAGTTTATATTGTTGAGGTTGTCCCAGTACTGATGCTACTTGTGAAGGAGCCGCAGTCTGAATACAGGACGCAAGAGAAATGTGAGCTGGGGCTAGCTAGTGACCTTTCAAATTAAAATACATGCATATATAAAAACATAATAACTTTATTCAAATATTCAAATTTCATATGGATTAAACAAGAAGTCTGATTGGTTGTGACACAGTTTGAAAGCAGAAAAAGCATCCAACGGTGTCAGTGTTTTGAATGTAATGTGTCAGATCATTACTCAGTACCTGCTGATGCACAAGTTCAGGTGTCACTTTGAGGATTCGCTCTCATTCTAAACCAATAGGAGCAGTCTCTTCTCAGTGTGTGAAGCCTCTGTCACATCAGTAACGAGTCCACAAAAAAAACAAAAAAAAAAACAAATGTTCAGAGGATGTGATCTGAAGTCACCTTTGATCTTTAACTTTTTTTTTTCTGTGCAGCTAAAAAAGCATCAGATGGGCTCTTATTTTTGGATTACACATGCAAAAATGATTCAGAACATGCAGCGAGCCAGAAGGAGCCCGTCAGCCCTCGGCTGCTGCGACGTCCATTCACAAACTTTTTGTGTCTCGCTGAAGTGGACTTGATTGAGGGGACTTGGTCTGATTATATAACAGAGAGTGCAGCCATTCATAAATGAAATTCACATGAGACTCGGGAGGATCCTTGGGATTCTGGTTCACTGACGCCCATATTTCCTTTGTGTGTGTATGTGTGTGTGAGAGAGAGAGTGTGACAGAGAGAGAGCGAGCGAGCAGCTATGATAGTATTACTCTGCAATAGTAGCCTAATCAAATAACATCTTGCTATTCATCACTTATTAATAATAAAGCTTCCTTATTATACTGTGATAATTATGCTGCTGGTTTATTGTAAATCAAGTTAATAAGAAAATGGCATCCAATGTGTGAATGTTTGTTCTGTTCTGCGTGTTGTGGTCTGTGATCTTATAATGTTCTTTTATTTTGTTAAACTTCCAAAACCTCATTTCCTCTGTTGCACCTTTTTATTTTGCAGCAAATCTCTTAGACTCAGTCCAGCTCCAGCTTCACTTTTCTTAACTGTTTGTCACATGAATTTGTTCTGATTTGTTCTGGATGACTTGATATGTTATTGTAGTATTTTATTTTTTGTTTTAGTCGTCCTTGTTGAATAGCATCACGCAGGAGCAGTGGCCCTGATGTAAAGTAAAGCAACAAGTAACTATTCAACAAGAACAACTAAAACAAAAAATGAAATACTACAATAACATATCAACCCATCCAGAACAAATGAGAACAAATTAATTAATTAACTAACTTGTTAATTAATTAACAAATTAATTAATTGACGTATGATGTGGTGGTTGATAGAACCGCTAGCTTCAGCATCTTAAATTAGGGTAAACAAAAATCATCTGACCACATATCTGCTATGATTGTGTAGTATATTTATTATTGTTGTCCACCATATCAGAAATTAAAAAGAGTAACACACACAACACAGACAGTGTGTCCCAGGCATTAGGGTTGCAGTTGGTGATTTTTTTTCATATCTGTTTAATCTGCAATTAGTCGTTTCACTATTTTGTTATTTATAATAGCTGCTACTTAATATCCTGTGGGTTGATTAATTGATTAACCAACTGAATATTTCAGCTCTTGGTCACATTTCCTTGATCCGTCTGCTCTTGGCTTCTCATTTGTGTTGTTGTGATGCTGATAAGATTCAGGTTAGTGTGAATGGGTAGTTGAGTGCAAATCAGCTCATAAACTGAATGTCGCCTACTAGTCATTTTTGTATCTAACTGATTGTAACAAGTGTGCACACTTTCTTCCCCTGGAGGAAATAAAAGCGAGTGTAGAAGTAGGGCAGGATGTTGGCTTATATGTCTGCTGAGTCGCCTCTTTAATTCCCTCCTGCTTTGTCCAGTGTTTACCACTTATTAAAGCTACACCACTGTAGACTCAACAATGATTATGATTATATTTCTGTCTGTCTAGAGAAGCAGCTGTGTGTTTGCAAAAGGGTGAGACTGATGATTTAATCCAGATTTAAGGCTGTGTTTTGTACAGATGATGTAAAAAGCTGATGTTGTCCTGGTCCTTCAGTTCTGTTTAACAATTAAACGACGTCTGCAATCGAATCCGACAGCCGAATGGCGGCGTGAATTAGCGCTATCATCAGAGCTCCTACCGGCTCTAACCTACATTTGCAGAAGACAGCAGTTCCTAAAATAGCCAGTGTTTTGTTTTTTTTTTTTTTTTTTGAGTGAAGGGAACATGCACTCAGCTGTAAAAGCTTCCCCCCCCACTCTCTCTCTTTCTCTCTGTTCCAACTGCAAAGCAGTTCATTCTTAAAACAGCTAAAAATAACGCCAGCCCACGTTCCCCCCTCATCATTGTGCCTGCAGACACCCCCTCACCCCACCCCACCCCCTCTTCTGCTCTGTGTTATTTTTAGTTGCCCCCAGGATCCCCCCACGTTTGTGTTTGTCATTTTCTCTCCTCTTTCCTCCCCCTGCTTCCTTTCTGTTTGGCTGTGCTGCTGCGGCCCGAGAGGATGCTTCGCACCTCCACATCATTTGTACGCGGGGAGATCACAGGAAGGGGAGATGGTCACAGCACAGGGTCAGAAAGACGGACGAGTCGGAGGAGGAACAAATAGTGTCGTCAAAAAAAAAACCAAACTATTTGCTTAAAATAAACATCATCACCTCTGCGGGGTGTTTGTGTTACAACGTCATGAAAACACCAACGATCAGTAACTGTTTACCCTGTCTGTTGAGTATTGTTTCCTTATTCAAATATGGTGCACCGCGGTGATGCTACAGTCAACTGTTGACTAGTGGATCATCTTGGTGATCATGTTAACAAAATGGTGGCTGCGTCTTAGACGGGACACGTAGAAAACACTGACACATAGAAAACTGTTGAGTCTGTTTACACAGTTAAACCTGTGCCAGGTTTGTATTGTTTCAGATCAAACAGTTGCAACAGACCCCAACTGCCGCTTGCCAAAACATCTACCGACCGTTTCCTTCGCTCATTTGAAAAATTAATGTTTTACTTTCTTTTGTCTGTTCAACACGATTTAGAAAACTAAAAAATCCTGCTGGAAATTCATTAGAGGAGAAAATATGAATATAAAGAGCAGAAATATGTCGATGTTCCATCATCATGTGCTCCTGTTATAATAGGCAGCATTGTGACCTTTTTAAAACAGTCTGGGTACATATAGTGGACTGTACTTTGAAATGCGAACTTACTCACTCCCATAATTTACACTGTTAACCTGATAACCTAACCTACATGTCGTTGTACTGTGCGATGAAGCTGAAGCAGCTGGAGATAACCCACACAGACTCCAGATGAGTTCAGTTTTAAACCTAGAACCTTCGTGGTTTGAGGCGACAGTGTTTACCACAGCACCACAGAGCTGCTGTGAATTCACTGATGTACATAAAATAACAAGCACAAATGTGCAAATCCAAGAACTGGAGTATCAGTATGAGAACTAGGCTAAATGCAATAAGGTGCAGAACACCATACACACCCAGATGTTGTCACTTAAAATGGTCAAAAACTAATCAGCTCATCATAAAATCTATGTTGAATGAAATTTATACCTCAAGTAGGATATTTATCTGATATTTTGCAGTAATATGACATGATTGCTATTTCCGGTGACTTCACACCGTCAGTGTTTGATTTAGGTTTTAACGCTGCCTCCCTGTTCGCGTACGGTGTAGACTGTGCAAACACTGAACTGCCTGTCAGTGTGCTAACGGAAATATCCCATTTGAGCAGCAGAGTCTGAAAGCCCCGCTAGCAGACCCTAGAGGCTGCACTGTTCAGTGCACCCAGTCACTAATGTGGTCCGACCTCACCGACCAAACAGTCCTGACTTAAGTGTACTTTGCTCTCATAAGTAGGTCTAAACCTCGATGCCAAAAATGGAACCAAAACAACATAAAATGATAACAGATGAACAGTTTCACACAGCTGATGCCTAAAAACAGAAGAACAGTAAGGTAACACATGAACAGGGTATGGCTCTTTAAGCCGAGCTTCACAGGTTACACCGGGACACGTTGTAACGTTCTGACTCTCTGTCCCGTTCCCCATCCACTTTTTGTTATATTTAGCCAGAGGTGTGATGAATAGTTGCTTCTGAAAGATGGGGAATTGCTAAAAATAGACCCCTGCTGCTGCTGCTGCCGCCGCTGCTGCTGCTGCTACTGCTGCTTTTTGTGCCAGGCAGTTCCAGGGCATCCGTTCGCTCGACTGCCACCGATGACAGAGAAGACCTCACTTTCCCTCTCCCTCCCTCCCTGGTTTTGTCCTCCTTCTTCACCTCAGATGCTCTCTGTGTACCTCATCCTGCAGTACATCTGTCTGCACTGACGTTCAGCACTTTTACCCTTGAAAAGTCCAAGGTTTTATTTTAAGTAAAAGCTCTTTTTTTTGTACTTCATCATCATTGGTGTTAATTTTTCTTGATTTTGTTAAAATTAGCCACCACTTTGGCATCTTTCTCTACTGTGGCGATCATGTTCCTGTGGGTGGCGCTGTTAGCCTGTTCCACTCTGCTGTTTTCTTGCTGCAGTGTTTGAATTTGTTTCCCTTAGGTGCTCCGTCTTCATCTTGATTTCACACTGAGGAAGATAAAGAAAAATGAAAGATCTCTATTTATGAATCTAGAGGGGGAAAAAGGGAGAACGTGGCCTCAAGTTTTAGAATAGAAATGTGCTCAGAGCCGCTAGTTTGAGGGTAAATACAGAAATATATTAAACATGTGGCTCCTGCTCCTCTTCTCAGTGAAAGTTTTTTTAGCGCCCACATCCTCATACAAATCATTTCAGCCACATCCTGGAAAGTAGAGACAGTTCCTGCAGCAGTCTAATGATCATGAATGAGGTGTCCACATACTTTTGACCGTGCAGCAGAGCTCAGGGTGTAAGGGCGTCTTTGCTGTCAGGAGATCGATTCTCATTATTGTCAAGGGTGTAGCCCGGATACATTAATATTAGGATGTGACGTGTTAACACTGGGGCATTATTTATTTGCTGTGAGATCTTTTATCCATCTGATTTATTTCCATATGAGTTTTTCATCCTGTCTTGTGGCTCCGTCCTGATTTTTATATTAATGGAAATAACTCACACATTTCACTGTTGTCGCGCTGAATGTGGAGACGTGTTTTACCTTTGATTAAATTAATGTTTTTCTCAGATTTCACCCCGAATTGCACCAACTTCTGTCCCGCTAATCTAGTTTGTGTCTGTCCCCTCCAGTGGTAACAGGAGCCACCGACGGGATCGGGAAAGCCTACGCAGAGGAGGTGAGATTCAATACTGGATTTTTGGGATTGATGATGACGCTTTGATGAAGTTGTCCGATCGATACGCGAGGCTACAGTGGCTCTAATGAAAAAGTTGTTCAAGCACATTTAACATCGGTTACAGTTTGATCTTCAGGACAGAACCACGTCACAATGTGTGTCTCTGTGCTGTGTTTGTTAAATGTTGCCCTTTGTTGACATGTTTTGTTTGTGTTTGTATATTTGAAGCTGGCCCGCAGAGGTTTTTCCATCGTGCTGATCAGCCGCTCTCAGGAGAAGCTGGATGATGTCTCCAAGACGATCAGTCAGTTCATTTATTTATTCTTTGTCTTTATTAATATGCTTTATAAGATTATAAGATTAGAAAGTTTAATTCTGATTTTATTCCACTTTACACACCTGTCTTCATACTTTTATCTGTTTTATATAAATGTGTTTGGCTATTGTTATGTACATTATAACTTTTTGCATGTATTGTAGTATCTTTCTAGTTATTTCATATGTTATTGACATTGTTATCATCATTTTATTCCAACTACATGAGGCCAAAGTCTCACCAGTGAACGTTATCGGCCTTTGGACCAACACAGATTAATTTATATTTCACTTTGAATTTTAGTTGATGTACATTTGCATTTGTTAATAATAAATTAAAAATATTAAAAACAGTCAACACAAATCATCAGGCTCTATGGAAGCCCTCAAAGACAAAATGACTTTTTTTTTTTTTAATTCTGTGAAAATGAGTACATTTTTTCTTTGGCCCTAAAGGTTTTTTTTTTTTTTTTTTTTTTTTTATAAAGTAAGTTAAGTAAGAACAGATGACCTCCCTTTACCTTCCAAGCAAGATAAAAAAGTAAAAAATAAAAAAAGGAGAAAAGGCAACAGTAATCTGCAAACCTGGAAAAAAAAACATTCTCGCTTGCATTTCATGGCTTCTGTAGATCCCTGTGGTGTAAATGCACAAGACTAATATGGTCTGTGTGTTAAATACGACAGCTGCACGACTGGAGTTCAGTCTGAATGATCCGCTCAGCTACACAACCTGACATGCTGCATCCATATTGCAGCGTGTGATGATCCAGCAGGGCTAATCAACTAAAACCACCTCATGATTGTTGCATTGAAGTACGTGTTTTACACAAACAATCCTTCACTGAAGGAGATTTCAGCAGGAACCTGATGCTTTTCTGGTATGGAGGCAGTGAAGCCTCCTATTGGAGCTCAGAGAGAATCTGTCCAATTAAATGGAAGCTTTATCTGAAATGAGAGAAATCCTGGTTAATGACCAGGGATTATTTCAGGCTTTAATAATATTTCTTTGCTCTGCTCTTTGTCTTTCCGACTGACTTGTTTGCAGAGTGTTCATTCATATGAAAAGCTTTTCTGGTGTATTTCATTGTTTTTCATGTATATTTATTGAACAAAATGAAACCGTTATGCATATTCTGCTCCCTCAGCCAGTAAATGTGGTGTGGAAACCAAAACGATCGCCGCAGACTTCAGCTCTGTTAATATCTACTCCAAGATTGAAGATGGACTGGCAGGGCTGGAGATCGGAGTTCTGGGTAAGACGTCGTCAGGAGCCTGCGTCACCTCTCTTTTCATAAAGATTTAATGAAATAGTTCATAAAAAATGAGAAATTCAATTTGAGTCACGCAGACACCAGGAGTGCTATATAAAAGTAAGATTTTCATATAATCAGAGGTTAATTTATCCTGGCTTCTTCAGACCTCTGCTGCCCTCCTTAGATTGGAAAGAGGAATAACAGCCTGAGTGTCTCATCTAGACATGTTATCTTCCTCTCATCCATCACTGTCACATTATGTTTTACATGTCACAGTGTTGTTCTTTTTCTCTCTTTTATCAGTGAACAACGTTGGAATATCATACTCTTACCCTGAATTCTTCCTCAGTGTCCCCAATCTGGACTCTGTAAGTTCAAGGTTTATTATTCTATTTGTCGCCAGTGTCTAAATAATTGTATCATACAGGGACATGAGGACAAGATTGTAAGAAATAGAGGTGGTGGTAAGACACACATCTTAGGATCAGTCTTCTGCCTTATTTGTCTTAGTAAATGAACAATAGGACTGTTATAATAATACATTTTATTTGTAACGCACTTTACATTTAAAAAACAGTGTAAAAGTGCTACTTAAAAAAGTTCAAGAAAGTAATAAAAATATAGATAAATACATCAAAGTAAAACAACACTATGTATACACTCTGTTAAATAGAAATGCTTTAAGTCCTTTTTTAAAAGAGTTTGTGGTCTGAGGTGGGTGGGGAGGGTATTCAACAGATGTGGGGCCGCGGAGCAAAATGCCCGATTGCTCATGGTGCTGAGCTTGGTCCTGGGGGGAGAAGGTGGTCTTCATATACAGTGCAATGGGGTTGGTGGGGTGAGTAATGTTTTGAGGTGAGAGGGGGCGTACACTCTAGACAAACGACTTATCTGGGAAGTATTGTTACAAGTGAGGGAGGAGCAGGTAAAGATGTTAAGAACCGACTCTGTAAAGCCAGATATGCCTTCAATATGATCAACAGTATCTGGAAGTCCCAGCATACAGTATCAAAAACAAACTGAAATTGTATCAAAGCTGTGTCCTTTCGACACTTTTATACGCATCAGAATGCTGGCGAAGATGACCTTAATAATCTGTCTGTCACACAAAGAACCTACGGGGAATCCTGAGAATATTTTGGCCAAATAAAATCTGAAATGAAGCCATGAACTACTGAGCAAATGCAAACAAGAGAGTATGGGAACTATACTTATGAGAAGGAGATGGAAGTGGATAGGGCATGTCCTCAGAAGGAATAATGATGACAATACAAGAACAGCACTGCACTGGACCCCAGAGGGGAAGAGAAAGTGGGGTAGACCAAAAAATACCGAGGCGCAGAACAGTGGTGGCAGAAATGGAAGCAATGAGACATACGTCGAGTACCATCCTAAGAAAGGCCCAAAACAGGCAGGAGTGTAGGTCTTTTGTTGCTGCCCTACATGCCAGCAGGCATAAAAGGCAATGAAGAAGGAGGGGGGGTGGAGGGTTGGGGTGGTGGTGGTGGTGGTGGTGGTGGGGGGGGGATCGTTGCCGTGAATGCATTGATTGGTGAGGAGGTTGACCTTATATTCAATTCTGTTAGAGATGGGAAGCCAGTGAAGTGAGTGGAGAATGGGTGTGATATTGGTCATGTTTCCGTGGTCTCATCAGGATCCTTGCAGCGCTGCTCTGGATGTATTGTAGTTGTTATGTACATACAGAGCTAGTTATGTGTTATTGTTAGTTAACCTGTCGTGAATAAACACAGAGCAAATACTCATTGTTCACGACTTTAACAACTGTCTTGTCTCACATTAGATACATCAGTTGAATTACACAGTATGTTCCGTATATTCAGTGGTGTATGGTGTGCGATCTTTGACAGGGTAGTGTTGTCTGCCACCGTTCACTCGACAGAACAAAGACAATATCTGCTGCCTCCTTTGCTCCCCTGTCATTGACTGTTTGACTTCGATGTGTGAGTAATGCAACATTTAAATTACGTTGCCATCTAAGTCAATGTCATGATCATCTTCCTTGGCCGCCATCCTCCCAAGTTTAGTATTGAGTTGAGCCAAAATGGCATCTATTGAGAATCCAGCAGTCTACACTCAACACTTGTTCCACACACACTATATACATGGCACTCATTTTAATCATTGTACCCATGACAACTAGAGTCCTCTAATCTTATTTTAACCCAAACCATGACCTTTTCCTAAACAACCAAACAATGAGTGTTCCAGAAGCCTAATATTGCTTTTATTATTATCACCATGGCTACTATGTTCTGGTCACCGCAGCTGGTACACTCTGTGTCTTTATTATTATAATGATTATGACCAAGTTCGGGTTTTATAAGTTTGATAAAATAATTACCACCGGTAACCAGAATATACTCGTGACATCGGATCAAATAAAACCGTTCAGCGTTGCAGCAGAATCCTTTCATCCAGAGCTCATTTAACAGGTTCATACGTGCAGGTTTTACCTGAACAGATAAGTCTACATTTCAACATCACATTTGCATTTTGTTGTCAGACACTTTTGTCCAAAGTGGCTTACAAGGCAGTGACAACACTGAAGCTTTTGCACAGGGGGCAGGAAGGAAGTAAACAAGTGTTGGATCAATTCGATGAGACAAAGTGCAGGGAGATGAAGTAAGAAGTGTTGTGGGTTAGACTAAGTGCTGGTTGGGGATGTTGGGGCGTTGGAGGAGTCAGGAGAGAAGATGAGACTTAAAGAGATTCATGAAGAGACATGTGAAAGTAAAAACACAAACTGTGTCAACGTCCATGCTGAAGTAACTCTTCTGTTCTTCTCGTTTCAGTTCATCGACACAATGGTCAACGTTAACATTACATCAGTTTGCCAGGTGAGTGTTGTTGTTTGAAAACATTGACCAAATTTTTAGACCGAATTATTTAGGAGAAGCACTTTTGCAGCATTAAAGGTTTTTTTTTTTTCTACAACCATTCAAAATGATTTAAAAAAAGAACAAAGTGTAAGATTGTGAAAATAAATAGCTGTCGACGGATGTGGATTGTTAAATGTTAAAAGGCTGATGTGTAGATACTGATACTTTGGATAAAATACAACAGTGTGATGATAAAATGAATGAATGAGACACAACACTTCTGAACTTCGATGAACATTTTTACTTTAAGTGACCTATAGATAGCTTTGTTTAAAAAAACAATGGCTTAAATGTCTGCAGCTTTTCTTTTTGGTTTATCGGTCTCATGAGCATTGACGTCATTTCCCAAAACGGCAGATATCGGCCTGATTCATCGCCCTGTCTTGTGTGGAGTCTAACACAGAGCAGAGTCCAAGTCAGAGTGACATGGACTTGTTAATGTTCATATCTCACCCATGTTGTTTCCTTTTGAATCCGTCTTCCATCCACCAGTAAAGATATTCACACACACAACACAACATCCCTCTTCTTCACATTTAGCAAGTCCACCCACTCTCTTAACACTTAATTTATGTCATTCAATATATCTTTAAATTGCTCCCTCCGCCATCGTTATCACTCCCGTCTCTCTTTGTCTTTTCTTCCCCGACTACCTCTTCACACTCAGCCCACACACACCTTTGCAAATGTGGATGCACTCCTCCACCTCCTCAACAAGCCACCCACATTCATAAACTATTTTTTTGTGTTTCTAATGCTCTGTGCTCTTTCTCATACCTGCCACCTTTTTGCTCTTCCCAGATGACGCGCATCGTTTTGCCTCGAATGGTGGAGAGGTAAGTTTGACTTGACTTTAACAGTATGCGATGTGTTAATACATGACTTATTTCTGTGAATCTTTAGTAATTTAACCCCAGCGCATATGCCCTGATGATTAGTTGAAAAATGAAGATCAATGCCTGTATAAAAAGTGAGCGATGAGCTTCCTGTCGCTGTGCATCACTCATCGTCTGCAGCGATCAGGAAGTGGCGCCTCGGCCTAACAAATCAATCTTATCTGTTAATCACAATGTCTCACTCTGTTTTTATAACATTAAATAACTATTAAAAACATGTCCGTCCTTGTCCTATTTGCCAACATGAAAGGAGCAGGAGTTTTACTGTGGCCAGCCACCAGGGGGCGATCAAAATATTTTTGGCTTCACCTCTTAAGAGCTGTCATGTCATCCATCTTTATATACAGTCTACAGCACTGCTTTCATGTCTGTTCACTAAATATGAAGATGCCACTTTAGTTTAGTGCAAACACTAAAATCAATAGCTAGTCTGGTTCAGCACGGTCCCCAAACACTCTATTTAAAAGTTCATGAAATAAAAAAAAAAGATCAATACTATTCAATATTTAACAAAGGCTCTTATTTTAATCTCAACTTGCTGCAGCACTCTTTATTTATTTTTATTCCTTTAACATAGATCTGTACCATGATATTGACAAAAAATAAATATTGTATTACTGATTTTAACCTGTTTAGTGTTACCTAAAATCCGAGGCAGTAGACCAATCACTGAAAACATTGCAGTATGTGTGCATGAAATTTTGACGAACTGAGCTGTGAATTATTTTTTTTTTTTTTTTTTTTGCACAGAGTGGTGTATAAATTTGCAGGATTATTACTTTTTTGGGAAATAAAACACACTGTTCCGTCTGTGGTAATTGCTATGTAAATGTTTTTACAGCCAATTTATACAGTCGCCTGATAATTTTCAGACGGCGGTCGCCAAGAAGAAAAAAAAAAAGTTTGACTGAATTTAGCTGCTAATGAACACATAGATAATGACTTGATATAAACATCCACCTGTATTTTAGGCTGCGTAGTGTGTGAAGCCACCACAGGTTGGATCGTACATATTTAGGTATTGATGTTCCTGCATGTTTGATCTTATCAGTATCTACCAGCGTTGCTTTGATGTGCCACAAGAGCAGTTTTGGTTCAGCGTGCAAGTGCACGGATATCACCAGGTTCTCTCCTCATCCTGGGATTGATTTCAGGGTGAAGTGTTTCATGTTTCTCTCTTTGCTTGTGCTTGTTTATTTTTCCTTTTTTTGTTCCACTGTAAAATATTGTTTGTTCATATTCAATCCTGTGTTTTTCCAGGAAGAAGGGGGCCATCCTCAACATCTCCTCCGCCAGCGGGATGTACCCCGTTCCTCTTCTTAGCGTCTACTCTGCCTCCAAGGTAATTGCACTACACGGTTTATGACCTTTTCTTTCAGAGTATTAACTGAAGTGTTATCTATAGACACATCCCTGCGTCATAAAAGCTTTACAACTCAACATATGCTGCAGCCCGTGGGGAGAAATCCATGTGTGTTCTCATGTCATGAATTATTCCTTGTAATCCACCAACCAGCATACGTCAAGTCAAAAGCGATGACGATAGATGTTAGTTCAACATTTATTTAGAACTTGGGATCGCACCCCCCCCCACATTTGCTGTTTTTAATTGTGAGGTATAAACAAGTTGGTGACTAACACAGGTCCTGAGGTAGTGCACCAATTAAAAAT
Organism: Polydactylus sextarius; assembly: GCA_016801845.1. Classification (NCBI taxonomy): domain Eukaryota; kingdom Metazoa; phylum Chordata; class Actinopteri; family Polynemidae; genus Polydactylus; species Polydactylus sextarius. The sequence continues at coordinate 3,719,085 of CM028906.1, read as the reverse complement.
GTTTATAGGAGCATGTGGCGTCATAATGTTTTATAACCGTCTCATGTGTGTTTGCTGGCTTAAAAACAGCCGGCTGTCGGCAGTTTCAGCTGATTAATTCGCTGGGGTTTTAACTCGGTGTCATATTTATCCACTGAATCCAATGCAAGTTTACAAAGAGGGCGAATCTTCAGTTTACTGCTGAGTTTAATGATCATATCAGTTCATTAGTTGCCATCATTGTTAAATTACATTACACAAGAATTTTTTCTACTTTGCTAGTTTTTAAACAGCAGTTTTTGTATTGCACATGTTCTTATTCTTTGACCTAATGACCCGCCTTTCTCTCACTAGGCTTTTGTGGATTTCTTTTCACGAGGACTTCAAGCTGAATACCAAAGCAAAGGCATCATCGTCCAGGTAAATCATGACCCGATGTCACATAACTGGTTGTCAATAAGAAGGAGAAAGAAGAAGAAAAGCAAATGTCGTCTAAACGACATGTTGTCTTCTGCTTTTTTTGTTTTTTTCCAGAGCGTTCTGCCATTCTTTGTCGCAACTAAGCTGAGCAAAATCCGACGAGCTACACTGGACAAGCCCAGTCCAGAACGTTACGTCTCAGCTGAGCTCAACACCGTGGGCCTGCAGTCCCAGACCAACGGCTACCTGCCCCACGCCATTATGGTAAGTCTTGGTATGTAACACACAAATAATAATCTGATGTACATTTACCACATGACATGTTTGGGAAGGTTTAGAGAAAAGGCACGAACAGGAACTTTCCAACCTTAAAAACCAGAAAACATGCAGTGAATTTCTTAATTTATAACTTGTTAGTGACCACAGCCATGATTGGCTGCTTGTCCAATTGCCCGCTGATGTCAGTCACACCTCATTGGCTGCATATCAACACCAGACAGAACATCTGGAAAACATCAGCATGATTAATACCTCACCTCATGGTTTTTAATTTATTTTTTGAATCCCATCAGCCAGTACTGTTACTCTTCCTGCACTCCACACAGTTTAACATTACATCATAGTAATGTGATCAAAACCAAACCACAGGAAGCAAGAAAATTACAACAAATACAAACGACGGTAAAATGAGGCATATTCATGAGAACAGTCTGTTAAACAGTTGCTACAGCTTAAACACAATAGGAAATTAAAAAAAAACAAAAAAAAACATAGAGACTGAAAAAAGTTGATTTTAAAACTCGCAGTATTACACACTAGTGGAATAATAAATAAGTCATACCAATTTTAGTTTCACATGTAATTTCTATTTCAAATCTTGACTCATTCAGACTTTGGCTTCATTTCGATTTTCACAAAAAAAAAAAAAAAAGCAATTTAGTTTCTGAAACGTTGAGGCCAAATAGTTAAATGTAACGATTTATTTAACTCATCACAAGTCAAACCATGTCTCTGTAGAAGGAGGTGAAACATGCCAAGCTCCCAAGAACAAACCTCTTCTTTAAAAAAAAACATGTACCGTTTCTTTATACGACACAAAACCTCACTGGATCTCTAATAGAGTTGAACCTATACATGCTTATCATATCTTATATCAAGCCAAGAACAATTCACAAACTGCAACAACAATGGTGACATAAACTTTCATACTCACATTGCTCTTATCACGACCCTGCGTTATTTATATGAGTAAAAGCAGAGCCTGGGTGAGGCTGGAGAGTGGAGAGTCTCTTTATCTCCTGCTGTTATCACTCTGGTGCTGTTGGACAGTATTCCTTGACCCAGAGCTTGTTGATTGTTACAGACTCCACTCGGAGAGAAACAGTTTTATTATTTAGACTCGTGGGTTGAATTAAAATCAATTGTTTTCAGTTGATAACCTCAGATCTGATTGTTTTATTAGCTTCAGAAAAGTAACGTAACCATTGAGCCTTTAGTTGAATTAGGCTGCATCAGCCTGAGATGGAACCAAACCCACCTGACCAACTGGCTTTCGTTTTTTTTCTTTTCACTTTTATTTCTGAGCAGTTCTGAGCAGAGCAGCCTGGAGCAGAGAAAACAAGCAGCAGAAAGTCCCACCACTCACATGGTCGGATATGGAAAAAAAGACAGTTGTTTATTTGGTGGAGAAAAAAAAAATCATCCTCTCTATTTGGAAATATTCAGCATAAATCATCCTGCAATAATCTCCACCTGTTCAAGTGCTAAACCCTCCACAAACCATCTGAGGCAGCTGACAGGGCCTCAGATGGTCAGAGCTCTGTCTATTGTCGTCTGTTACATAATCGGCCTCAACAGTTGAAATGTATCTCGAGTGTTTGTCAGTGTAATGTAGCAGAGCTCAGCTGGAGCGTACGAGGGTGAGGCTGAACACGGCAGGTTTTCTCTGTAGCAGCAGAAAAGCCGAGGCTCGAGTTTCAGGAAGTGGAGTTCTGTCACGGCAACGGCACCGAAAAACCTCAGCGGGCTGCGTTGTCACTTTCTATAAGAGAACCTCCTACCAGCTCATCTCCACCCGCTGAATTAATTTCGTGTCAACAGTTGCTAAAGCGTCTGTCACAAGGTAAACACGTCCTCTGAAATAATGGAGTGGGGGCGCTTCAGCACCTTTGCGTTATTGTCTGCATCCTAACACTGTAATTACTCTGTGGAGACACAAGCGCCACAAACGAGATGGGAGACACTTTTTTTTTTTTTTCAGGAGGCGTCTTCAGCAGCCGTTTTGCTCCGTCTTGTTGTGTTTGACGCTTTGAACTATGTGATGTGAATATCAATGACCATGTTTATTGATGTATAAATCAATAACAGCACCGTTCATTACAGTGAACATGTGGTCAGTAAATCATATTCAGCAGAAAAAAGAAGCAGCTGTTGATCCCACACCCGGTCCGGCACAGAGAACATGAATGCAGCTCAGAGCTCTTGTGTCATCGCCCACACATATTTCACTAAACCACAAGCTGCAGACAAGTGGTGTCTGTCGTGATTATCCGAAACACAATGCCCAACACCATTAATAAACTACAGATCACCAGGATCTAATTTACAGTCTGTGAAATTAAACCAACATATTTAAACAAACAACACTTATTACATACTCTGAGTCGGGAAATGAGAGGAGATGTCTCTCATTCCGGAGCTCATGGCATGAACAGTAGGAGTGCGAAATTGGAGCAGGATAGAGCACAAGATAAGGTGGCGCTCTAACTTTTTAAAAAAAAAATCACCTAATTGCCCCATTCAGAATCCTCCAGCTCACTCCATTCGGCTCACGTCCTCACATCTTCTCTGCAGGTTTTACCTGCACATTCAGGGCACCTGTGATGGGATATTGTCTCAAGAACATCTTGAGGGAATCTGTTTGAATTTGACACACTGTTGTCTTTTTAAAGTGGTTGCTAGAAGTCAAAGGTCACTGTGACCTCACAAAACATTTGTTTGGCCTCTTGGATGAAGATGAAGTTTTGGTTCTCAAAAGTCACCGTGACTACATACATGTTTTTGGCCTTTAGTTGATTTAAGTCAGTTTAAGGCCTATTTACATGCACCTAGACTGATTGGCAGAAGTTAAACTAATGAGGAAGTTAAGGACAAATACGATCACAAACTTATATTTGTCTCCTACCAACCAGGAAGTGAAACTCTGTAAGGCAGCCACATTAAAAAGCCTCATCAACATTTTCATGTGGACGTGTTTCTCTCAGTCGCAGACTCTTTAGTTTCTCTAACAACACTCAACTATGCTCCTAATTCAAATTTATGATTATTACCATTATTATATCCACCTTGGTTTTAATGACCTATCAATTTAGGAAAATAACTATTGGTAATGAATTGAATAATAAGTCAATGGAAGGAACGTTTATGATGCTTCATAAAACCGCTCCTTAGTTAAAAAAGAGTATTAAAAGAAAGCAATGAGAGAGGGTGGAGGTGTGGGGGGGCGCACTGTTGCCTGTGAAGCTGCAGAGTTAAAGCTAAGTTAATGATGATCTGTATTCATAATGTGCAGCTACTGTACAGACTGTTCCACCGTGGCTGTAACTCTTGTATAATCTGAGAAGAGCAGAAGCATTAAAACAAACCAAGTGCCTGAATTTCTCTGGGCTCTTTGTGGGTTGGAAACTTCTGACTAACCACTTACTGTGCAATGTGTCCTCTGTAGGGCTGGGTGTCCACGGCTCTACTGCCCACCAAGATCCTCGACAAATACATGATGTGGGTGCACTTGTCCCTGCGCGCTCGTTACCTCAAGAAGCAGAAGCAGGGATAGACTGGTGGAGACAGAGATGGTCAGTGGCCGAGAGCGGGGACCGGGTGTTGAAGACTCGTCCAACCATCATCATCATCACGGACCAAGAAGAGAAAACATGACAGTTTCACTCTCTCTTTCTCTCTCTCTCTCTCTCGTCTCTGATCCTCCCAGTCCTACATGATGTGAAGCAGCATCTGGATCACAGTTGCCGTCATATGTGTGCAGATTAAAAAACTATTGTGTGAAAAATGTCAAACAAAGCAGGTGATGAGCTTTACAGAGCTAAACATTAACTCGGAAAAATCAACTTTCACAGAAAAATCATCTGCCTGTCAAAGTTAAGCTACTTACAGGAGACAGGATAGGATGGAGGAAGGTTAGAAGTGTCTGTGGAGTGACGGAGGCCTCTGTGGGTCTGAGCCTCCTGAGTGTGTGAATGCTGAAAGCTGTTTAGTAAAACACTGGAGGGCAGTTTTTTCTGACTGTTAACACTTTGTAAAGCACTTAAACAACGTGATCACAATTGAAAAGGCTGATGTTTTTTTTTTTTTTGTGGCACTAACGGCTTCATTAATTCAGAATCCTTATTTGTTTGATTTGAGATTTACACCTTTCTTATGAGTAGAGTCATAAAGTCATTATGATGTGTTCAGACAAAATGCAAAGTGATGTTTTCATCACTAAGGTTACATACAACATCAGTGAGAATTGGAAATAGAGGAGCTCATCATGACACCCACAGTCATACCATAAACCTTCTTTACCTTTAAGAGAAAGAACAAAAAAAAAAAGAGCTATTGTGCACCAGCGTTAGCTAAATCACAAAACCATTAGCATGGTTGGCTCTGGAAGTATTATGCTCCTAGGACTTTGCATTCAGTCTGAACACATCATTTAAAATAGCTTGTTTTTTTTTTTTTTTTTTATTATTTTTTTTTTTTTATTGATTTCATAGATGTGGATGTTTTGGGACCTTGTGTGTGATTGAACCAAACTATGTTTCCAAGAAAAATGGGGAGAAGCTTGAGGGGTAGAATGTTAAAATGTGTTTGTTGTTTACGAACTAAATCAACTTTCAGATTAATTCCTACATGTGGTGTTACCGTTTGTCTAAAAGTCTTGTGTGGGTTGTCACAACTACTTTAATCTGGATCTTTTCTTGTTAAATCAAAAGACAAAAACCCACAAAGTCATGTAAAAACCTCTGACATGCATCTTTGACTCCTTTGTCCTTTGAAAAGTACATGTACAGTTTCTTGTGCTTCTTGACTCGGCTCAGATTATCAGCTTTAAGTCATACTGCATTAATCCTGAGGGAACAGAAACCTCCTTAACATTTCACTCACACTGACTTTTATGTGCGGCAGCTGGGGACCAACTTCAGCACCGAGGCTTAGGCTTTTCTCAAGGGCAGCAGTATTGTGTCTTAGACACATCCTTAATACCCGGTTTGCATGTTGTCATGGTAAAAGCACCAGAGCAAACACCTGGATATAGACCATAGAAAACTGTATTGCATTTTGTCTTTCCAGTCTACAATAAATGTACTTTTCAAATAACTTCACCCAGTTGTGTGACCTGTCTGTTCTGGCTCCTCACGCTTGGTTTCACTCGGCGTGTCTTGTGTCTGAGAGCATGGAAGAGGCAGATTTCAGCCGGTTTTGTGCTGAAGTCTGGTGAGGGAAGAGTTTTAGTTTTAATTTCTTATTTGGCTCTGTAATTAGCTGAAAATTGGATATAATGTACTGTAAGAAGTCTGCCAACTGTGTATGATATACTGTTGCAAGTCGTCAATTGGCTCATATAACTTTCTTGAGTGAGTTTATCGTTTTCCATCATTATCACAGTCCATATTAATGTGTTTTCACTTTCTGCCTCGTTCCTCTCAAAACATCATCATCCAGTTCCCATGCCAACAGTTTTTGAGAGATTATTCCGGTGTACCGGTATGGAAGCTGCGGAAACGGGTCATCGCTGAGGCTGGAGGAGGAGGAGGAGGAGGAGGAGGAGCTCTGCGTGTATGTGAGTGGTTGTGTGGAGGGATGCCCAAAAGGAAGAAAGGAGTGGGATGCAGAGATGTATATAAAGAGGAGCTCGGCAGCAGTGATGTCCACGGGCTTGCTCAGACACACACACTCCGAGTTCATCACAGCAGAGTCTCAGAGCGAGGTGCTTACTGGAAAACAGGATCTCAAATCATCTCTGATCAAGGAGAAGCCCTCAGGACTGAATATTAAACAGCTTGAGCTGATTGAGAATTGAGTTTTACATTTTTATTTTTTTTTTATTTATTTATTTTTTTTACATCTTCTGTGCCAAAGCAGTGGGGAAAGCTGATCAGATACAACAGATTTCTTTATAGTTTTTTTTAAACAAAAGGTTTTCGTCTTCCACTGTCCATCAGGCTCATCATCACCCTCACTACCAGGCCACTGCTCACCATGGCGACCAGCATGGATGCGCTCCCTGCCCATCTGCTGCCCTTAGTGATGGAGGAGTTCCCCCAGAGTCTGGCCACGGCATGCGTCTGCAGAGCCGGCCGTCGTGAGCCGCGCCTCCGCTGCGTGCAGTGTGGCATCATCGAGGAGGAGGAGGAGGAAGTGGATGAGAAAGGGGGTGACTGCTCCGCCCTCGAGGAGGACCAAGCCCTGCGCTCCTTCATGCAGACTGTGGAGAGCCTGAGGAGGAGCACCAGCACCAGATGAACTGCTCTCAAGTTCTGGCTTGACTGTGACTTGTTTTACTTGTTTGGCTTCACCTGCATCTGACCTGGAGACCAACAGATGAGATGTCCACAGTATTAAGGATGAGGACTGTGCTGAGTTAAATATCTGTGGGTGGTGATATTTTGATCACACTGGTGGCCACCGTATGTGGTGATGGATGAGTCAATGCACTAAGAACTGTAATGAAGCCTTTCAAAGACTGTTCTGCACTTTCTTTTTTTTCCAGCAATTTCTAAAGTAAATTTACTTTGTTGCAAAGTGATTTTCTGCAAATGTCATAATGTTATTAACATGATTGCATCTCTTTTTATGAATGTACATATCACCTGCTGCTAAGACTATGAATTTAATACATAAAAGCTGATGTTGTAACATTTCTGCGCTGGTCTCTCATTAGCATAAAGAGGAGAAATTGAAATACACTTTACACATTAAGTTTCATGTTAATTTGACTTTAGATGTAACAGTGGAGTCTGTGTTGTTGGGGGAATGCTGGATTCTTTCAGGCCTTTCCATGTGGTGGCACTATTGATACACTTTTTTGAGCTAAAAAGCACAAACTGTGCTGCACAACACAACAGTCTGCCCTCCTCATCCAGTTTAACACCTTCAAACCTCTAAATTGTCTGATGTTTCTGACGTAACATGGTTCAACCATGGATTTATTTCAGCTTTGAAAAAAATAAAAGTTAAAAAAAAACAAGACATTTTAACAAAAAAAAGATGACAAACATCAGTCCCCCGGCAGTCGTTCAGGTTCCTCTTTGGCCCATGCCATGAGAACAAAATTTCACCCCTGGCCTGTATGGATTTACCGCACCCTCTCTTATATTTATTTATTTATGAAGCCAGTCTTACCATGTTTACTATAATGAAGGCAGCTCTTCCTGTGATGCACACCACGTCTGCATCATCGTTGCGTGATATCCTTCTGTTTAAAAAGACAGAAACAAACAATTACACAGCAGCCTATCACAGGATGAGCGAGCGCGTGTGTGCAACACGGGTATAATGGATTTGCACTTTCTCCATTTTCTTGATCATTTTCAGAAAATAGCAAAAACATATTTTTTCAAAAAAAGGAAAAAACAGGAGCTCTGCAGATTGCAGATGTCTGCTCTGCATGAATAAAGTCAATTACAGATACTGTACAGCAGCTGCAGACGCTGTAATTTCCTGTTTTTATGTAAATATCTTTTATATAATATTCTTTGTGAGGCAGACAACTCTTTTTGCTTTTGTTTTCTTCGGGGAATTCAGGGATCACAGTGGCGCTGTTGACGTGAGAGGCTTTGTGTTGTCCAACAAACAGTCCCATGCTCAGTCCACTGCTGTTTTGTTTATTCATTTACATAAACTAGAATTTCCGCCTTGTGGTTGTATGTCTCCAAAAACAACACCAAGGGTTTGTGGTGTTTCCTTCAAGGCAGACTTGAAATAATATATTAAAGATGCCAAAATATCATTTATCAGGTCACACTGACCTTGACCTTTGACCTTTAGCCACCAAAATCTATTCAGTTCAACCTTAAATCCAAGTAAATGTTTATGCAGTGTAATTAATTTACCCCTGAGGATTCCTAATGTAACAATGATGTATTGTCATCGTGACCTTGACTTTTCACCATCAAAACATACAACTTGTGTGAAGTGAAACATGACATTGACATTGAGGGCAATTTGAGATTTAGTATCTTACACAAGGATTACATCAACATGCAGACTGGAAGAGCTGGGAATCAAACCATGAACCTCCCAATTAGCGAGCGACCAGCTCAAATTCCTGAGCCACAGCTGCTCCCCTGACTGGTTCATTCTTGAGTCCATTTGTGCCAGATTTCAAATGATTCCCTCAAGGCGTTCTTCAGATATCACGCTATTTATCCTCCTCTGTGCCCATATGTTTCTATTGTGGAGCATGAGGTTGCTCGACAAGTCAGCAGTCTGGCACAAGGCTAACTCAGACAGCCACTTCCTCATGACACTGCAGAATCACTGACCTGTGCGTGCATGTGTGTGTGTGAAGAGGAAACCACATGTGAACACAGAAAGAACATGAAAACTCCACACAGACGCAGTTCACCCTCAAATTCAGGACATTCTCATTAGGAGGTGACACCACTGATACTGAACTCACTGAGGCGTTTCTTCAGAGACTTTTGGTCATCGTCCTGAAATGTCCCTCTACCCCAAATCTCCACTTGTGAGAGACTTGTGAGCACACACACACACACACACACACACACACACACACACACACACACATCTCAGCTGGAAACACACTAACCTACACTGCAGACTTTCTTCAACTTTCTGTCTCTGTGGAATTTCCTAAGATTAGAAGACTGTAAGAAAACTGCTAAGACCTTGCTTTTATTTTCCTGTTGTAGTAAAGCTGCATAATTCGACTGCATTGTCATTGTCAATCTATAAGATGATATACGTATTTGGATCACGATTCATGTCAGGAAAATATAAACATATTCAAATATTATTCGGTAAACATGTGATCTTTGTCTCTGTGTTATTACAGATATAGTAAAACCTGCGGCAATTAAACATCAACATTTGAATCTGTGTGCAATTATAACAGGCATTATATATTACTATTTACAGGTAACAATTTATCAGTGATTACCAACTGAATATGTGATAATGGAAGATAACACATTGCAGCCTTTTTCATAACTATTTCCAGCATAGGGAGCGTAAGTCACGGCCCTTCTGGTTGTCCCCACTCTGACTTTGGAAAAAAAGGATGATAGTCAATGGAGAGATAAAAATTATTCTCCGGTCCACTTTGACTTCTGCCCTGAATCGCACATATGCTGTATCTTAATTTACATGATAACTATTAATGTGAGTCAAGGCTATGTTTGTCGTATAATTGTTGATTTATACGCTTCTGAAAATACGTAATTGGTTAGACAACAAACCAAATAGTCGCATAGGTGACGTGATGTCAGAATCTCTTAGAAAACTTACCATGTGAGATATTTTCTTAGGTTGCGTAGCTAGCTGTTAAGCACAAAACCTGAAACAATGTTTGCTGCTTTTTGCTGTAACAAAAGATTGCTCTCTCCATGTAAAAAAAAAAAATCTTTAAAATTCACATCACAACACAACACAAACATCATATGTGAAAACCATGGCACATTTCAAATAGGACCAGAAAATAATTTTTATCTCTCCATTGACTCTCATCTAATCTCATTCATGATTTTTTGAGCATAGGACCCTCTCAGGGCTTAGGTGCCTCATAGTGATGTATCAAGAGATGTTTTTTTTTTTTTTTTTTTTTTTTTAGATCTTTGAACATAGACATAAAAACACCTGGTGATATAGTCAGTGTGAGCGCTGAAGCAGCAGACTGGATAAACAGTGAAAATTAAACAGTTTAACCTTGTTTACTCAGCGTTTAGGACACACAAACACACACACACACACACACACACACACACACACACACACACACACACACACACACACACACATATATATATATATATATATATATATATATATATATATAAAATAGGACATAAAATATCACTATTATAATAAATTTGTATCTTCATAAAGGCTTCTACAAATTTCTGTAAGATCCTACTGAAACAAACAACAACAAATTTAAACTTACTTACTGTTTCTCAAACTCTCCTTTTCCAGTTGATTAAAGTTTTGAATGTTAGTTTATTCTATTATTTGATTTTTAATGAAACCTGAATTCTAATGAAGTATTAATATGTTGACTTTTCTCCATTTTCTGATTCAAATAAACAAAAATAACTGATTGAGTAATTAAAGGTAATCAATATACACCTGCAGCTCTTGACCGTTGACCCTAATGTGTCTGCCGTTCTGTCACATGACCCAGCCTCCAGGCCACTAACTAATAATGAACCCACTTGCTTGTTATTGGTGGCGGTTTTAACTGCAGCGTCTCTACTTGCTCTACCTGCATCATTGAACCTGCTAAGTGACCGGTAATGCTGCCTCATGTTGAAGACTAATCCTGTGATTATTGTTGTTATATTTGGCCTTATAGTGTCGGTTCTGTCCCAGGTATCAGCTGTTGTATCCATTTGGATCAGTGGAGACTTCACATCGTCCTCCTCTGAACTGTGTGGATGAAAATCTTCAAAAACAGCCTTTATTCCACTAAGACCCTGTGTGTGTCACCTCACCAAGGTTAGTTTTTTTTTTTTTTTGTCTTTTTAGTGCTAATGTTGACAGCTGTGTGTGTTGGTATGCTGGATTATGGATTATTTTAGCTTCCCCTCAGTTAGCTTCCTCCAGGTCTTAATAACTTTTGTCTGCGTTTTATGTGCTGATCTGTCCAGATGTGCGCAGCATCTGTATTAAGTTGTTGTTTTTGTTACTTGGCAGGTGCAATACAGCGCTGTTAAACAGACACGCTGGGGTTAGCTCCTGAGGTTAGCTCCTAATTAGCAGCATCTGATTCACCAATTAAGGAAAACTTAATAGCCTCCTGAGACCCAGCGTGGGCTGGATCTATTAAAGCCAGAGAGCAGAGGGAAGATCAAGAGCAAGGAGGCTCCAGTGGCCAGTGTCTGTCACACGTGGTGTTATTGTAAAGCCCCAGTCATCCTCTGTAAGGAGCAGAACTTAATAGCCTTTCATACATAGACTGAGTAAAAACATGATGGAGGACATAAATGGATTGCTGGTCTCTGGGGGACAGGCAATATTGAGACTGATTCTCCCCTTTTTCTGTTGTTGTGAAAGGTAATTAGACATGCTAATTAAGGCCTCAATGGATGTGAGGAACCTTTATTTTATTGATGATAGAAGAAAAAAAAAAATCTATTTCACTGATCCTTTTTCTGCCCTTCTAGACCACATTAAAACAAGTGGAGATAAACACACCTCTCAGACTATCTGGACTGGACCAAAACAGAGAGACTGTAAAACACAATTAAAGGTTTATGAAACCTTTATTCTGTTTGTGAAAACATAAATTAAAAACCAAACAGATTTCATCGCTCATGACTCCATTGAGACCACATTAGATAAAGATGATAAAACACTGTATTTAGACTTCTTTAATCTTCACATTTTCAGATTTGTGAAATAACACATAGATGTTGACAGTTTCTTTTCCACCCATCAAGACCATAAAATCTGGATTATATCAAAACAAACAAAATAACACATGGGTCCAGGCTTGAGACACCACTAATTGTGAAAATGTATCCACCTTTCCTTTTAGACCACATTAGACCAAGACTAGATCATAAATAGATTAACACATACGCCTACTCTGTTTGTAAAAACATAAAAAAACAGCAAGATTGCTGCTTTTTTTCTTCAACTAGACCAAATTGGACAAAGTCTGGATCAAATCACTAGACTACTTGGACTAGATCAATAAAGAACATGTAAAGCACAGTTTCAAATTTGTAAAACCTTTATTTTATTTATGAAAACATGAATATCTAGACCACATTAGACCAAGGCATTATACTGGCAGCCATGAAAAGCATTGGTTGAGGTCCCTGAATGTGAAAGAAAGGTGTTTCAATATTCCCCCTCCTGCCTTCTATAGAATAGGTTACCTAAGAACATGGAACAGAAATAAAAGCAGAAAATACTGTCCATGTATTGTCCCATGTCAATAACATCCACTGGTGCATAATTAAGCAGCATGTTCAATTGTATTATCACATCACCACAGTCTTCCTTATGAATTCCACTTCATATCTTTCATCTTTATACTGGAACATGCTTTACCAAATGAAAAGGTATAGTACTATCCCACAATTCCTTGCGGCACCATCATTTATTGACCCATGTCAATAACATCCACCATGCTTAAGTAGCCCACTGTAAATGCAGCTGGATTATCAGAGTGAATTCTCCTTCACATGTTCTTTTTTTTTGACCTGAGGTCAAGGTGGTTGGGAAAGGAAATGGGATGTATATTGTATTTTGAAGTCTAGATCAAAAGCTACTATATGTAGTCTTGGCAAATCTTAACTAGACCAACAGAGGATGCAGTTTTTTTAATTGGTGAAAGCACAACCACAAAAAAGGTAACTATCACTTGCCCACAGTCTAGACTACATTAGGCAAAACTGGACTAGTTTAACCAGCAAAAGCTAAGAATTTTTTTTGAATATATGTTTGTGCATTTTTGCCTTTATTTGATAGAGAAAGTGACTTTTCGCAAGGGTTGTTTCAACTGGGACTCAAACCACTACTCATGGCTTCTGCACCCACATGTCAGGGCCTTTACCAAAGTGACATGAGAAAAAACAAACAAACAAAAACATTTACTGGGGACAAACACTGACTATAGTTTTGGACCATTAAACTCACACACCTGTTGGAGTGTGAGTTTAGGGGTCTGCTGATATTAGGTTGTAGTTCTTCATGTTACCAACAGGAGGCAACAGTTTTTGATTTACCGTCACCTTTAAGTTTATAAAACAACACAAAAATTAAGAAGTAATCTCAATCTTCTCTTTGTCCCCAAATCAACCACTTCTAAACAACTATACACTAAAAATCCCTTAACTTTCCCCTTAATTGCAGAATTGAAAGCTAAATTTAACGCTGTCTACAATTGATTCATATAGTAATGAAATATAAATACTTTTTTCCCAGAAACACATTTTCCCAACTGGCTGGTTGGTGTTGTTTTTGGATTCTTTTTTGCTGTGTGCTAGTTGCAGACTCGGGGCCTGTTTAGAGAGAAATATTCTTCACTGGCTTTAGGGATGTAAACATTACTGTTGTCTCGGACACAGCCCATTAACATAATTAATATTTGCTTCATGGGAAACGGAATGTGCCTCTGTAACACACAGGCACAAATTAGGGCGTCGCATTCATTATTGCTGTACACAATTCATATTCAGTGACCAGTATAAGATTAATTGAAACTCAGTAAAATGGGTTTATGTGACAAATGTCTATACTATTTTTCATATCATAATTACATCCTAAGTGCTGAGCTTCTGTTCTACATTTAGTGCTTCTGCTTTTCTCATTGCTGCTCTTATATCTCTGTGTTGATGGTCATCTCTTGCTTATATGAGGAGATTGTCTACCCTAAGCCAGAGGTCTTGTGATTTTAATATGTATAAATTCTTAATTATCTGCTCCATAGCTGATGTGTCTCAGGCTGCTTCTGCATATCAGGTGGATTTCTTGCTTTAGATTTATCTCACTTCACTAAAGCGTATATTCCCCTCATGGTCTCAGGTGCCCCAGCTGGTGAATAGCCACACAGCAGTTGACGCCGGCGGCCAGTTTGCTAACTCTGTTGTAACACCACTGTAGAAGCTTGCTGCTGCTGCCACTGCTGCTTTTCCTTGTTGCATTTCATAAAACCCCACCTTCACCCCAGCATCTACCTGTAGGCATCGAGCCTGAGTTCCCCCCCAGGGTGGAAGTTTATTATTGTTGCTCCCCAGTCGCTGCTGTGCTGGGGTTGGAGTTTGCTCATGGGGAATGAGGAGCTCAGAGTCTGACACCAAATATCAACCCTGAACACACACACACACACACACACACACACACACACACACACACACACACACACACACACACACACACACACACACACACACACACACACACACACACACACACACACACACACACACTCCTTATTCATGTAATAAATCCGTTCTACGTGAGTTGGCTGCCTGAAAAAAAAAGTTTCCAGTCTAGAAAATAAATTAATATCTTTTTATGACTCTTCACAAAGTTTTGAAGGACAGCTGAAATGATAGAAGGAAATAAAAAAAATAACTGCTCAAATTTCTGATTCATGCAGGTCATTATCTTACGTATTCATAGCAACTTGTAGTATAACCCTGACCCACATATTATCTCACTTTGAAAATCTATCCACTCATGCTATAATATTTATCCCATCACTTGTGTCTTGACACAGTTATAGGGGTCAAATAGAAGGAGCGGCTGTATGGATTTTTCTCTTCTTTCGCCACAGAGAGACATTCACTCTCTCAGTAACTGCACACCGTCCTGTGTATTGTTGTTTTGTGCAAATGAAGAGCCTACAAATAATAACAAACATACAGTGCAGATGCTTGGGTGTTATGAGCACCAATCCTCATTATCTCACCGCATCCTGCTCACTGAGCACATGTACGTACATGATTGGACTTGCCCTTCCATTTCACTTGCCACGCTGCAAATCGCTGCCACATTGGCGGGTTCACTTCATTCGGGCATGGCACGCTATTAAGGGGTTATTTGTATAATTTACCACTTCTAATTCCAAGGCTGAGCCATATTGGCAGGAACATTCAAGACTAAATTGAGTGTGAAGATTGAGAGGAATTAATGTCTGCTGGACTGTGAGCTGAATGCGTGCCGTCAGTGGGCCCTTGGCCGCCGCAAGGACAAGAGTCTTGAGCAGGATTTGTACGTTAAAGGTTGACTTAGCAAAGTCAATAATTGAGCTACTCTGTGGGACTTTGTCTGGCCCAAAGCAATCAGCCATTCCTTTTTTGTTGGATGAGAGGAGAGAGGCAAGCAATCTAATATGACTATAAAGCTTGTAAGTGGAACAAAAACAAAAGCTGAAAAAGAATTTATTTTTAAAGAAACAGATGGTTTGACAATGTTGCCGACTTCTAAAAATCATTGCTTTGAAGTCAGATATTACAAGGTAGTACTATCTTCTTTTCCTCTTCCCATCAAATACTCCCATGTGATGTTTCGTTTCTTTTTTCTTTCTCTTTCTTTTTTTTCTTCTGGTAATAATACTTTTGTTAAAAATCGACCGTGTTGACTTCTGCGTGGATGCAACAGTGCATCTATATTTCCATGTCCACTGAGCTGAACTGGACTGGTCTGTGGGTTTGATTTTAAATGATCAGTGTGTTCAGTCACTTTTCTGTTCAGGATCTTAAGGAGTAAAACAAAACAAAACAAAAAAAAAAGGTTTCTTGCAGCAAAACGAAGGTCATGTATTTGGGGAGTGAACAGACGGTTTAGACTATCAACTGGTGACTAAATTGATGTTGAGATGAGCTTCAGGATGTATCAGGATGACATCTGGTGCAGCTCAGCAGGTGACATTGAAAGAAAGAACTGAGACAAACTTTTATTGAGAAAAGCCTTTTATTTGGAAAAGTAAATACAAAAAGTTACAGTTGGTTACAGTCAGGTAACCAACAGATGTTAGTGGAAGTTCAGGTTAGTTTGTTACAGCTGGATGTGAACCAGTAGCTCTGTTGTTTGTATCAGTGGCTGTGATCAGACTTTCTATAATGTGAACTCATTAAGTAAATTTATAATGATGGCCTCATTTTTCACTGTGACTGCATATAGAGCAACAATGGTTGGAAGGGAATGAAACAAATGAATCAAAAACAATGTCATTCTCTTCCTGTCTTTTTGTCATGGAGTCTACATGAAAGTAGATTTTGTGTGTTGCCTTCCTGATATTAATCAGCCTGCTGAAGACAGCTCTTGGCAAAATTGAGCATTCTGAGTGAAAAATATGGCAGCTGCACGATTTGTTCAGTTTTGTCAGTCTTTGCCACAGTGGCAAAAAATTAAAAGTGATGCCTGGCGATGTCTGCTTTGTATGTAACATACTGGTTTTCCATCTTTTCTTAAGGCAGTTTGTTGAAACACTTGCACCTGTTTACTGTGTGAAGTCCAACACAGTGGCGATGTTAATTCCCTGATTCAAACTAATCCTCCAGAAGGCAGCTGTTTTATCACATCAGTGTTTCTGGGCTACTGTTGCCAGACTACTACTACCACATCTGGCAGCATCATGAATCTGACCTGATGAGCTTGATTAATGTTAAATTTGATCAGTTTAGAAAAGAATCCTATCAGAACTCATGCCTAAATAGAAGAACGTGAAAGAATTGCAGCTTTGTTATGCTGTATGTCTCTTTTGCTCAGTTATTGGGGCATAAAGCATTAGCCAATGGTGAGAAAGTACCCTGCATAATTTCCCAGAGCTGAGGCAATGTCTTCAAATTACTAGAAATGCTTTAGTTGTACTGACACATTCACGTTTCATTACAAAAAAAAAAAAAAAAAAAAAAAAAATGCTGCACATGGCCCTTTTTTCCCACCCACTTGGAGTTTGCAGTTATGAAAGTACAGCGCTAAGTTAATCTATGATGCTGTTAACCTGCTCCAGGTTCAGCTGAAATGATCCAGAGAGGCTGTATCATCACCAAAAATACCATCAGCGCTCCCGGGAGGATCACTTAATGCTTTTGATATAGCCGTTCCTGCAACATCACAGTCTGGATATGAACAAAAACATTTTCTTCAAACAAACCAGACAATATAGTGGTATAAAAACCTTCGAGGTGGTGTCTGTTGAATTTACAGAAAATGAGAAGAAGTGCAGTAGCGTTCAGGGACACTTTACTTTCTATAATGATATATTTCTCACATCAGAGAGATGATAAATCTTTATAGAGTTTCCCCGGTTGTGTTTTCCACATTTGGGCTGTAAAAGAGATCCTTAAAGCAAATAGCAGGTAACTTAACATTAGTTGTTAGGGGGGTTTCCATAGTTACCAATAATGAATGAAAGTGCCTGGCGCATATTGGAGTGAGCTGAGACTCATTCACTGGATTCCCAAGAGAAACCAAAGCAAATAGATTGCAAACATTCCCATTACCTGAGCTCACAGCCAACTTTGTAAATAGAAAATCTTTGCAGCTTAAATGCGATGACACAGAGCTGCATCAATAAAAACAAAAGAATGTGCTTTAATAACTGAGCAGTGGCTCTGTCTCGACAGATCAAAACAAGTGCCCGTGACTTTTTGCACATTGCAGTTTGCTTAACATGTCGTCAAGTGTTAATTGACCCCATTTATCCAGTGTTTCTGACTTCCTGCCACTCCCCTGCTGTTTCCATCTCCTCGTCCACACTGATTCATGTTATTTGCAACTTTAATAACCTTTGTCAAATGTAAGAGATCAGCAGTTTTATCTTTGCTACATGTAATACAGGTTTCAAATGGAGCTTTTAAAGAAGAAATTTCAGCTTCTGGCAAAGAAACCGATGAGTCTGTCACATCCGCCCAGAGACAGATGATGGTTATTATGTGCTTTGCGATTTTTCATTACAGTTTTTTTTTCCAGTTTGATTTCAGCCTGTATCTCCACATTTGTGTGTTGGGTGTTCTGTCCACATTTGTGATGTAGTAGATGTAGTTGCTTTTGCACAGCTTCAGATGTTCTGTCTTTGAAATGCTTCTTTTTAATTTGAGCATCATCAAAGTCCTTTGTTTTTTATAGCCAAAATAGCACTGCAACAAATTGCATTCTGGGTCTGCTTGAAGGAGGTTTCTGTGCCTCAGTGATCATAACATTGTTGTGTTTGTGAGTCGCCTGAATGGGTCACTTCAGGCGAAGTGGTCTCGGCTCATTGGTCGGACAAACCGTGACTGATATAGTGCCCTTTTAATCATTTTAAACGTTTTAAATTTGGAACAATATGGCCTCCATCTTTCATCTATTTGACCCTGCTAACAAAATCATAAAATACGATCTTAGTCATTAACTTAACAAAAAAGCCAAAATTCTGATTTGGTGACTTGGTAAATAAAAATGTCAGAAACCTTTTATGATCTGTTTGTGATTGGCTAAATGTGATGATCAGGTTTTACTTTGGTCAAAAATGGCTTCATGATTATAAGATGTTGACTAATTTCTGCCGAGTCCTGCTGTATGTTTGGATGCTGTATGTATGGATTTTATTTAGACAAATGAAGGGAAACAATTTTGGCTTTAACTTGTCCCCCTGTAATTAAACATTTATGGTTTATTGTCATATGTAATGTAGAGGTGTTCCTCCACTGCAGGAATGTTCCCCGAGGGAATAATTAACTTATTAGTCAAGTGGAAAGTAATGAAATCACCTTAATATGCTTTTTTTTGGTGTCAACCCTGTCATCTGGGGGCTTTACTCTTCATGATACAAACATTTGATATTGTTGGATTTTTTTTTCTTTAATCATAATCATAAAAAGTCTTTGTAAGGATCTCTGCAAAATAAGACACAAAGACATGGCTCAGGTTTAGTAGTTGTGAGTGAATTTCAGTAGTCTAGTGTTGTGAGTCTTGTGAGTGTTGTTGTCACATCTTGTCACCCACCCACCTGCTTTGATCGCTTAACCTTCAGTCATTTCACATGGAAACTGACTCACCACTGGCACCAGTGATGCTTTCTTCATCCTTGACCACGGTTTCACATGTTTGAAAATATGTCACTGCCCCCTCACTCTGCTACCTAACCAATATGGTGACTATTGAGAGTGAGAAGTGTCCTGTTTTTCACACTTTATAATCGTTTTAGTGACACCATCTGGGTATATATGCACTGCACTGTCCGTTGGCAAAATTGCATATGTGTGAATGCACGTACAGGAATTAAGGCTTGGCAGTCAGAAGCAGAAATGGGCAAACGGTAGTTGAAGTCAGGGCGTGGGCAGTGGTCAGTAACACGCTGGCAGATGCTCTGGGCAAAATCCAAAAATTGGAAAGGTAGTCAAAAACTGGCATGGAAAGGCTGGAAAGCGGCAGTGTTGAAAACACAAACAAATCCCACATGCAGTGAGCAGGGAAATGGGCTGGTATAAATACTAAGAGCTGATTAGGGAATTGGGAACAGGTGAGGAGGAGGAGGTGGGTGGGGAAGAGTTGGGCAAGAGAGCTGCGATTACTGCAGGGCGGGAGGGCGTGGCAGGAGGTTGCAGTGATGGGAAACGTAATGATATGGAAAAGGCGGAGAGTGAAATAAACCTGAGAATGAGCTGTGACACTGCATGGTTTGGTCACGATAACTTCTGTGACACAACATGTGGACACAGGTCTGTGTTGTTTAGGCAGATCTGTCTCGTTCTATCAAGCAAAGAGCTGTGGGGGTGGGAATCGTGTCAAAACAAAAGGCACGTAACATAGCAGATCGAGTTGTACATGTGGCATAAGAGGTTGAGAGGCGCTAGTAACTCTGTCAAGCTATTTCTTTGTTCCTGACAGTGAAGTCACATGGCTCTTACTGGTTGTTGTCAGGTGAATGTACACTACAGGTTCCTGTAGCTGTTTTGAATAAACTGTTGTTTTTCTCGTGATGACGGTTTCTCTTCAGTCACATCACTTCACACTGTTATGTACATTATATTCCAGTGAGATATATAAATCAATACAGCACCACTCATCAGTGATTGCATGAAGATTTGCTGCAGAGTAGACAGCTGTCCACCTGCCACATTGATTTGAATCACTCAACATGTCCAAGCAGCTACGCTCTGTAAAGAAATTGCAGCTTTTTTATTTTCCTATTGGCAAACAGAGATAATTTGCACAGTTTGGATGAATGTCAGTGTTGGAAAAGCAAATCGATTGTCAAATATGCAGTTTCCAAATAGAAACAGTATATTATACATAGCTCTAATATGGCTTCAGTTTTTCTTTTTTTTTCATTTGTTGCCAACGTTCCCCAAGGCGCAGTTACATTTCTATTTCAACCTGAAGTACGTATTCTGTCTCATTTCAATTATTTTTGAACTTCATATCAAATAAATCTGTAAAAACTGATCCCAAATCTGAGCTATTTTTATTAACAGCATTACATAACCATTTTAGATGGTGTGTGTGTGTGTGTGTGTGTGTGTGTGTGTGTGTGTTAGCAGCATCTTACATGCTTTCCTGTCAGCTAGTGTGGTGCTTTCATACATCATGTGACAGCATGAATTGTCCTGCCTTCGTACAAACCCACTTTTTTCACCCTGTATCTCCATGACAGCAGGCTTTTGATCAGACATTGTGCCTTTCTATAGAAATTGTGTTTCAGGGCGATATGAATAATACCTCAAAAGAAAATCTATTGATAACACATTGTGCAAGTGGGGTAAACAAACTGTAATGCCATTCAAACAAATAGCACTCTCTCTGGCTCTGTTTGTCTGTGAAGGAAGAACATTGGTGACGACAGACAAAAGCCACCGCTTTGTTTTATATCTGTTTTTGCCCTTTCTCTTCCTCCGTCTGTCTTGGTGACAAATAACTCTCTCTGCTTTCTTCTGTTCAACTAGGAAATGCAAATACGCCCGTTTACCTCCTTCCTCCATAAAATCAACACAGCACATGGCCATTGTGTCTCATCAGTCATGGTGAGCCCACACTTGTAAGTATAATTTCACCTCAGTTGGTCCCATGTGCCTGAATCTCCAAACAGACAGGCTGACTTAGACTTTCATATGAACTTCCTGCTCTTTTGGCGCAGGTTTTTATCATGTCTGGGAAGGCTCAGAATAGCAGAGACAAGAGGAACGGTCCTCTACATGTTAATTAAATGGCAGCATGCTCTGAAATTTATAGCCAGCCAGAGGCTCAGTGGCCACACCCTGAGGCCTGACTGGAGTCTAAAGACCCGTGTCCTCAGACAGCAACAGTTTGCCCACTTATGATCTGATTTTTTTTTTTTTTTTTTGCTGTAGAGAATTTATTCCATTCAGACATGGCATGAGACATGGTTTATTTAATAAAGTGGACTTTTGTATTAGATTAGATGACCAATTTGAATGATGCTGCACTGGCACAGTCATAGCCGTGTCGTTTAGCATGAATTACAATGCAGAGATGTTGACAAAAGCCATTTTGCAAGGTCACTTGTCACAAAGGATTTAAAGGAAAACTCAAAGTGATTGATTGACCTCCAGAGTCGTCAGCGAGCGGGACAGAAGCACACGCTGCCGTTAAACTGACTGTCAAAATGCACAGAACTGAGATGATTAGTTGAGAAATTATTACCTGGTAGTCCCAATCAAGTTTGCTTTTTTGGCTCCAGTCCTGATCTCAGTTTTTTAATAGAGGGTATCTGCTGATGCTGAGTCTGATCAGATACTTTAATGTTAATTTGATGACTGGTATATCTGAAATAACACAGCTGTTGACTAATTTGACTCACATACCTTATTTTTTATGAGCTCCTTGATCCAAACACTGAAGGTTAGTGGTGCGATATATCGGCTGGTATGTGATGTCGTTTAACTTATTTGCATCGGTCCGATTTCAACAAATTTGCAGACTTTAGCCGCCATATTTAGTTGGGTCACTGTGCGTGTCTGCCTGTAGAAGAGGGGGCAGAGGGACAGGGAACTTGTTCAGACATGTGCAGCACAGCACTGTGTCACATGAAAACAGCTACTCCACAGGTAAAGCAAAGCGCTATGTTAAACTACAACCCCTGGGTGAAAACTGAATAGGGGTAGGTACTCCGTTTGGCCTTGAAAAGTTCTTGGACGGGGTTTTAGGTTGACTCGGTGGTGTTTGGTTGTAACTCAAGACGGCACATGACGCAATCAACAAAGAAGCGCCATTTTTAAAACCCAGGAGCAGAAGCGTGTCAATAAATAGTTTCTTAAAATTGATTTGAATAAGCGAACAAAGCGACACAATGGAAACCAGCGCAAAATGATCACAGGGTTTCACATTTAATGATCAGTGTGTGGCGGACCTCCACAGAATCAACACTGGCTGCTATAAATTAAATAATTTACTTTTTCAAACCGGAAACACAGTGTTAAAAACAAACGGACGGTTCTGCTCGCTCGCTCTTTCTCTCTTGCTCTCTCTCATGCACACGCACACACACACACACACACAGACTGCAGCATGCACTTTAATAACATGATGAAGCAGTTGCAGAGAAGATGAAGATCATCACACAAAATCTTCCAACCTCCCCTTGTCCCGTCAGTGATCGGTGGAGACACAGAGGGTACCAGGGCCAAGTGAACGACGTTCCTGAAAAGTTCCCGGCCCCTAAATGTTACAAAGGAACTTATCTGGTTGAAACACGACTTATGTCTGTCATTTGGTAGTTTTTTTCAAGTGTCTCAAGAAGTATTGTAGTATGCCATACCTTTGAGAGCAACATCATGTAAGCCTAAGTTTAGTTTGGCACTTGCAGGTAAAGGTAGCTTAATTCTAAAACAAACTGTTATTGAAGTTGTTGACTTTCATTCTGTTTCATATTTTTACAGTGAACCTGTAAATGTTATATTTTTCAAATTTACAGTGGTGTTTTTTCAGCCTGTACAAAATTGGAGACATAGAAAAAAAAAATTCTACATATGTCGGTATCTGCAAATATTTTTTATTGGATATTGGCTGATATGGGCCAAAATCAGTGCATTCCTACTGAAAGTTGTGGTTCAGAAATATAAAGTCTATAAGCTTGAATTATTTATATGACATGAATGAGAGTTCAGTTGGGAGAATGTCACCCTTGACAGTGACATGACATGACCTGCTACGAAGGAAACGTCGCATTCTGTTGTATTTTTCAGAACTAAACAAACACTGAGATCATTTATGGTAGAACAGTGATGTTACAGAGTGGAGCCTCTTTCCTCCCAAACTGTCTTTGATAAGTACTGACAGCGGCATTCAGCATCGGTGAAAACAAGAAGCTGCAGCATTTCCCTCCCTCCCTTGCTAATGATTAGCCTATTAGCATTTTAGGTTAGCTGAGTGAACCTGTGGAAATTTCCAACCTCAGCGTCTGGACTCAGTTCTGCGCCCAATTAATATTTCACTTTCACACACCAATTTTCTCTGGCTAACGCAGTGTGATGCTGCGGTGTGGAGCCTGGTGAACTGAAGAGAGGAGCTGCAGGAGGATCAGGCTGAGATGGACAAATCACAGAGCACAGAGAAGAAGGATTTTTACTGCCTTAATTAAGTCAGCACTGATTCAGACCCACAGGATCCGATCTCTGATAGTTGCCAGAAAATAATCAAATAGACTAATAAACTCCTGCCAACTAAACCACTGAAACTTACCTTTGTTGCATTTGACTGTCCAATTATATAACTCTGAACATCTTTTGGGGATAACCTATTTGAAGTAATCACCTTTTTGTCTTAAAATAGACATAATCTGTATTTTTCACATTTTAATTCATTTGAATCTGACGATTTTTTGGTCAACAAATGATCATCAGTCATTTAGCAAAGTAGTTTCAATTTTAGTTTTCATATATATATATATATATATATATATATATATATATATATATATATATATATATGAGGATTTGTTATTTGCAATGTATTATATATCACTGGCGTATTAAGTATTTTTTGGTATTTGCAAATGACTTGTTCCACCTGAATGACTAGGCTGAGTTAAAGTGGAAAGAAACAGTAGTGTAGGCCTGAAACAAAAGAGAAAGAATGAATTGTGGCAAGATAATTTGTGCTATGTGGTCTGAGTGTGAAGGAGTTGAGGACACTTTAAGACTCAATCCAGTAAATTGAGCTGATTCAACTTACACTCAGTCCTTCCTACACTCAGCTTACTCTCTCTCTCCTTTTCTTTTTTTAAATCTGTTTTTTTTCCCCTGGCACTTGTCTTGCTCGTCTGTCATCCATTTTTTTAAGGAAGCGCTGGTGCTGTTCATCAAGGGCACTGTAAGTGTTCATCAGACGACCGATTATTCCTCCATTCCCTCACTCCTGTCCTCCTCATTTGATTTCCATCAGTGGGGTCTTGTTCTCTCGCTCTCTTTGCCCCCCCCCCTTTAATTAGCCTCCAAGAGAAAGTTGTGATAATGAAGCAACGAGAGAAGCGATTCCAATTTGGAGCACAGCAAACTCTTCAGAGACGCACTATTTCATTTCTAATTCATCCTTCCGAGGCCACACTAGAAGTTTCACTTTAATGTTCAAAATGTAAATCTGCAGCCATAAAAGACCAAAGACCTTTATACTCAATAAAACTATAGTATAAAGAGGAATTCTGGATATATATATACATATATAGTGCGTCTCTGAAGATATATAAAACAAAACTATGCCAAACATTCACTGGTTCCAGCTTCTGAAATGTGAAGGTCTGATGTTTTTGTGTTGTTCTGCATTCAGTTACATTTTGTCTGTGTCAGTATATAATCTGTGTTAGAGACCTAGATAAGAACCAGCAGCAGAACAGTCAAGACAAAGTGTGGAAACAAGCACAGCAGCACCGTTGACTTTTACGAAACAAACAAAATAATAAAGTAATCTTATTTTATCAAACCCTTGCCTGAATATCATATGAACATTATTCAGTCAGTTATCTATTATTGACATCAGAGGGAATGAATAAATCACAGGATTAATATTAGTGTCTTAATCTTCCCTTCATCACATGTTTTAGCATCTCCTCTAAAAGCTAAACTAAGACAATGAACAATGTTTTAGCAAGTGAGAGTGGAACCAGGCTCTTAATAAAACAGCAGCTCTGCATTAGAAGAGAACAGGTGGTTGCGGTGACGCTAGGTGAGCTGCAACAGCTGAGATCATAATGACGGCAGGATTAAGTTGATTGGAGTCGGCCTGTTGTGCAGTGCAGGGGGGGCGTGTACAGTATGTCGAAATAAAACGTGTCTTCTCATAACTAACATCACACGAGATGAGAACGCTGTGATCATGGCAGCTGCTTCATGGAAAATTAAACTAAAACCACTGAAAACAATGAAATCTAGAATTAAACATAAAGAATGAAATGGCTGTGATTTTCAAGCAGGCACCAAAATGAAGACCATAATTTTTATATTAAATTTAAAAAACAGTTTTAAAATTTTGAACTATATAAATGCAGTATATTCAAATTAATCAGTAAATTAATGACATGTTTTATAGATTCATTTATAATCCTGGTGTTTTTGTCAGATGCCTTTACACCATGACTGAATTCTACACAAATTTGACAGAAATAAAATCTTTAGCCCATGAACCTTTTCATCGCTGCTTTTTTTATTCATGTGCTTCTAATACTTGAGAATATATCTCTCATTTAGTTAAATCCCTATACTAACATGCTGCACAGATCAGCCAGTGCACTTACATTTATTATTTATTAAAGCACGCAGGGAAATGGGCGATTGTGATCTCTGAGGGGAGAGAAACTGATAAGAGAATTGACTGACAGATCGAGGGGTGTTCCTACAGCTTGATTTATCTCCAAACGGTTGCTGTGGAGTTCACATTGAGGCGAGATAATGTCATTTTGCGCCTAATAAGCTAATGGATCCTAAATCCATTTTTTTTCTTCGTGTGCATATGAGCCGAATACCATTACCCTAATGGAAATGCACAGACTAGGGTATGGAGAGAATGGCAGTGAATGTTATTTGAGTTTAAATCCACTCTAACCTCAAACATCTGGGGGATGGATTATGACAGGAGGAAGTGATGGTTGCACTGCTGCCCCCTCAGTTCACTCTGCCTTTGGTGTTCAGCTGTTTCCTCACAGGGATTATATTATATTTGCTGGATTTAAACCATTAAATCGTTGATTAGTGATAAAACTATTAATCGTTTCATATTATGAACTATAATTTTGGTGTTTTTGGATTAAGGACATCTGTTTGTATTGACTAACATAATATTCAATTAGCGCAATCAGTTAAAAGCAGGAACAGTTGGCACATGTGATGGCAGTGATGTCACAACTTTTTCTAATAAACCATTGAAACTGTGTTTCATCAGGGTTAAAGGTTAGAAGATTTTAAGAGTTGCTTCACTGTAAACCCGAATAAGTAAGCAGAACTCAAAAAAGTAAGGCAATCAGGTTCCACATCTTTTTGAGTTTATAAACTCAAACATTTGAGTATATCAGAACTTGAATATTTGGAGTTTATGTTAAATGTTTTTTTTTTTTTTTTAATTATAATTAAATTAAATTACTGAGTAAGCCAACTCAAAAATTTGCAACAGAATTTAATCACTTCAAGTATGAAAACTCACAATTTCATGTTCAGTAAACTTAACATTTATTATCTTCTTCTTTCAATCTTTTGATTACACGTAACTCAAAACATTGACTTGTTGAAACTCAAAATCATTTGCCTCCAAACTTAAAAATATGTAAAATATATTTGTGGCAACTAATTGCCTTAAAAGTATTAAGTACTTGACTTAAAAGACAAATAAAAAAACCCACATCAAATCACTCAATATTTTTTTCTGTTTCAGTGTTTAGTATAAACTTTTCTTGCCCAGTCTTTTAACACAAAATATGTAAATAAAACAACAACTAATAAATAAATAAATAATAACAATTGCTTTGGGCCATCAAACTGTGGTGCATTAGCGTAAACATAAGTTGCCCACACCTGTGCCTTTTAGCACTAAATGAAACATAAATAATATTTGAAAGACAATAAAAAAATAATAACTAAGAATTAAAGAAACAATCACACTTTGGGCCGTCTGATTGTAAACAACACAAAACAAATTGTGCAGCAATGTAAAAACTCAGAAACTCTACATTAACATTATCAAAGGCAATGCGTACTTTGTGCCATTTGGCTGATACAGTTGAACGATAGTCAACATGAACCATGACATATTTGTGAACAATGCTTTAAAAGTGAACTATTGGAATCCACCAGTCCTTTTTGGATCTTGAGTTACATGTGTAATATCAGGTCATTTTTAAGAGTCTGCAGCCTGGGTGAAAGCTCAGAGTCATCTAGACCAAGTAAGATTTTCTGTGTGAATTTGAAAGTGTTACTGTGCGTTCACACTAAATGCAACCAAAGCGAACGAGTCGCCGAATACACTGAAGAAGCTTTGCTGTCAACAAATTTTAAATTTGCTCAGTTTCACATTTCCCTGCCAGTTTACTTAGAAATGTCAGAATCTCAGCTAAAAGCTCATATAAACCGCTGCTACAACCACCAAACACAGCTAAAGCTGCAAACGATTTAAAAGGCAAATAAACAAGCTCCACAAAAGAGGTCAACACAAACCGTGACCCCCCTTCACACGGTGCTTTGTAAACAAACAATGTCTCTGCTGAGATGACTGTATTTACTGTACACACACACACACACACACACACACACACACACACATACACTGACACACTGTAAATGGAATGATACTAATAATAGAAAAATAATGATAATAATAGTAAATAATGATAATAGAATAATAGGATAATGTAATAAACTAAATTTAATAAATCATGTTATTCGATAACTAAGAAATTTCAACTTTACAGATGTTGACAAAATATACATTACAAAGCACCTGACTCCAACAGAAAGTTACATAATTGGTCGATAAAAAGAGAATAAAATGCCTAAATACACTGAATTCTGAAAAATATAATAATGAGCAAATAAAATGCACTCCCGTTGAAAACTACATAACATTTATTGGCTAGAGCAGTAGTATAATGAACAATGGTCTCTACAGGAGAACAGACTCAGGTTGTAGAGGACGGGGAAGCTGCCACAACAGTGATGAGTGTTTCCATTGTCATCAAGACCAACTAGGAACTAGGAACTTATATTATGCAGGCTGTTCCCTCAAACCCACCTGACTGTAGGACGTTGGTAAATCTACACTTTCGCCAAATTATTTGCCAAACCGCGTCATAGCTCATTACCATACAGTTAACTGGATTTTAACTTCTTATTCTCCTTTTCGCTCTGGTTGCTAAAGAAGTTTTGCTGCCAGAGAATATGCTCTTTTTGATGATTTGTCCAATGAGAAATAGTGACTTCCAGCACTGCGGTCGCTCTAGTCACTTTTGGTGTGAACGAAACATTAGTCAGTCCCCTGGGATAGCTGAGATGTAGTGCATAGATCAGGCGGAACATTACCAGGAAGGCATCAGCAAGCCTGGGGAGGTTGACAACCACATCAACCTCTAGGATGACAGAGATTGTCACAGGGTGGTAGTGAACTGGACTTGTGGCATTGTCACTGATGGTTGTAAAGAGGACCACTGATGCATCCCCCAGGTCTGGCTCATCCATATCATCCTGAAAAAATGAAAGGAGGATGATATAAATAAATAAACACATTTACTGAAACTAAGACTGTAGCAATTTTTGCATTTGTTTACAGAAATGTTAATGTGTGTTGCCCTTACACATAAATGAAATGAAAATATGAAAACGTGAAATATGAATACATTTAAGGCCTGATATTTCTTTACTGGGACTCACCACACATGTTCTGAAAAATCCAGAGACCTCATGCAGATACACAGGAAGGGCATGGAGAACAGTGGCATGCCTTGTGTGGACATCATGTAATTCCTAAGAAGATTAAAATAGTGTAAATATTGTGACAAGTTTACTAATCAAAACCAATGCCAAACAGTCCCAACCAATTTGCCACCACAATGATATCTGCGCATAATAACCTGCTGATTTATCTTCTGCAATTGTGGAATTCAAAAGCTCATTTGAAGCGTTAAACTCCCAACATTACACAAGGACTTCACCTGTGAAATGTATAATCACCTGCGCATCATGGACTTGTCAGCCAAAGCATCTGCAATTTTTCCAGTTTTGGAAGCTTGTCTGTCTAAATAAGGTAATCAAACAAGGAGTGTGGTGATCAAGCTCAGCATAGAAAGTGTTCGGAAGGTTCTAGTTAGTTATCCGTTAGAACTCATGTATACGCCTGCATTGAGGAAAGGAAACAGACATCGCAGTAGATAGCGCTCAGACCACTACTGTCTTCAGCGCTGCCTCTTTTTTAGCTCTTTCTCAGAATGATGTGTTAACAACCACGTCAACATAAAACAAAACAAAACAAAAAAATGAGTTTACACTACTTATTCCAATTATTTATTTTGAGTATTCGGGTTTACAGTGTACTTAAATCATGCAGTTTAATTCATTCCCAACTGTTTCCTTCCAGCTTGTGTGGACAAGTTGAGGTTGCAGCGAGCTGAGCATCGACTCAGGGAGAAAGAGTTGCGAATCTTCCTGCTAGTCTGTCTTTGTTGTGGACCAGTAATTACTTGTCGGATGGCTCGAACTCAGGCCCAGGCACAATCGACATCTCCACACATTCATCTACCAAAGGGCCACCTCCTACAAAGCAAATGTTTTGATGAGATGTCTTGTTTTGTTCTGGTGCAGTGATTGAACACCTCTGAGGCTGAGCCTGCAAACACCAACCAGCTCCAGTGCGTTGGCGTCGCTCACAGCCGCCCTCCCAATGCCCGTGATCACTGCAATAATGTCGTCTCTCTCAGTCCACTGTTTCATTCACCTGTACTGACACCAGTGTGATCACAAAAGACAAGAGGGTTTTATTTTTTAATTTTCTTTTTTAGCAGCTGGTTTTCCACTGAACGTGTATAAAATCCTTAAGAGCTTATAAAAGCATATCATGTTGAAATAAATGCTGAAACCAATGAAAGACTTCCAGATAAACACAAAATGCAAATGAATGTGACAGAAGATTAAATTATAATAAACACACTCAGCCTCCCATGCTCACGCTCACAGATAAACACATACACACACTGTTCTATACAGCGTGATTTCATTTTCTCCG
Source organism: Polydactylus sextarius (assembly GCA_016801845.1). NCBI lineage: Eukaryota > Metazoa > Chordata > Actinopteri > Polynemidae > Polydactylus > Polydactylus sextarius. The sequence continues at coordinate 3,688,797 of CM028906.1, read as the reverse complement.
GCAGGGGTTTCCAGATCTATTAAATCGCTCTTACATGCCATTTTATGCAATTAGTTATAACACTAAGCTTAAAAAGGCCTTCAGACTGTGACCAGACCTTTTTTTGGCAATGTGCAAGTTAAATTTTCACATGTTCACAATGATTATTAGGCTATTTGGTGCCCTCCGGCATGGCTACTGTGTTAGCCACTGTGGCCGAAAGTCATACTTCTTCTGAGCACTGGCACAGCCTGTGTCTCCCTGTCTGCACTTTCATCATGAGTCTGTCTGATGATGAAATGCATGAAACAATCCATTTAGCTGTTACCGTTTTCCAAAGATGAAGCAGAGCCTATAGCTGATGGTTTTTTTTTTTTTTTTTTTTTTTCTAAAAAGTGAGGAGAGGGGAGGAGGAGGCTGGTGGAGAGCCATTAAGAGGTCTAGACTCAGACAGTGATGAGAGTGCAGGTGCAGACAGGGAACTGGTAAAGGAAAAATAACATAACAACAATGGCTAACGCAGTACCTGTAGTTGCTGTACAAGAGAAATGCAATACTGTTGTTGTGCAGCGTTGTGCCGTCAAACATTGGTCGGTGAGGCTGATCATGCAAGTGTGGTTTTTCACAACGGCAGTGACAATGAAGCTGCTACATTAACTTAAAACTCTTACATAGAAACACTAGCCAACACTTTTGCTTCAACTTATCAATGGAGTAAATGTCGATTGGAAATTATCTGTGTTTACATTGTTCATCAATGGTGGGTATTGTGGCCACCGGGGGATTAGATTTTTTGCTGGAAAATGAAGGCTGAAGTTATGGTACACAGGACATGCACCAGCCACTGCAACTGAAGCAAAGAGGAATACAGAGAACAGTAGCCTACTTTTGTTTTCCTTTCAAGATATGGGGTAGCTTTACCCAGGTAGTGGGAATGGAAATAACTGTGAAAACTATGCAGCAAAAGAAAAAGATCCCAGCTGACAGAGTAAGGAAAGAGGATGAAGAAAGAAAGTGATGGAAACTAAGGAAAAACAAGACTTGAACCTCAGACAGGCATTCATTTGATGGAGAGAGCCATGATCGGACATGAACAGAAATGCAGCCCTGGACTGATCAGCTGGGACTGACTTAATAGATTATTTCTTTCACAGTCCATCAGCTCACACTGATGTGGTGGCCCACAGGGAGTTTTACTGGTAGTCTTGACTATGGAGTTCAACATTGACATTAAATTGGCATCCTTTCTGAAGTGTTTTAACTCTACCTTTATCACATCACTGAGGTCTGGGTTTTTTGTTTAGTTTGGGATTGCAGTCATTTCTGGCTTTGGGTGGAAACCATGTTGCTGATGCTACCACTAGCATCCAGAAAACAAACAAACAAACAAAAAAAAAACCCCTCCAAAAAACAAAAAGACTTTAAAATTTTTCTTTAGGCATTTTTTTCTAAAATACAAATGTTATATGTTATGTTATAAAGGCATGAAAAAGCAAAGTGTTCAACTTTTTTGCAACAGTGGTGCCTACTTTAATACCATTTGTAAAAGTTGGACAGCAGTCATTTATTGCTACTGTAATTATTTTTGTTTTATGTTGTTCTGTAGGAGTATTGTTGTATCTGAGGAATATCATCGTTTCACTCTTCACCTACAGTTTTTAATGCATGTAACAATGTGGCCAGTGAAGCCTGGTAATGGTCTCTTGCTTCCAATATTAAATGCCCATGACCATAACACACTGCTAAACACCACAGGAGTGATGAAACGAACACCTAGACAAATTAATACCATGCATGTTCATTTAAATCATTTTTTTTTTTCAAAGTATAAAATGAAAATGTGAAAGAGGTCCCAGTGATGAACCAACCCCAATTTGCACCCACTTGTGTTTCTCATTGTTAAGTTATGGTTCATTCTCGTTGCTCTTGTAGTTCTTGAAGTTCTCTTGTGTAGTTTTCAGCATTACCATGCAGCAGTTCTCAGTGACAAAGCTCCAAAAATCCTACTGCACACTAACTTACTCACTGACACATTTGGTAACCAGTGTTCACAACTTACCACAATAGTCCTGTTTTTGGCTATTTCAGATTTAAATGCATTTGATTAAGCTTTCCCATTTCTGAGAAACTGATATTCTTTTAATGCACATACGGCAATACAAACACTATCTGTGAAGAGCTGATACTGACCCAGCTATTGATGGATCAGGTTGTCTTTTGACAGTTGAGCTGTTCTTCAACATAGTAACAGTGTTGCTTAAATTATGCAGTTCTTTCTACTTCACTAAAACAACTAAATGCTTTTGTTTTTCCACCCCATTTGTGAATTTGTTAGATCAATGTAAATTCCTTTGTTGCTAATAGTGGAGTAAACTGACCACCAAGGCTAATGCCCAATTAAGCAGGTCTACAGCAGATAACTGACTGACAGACTGTCACTGAGGTTTAACAGCTACTTGGTATTCACAAAGAGTAGTCTGAACCCTTGTGTTTAATTGAACATGAGTTTAAATGTTTAAATGATATCAGGGATTCTCAGCAGGAGATTTCTTTGAGGAACTAAGTGTGGGAGGGAGAAATATTATTTTTCCACCTTAGTTCATGCAGCATAAAGATCCCAGATTCTTCCAAACATGAGCACACACCAGTATGAATATGGAAGCTTTTGAAGCCTAATATTGGGGTTGCACATGTTGGCGCTCAGTGCGAAACCACGTGACATTGAGCCGGCGAGGATTCGATCATCTCAGTGGAGGTTGGGAGTTTCTACAAAGTCCTCATGCATTGTCTACGCAGTCATTGTGCTGAGCTACTGAAAAGTGGATGGGGAGCAGTATTGTTGCTGTCTTATAATGGGGGCTGACTCAATGGGGTTGAGTAGGTTCATCCCTATTTGCTGAGTACGTGTTGCACATGCAAATTCGGAGCATATAAATGCAGAAATGAGTGACTGGAGCCTTGAAATGCCGTTGTGAAACAATATTTTTGAAGAATCTTCATACATTGGTTTAAACATCATCAAGAGTAATTTAGCAGTTCTTCATGCATCCTTTTATGTGAAGCGAGGAGTCATAAAGTTGTAGAAAAGGCTGCATACGTTGTGCATAAGGCCAGTTTTAGCCATGGGAGATAGATGAGAAGTTACCTTTGAATTATCTGATCTAAAGGTGAAAGAAAAAATCTTCAGCTGTTTCTTTGAGACAGACCACATACTGCAATTGAAAATGAAAAAGGAATGAAAAGAAGATTTTTACTGTGGAGGCTGCAATGTTTTTATCTTTTTGACAGGTGAAAGGAAAACCGTTCACCAAAGCTTTTAAGATAAAATGTGTAACTTTGAAAAATGTGAAAAGTTATTAAGCAGTCATGGAGTCAAGGGAGGCTACTCATTTGGCAGGAAAGGTACTGAGCACTTGCTGTCTTCAGATAATCAGGAATGACATCAATGCAGAGGAAGCTGTTCACTATACAGAGCAGGCAAGAGGCCTCTATAACCTCTTTGAGGAATTTTAGTGTGAATAATATCTAAGGGAATTTAGGTGAGTTAGACGATAACTACAAAGAGCGGGTTCAACAGTGATAATTTTACGCATGGCCACCTCAAGGCCAGAACATTCACTAACAGAAATAGATTCACTGTGCTAAAAGCAGAAAGAAAAGAAGACCCTGTAAGTAAGAGAGGTGTAATTTAGAGTTGTTATTTGGGCTTGAGAGACAGGGATAGACTTTAATAAAAATCTCATAAATTGACCCAAACTTCCAAAGTAAACTGTCTTTACATTTATCCAGTCATGAAATAAAGTATATAATTCCAAACCTTAAAAGTTTATTTGAAGGGCAGAGGCACTGCAAGTGTCAAAGCTTGATAGTTTGTTAGTCTCCTTTTGTCCAACAAATAAAGCTGTGTGTCATTCTCACAACTCCAGTGTCACTTTAAACCTCATCTGTGATCAACCATCCAGAACGCTTTAACAGATTGGATCAGACTTGTGTGCGTTTTAAGGAAATGGCTGTCCTGAATAGAAAAAGGAATTACAATTTGACCCACGGGTCAAAAATGCACACATACACACAGACAGACACACACAAACACAGAGACGCTTCAGTGCTTCATGCTCAAGAGCCTATGTATCGTTCAAATACAATAAGAGGAGAGTAAAGAGATGGGGCACAGCATGTTCAGCGTGTATATATATACATATACACATATATATATATATATATATATATATATATATATATACACACACACACACATATATATATATAGAGAGATATAGAGAGAAGAGTAAGATATTGCAGTAATTAGAAGATCATTCTGATGCTTCACACTGATGTATTTCATTTCATTTCATTGGTGAGAGAAACAATAAACTTGCCTCATCCTTTCTAAAGAAAAATATAACAATATATGGAGATATTTCTGATCTTCTCAGATACAGATACTTTCTTGCTGTGTGCTCTAAGATGGGTTGCCAGACTAGTTCTGCACAGCAGCAGTGCTCAGCTTGAAATGATCTCAGTAACAATGGCATCATGATAATGCTTTAGTATCTGCTTTCGAGGGAATTGTATTGAGACAATATTATCGTACATACCATGTGACCTGGTTGTATTGTGGTTTTGGTCTGCAGCAATTCTTAAGGGAAATACTGTGTCAGTGTAGATGCTAAATGTTCCACAACAATGACTGTGTAGCCAAATATCCCGATCGCCTTCTGCAGACTGTCTGGAGACTGGAGAGTAGTTCATAAACCTTTTCCCTCCATATTAAGATGAGACAAGACAATGTAGAACTTTCTTGATCCCAAAGGGAATTCTTGTTCCCAAAATGTTCAAACTATTGACACAATGCGCAAAAAAAGGAAAAAAGAACAAACTTATATAAAATTATTACACTCCACAATTGCAGTTGGACAACATTATTGCACATTGTTGATGGTGTAGCACACAGGTATATTTACCTGTCCATCAGACAAAAATGGGAGGAGTTATATAGTTTGATGTCCACAGATAAGTGAGACCTTGGGCAACACTAAAACATCAAAGTAGACACGAAATAAATCAATTAGGAATGCCCCAATCCTGATCTCAATGATTGGAACCAATCTGGGCAGTTTTTAACTAATTAGCAGTTGCCCTGATCATTTCATTATGGTCATTTTAGTCAACACAAATGACCAGGTAACATAACAGTAGCAACTCCGTGGCTAAAAAGTCAGCAGTGTGGAGCACCAAAATTGATGAGTGGTACATGCTGAACAGGATAGCCTGCAAATGAAGTCTTAATTTTTCTGATGAGTTTGGTTTCAATGAGTTATTTGATGTTAATCAACAATAGATGTCACGATGATTCCATTTTCCAGTCACCACAGTACACACTCTGGCTACAAATGTGAAAGAGGAATTTTATCATATTGGGATATTTTGGCTTAGTCTTTGCAAAGTGGTAGGAAATGAAGGAGTGTCGGCCATACTTTTATAGAGCACGCGATCCGCAAATGTGTCTCCTGGTAACTATGTGTGCTTATGTGAAGGAGGTCGGGCACACTGAGTTTTTAGAGCTAAAAACAGCTGTCTGACGCAATGACCATAGTTTGTGTGAGCCAGTAAAGTAACCAGGCAACTGAATGATAAGCTGAAATTTAGCAGAGGTTTGGGGTTGACAGATTGCCAGTCTGTCTGAGCTTTTGTGTAGAAATGAACAACTCTTCAAACTCATTGTACCAACAATCTTCTTGCTGTGAAGGAAAAATGCCAACTACTGCACTCCATTTGATTTTGTCATTATAAATTATTCATTAAAACTGCTTTATAAAATAAGATTTCACAATACAGCATCATTCCATTATCCATTAAAAGTGAGTTTCCTGCTTGTCTGGTTTCTCAAATTGAGTGCCATGTGAGTTGTACTGGAATTTTCATGGTCTTAATTACTATTGGATGTTGACATGCAGATGGGTAGAAACTGTTAATTACAGGAAGTGACATACAGCAGCTACAACTAGTTAAGATAAGTGGTGACCTAGTAGAATCAATGCCATGTCTCAAGTGTTTAGTAAACAGTGAGACACGTTGCTGTTAAATCTTTTTTACTTGATGCCACCAGGGCTGACAATCTCTCACACACTGTCACATACACTCACACAATCCACTCAAACTTAGACACACACTCAATAATGGGAAAATAATGTTGGTAATTATCTCATCTGTAATGTTGATATATTAGTGTATTAATTTCTGAAATGAATACATTAATTACACAAAATTAATATGCTTAAAGTCTGCACTCAGGGGGGTGAAGGCAGTGAACGCAGCCTGCAGCTGCGATGGTTTCAAAGTGACCCTGAGACAGATGCATCAAAACATCAACCTCAAACAGCAGTTACTGCTTGAGCTTATGCAATACGCACTATATTTAATATATTTCAAGTCTGTAAAAACAAAATATCTAATGGCATGGTATTAACCAAGCAATACAAAGCAGTGAGGAATTGCAGATAAATTACTGTCATGTTTTTCTTGTTCTATTATTTCAGTGAATACAAAATAACAATGGTTTAAAAAATTATGATAGTAAGATCCGTTCAGGTTTCACACACTTTCTTAGGCTTATCAGTTTAAGTAATTTAAAAACAAAAATAGTCATCAATCTAAACAACAACCCATAGCCTTAATACAGTACTTCAATGAAGTTCCTTTGGCAGCAAATGGCGCTTCGATTCCTCTTGGGTAAGTCTCAACAAGCTTTGCACATATGGATTTGGGCAGTTTGTCCCACTTTCCCTGGCAGATTCTCCCATGCTTTGTCAGATTGGATAGGAAGAGTGAATGTTTTTTTCAGGTCCGACCACAGATGTTGTGTGAAGTTTAAGTCTGGACTCTGGCTTGGCCACTCCCCCAACCACTTCATCTTTGTCTTGATCCCATGCTTAGGGTCGTTGTTGTGCTGAAAGGTGAACTGTCAAGTCTCAGGTCATTCCCACTCAGGACAGGTTTTCTTTAAGGGCCTCTGTATTTGGCTTCATTTATCCTTCCTTCAGTTATCTGTCCAGGCTCCCTGTCCCTGCCATCCTTCATTATATAGAGGGTATTGGCCACATGAGATGGTCATCCCTTCTGACAGTTTCTCTCACTTCAGCAGAGGACTTCTGAAGGTGGGCTTGGTCACCTCTTTGACCAAGGCCCCTCAGTTTATTGGGATGTCTCTGAAAAGCCATAGTCATTATAGACATCTATTTCACAATGCTCTGTGCTTTGCTACAGTTTTACTACAGACAGAGTTCTTTGTATTTCATGCCTTAGTCTCTCAGGTGCCTGCCTTACTAAATTGAACATATGTCCAATCAGTTGAATTTGTGGACTCCAGTAGGGTACTCGACACATTTCAGTGATAATTACAGCAAAAAGGGTGCACCTGGCCACATTCAGGAGTGCCTCAGTGAAGGGTCTGGATATTTTTGTAAATAATATCTTTGTAAACATTTCTAAAAACATGTTTTCACTGTCACCATGTTTTATTGAATATGGAGTGAGTGGCAAAATGACAGTTGTATCCCTGTAAAAACTGCAAAATGTGAACAGGTTGGACTATTTTCTTCAGCCACTGTAACATTTTCCATACAGTGCAACACCATTAGGTGAATTCTTAACTTGCCAGCGCCACTGACACATTGTCATGTAGCACTACTTATTGTTAAAAAATTTCACAAAACACCTTCCTACATAAATAACAAAAAACAACAAAAAAGGAGAAAAAATTGATGTAAATATGTGTCATAGCTCTGTCAACTTTAAATACTAAAATATTCAGCTTACTCTCACTGAGACATTTGGATTCGCTTCTGGGGAAATAATGAGATCAAGTCATGGCGAATGAGAGGCCTGACATGCAGAGCAGAATTAGAGCTGCACTCGGTTTGTTCCTCGTCTTTTATTTTGTGACAGTGAGCGATATTGACTGGCAGCCAGCGTCCAGAATGAAGTAAGGTCAACTTGTGTGAGCTGAAGCTTCAGGCTGTTGTCTGCCTGTAGTTCTATCAGTTCATTTTCCAACACAGTGGACAGTGCCATGCCCTCTGAAGCAGGATCCACAGAGAAAGCATCCAAAATCCAAAGGTTTCCATGTCATGGGTCCTCTGGGAAGCAGCCTGCACTGCCACTTTCATGACAACTCAGTCAGATGCTGGGTTTATAGCTCTGGATGTGTTGACACAAGTAGAGGCTTCAGTCAGTTTCACTCAGGAGAGAAAACATGTCCCATCATCCCTTCTGGCCAAAGAGGAGGGAGCAATGTTTTTTCTTAAATCTCTCAATTTTGAATGAAATTTTTGGATGCATTGCCTCTGCCTTGCAGTGATGCAGTCATTTGGTTCATCTGGTCAGATCTGATAAGTACACCAATTTTGCACAAAACTTATTCTCATGTGTAATACTCAGCAAGAGTGGAGTGCTGCTTTTCTTTTTTTCAGGTCAAAAAGGTGAATAAACCCATGTCCTCTTAAAAACCACTTCACTTCACTATGGCATAAGAGCAGCAAATGATCTTCATTATGTCTTTTCACATGTAGCTGCAAAACACTTTGCATTGGCCTGTGGTCAACCAAAGAAAAGCACGGTGAACTGAAAACATACATGGTTTTCAACCACTTTGTCTGTTGCGGGAGAAAAATCTTCACATTCTCTCTAGATGAACTGAATCGACTGTAGTCCATTGGTTGTGGCCAACCTAATAGTGTGATTAGTCTGTACAAGTTACACACTTAAACACTTAGATGCATGTGCTTGCAAGATGTAAAACAATTTTAATATCTTTATTTGTTCAAAATAAAAAAATAAATATAAATAAAAAAAATTCAAATATGCCATTTCTGATGTGTTTGTGCTCATAGTGATAAAGTTAAACCCGAACATTGATGGACAATTCAAACACAGACAAGCCTACTGTTTTTAAATATGTCAAGTTGGTTGTTTCCACTGTATTTCCAATCAAGTCCTTGTTCAGGAAACTATCATCAAGACAGTGTGTTCATTCTAATAGAAAGTTCTTTGCAAAATTGTAGATCCTTGTAAAGCTTTTTGTCCTTGCAGTATCTTACAAAGACTAATAATAAAGCGTCCATCAGCTTGGCTTTATTCTTTCCACAAGTTCTTTCCACAGCTTTCAATGTCACCACTGATGTCAATAATTCTTTTGATAACTGTGGCATTTGCAAGTGGTCTCACTTGACTTATGGTTGCAGATGCCTCCCCAGATAACTCTTGGCACATGGCCACAGCACCAGGCACAAAAAGCTCCTTCGCGTTCGTTAAGGTTGTTCTACACAAGCAGCTAACGCATAACTAGCTTTTGACTGAGTTGTTAATTTGACTTGATAGATTTCTGCCTTTGGCTGAGCATCACTGCCTGCCTATTATAAATCCAAATTTAATGTATTCAGGGTCTTATTTCCACACCACATGCTATGAAGGTTTTATTCGTACAGGGTCGTCTCTTGTTATAATTTAGTCTAAAAAAATGGATCCATTTTGCACCAGTGCATCCAAGGAAACCTCATGTTTATCTCAACCTGATGATTTTCTTTGGTGACATTTAAATGTTTATATTTAAATGTCGCCATTTAAATGTTTACATTTAAATGGCCTTTGAATATATATATATATATATATATATATATATGTATATATATGTATATGTATGTATGTATGTATGTGTGAATTCAGTATATTTAGGTATAAAAATATCTATATTAGTTGACTAAAAACAATCGTTTGGGATGGTAGAAGCACTGGCTATGCGGCATTTTGGCACAAAATGCTGCATAACTGTGCAGATTAATCAAGTGATATGGGAAAATACAGAGTTTACATGTGTTTATATATAAATATTAGTTTATTTAACCAACTGTGGTGAGTTGGTGCTATATTATGATGCTATATTAGGCAACCACTTGTTCTCAGTGATGACACTGTCTGCACAGTTGCAAACTTTGCATCATTTCTCAGATACCATAAAATCTTAACAACCATTCATTGATCACCAGGAAGGTGTTGGACCCCTCATGGGTATTTCATTGTGGTCCCATGAAGTTTTCTTTAATTTAAACATGAGCAGAAATGAGAGCGATTCTACTCATCTTTACATTATTAAAACATTAAAACACTACATCACAACTGGAGCCTCGCAAACCAGATGTTGTCGTTTTCTTACACTCAGCTGGTTGATTAATAAATCTGTAAGTGTTTGACTTTGAAGCCATAAACCTTCCTATCAGCACCTGTCTCCAACCCAGTCCCTGAAATACACAGCAGACAATTATAATACATTGGTAATCACGTAGAAAATGCTCTATGAGTGAAAATGATCAGAAGCAGCTTCAGAAATTTGTGCTCCTGATTAATTAAATGTAAAAGTATATAAAGCCATCAAGAATCTTAACAGATCCGCCAAATTGATTCATTATGATGTGCAATGGGCATGAAGCTTAAATATCCAAATGTTCTATGCCTATAGGTCATAACAAATTAGAGGTGCTGTCATTCACTCGGCAAACTTTATTTTCGGCTTTTTCCCCTTGGAAAAATGTTTTGGCGTAATTAATTGTGCTTGTGAGCCGGTGCTCCTCATCTTCACAGCAGCAGTAGAATGAGATAGATGCACTGTGTGGCAGAGAGTCCGCATTCGAGTAGATCCTTTATTAGATTGTATACTTTAATTTCCTCTGTCGAAGCAAAAGCGAACAGAGTCGGGAGCTGCTTATCCACAAGAACAGAATTGCATTGTATTTGTAGACATTAGTGCATAAACACTCTAATACAACACATGATTAAATGCATAATAGAAGCCTGTGTAAGAAAGCGAGAAGGACTTTGAAAGAGGAAGGATGTTTCATAAGCCTAAGGGGTGCAGATTCTCTTCGAGTGTGTACCTCCTATTTAGCAATATCCACCACAGCAATCTTGCGTGATTGCACACTGCTGCACTGCTCTTTGTTATTCATGCTTGATCATCCGACTTTTGCGAGACATGTGCCACGTTTATTAGACAAGGAGGTAGGAATAAATCTGACTTTCCATATTAATAAATGGAGTGACAAACAAAAGTGAGAGGTCGTAAAAAATAGGACAACTTAAAAGTGGACAGGAGTAATGTGAAATCGTGATCCGATTTCATAAATATTTTAAACAATGATTTGTAATAATGTGGTCTATTAAGCTCTGCAGTACTTTGGAGAAATCTCCCACTGGACTAATTGTAGATTTGGTATTTTTCCAGGTGAAGTAAATGCACAACATCTTCCTGCAAATGCTCACTTGCTTCCAATTTGCTCGACTTACCAAATTGGAAAAATAACAATTAAAATAATAAATCTTAATTACTGTCAGGCATTACTTAGCACTTTCTCCTTTGGCAGACATCACAAAATGTTTCTTGGGGGCAGCAAAGAAGTCAATCGCCTATTCTTTTTTTTCTTTTCTTTTCTTTTTCTGTTTCTCCTCCATGCAGTTCAGAAATAATTTAAAGTTTTTGATTCAATTCTGTTTTGTGGACAGACCTGGAAAAACCTTGTAACATGTTTGTTTAAATAGTACATGCTCCATTTTATGGTGAAGTATGTAAAGGATCATTATGTGTATCTTTGTCTCATTCTATTCTTCTTCTGAGGGAAGAATCAAAAACTGAGGGAATATTCCTTAGAATCCATTCTCTAGCATTTCATCACAAGTAAAGTCCTCTCTTTGTATTTGATCAGACATTTACGAGGAGATTAATATAATATTAAAAGTAACAGTGTCTATATATTTTCTTCTGAACATATTCTAATGCTGCGTGTCACATCTCCAGGGTCCTGCAGCCTTCAGAGGGGTTTCACCCTCGGAAATGAAATCTTTTGTTGAGTATGTAATTTCACAACAACGCTGTCATCACCTCCCTCACAGTAATGCCTCACCAGAAATGAGTGCTGATTAATCCATTAGTAAAGCTGCAATTACTATTGTCCCCCGCAGTTATTTGCCTGGAAAAGGGGCGAAATCGTCCCCTCCTTGACTCTGACAGATATCATCACTTGGAGCTATTGCAAGTAATTCAGGAGTTACTTCATGATGAAGTGTTTGATTTAAAATTCGTAATTTAATTTTGTGGTTCCACCCACTCCCCCTTGACTCGGCTGAAACATTTCTACTTCACTTTGTGGCTTCCTTTGTCACCCAAAATGACTGAGAGAAGGGGGCATGGACTTATTACTTTCAATCAAAGGTGGGCGTATGAGGATATAAATGTCTCACCAATGAGTTCTTGAATGCCAGGGCAAGTCTGTGATTGCAGCCGAGCCCCTCACTAAAATGTCTAGTGGCTGCATTGTATTATGGTCTGTTGGAGCAACTGTCAGTAGAGAAATTGGTCTCTCTGCCTCTACTGCTCTGGATTTTTGCCTTGTGTTTTGATTGGGTGCTTGTATAAAGAAACCATTACTCTGAGCAGCTGACCCTAAAAACAAACCATCATGTCAGATTTTTTTTTTTTTTTAATCCTTAGCTATGACTTCATCATGTGACCATTTACCAGCATTAGGCAATAAATGCCCCCAATGCTGCTTTTTACTGCACACAGAATGGGTTTTCTATTATCTGTGCATTATGTGAAAAGACAAACAGTGGTGTTTATAGATGTAAAGTTTATCATCTGCTGTGATGCTTTGTTGTCTTCGAGCATCACAATAGCACAACCCTAATTATTCGGGATGCCAAAGAATTATTTTCTTTTTCTTGTCTTTTGATGGAAAATGAGCATACTCCTGCTTTACTTACACTTTAACAAAAAGCAGAATTTGGTGTTTATACTTTGGACTCATCTCCACACACGAACACACGCACACACACAGCTCAGTGAAAAGAAAAGTGATACCCATGGGGTTGCTTATGGCTCATTTCTTGGTCTTGTCTCACGTTCACCGCACACAATTCCAATAAATTGTTCGTTTTTGTTTTTGTTTTTTTTTTTCAAGGAAGGGTGCATGCTCCCCTGATGTACAACACAAACAAATGTACTCTTACTGTGTACACACGTGCACGCACCAAACAAAACACACACACACACACACACACACACACACACACACACACACACACACACCCTACAGGCTTCTTTTCCTAGCGAAGGAGCACTCAGTTAGAGTAGCGGCAGAGTGCGAAAGATTGGAAACCCAGCAAGTGGCAGGAAACTCGTGCTATGGAATGAGAGGATGTTTGATGTTAACAGAAAACTTGCTCTGCACTGCACAGGCACTTTGCTGTTAAGACTGATAGGCACTTGAGAGATTGTATCAAATTAGGTTCTATTTTGGGGCAGATGTTTCCCCACATAGTATTTACTTTGAGTGACTTTTGGGACTGTGTGTGTGTGTGTGTGTGTGTATGTGTGTGTGTGAACAATGTTGACTGAATTTTCAACCATTTTAGCACCAGTACCCTACAAGTGCACAGGGTAAATTACTGGTTTTATCAGAAGTTAGATGGCCAGTCATTAATGACATTTAATACTGTATTTTTAACTGCAGTAACAACAGCATCTAATTTGATTTTCTGTTCAAACACATTTTTTCCCTTTACTTCCTTTTACTTAGTTCAGCTGGACCATCACAGTCAACTGCTGATGAATGAATATTTATACTGAATGCTTTTTGTGGCCAACATCAATTTCAGGGAGTAAAAAAAACCTTTATCGAGCAATATTCTTCTTCTTATCAGTAATTATAGGTTGCTGTTTTATCTGTAGAGTTGAATTGGGTTTTATTGTTTCTGTTCACTTGCACAAGGATAGGGTTACACAACGATCATACCCTTTTTAAATCACCCCAAGCAGTTAAAAGTTTTCATATCAGTCAATAAATATACTGACACCATTACATCTGTCATAGGCTGATACTGGCCGGTTGACGTATCGCGCTAGCTCTAATGACAAATGACTCATGACTAATGTGTCTAATGACACATATTGTTTATTTTTTTTATAAGACAATAGACCAAGAATGATGGATGATGTTAGGATACAAACTTCCCTTTTGGAAGTGTCTTATCTGTCATTACACCTTTCTCATCTCAGTGCTTTTATTTTTTATTTTTTCCATCTCTCCACATTAAAGGGGAAATTCCGGCACATTTTAACCACTATTCTACTGTTATAAGTCTGTCAGTTGCCAAAAAATTTAAAGGTGATAGAGAACGAAAAAGCATTGTTACCTGGTCTTTGTTGAACAACAGACGTCCAGCCACATTCAGGAACATGTGAAAAGTGCTAGAAATTCTAAACATCTCATTTTCATAGAAATTCCTTTTTTAGAAATGTCACTAGAAAATGGGTTAATTTCAAAAACGGTCGTTTGTGACCTCAAATGTATCTCACTGCCCCTCCACTCTGATTCTATTCCCTCCCCTTCAAAGGTGATTAGCAATAAAGAGATGATCTGTCTGTGTTACAAAGCCAGTGAAGTTACATTCATTTGAGTGACAGTGAAGGAGCCAATCAGTGTCAAGTGTTTGCATTTTATAATGAGTTTTCCAGTTAAGCCTGAAAAGATGCCACATAAGTGCAAAACCACACATTTAATACCCCCACCTTAAAATATCTTTCTGAGAGAGGTTTTTATGAGGCTTCTGAGGTGTTACACATCCAACCAACATTTTATTGTGTATATGTCACATCGCAGAACACGGATCAAAACCCTGTTCACAAAGAGGCCGTATATCTCATCCTTAGCCTCGTGCAACACAGCCAGGAGACTTACCAACATAAGACTATATCTGTTTAACTCTGTAGTGGTAAAGGCTGTCACGCACCTCTGTTAATTTCCAACACTTTCATAAAAGTCCAAAACATGTCCTGTCTGCACTTTACAATAAAAGCTTCCTGCTAGTTTGTCAGTATGCATCAGGAAGGTGTTGGGTTTGTATCAGCAGTAGATTCAACAGCTCTGAAACCATTAACAAACACCTTGCTGCTGCTGATTAATATTAAAAGCTGATAATGATTCAAACACTTTAGTTTTTATATTCATTTAAATAAACCTTTAAAAAGGTAATAATTCTGTATAGACAATAAAAAGATCAACCTAAATAACATGATCAACATACAGAGAAAAAATAGCTTTTCACTTAGACTCTGCTGCACTTTGAAAATACATAATAGGTAACTGGTTAGGAGTAAAACAGTTTTACTGTACTCTGTTCAAGATACAAGGTCAGGACCACTTCAGTTACTGGTCATGTTTACTTCCTCTCTTCCTTTCTGTTTCTGCTAATAGTAGATGATGTTTTCTTTCTTTTTAAACCTCAGTAATTTAACTCAACCAATACTGGATCTTTCAGGCCAGCTTCAGATACTGGCAACAGTATTTGTGGGTATAAAGAAAACTCTGATAAATGGATCATATCAGAAACCAAATAACCAGGTTCAAAAACAGTGAAGGGAAGAAGGCAACATAACCTAGGTAACTATCATCAAACCCCATTTGATTAAGAAAACAATTCTCAGTCTGATACTTCCCTAATCTTGTTTTTACCACATTGTTGGTGAATGAAATCATTAACAAGCTGATTTCAGAGTAATTTATTCAATTACATTCTTGTGCAGCTGCTATTGCTCAGACAAGTTTAACACACAAAAACTTTGGCTACTTTTGCTAAATAAAAATGCTTTCAGTGGAAAAAAATATATTATTCAAACCATGATATTAAAAGAGTATGCTATGAATAATGAATATAAATGCAAATTATAGAAAATCATTTCAACTAATACCTGCCTCTAGTCATTATGACAATAACTGTCATCTGTCAAGTACAAGACGTCATTGTCACAGGGTTTGTCCTTCTCTGCTCTGTCCTTCTGCAGCTCTACAGCTCTGCAGCTATGAGTCAGCAGCTCAAACGGGCCGCCAGGCAGTCACATGGTGATGTGGTTGCTAGTGCTCATAATGCAAATTTAGGACAGCCGCTGTGTGTTGACTCATACTTTTTGTGAGTGTGATTGGACATAGACAGATGGGTTTTCGATCCAAAAAGAAAAAATCAGAGTCTAAGTTTAAACAAACTGTGGTAGATTCTGTTAAAATGAGGCAAGCCCCATACGATTTTAACAGTCATTGAGCTAGAGACTGAATCTTATATCTCGGCATATGTGAGTCACGTCCTGACGTACAGTCGGGACAAATTCTCTTGTTGTTATCTGTCCCTATTTTGCAAGGGTTTGATATGCAGAACTGAGGAGCTGAGGCGAGCACCTAAATGTCACAGACTGTGCTGGCAGGGCTAGAGATAGGTTGACAGATGTGCACATCACATTGTTTCACGCTCTCTGATTCAGGAATAAAAACGAAAAAACACAATCAATATAATACATGATTAATCCTGAGAAAACTCAGGAGAGAGAGGCTGACCTGCTGGGTCATATCAGACTGCAATCAGAGTGAGGGAAAGAAGAAAAAGACCTAAAAATCTTGGAAAAGCAAAGAAATAAAGAAACACATCACAATAGGCACTGGGAATGGATGTTACTCCAGTTCACTGGCTTTAGAGTAAAAGATTGTGGCTGAGCTGTGAAGCTCCTGGTCAGACACTCAACAAGTTTGCTTAGCATTAAAAAAAAAAACAGCTTTAAATCAAGTATTTCAACACATAGTGGTTGATCCATTCAGGTTTCAAGTGCAGAGAAACATCCATGATTTTTAGAAAATAAAGAAATCTGTCTCTTTTTAAAACCTGCTGGCATTTTAACAATTTCATTTTACGTATTTTGAAATATTTCAAGCCTTCAGTTCTCTTTGATTGTAAATTCATCTCATTTTAATGTGTCAGGTCATGTCTAAAAAAATACTTCTAAAGTGGGAGTCTTCATTTCTGCATAATTATCCCTCTCGTCTGTAGTGACATTCCTGCTGTTTGTACAGTCAATTTATTTGTTTTTCTGCTGCTTCTCATACCTCCTGGCTCTCCTTGACATCTCTTAAAAGGACACTATCAACATGTAAAACCCTACGAGCAGTATGCAAGCTGTGTGTGTGTGTGCTTTGATAATTTCTCTTTGTAAAGCTTAGGGTTCAACATTATGACCAAGAAAATGTGTTGCATGGGGGAAAGGGAGCTGATGTTGCCAGCAGTTAAATCCCACCCTGTTAAGTCTCACAGTTTGGCAGCTTTAGTGGTTGTGCCATGTAACCGTTCAGTAGTTTCTGCCTCCAGTTTCTAGAAAATCCTTCCTGTCACTCAAGTGATAATAGAAATCTTTTTATCTTTACAGTATAATACTACTGTGGTCACAGACAGCATCTGCAATACACTACATATAGAATCCAAAATGTGCACCATAGTGTTTGCTTTTTCTGTGCAGTAATGTACAATTTTTTAACATAAAACATCACATAGCAAAAAAAAAAGTTAACAATGATCCCAAACATTTCGTTTCTTAGATTGATTGGATCACTGAGTTAATAGTTGTAAAGAGTAGTAAAAAACACAAGCCACAGATAATTATCACCCAATCCTGCTGTTTGCCTCCGCTCCATGGCGTTTGATCGTCTTCAGTTCACTGTATTAGTTTTACAGCACACATATAAATCTACAGTTTTAGTTTACTCTCACTTCTCTCATCAGCATCTTCTCCAGCAGCAGGCAACTGTTTTTAGTGAAGAAGCTCTGAGAAAACCTGCAGTACTCTACCAGCCCAGCACCACACAGCAAAGCTGAACCAGAACTGCAAGAACTAGAGGGTGAATGTTGGTTTAAAACAATCTTATGGCCAAAAACAACAGCTTTATATAAAGATGGATGAGGTGCCTTCACTTCCTTCCAGTGCACAGCAAATGAATCCCAAAATATCACAGATATGAGTGATACGGACACGGAGCCGTTGTATTGAAATTACACCAATCCCTTGCCAATTTCATTTGCAATCAGCCACCGGGGGCAAGTGCTGTCATATTGTTCATCTTTAAAGACAGTCTGTTGCTGCTATCTATACACCTACTATTGCACGTCTAGATGTATAAATAAACCACAAATGAACAAGTTCGCTATATAAACTTTGTTTTTATTTTTTACTGCAAACCCAACATTTTAGGAAAAAAAAATATATAGTGGCTACTATGAAAGACAAATGAGCAGATTGAATCTAAAAGAGATGATTCATCAGTGTATGTTTTCAGGAGTTGGGTGTTGTGGGAGTATTGATAAAGTGAGTGCAATCCCAGAACATGGACACAGAACACATTCATACACACACTCATGCACACCCCAAATGACAGGCGTGATGACTGATGGTCCACGGGCCCACTGGTGCTGTGGTCCACTGGGATTTGTCCTGGTGTTCCTGAAGGCCAGTCCAGACACCTGGCTGCTGTGTGCACGTGGTACAGTGGGAGTGGATATCAATTTGTAATAAAGTTCGTCTAACTTAATGTCGACTAGCTAAATTTACTCTCTCTCTCTCTCTCTCTCTCTCTGTTGACTGGGTGCACACGACTACACCTCCTCTATCTGTTTCAAATTAAAAACCTTTCTCCATGCCGTCTTATTGCGACTTCTCGACATTGCAGTGCTGGTGATAATTTTATGCTGATCTGCTGCAGCTGCTGCTGCTGCTGCTGCAGCTAATTGTTCATAGAAGCCTGTGGTTCATCAAGCAGTCCAGGAATATTACAAGACATTATATGTGTCTGCCAGGTTTTGTAAACATGCACAGCGAAGTATAATCAGTACAGAAAAATCCTTTGTTTTTAAAAGGATTATGTGGGTATTAAGACAATGTAGAAGTGTAGAAGTAGATGTACATAGAAGTAGAATGTAGAAGTTCTCTGCACATCCATCATCATCTGGTTTGGTTCTGCCACCAAACAGGACAGGAACAGACTGAAACGGACAATTAGGACTGCAGAGAAAATCATTGGTGTTGATCTGCCCACCATCCAGGACTTATATACATCCAGGGTCAGAAAACGGGCAGGAAACATCTCTGCAGACCCATCACACCCCGGTCACAACCCGTTTGAACTTCTCCCCTCCGGTAGGCGATACAGATCACTGTACGCCAAAACAGCCAGATACAAGAACAGTTTTTTCCCCTAGGCCGTCACTGTTGAACACTTCTGTACCCACCTAACTCAAACACATTGTACAAAACTCTGCCACTCTGACTGACTGATTTGTATTTTTTGCACTATGTACATAAAAAACAACACACTGCAAATAATATTTAATAATTATATACATATACATAAATATATATTTAATATCTAAATAGACCAGACAGATCAACATATAATGTTTATATTTTCTGTATATAATGTTTATTATGTGTTTTTTCTATGGTTGTATGTTTAAACTATAATGGAGCGAAGGAAAAGAACCGCAGACAATTCCTTGTATGTGTTCACATACTTGGCCAATAAAGCTGATTCTGATTCTGATTCTGAATTGTACCTACACTTAAAAAGTCCTATGTAGGATGTTATGTAATGACCAAGGAGATGGAGGACAATCTGAGGTATAAAACCATTTAAGTACCTCTAGTGGGACGATAACAAATATTCTACAGAGGCCTCTGCTAAAAGGTCACTTGTGATTAAATAAAAATGAAGTCTTTCTCTCTCTCGAGTGTGTAGTGCAGTACCCTTAAGCTGTAGAACAATAAGTAAAGCTGCAAGAACTTGAATACTAAAGGCTTCACGTTGTCATTTGTGATCAAGGACTGAGAATGTGAATGAGCCTGAATTTGATGTTTAAAGAATGCACGTACTCTGCTTGTCATTCTAGTATCTTAAGTCTTATTGTGCTCTTAGCTCTTTAATAGCAGATGAAGAAGAGACTTCACCTTCATAAATCTACGTTGTCCAAGACTATGATAACTGGTGAAATGTGCTTTTAAGTTGTTTTTCCTCTTTGCAACAGCAGTTGCGACAGATGCTTTTATGATGGCATTTTTTTTCTTAAATAAAAATAATTCATTGTATTATGCAACAATATTGTGTGACAGTGAAATTACTATTATTCTCTAACTTCCAAGCCTGAAATTTGGTTAAGTGCCGCAAAACCCGGTGAAACAGAAATGTCATATTGCCATTTGCTAAATGTGCCCATGCAAATGATACTGACGGTTACCAATTGTGTGCGGTCTTCATAACTGGTTGCCAGTGATATGGGCCTGTGCCAGCAGGAAGAATCAATGATTTAAGAAAAATAAACATGGCGGAGTGAAAATGTTTCCCTCTAGCTCCTTGATGCCACACCAAGAGACTATAGGCAATATCACGTAATCATCTGTCCAAATTGTGTCAGTATATATGCATACAGGCTTCATTTAGATTACAAACACATTAAGCTACACAAGCTCACAGGGATGAAACTCTAACAGCACAGGATGGCATGAAAATGAATCACGATGACGGTAAATAAGTCAGACTGAAATGACTAACAACACTGCAGACACATTCATCACAACATGCCACGTCTTACACTGTATCACATCTTCATTACTCCTTTCCTCTTGAAATGCATATGTAAGAAAATGTGTGTGCATAGGCGGTGAGTGAGAGGGAGAGAGAGACCAAGACAGAGCAGTGTACAGAAAATAGGGTATCCCCAGGGACAGTGCTGACTCCCGGTGGAGCGACCTGTCTTAAATAAATCATTCCATTTCCATGCCCAACTTCCCTATCTCCCTTTAATCCAGTGAGGGAGAGAGTGAAGAAAGATAGGGGAGTAAGCTGTTTGCCTTCCTCCTCTGTCTGTGTGTCGCTTAAGCCTTTGGTAACTGGAGTTTTTAAACTTTTTTTTTTTTTTTTTTTTGACCCACTTAAATGTAACTGTAAACCCAGTACAGTAAAAAGCAACATTTTTCAAACGAATTTCCTTCAAGTAAACAAGGTTGTTTTTAATCAATGTGTGGGTTCCAGCTATAGCTTAGCACGTTGACCACACATTCTTTATGATGAGATCTATTTTCACTGCTTTGAATGAAGAATGTGCTTCTCAGTGATCTCCTGCTCTATGAAATGACTGTTAGATTGTTGTTCATCTAAAAAGCAAAACGAAAAAAACAAAACCAACTCACTTGTTTTGCTGACTTCAGGTTTAAAATCTAAACACCTACCAAGCTGTACGCATTTAGAGTGTATATATGGAATCCTATGGGAACCGCAAATGAGATTTGGAGGTCACTGATAGTCCTGCGAACAGTGGAGCTGTTCTTTAAGCTACCCTTGGCACATCTCGTGGGTCTGCCCTGAAAAGTGCACATACTGCATAACAGATCAGTTGACCCTGTCAGCTGTGCCTTGCAGTGATTGACACTGCACTCTAAGAAAGCTGCAGACTCTTACTAGTGCTGACAAGACAAGGTTTCCCTCCCTCCCACCACCTCCTCCTCCTCCTCCTCACACAAGTTCTCTCTCCTTCACTAAGCCTGCAGACCCTTCAGTCTTTCATGTTGTGATTAAGTGCGAGGAAATATTTGTGAAACCAGATGAATCAGCCCTGAGCACTGGGCCGGAAAACTGAAGCACTCGCTGCAAACAAAGCAAACGTGAACCATGAAATAAACAACCGTTTTGATTCGTGGATAATAGAAATTTTGACACGCGTTTTGCCACCTACAAAAACCCCTGAAAACAAACAAAAACCCCTGTGGCATTGGAACCGCCATTTAATAATGACTCAATTTGAGTGATAGATAAAATTAGGCTTTTTTTCTGTCCAACAGTAGTAAATAGTCATGGTGCAGACACTGCAATCTGTGCTAATTTAACACAATCGACTGTGTTGTTTGTCTGCACACCTGCAAGTTTGTCTCCTGAGTCCCTTTTTTAATCTTTCTGCAACATGTCTTTGGGTCCCAACCATATTTTTTTCTTTCATGGGTAAATATCTAACAAATAGTGCCCAAACATTCTTGTTATAAAAAATTTTAAAAAAAGATGAAATGGAACAACATGCACAAACAGCTTTTTGTACCACAACACACATTTACATTGCCAAAATCAAAACCTTTTTTTTTTTTTTTTTTTTTTTTCACTAAGGATTTGCAAATGCAAATTGTCAACGAGCGTCTGCATCTCGTCGCATGACAAAAACCATTGGTACTTGAAGCCGCCTCGTTCACTGAGTGAGTGAGTGAATGATTCCCTGAGTCTCACACAGACCCGTTAAATCACATCTTCTGGCTCGGAGCTTACTCCACTCATCTCTTGGAAGTCAGCCATTTTCAACATTATATCCTTATCTTAGTTAGTGGAGCCCACCAGGAAGAAAAGCTCAACTCAGACGGGGTGTTTACGGAGTCAGGAAAGTAAACTTGTAATTCACAGAGTTAGAGCATCTCCTACTTTCCCAAAAAAAAAAAAACCTTTATTGTATCATTTTATTTTTATTTTATTTCGCAATGTCATAGAAAATGCTTCTTTTTTTAATTTTATTTTCCAATTCAGGCATCATGTCCTTTCAGGGCTTTTGTTCCCTGTGCTCTTATAAGTTCAGTAATAAACTGTTCTGATATGGTGTCAGCATGCGTCCCTGTGGTGTACGAAAGGCACAAAAATATTGAATTTGACTGAGAGAGAATGACTGTGAGCTGAGCAACTCAATGAAGTGAAGTTACAGCGTATCACTCATAAATGACAATACCTTAATTGTTTTTACTTTAATAGGCTGGTGCAAATCAAAAGGCACCAGCGTTTTGTATTATCCCTAAAGGGTTATAAAGTGGAAGATTGTCTATGCACTGTCATCCCAAATATTACAATTACTGTCTTGTAGCTACTGCGTATAATGTTAAACATGAAATTGTACAAGAGATTTAGTTTCTTACCCTTTATTTGGACTGTAAAGCCTTTACTTTTACATTTGAAAGTTTCTTTTAGTTAACATACTACAGACAGCAACTTTCATAATTGTACAATGGAGTTACCATTGTTTTATATTTATGGAAACTTGCAGTTGCATTAAATAGGTGTGATGTTTTTTTTTTTTTTTTGATAGCTTGTTGAAACTCCAACCCCATCTGTGAGCTCAGCAGTCCATCTGTTAGTAGCCTTCTCTATGCAAACCTTAGGGGAAAGTCAAAATGTTGTATTTTTACCCATTATCCAGCAGCGGGTTGAGTCTTCAGAGGTATTTTTGTAATCCCACATTATTTCTATTGGCTGCTCCGAAATATACAATACTTGCCTGGGGCACAGCCGATATTTAAGTCCAGTATTTCCACAGACTGCGTCAGCCACCTCCACATCAACTTCAGCTTCAGCTTCAGTGTATGTAAGAAGGAGGGCAGAGTTGAGTCTGTGGAAATACTGGATGTAAAAAATTGATTTCACAACACTGGTTTTGCTATTCCATGCCACTGCATGCATTTCCTGATGCTGCTTGACTGTACCAAGAAGTGAAGTATGGAGTGACGGGTTCACTAATGGGCTGACTGAACCTTATTATATATTATTGTGTTGTGCGTGACATACAACAAGAAAGTGAAGCAAAGAGAGTTTTTAATGTTTCACAGCCACAGGGAGCTGTAAATTGAGATGTAAATCTATTGTAATGGCTTCTTTATTGTGCTAACTCAAGAGAACAGGGATGTTTCTGTGTTTCATTTATAATTATACTAATCTTTGACTTAATCTGTAAATGTCATAATTTATGCCATTTTGACCGTGTAGCAGAGGGACGACTGTCAGTCCACATGTCTTATATGTTGCTACTTAATGGTGGAATGAGGTTCCAATTGCTAACCCTAAGCAACGAGTGATTAACAGTTTTCTTGTACTGTTAATGTGTAATGATTTTTTGATTTGACTCAAAATATCAAGTTGAGACAGCAAGTGACAAAAAGTTTAACCTGACAACTTAAAACACAATGTTGAGACAACAACAACAAAGTAGTACAATCAACTTTAATTTCTGAGTTGAAAAAAAAAAAAAAAAGATAAACTTCAAGTTGAGTTAACATGCGTTTTTAAGGCAGCAGGTGGATTTTCATTTGCAAGTTTAACTGACTTGAAATGTTTTGAGGTGGAGTCTTTTTTTTTATCTCTTGAAATACTTATCCTTTCAGAAAGTATTTCTACTAACTCCTAACACCTTAAATATGTATAATGAGCACTTATTTCGCAATGAAGCACTTTTTACTTCATCCCTGTCTTCACTTTTCCTTATTTAGTTGATCAAGCACTTGTTTACGTGTAACCCTCCTTCAGTGAAGCTTTTGTTTAGTTCCTCACTTGTAAGGCACTTTGGATAAAAGCATCAATATAAATGTAAGTAAGCAAAGCAAAGCAGGTAGAATATATTTTGTCTCACCAGTGTAGTGTAAACGGTGTACATGTAACTGTGCTGACTTAAGGATCTAGTTTTTAGACACAGCTTATACACAGTCACATAACAGCTCATATAACCAGCAGCAGAAGAAACCACTGACATTTCTATAAATAGGCTTTGAAATAGATAGAAGACAACATAATTTTGCTGTTGGTTAGAGATCATTAAAAAGGATGTCTGCTATTGTCCAAAACTCACTGAAAACATAAAAATAAGACACACTGTTAAAGCGGATGACATTTTTCTTCCATTATGAGCAACAGCCCATGTTGCTCAAACAACTCAGGAGTGTGCCACAGTGCGTGTTCACCCGAGGCTCCAGAAACAATGCTGTATTTACTCCTGTTTGTGTGACATTTGCTAAAAGTTACTACAGTTGCCACGTTTGCTGTGGTGCCCAGCTGTTAAAGGAAATTACTTACCCTTTCAAAAATAAACCATAGGCTGTACTTCATGCAGAGCTAAATGAAGTTGTTGTTTTTCATTTGTGTCCCTTTACTGATGATAAAAACCTTTAAAAAGAAAATAGACACAGTAGTCATGATAACTCTTATAGAATCTTCCACCTATAAAAACATGACTACCTGTTTAATATTGTGTATGTTGCCCTTTTTTGCCATGTATTGGTATATGGCACCAAAACGTTAGCAGCTGATCCTTTAAGACATTTAAGTTGTGAAGTGGGGCCTCCATGGCTTGGACTTGTTTCTCCATCACATCTTAGAGATGTGTGGTTGGATTGATTTGGATTCCATTTCTGCTGAAAGAGGCCACTGCCATCAGTTAATACAGTTTCCATAAAGGGGTGTACTTGGTCTGAAACAATCTTTAGGTAGATGGTACATATGTTATCCAAATGAATGGCAGGGCCCGAGATTTTCTAGATTAACATTTCCCAAAGTGTCACACTGCCTCCACCAGCTCACCTTTTTCCTGCATCCTGTCTCCCTCAGGTAAGCAAAGCCCCCAGGCCATCCACATAAAAGAAAAAAGTAATTCATCAGACCAGGGTTCCTTCTTCTATTGCTCTGTGGTCCAGTTCTCATGTTCACATTTCTGTTGTAACAGACACTTTTTGAGTTTGACATATCAGTGTGGTCAGCAACCCAACAAACTGTGTTCTGACACCTTTTAATCAGAAACAGAATAAACCTTTCTGGTAGTTTGAGCCATACTAGTTCTTCAGTTTGACCCCACAGTCCAGCCCTCTCTTCCCATGTGCATCAGTGAGCCTTAACTACTCATGATCCTGTTACCGGTCCACTGGTTTTCCTTCTTTGAACAGTTTTGGTACTGACCACTGCAGGCTGGGAACACCCCACAAAAACTGCAGATTTGGAAATGTTTTGACCTAGTCATCTTGTCAAAGTTGCTCACGTCCTTAGTCTGCCCATTTTTCCTGCTTCCAACATCAGCTTTGAGGACAAAATGTTCGCTTGCTGCTTGATGTATCCCACCCACTGACAGGTGCCATTGTAACAAGTTAATAACTGTTATTCTCTTGTCAGTGGTTATAATGTTATGACTGATTGGTGTATGTAGCTACACCAAGGTAAAATGGCAGACCACATTGCTGAGCTTGGATCCAGATTTCTTTTCTTCCCCTTACTCAAAGTTTGCACACAGCCTTGTGGGCCACATGAAAGCAAGAGTTTCAGCACAAAAAATAATCAGAAACCCTTCTGAGACTCCTTCAAAGGCAGGAGGTCACTATCTTCAGAGCATGGTCATCTGCTCGCCTTGGTTCAAACTTGTTTTGCTTTCTAAAAGCTGAATCGTAGAAAAAAAAAAAATATTGTAGTTATTCCTTTTCTCTTGCTCATAGAGGTAACTTGTCTCCTGCTTTCAACCTTGAAGATTTGAACATTACAGCAGGGGTTTTCAGTTCAGAGCAACACGTGTGCGGCTCTGTTCGCAGCAGTGCCCTTTAATTTTAGTTTTCACCTTCAGTCAGAGCCTGGTCACTTGGGAGGACGTAATTCACCTCTAATCACCAAGGTATTATTTTTTATCCCTCTTTTCAAGGTGCCCATTAAAGATACATTAGGCACACTGCACACTTTTGCATGTTTAATGAACAATCTGCCTCAAAAATTCTCCCAATTTTTTGACTGATCTTTGTGTAAACATTGTTTTTTTTCTTCTTTGTTCCAAGCAAACAGCTTGTTAATCAGTCCAACAAGTTTTTCTCATCTACACTCAGTGTTCCCATCCTCCTACGTAATGTCAACATCCACAGCCTGAATCTCTGCTCGTGGAATGAAGAACAAAGCAAAAGCAGAAAACGATCACGAAAGAAAATCTATAATCCTTTTGTATTTACATGCAAATCAACTGCAGTTTTTTGTTCTCATTAGTTATTGATTGTTTAGTCATTAATTTTTACAGTCTGTAAAACATCGGGAACTATAATTAGAATATGAAATATAATTAGAAATTAATTCTTACAGTTTTCATTTTTTGAAGTTTCCAAAGCAAGCTGAAGAGATCAGAGAAGTTGGGGAAAAGATTTCCACTCACGTTATGATGCAGTGCAGTTTGTTCTTGGATTTGTCAGAAGCAGATAAGAGAGAGAGGGCGCAGGCAGTTATGAAGGAAGGGGCAATTGATTGGATTATATTGTCTGTGTAGAATTACATCACTATATCCCTGACAAGGGGAGATGGAAGACCTGAGTTTATGTAAAGGATAGGTATTGTATATCCATTGCAGGAACTACTGGCTGCTAATTAAGTTTATGTTTGCATTGCAGATATTTTTTTTGTTTTTCAAACTGTGATATGCAGACTTGGGAGGGTGCAATGTTCAGTTCTCCAGCACCTGCACTACAACACCTCTCACCTCTTAGCCTCCCTCTTCCTACCTAATCTGAACTCTATCATTTGAGAAACCTCAGGTGTGTTACTGAAGGATTCTCAGTAACCCTGTGAGGGAATAGTATTAAATGATACAATAAAATTCTGGGCTTAAGACTCCTGGAGTTATACGCTCAGGCTGTGGAGCCTATTTCTCTCCCAGGATGAATTGTATTTTGAGCGTAAAAACAGGCTATTAAAGGATGGAGATAACACTGTGGTGTGATGAAGCACAGTTATTAATCTTATGCTGCGTCTCAGATACTCCAGTCAGTACACTCACTGTAAGTACACTGTGTACACAGTGTATTTACTTGTATTGTGTGACTTTTGACAGTGTGGTGGTGTACTGAATCAAACACTTGCTGTATACTCACAGGAAGTGATGATCAGAGCACATGATTGTCATTGTTGGTCACCAAAATACCTGCAATCTTCTTTGTTCACTCAACTTGAGAATAAATATTTCACTTATCATACAACAGTTAGGACAGCATTAGCTGTGGCAACATGTTCTTCCAGAGGAATTTGGCACAAAGATGCTCTCAGAAGAAAGGGATTTTAGGGACTGAACTGCTCTGATGGCACTTGGAAGTTTGTTCCAACGGGAAACCACAATGACAATCTGGACTGAAATTACTTTGGTGGCAGGGATGGACATAGCAGACGATGTTTCTTGGAAGAACACAGCCTTGAAAATGAACATTTTACTTTCTTGAGTATGTTCTCCTTGCCTTGGCCACTATTGTCCCTCTCCACTACATGGCCAAGACGGCAACTATTGAGAGTGAGAAGTGTCCAGTGTTTCTTGTTGTATGACAGTTCAGTCAACCCATTTCTATAATCACACCACATCAGGTACAACGTAAAATGTATTCAGTGGCATGGAATCCTAAAACCAGTGTTGTGACACAATGTTTAATTCCAGTAATTTTACAGACTCCACTCTTCCCTCCTTCTTACATACATTGAGGTCGATGTGAAAATACTGTACTCAAATATTGGCTGTGCCTGAGGCAAGTGTCTTTTATATTGTTTTATTTACTGGTGTGTTCCTCCTGAGTATTAAGATATTGAACGACAGTGTTGAGTTTGAGAGTATGTCCCTGGTTTCTCTCTGTCTGCTATTCAGTCAAGACGGTGACTGTTGAGGGTGAGAGGTTTCCAGCGTGACACCATCTGGGACTATACCAATCAGACCCAACATTAAAACCACCTGCATTATATTGCTGAGGTCCCACATGTACCATCAAAAGCTAAATATAGTGAGTGTATATATAGTGCAAGACTTGCCTTACAAGAACAGGCATCTTTTTGCATAGCACATTAATACACAGAGTGAGTCAAAATGCTTTACATGAGAAAGATGATTTAAATAAAACATGGAGTAAGAGTGGCATAAAGGCTTTAAACTAAAACTTAATTAAAACCTAATTTAGTTGAATTTGTCTGAGTTAAAGAAAAAACAATTTTTTGAGTTTGTGACTTTTGCGCCTCTATTCGACGTGGAGGTGATAGTAAACAGAATGGAAATGAGGAGAGAGAGTGAGACAAAGGGAGAGCAGAACAATATGCAGCAAAGGTCCCAGGCTGAATTTGATGTGATGACGTTGCAGTTTAGAACAAGGACGCTTCCAAACATATGTTCACAACTTTTGAAGCAGATGTGCCTGTTTGTCCAGATCTATGACACATAGCTAAAAAGCAGCCACCTGGGTGTAATTGTAAGTGATCAGCAGACCCATAATGGTGACTGCTACAACTCAAGAACTTGTGACTTTGAGCTTTAACATTACTTTACTGCGCCAGGAGAGATTTGGTGCAATAGGCAGGCAGGGGGGGAGGCAGCTGCACTGCTTTTACAGAAAAGCAGTGCAGCTTTTCTGTAATGTACAGTAAATAATGACAAATGGCTACTGATGTCTTATAAAAGGAGATTTAAACTTTGAACAATTATATTTGACCTTTCTGTAATTCAAGACTACAGTGTTGTCTGTAATATACCTCAACCTCTAGAGTGGATGAACAGTTGTCTTTTTATTTTGAAAGTCTTCTGAATTAGAGGAAGCTTTTATCCTTTGCCTTATTTTGTCTTTCAAAAGTGCACGACACTAACGATCAGTTCAAGTAGCATCTTCACAAGTGTTTAGAGTGTGCTTGTTAGTTACAAGCAGGTGTTGCCACTTGTAACCCAGGATGTTAGAAAACAGGATACACATACTGTACAAAGCCAGCACCTTTTTATGTCATGCTTATTGGTTTGCATCTTTTAATTGCAGTTTTATTAAAGTTTAGATGTATTTTCCATAAAAACAAATTTCACACATTTTCGCTTTTAAAAAACCTTTTATCGTACAAGATGCCTCAATCATTGTTGCCATTCCATCTTTAGGTGTTAATTACTGTGTTCTCTCACTTCAGGCATGCATTATTAATCATAGCGCTTCCAAGTGAAAACAAGGTGACTTTAAATACAAGAGATTGAAGGTGAGAGAGGCTCATGAGGACCTTTTTATGACCACTTGTAGCAATGGTACAGACGTCACAGCTGTTACAGACTGAGCTGCGCTGAGTCAAGTGCTTTTTAACTGTTTTAATCCAGCTGTATTTTTTTGCACAAGACCTTTATGGAAACTGTGAAAAATGTTTTTATATGCTGCAGTTCAAGTCTGTAACTTTCATGTACCAGTACATAGAGGAGAACATGCAGATATTTTCAGGAAGCTATATGAAGTACTTGTCACAGTACAGTACAGTAAAAAAAGAAAACTAAGAGTCGTCAAAACTTTCTTGTCACATAAGTCTCCCTCACCAAACATAGACTGTAAACAAACATTGGTGTGATATTTTGTGTGGCATTCTCCTCCCCTGTTCCTTATCTTTTTTTAAAATCCCCATCACTACAGAAAACAACAACAACAACAACAACAACAACAATGGCAAGTTCTGACAAGGATTTGGGTCGTGCAGTCAAACATTCTAGATTAGTTTTTGACCACGTTTCCTTCTTCATGGAGCTGGCCACTTCAGTGATGGCACTTGTGATGCCAGTGATGCCACTTGAGTGATGATTGTTGCATCTGGACCATTCACCATTGCTCACTATTACAGCATTGCTACCCAAACTGTGCTCACCCTACTTTGACAGACAGTCAACAGTTGGTGAGAGATGGAATCAGAAGACCAGGGCCTTTCAATCCCACGTTCTTCACCACTTTTTAAGGACAACAAGAAAAAAAAATACTTTTGGTTAAGAAAAAAATAAACCCTCAGGAGATAACCAGAATGTCCACTGTCTCTGCAATGATACAGACAGGGATAAGAGCTCACTCAAGTGCAGAAATGACTAACCTCTCCACCAACTGAGAAATTACATATAAATTATAGATCTTAACTGTGTGCCTGTGAGGAACCAGTGACTTACCCACACTGGGTTCTCGCAGGCCAAATCACTGGCCCCCGTTCACGTCCCACAGATAATAAAAAATTGTTTCCACAAAGATCAGCAGCAGGTGGGTGGAACTTAGAAATCATAGCAGTGTCAAGAATGTCTTTTTTTAAAATACTGCATTAAATCTTAGCGGTATATTTCCTACATTCAGCACAGTACAAAACTGTGCCAATTTTGCTGCTTGTTTTTATGCTTAAGTTAACCCTTTAATGCCAGACATATCAAATAAAAGCCAGAAAATATTAAAAGCCAGAGATATTTAATGAATCTAAGTTTTAAGTAAAAAAAAATGTTTTGTTTTTATGTACTTTTACTTTATTATTTCTTTAGGATTTTTTTTTAATTTAATTTTATTTTTTTGATTGATACCTGCTGATAATTTTAATAAGAATTAACTCTTGTTATTATTATTATTATTATTATTATTATTATTATTAACCAGCAGAGACAAAAGCATCTGTGCTGCTGAAACATAGACACATCTCCAACAAAGTTCATTTCCTCCTCATATGTTTGTCTGAAAAATAACACTTAATGTCAAAATATTGGGAAGATATGTGACGTGAAAAATGGATGCAATATTTACTTCGGTGACTTCAGAGGCAAAAGAATTGATTGTTATCTCAACTCACGTTCTTTTCTCCCCCTGGACTGAACAGTCTCAGGAGCTGCTGCTGCTGCTAGATATATATATATATATATATATATATATATATATATATATATATATATATATATCCATATATATATATGTAGTTTTACCATTTAATCCAGATCTGAAATCAACTGAACTTAAAAAAAAAGTGACTTATAAATAGTCAGCTGTGGCCTGATGTGTGTGTGATCTTGTCTGTGACTAAGTCTCAGCTTTGTTTAATAGTTTAACATTGTCCCAAAATAATTAACTGATAAACTACCAAACATCCGTCATGGCTGCAGCTCGATCTATCAAAGAGGTACTAAGGAACACACAGACACTCGCTGTGCCAAGATCCCATTAATTACAACGGTCGAGTGGAGACGAACAAGGCACACACCACAATTATCCCACCACACCGAGCAGATGCACTTACTTCTCATGACTCAACAGAAAGTGCCAAAAAAAAAAAAAAACTCAGAAAGTTATTTTGCTCTCACACAGGAGATCATCTCCACAGATGCCTCACCTGGTTACTTTCCCCTCAGCGCCGCACGTGATAATATCGTATTGGTTTTTATGTCTCCTTCTCTCATTACACCTGCACCAATTTGATATGGCCGCCAACTGTGTGTGACATTTATTTTTCTCCTAAGACTGAAAAACGATTAAGTAATAGAATATTACAGAAAAACAGTAAGTTGCTCAGTAGCAGCTGTGCGTTTGTATCTGATGTAAATGTTCTTTTACCACAGTAGGAGAAAATGCTTTTAAATCTTGGGATGATACATGATACTAAAATTAGAGATATTCAGATACAATTTTTCCTTCCTGGTACAGATTATTATACTGTAGACTTTATGTTTAACGCTGTTATCATTGTGTGACTTTCCAATAGGGGCAATCTGGCCAATTTCATCTCATATCTGAACTTGTATGATCACATGATCTCAAATCTCAGCTGTTTCGGACTGTTTTCACTAAGTCTAGTCCGGGAGACATGATCATATTTTTTTTGCCAGTTCACTAGTACTGTCCACTCTGGTTACAAACTCTGTCACTTATACTTATTATTTCATATGGAGTCTGAATGTTTTGGAAGAGCTCTTCTATTTATGAGCTGCTATATGTTGATATATGATTTCAGTGGCTGTTAACCAGCTAGCTTCAGTGTGTCCTGTCTAGTGTTTCCTTGCCAGCTGAGTTCGCCAACACAGAGCAGAACCAGAACTATAGTTTCTAGCTGAAGTTAGCGGACTAGCTGTTTGGCAGCTAACAACAACCTGATGAGCAGAGAGTGAACATTTTATCCTGGTGTGAAAGTAATAAGTTTATTAATAAATTACCTCATTGGCTCTTGGATCATATTGGACCAGATTTTACAGGAATGTTACACGTATTATTATTCTTATTTAGTACATAAATTAACAATTCACTCACTTCCTCTGGTTGTGTTTAGACAAGCTTTGTGCCAAACTCTGTGAAAAATTGTGTGAAATCAGATGAGAACAGGTGGCAGTGCAGTTTTTTCTCGAGGTGATCAGATCACACTGAACCTCAGCTTTGCATGCACAGTTGGCAGGAAATAAAACCCACTGAGAAATAAAGGGAAAATGTAATTTGTATGTATACAAATGTCAAAATGTCAAGGCATGTAATCCTTTCAAGAGGTGATGAGGTCTTTGGTTGGAGCTTGGCATGACTCCAGAATATAACACAAGAAAAAGTGCTTACTCTAAGTTCTAGAGGTGAATGCTGAGTTCTGATCCCACTTTTCTCTACTTCCTCTTCTCCCTCTCTCCTTCCCTGTGCACTCACTTTCCATCTCTCTCACCCCTCTCTCTGAGGCTTTGCAGGGATTATTTTGGTATAAGTACATATGGATTTACAGTAGTGGTGTACAGTATATGGAGTGCCATGTTCCATTTTCATTTCTAGTGCCAGCATACTTTTTAAAGCATGTTTAAAGACGTATGAGGACAGTGGTGGTGTATGTTTTATATATATATGTTATTATAAACTCATATCACTACAAATCCTTGCCTCAGATCCCCCGTGATGCATTTACTCCTCGATAAGAGCCTCACAGAGATGATTCTCAACACTTTAAAAAGCGTGGCGTTCCCACAGGGGAGACACATCTGGAAGCTATATAAATTCACTTAGACACTTAACAATATAATAAGTGTATTTTTATGTTAACATTAAGTGTATTTTTATGTTAACATTAAATGAAAAACTGCATCTGTCCTCAAAATCTGTGTTTTTATCTCAACATTCAAATGGCCCATGTTCATTTCTTGTGTCGTCTGCTGATTTCATAAATGCTTTAGTATTTTCCTCACGTCTGTAAAGAGTTGAATGATAATTCCCCCCCGTCATCCTTCTATCCTTGATGAATATCCCGGTCTCTTTATTTGCTATTCCATATATTCCTCCACTACTTTTTAAAAATTCTGTCCGACGTCTGTCCTTGCACAGACTCGTCTGTCTTCTCCCACTTACAGCAGCTGTTGCTAGGCAACAGCTCACGGCTGCATTAGAATATTAATATATACATAAAAACAATATTCAATAGTTGGTGAAGAGGCCATTAGAAATAAATTGCATCATGGAGGTATTCATTTAAATTTCAATGCATAAGCGCAAGTAAGAGCATTCTCACCAGCTCAGTAACAGTAATGTGATTACCAAAACAAAAACAATAATCTATTACATTGCTTTTACTGGTAGATTTCAGTGACGTGTACGTTTATAAGGTGTGTCTTTAACTCTGGACACCAGTGGAATCGTCAGCTGTCCCGATGGTGGAAGTAATAGACTCTGTTAAAGAGAAGAGAACATCATCAGGCCAAGTTGAAGTTTCATATGTCATGCCAGATAAATCTGCTAAAAAGATGAGTCAGCCATATTTCATAACCACACAGGAACACTGGAAATATAATTTCAAATCTCTGCGGTGTTTGACATCCAGTGTGGTTTTATATCATCTCATTTTTATGCCTGTAATCCTCTGCTCTCCATCCCTCTGATGGTGGCGTCGTGGCTGTAGATTGTGTAGCGTTGCACCTCACCATAGAAACATATTACAGTTCTCCTTCATCTGTGTCTGAACACACCACACTTTTGTTTTGTTTTTTTTAGGTTTTACGGATTCCTTATTAAAGTTTAGACAAGGCCAGGTCATGTCTTTAATTCTTTTATAGAAGACATAGTGTGTTCTGAGATTCTCAGGCAGCAACATTTCAGATTCCTGGCATAAATCCAATGCACAGTGGAGGTGATTGGGCTTTTTC
The DNA here is from genome assembly GCA_016801845.1 of Polydactylus sextarius. Taxonomy (NCBI): domain Eukaryota; kingdom Metazoa; phylum Chordata; class Actinopteri; family Polynemidae; genus Polydactylus; species Polydactylus sextarius. The sequence continues at coordinate 3,654,225 of CM028906.1, read as the reverse complement.
CTTCAGGGTCAAGATTGTAATGTCCTGCATGAGGAGCTAAAAGGAGCCATCCTCAGCCACTGATGTGCATTCTTTTAACCTCTTTCCTTTGTTTGGCTTCAGCTCTTTTTCAGTTTAATTTAATTTTTTGACTTGCGCAGTGTTGTGTTGTTTCCTCTGAATCTTTTATATTCTAATGCTGGCCAGTAAATTCATATTTAAGCCACACATATGAATAATACTGAGCAGTAACAGGTGGACTCCTGCCCTAAACACTGAAGCTCCTGTCGTCCTTGTCTGTGGTCGCGAGGACTATGAGTCACTGTTTCAATCATTCTTTTGCTAACCCTGCATGCGACCTATTGGTATACAGTTTACTGAACCAATAGTCTGGCATTTATCAAGTATATAAGAGCAGAAGTGCTGATCGATAATTCATTTTGGCTTTGCTGCCATAATGACATAAACACTCAGGAGGATCTGGTGGTTGTTGCTGCTGGATTAGCGCTCTTGCGTTAGAGGTGCTGAAGTGAAGCAGCAATCTGTCATTTGAACGGCTGAGTGGTGGCGTCGTCAGCTGCCAGCTCATCAAAGCAAAGGAAAAGGGCAGGGAATATTGTGGCCACTGCCAAACCCTGTCTGTGCCAACGCAGGTAACCACCTGTTTAGCATAAGACACTTCTGGTGCATCTGAGCTCACAGCCGATCCACTGCAACAGCAGCAGGCTCACTCCTCCACACCGACTGTGGAAGACGCCACAAACTGTTGCGTTGCACGCCTCAGGCTGCAAACAACACTTATGTTCATTATTGATTAATCTGTCAATTAACTATTTTATCATCCAGTCAACAAAATGTCAGGCATGCTTGTAAATGCTGATGACAGCTGAGCGAGGCCTAAAGCCAGCAGCCTCAAATGGCTTGTTTTCTGCAAGCATCAGCCCAGAACTCCAAAATAAAAAGTTAACACTGATATAAAACAGAGAAAAGCTGCAAATCCACAGTTAAGAAGCTTGTGGCAGAGGATATTTTGACATATGTTTGGCTGACGGTCAGTCACCTGACCATTTCAGATCTACACCTACACTGCTATGTGCGCTGCTGCTCTCTTCCTCTGCAGTATTTCCAATGTATATGTCAAACCAGGACTTTTATGAGCGCGCCAGCTCTGCATGAAACCGCGCCAGAGCCGCAACGCCAACACAAACGAGTTACTCGGCTACTTGATTTGTTACGTTTAATCTGCCACTTGACAGTCTCGACTCGTCTGTGTGACATGCGAGATCCTGTCACAGTTTGTCCCTCGCTCAATCTGTCACTCTTGCATTCGGGTGACTCATTTTTAGCGTTCAGGCGGGAAAACAAAAAGCAGTAGCATTGTGTCAAATCTTGAGGTGAAATATAAAATAAATGAAACTACTATAATGTTAGAAAAAAAAGCAACAATAAATGAAGGCACTGATACTAAGAGAATGACAACAACCAGCGTGGAACAATAGCTCTGTTTTGAAATATTCAAATAAAAATCTGTAAATGCTGTAATCTGTCCTTCTCTTCCTTTGGGATTCACTTTGTGCTTAAAAGATAAATTATTTATTTTGTTTTTTTTATCAGATGATCCTCAGGTTGTCAGATTTTTCTCCCTTGTACTGTTTTTTTTTTTTTTTGTGGTAACAACAACCCAGACTACCACAGATTAAGAAAAGCAGATGTCTTTTTCCACCACAAAGGGCGACATCGGCTGACATCAGCACGTCATTTTTCTCTCTCTCTTTCTGTCAAGGAGTACTCATTGCTGCAGCACTTATTTCAGGATTTTCAGCCCACATGAGTCAGACAGGCATGTTAAGAGAGCATCACTCTCAGGCTGCAGCCATGTGTCTCTGCTGCTGCTGCCAGTTTGCTCAGATCCACTTTTGGATCTTTTGCTGCAGCACTCATCTTGTCTTGCAGTAGGAGGAACTTCAGCTTCCGATCGGCTGCTGTCAGGACAATGCGCAGACGTTTTTTTGCTATTCCATCACGGCATTTGTTTATTTGCCATCATAGTTAGAGAGAGTTAGAGAAACTCAACAAAACTATTCATCTCATAAACTTAAACTGCACACCAGGGGCTGCGGGATTGTATCATACTTATACTCTATGTGACCGCATTCTAACCTATTGTCAATGGCAGGCACATCAGCCACATCAGGGCAGGTACTGTCACGCCATACGACGCAGAGAGTGGAAAATACATCCAGTGTGAACGCACTGGTGAATGTGAAAGAAAAGTAGTGTGAGGACAAATACAGCAAGTAACATGAATCTAGAATAAAAAATGTGCTGCTGATCCATGAAAAGGAAATGAGGAAGGTAACTAACCCCATTGTGTCAACCATACATTTATGTAATCATCTTAACATCACAGACTGCAACATGAAGCTGTAAAGGCCAAGAAACTGTTTGACCACACACACACACACACACACACACACACACACACAAACATTATAGTGCTTTACCACACTCTGCAAACTCCTATAGACACAAAGAGATTACAGTGATGAAGTAAGTGAGAGAAGACAAGAGACTGAAGCTAATTTATTTTTTATGATCGGTGTCAGATTCTTGAAGCGGTTGTGTTTAACTTAAAAACATTGTTGACGTGCTGGCACTATCAACATCACTGTTTTTATAGGATTTGCTTCTTTATTAGCTAAATGAGAGCAATAAACATTTATACTGAAAAAGATTCATCCAGAAAACTACAGCCCCTCTGCTGCCTGTAAAGTTGGAGTGCAGTCACTTTTTTTTTTTTTTTTTTGCAGCAACATTTTTTCAGCTGTTAAAACTTCCTGCCTGATACCGTAATAAATTACCCATTAACCAGCTTTTTAATGAAACCAAATAAAAAAAAGCATCTGGTACCTTCCACACTTACACACAGTGAGCATTAAGGCCGTTTGAATGTTTTCCTCTTCTCTTCCCCATAAAAATCATAAAATCAGAAGAAGCTTGGCTCCCACTCTTATCCAGTCTGTGCAGACAAATGTCTGCAGCTACTTTGGGAGTGAAAGCTGCCAAAATTAGTGGAAGATGCCAAAAATTTATTCACAGACAGCTATCATCACCTTAAAAAAAACCCTGTTTTAGGCCTCAGCCTGCATCTGTGTCATGCTAACTCACTAATAGAACAAGGAAAACTTCACTTCACTACACATTTTGTGAATAATACATTAATTATAATATGAACTAACTGGTGAAGCTGCGCCTGATCTTATTAAAACAAACTGTCTTTCTTTTTCTAGAAGTAAGAGAAACTATTCTCTAAACAAAGATTTAACTTTTCCAGCAAAATTCTTGTCACATTTTCTTATTTAATTCTACATATTAATCTCAGTAAAGGGTTGTTATATTATATTTTCTTTCATGAAATGACTCAAAAAAGTAAAGGAAAAACTCTTTCATGATACCTGATTTATATTGGCTGATACTGAGTACATATGATGTGCTGTGACTGTACATGTCATGTCGTCGTCTTACTGGTGTGATTTTCCAGAAGAGGGAGACTTGACCAAAAGATCGTATTATGATTGTTTTGGGTAGAATCATTATTATCCCCACAAGTCTAGATGAAGTTGTGATCATTTGATCAGTTGTGCATACGGTTGCCTGGATACGACGTCTGTCACCTTATTTTGAGGCTAAAGCTCCAAAACATAAATCTCACATATTTTTTTTATTCTGATTTTATTTTGACCAATTGCTGCTAATCCTCACCTGTGATTCTTCTGTTGAGAAACTGTGTCTCAATCAGACTTGTTGCTTGTTTGGACAGAGCTGTTATGTATCTATGACCAACTATATGGAAATATTATTCAGTTTTTGCTAAAGTTGTGGCTTATCCGGTTTCTCTCATCCTGCGGACAGACTACAGCTCCACCATCTCAGCCTGCAGGTGGCGACTGTAGTTCTGGTTCTGCTTAAGTGGAGAACTGGGACATGCTGCTACGCCAAGTTCGTCAAGGCTACAGAGCAGAACCTGGACTCCAGTTTCTAGCTGCAGTTATTGGATTAGCAGTTCAACAGATAACAACAGGCTGGTTAGCAGTGATACACTCATATGTTTGAGCCTGAGGCTACTCAGGCACCAGGTTGCTGCTTTGTGCTCTCTGCCTTGGGCAATTAAGCCGCTAGTGTAATCCACAAGTTTTTTCCCTTCTAGGTGATTTTTCTTTCCTACGCTGCATCTTTTCAACATTCAGTTTTTCTATGCTACTGGTCGGCAGCTTCACCTTCCTTCCTTTCGGTCTGCGTTTTATACGTGTAACAGGTGTTATTAGATGCTTGATTATAGACACCGGCAGTCAAGTGGGAAACCATCTGTTTCACAGCTTGCTGGTGGTCCGTTTAACCTGGCAGTCATCTCTTAAAGCCAGAGTGCCTGAACAGACCTTTTCTTAAAGGGGACTGTTGTACTTGATGATGTGAAAATTTAAAAGATCTATCTTAAGAAAGAATATGTTTATACTTCAGAAAAAAAACAGCAACAAAAATGATATTTACATATTTTAGCTGATTCACTCAACTCTTGACCATAAGATAATGATTTCTTTTGTCTCTTTTTCATGGAAACTTTAGAGGAATGTTCAAGCACCATAACTGTGTTTGCTGCTTTAAGAAGTTTCACACTGACAGCCAACAAGGTACAGTATGTGCGAGCACACAGAGCTCCAGGTAGAATACCTCGCTATGATGATTCACTTTTTAAAGCTGCACAACTCAGTCTCAAAAGAATATGTAGTATATGTGGTATTTTAAAGTTTGATAAGCCTTCAGACTTGACTGACTCGTATGTGTTTAATGTTCTTTACCTGAATTATGTGTACTATATATATATGGTCATGATTGTGGGCATGTGAAATTCTTCACTAACAGTGCTGCAGATAATCAGGACTGTGGTCAAACAATATCTTCTACCTACCCTTCAAACAATTGATTGTTTGTGATAAAAAATTATCTAAGTGCATTGAATCCACTTGGTAGCCATATTAGAATTATAAATAACTTTAGAAATCTGGTATTTACAGCACATTCAGTGGGTTTATTGTGCAACTGTCATCCAACCATTGAGAACGGTTTGGACCAAATTGAGCTGACCTGGAGACTTCAGCTCAACAAACAACATTTAACTGGTCTTTGTTATGGTGAATAAAGCCACATGCCAGCAATATTAACCAGTAGACAAGTTCCTGCTGCAAAACATGTTCCAATTCTTTCTCTCATTTAGAGAAATTATAAATTAAATTAAAAATTAAACCTTCAGTTCATTTCTTCACAGATATGAATGACTTTCACTCACACAACATGACGCTGCTTCCACACTGACTCCGCAGCAGAAAAGGCAGACTTCCTCTCAATGAGACCGCTGGCTTTGTGGTAATGTTGCAGATGGCTCATATACATTTCATTGGCCAGTCAAATACAGTACAAGTGAAAGTGTGCCTCCCAGTTAGCTTACAAAATTATTGATTAATTGTTCAGTGATGTACGATCCTGCCTCCCTGAATGTAGAGACAGGATAAGAACAGAATTTAGAAAATCTCATTCAAAATCACACTGACAGTACAGTAATTCAAATCCCTACAAATCCAGCCTTATTCAGTCCTGTATAGTGTGGTTTAGTCTATTTGTCTGAATGATGAGGACATTAAATATCTGTTTTTGTCAGCCTTCAACTTGAACCATTTCCCACAAGCCCCACAACCTTTACAGGTTTAGTATCAGCTGCTGAACAGAACGTTTGGAGTATCAGCTGTTTCTTTAGAACCACCACTGACTTTCAATTGTGATTCTTCCCTGGAAAATGAACCAATTAATGATAAAGATGATCAGATATCAATCAGATCACTAGAAAAGAAGTTGTCAGGATCCTGACATGGATCAATTCACTAGTATATTGCATTCTGAACATTGTTATTTTTTTCTCGTTTCTTTTATCCGAACAATAATTCAGATAATAGACATGATTATACTTAAATATTTTCAACAAATATAGTTAGCTATATTAGTGAACAGTTTCACCTTGTTAGAGGGACCTCTCTTGTCCCTGAAACAGTTACATTTTCACAATATTTGTTGATCACCAGACAGATTCTGAAATTATTTCTTTTTTTTTTTTTCTATTAAGAGCTTTATTTATGTTTCTTATGTTTTCAATTAAAGACTCTACCACTTTCATGAGAATGTGCTTGTATCTAGAGAAAAACACAGATTAACTGAACCTGACAAATATGTTTTGTTTGTAGCAGTTTAGCTGTGTAGGTTCAGTGAAGTTTGATGACAGAGAGAGATGCTGGGTATGTTTAAATGCCTCCAGTCTAGTGGTGAAACTCCAGTGACTGACAGCATGAATGTTTTTTGGACAGCAGATGTTGCTGAAGATGATATTATGAGAACGTGTGTATATCAGTGTGAAGATTTTAAATTCCTTTAGGTTCTGAGTGACAGCTTTTTATCGTGTTTATCATATATTAGAATATGGATGATAAACTCCTGGAGTATGCATCATTTTATCAGACAGATTGTATTCTGTGTATGACAACCACCATGCACAGGCAGTATCTTGGTACATAATGAGCCATAAGAGGACTCGCCTCGTATTTTCAGATGTTTGTGTTTACCATTTCCCCGTAGCGTCATGGTTACACTAATGCAGCATCTGTGTTGTTTTGCTGTGAGCTCCTCATAGTCTGAAAACATTTTTTTGTGTTAGCTAAGTTGGAAATGGTCCACTACAGGCTACTGTCACTCATGGTGTGTTTGTGTCCATATGAACCTCCACCATCAAAAGCTTCGCTATCGACTGTTAAACAGCTGTCATTTAAATTGAGAGGAAAAAAAAAACACAACTATGCTGCTTATTTTTTTAGATGAAGTTCAGCAGATGATGCTAAAGTTTGAGATGAACGTCGCTTGACTTCTACATGTGAATATACCACACAGGCACTGAGGAGCAGCATGTACCAAAACACAAGGGCGTGTGAAATAACATTTACTAATCCAAGAGAAAATGAACATCTGATCCACTGTTTGTGAGAGAAAAATCCCTTCCATATCCCTTATGTAGCTCAAATAATACAACAACATGGGAATTAGTAGTTCTCACTGTTCATCTTCTGAATTTGATCCAACATTGTGTCATTCAAGGCTCAAGTGTGATGTGATCAGTTAAGGGAATGAATTAATGATCTCTACGCTGGAACAGACATTTTAACTTTGGACATTGGCCACATACACCAATAAGTATTTGAACAAAGCATGCACCGCCTGCCTCACACCATTTTTGCCACACAGTCATCAAGTACTTAAAATGAAGCGATCCCATGGGCAGTTGTCACTGAGCTATTTTGTTCCATTTGGCTAGTGACGATGTCATAATGAAAAGTGGTCTCTTTACTGACTTGTTGCCATTTAAAAAAACAAACAAACAAACAAAAAAACAAAAAAAACAAATCATGATTGTGTCCAACTGATAATCAGTTTAATTGATTCAGTATTCTTTTTTTTTTTCAAATGCTAGTGAGGATAGAATAGGTGATTAGTACTTGTAGTTTTCCCGGCCGCCACAATGTTCTCTGCAGTTCTGCAAAGTCCCTTTGTTCATCATATTGAGTCAGCGGAGGGAACAGGAACAGTCTATTGTGCTATTAGTTATGAAATTCTCTGATTTGCCCGCATGAATCAAATGATTTTGTCTGACACATGCAGTGATTCAAATTGGATAAAAGAATCTGACTTCCTGTGTATAATACGCAGAGATCGCTTTTTCTTTTCCCTCTTGCACAGATCCACTTCCCTCCTCTGACCTCATAAAATGAGCCACAGCACACGTTCTCCTCAGTTCAGCATTCTGCAAGCTGCTTAGTAATCCTTTTTTTTTTTTTTTCCTCTGAATATTCTATACATGTGTTGATGTGTAAATGGGACAAAGTTGACATTGTCTGGGAATAATACATTTCCATGAAATCTATTGGAAAAAAAAGAATTGCAATTTTTATTTGTATTCATGTACAGTAGGAACTACAATCTCAGGTATCAATAATTGAACATCATCCTCAGAGAAATTAGTTGGACTCCTTACAAGCACAGTCTCTTGTTGTTGTTGTTTTTTTTTTTCTTTTCTTGTTTTTGTTTTGCTTTTTTATCTTTTTTTAAAACAATTGAAGCACATGTAAAATTATGATCTGAAGATTTTTTTTTTTTGCATTATGTTTTTGAAAATATTTTTTTATTACCATTTTTGTAGAAATTTAACCATTTGATGATTATTCTCTCCAAAAATGAGAGAGAATATTCCCACATACAGTTAACCCCCACCCACACACTCCCCCCCCACCCCACCCCTCTACATAGACAGTTGGCAGAATAACACACAAGAATTTGATCACCTTGGCTTTTAGGGTTTTACACAAAAAAATCTCAAGCTCACTCTGCTGGTATTTCAAGTCCCAACATTCTGCGCGTCACGTGTTAATTTCTTTCTGGCACTCAGACATCTTCTGCGCACAAATCCGTCCCGCTCAAGTAAATACCAACACAGAGACGTTCCATTCATTCTGAATAACTCACAAGCCTCTTCCCCAAATATATATATAAAACAAATCTCAAACGTTTTTTTTTTTTTTTTTTTTTACTGTAGCCAGCGTCAACATTGAATCATTAAGCCACCAAAAGCATTGAAAAGGAATTGAGCCTTGAAAAAGAAAACATTGGGAAGGAAAAGAATGGTTCACTCATCGACCTCACCGTTCTCCATCACTCATGGCGCCGAATGAAAGGCTGATGACGAATGAGTTTCTGTCTCGCTTGTTTGTCTCTCTGCCTCCACGACGAGGCGTGACCCCGTCTTTAAGTGTAAATCTTTTGCTTCCACCATCTTTGTTGGTCCATTGTGAATGTGTATTGTAAAGAAAATGGGAGAGTAAATTTTCAGAGGACGACTGATCAGAGGGAGCGGTGATTTTGTGAGTGACAGTCCCTTTATTATGCTCATACTATATAAGCTATGGCCGCTGTCTTCAGAGACGAAAATCAATAAGGCGAGCAGAACTGCTGGACAGTTAAATTGTTTGATTTTTTTTTTCACATCATGTGGTGATTTATTTGATTTAAATGACTGAAATCTGTGGGATTTCTCTGCAAAGGTGATGTCACTTTTGGGTTGAGTTCTGTTAAAACTGACCATAAATACACATTTCATTATGGCATCGTATTATTGATAATTAGGTACATTTATGGGATTGCCAGAAGGAAATATACTTAAAATTAATATGCTCAAAATATGCTTGTTGTATGGAGACCAAAGCGAAATGGCATATCTACCTCCGCTTACTTTCTCCACAAGGTCACTGTTTCCTTGGCAACAGTCTGATGGCTAGTTTTTCCTCCTTATTCCTTATCTATTTTTCACTCCTCTCCCTTCATATCTGCAATATCTCTGTTTGAAGACCCCTCATGACTGTTGTACATCTGCACCCTCCCTTTCCCACCACTTTTTTATCCCTACTTCCCTCTTCCTTAAGCCATTCCTCTATGACAGTCTAAATGAAAAAGCAAGACACAAACAGACAACAGGAGAGACAATGTTCTGACAGTCTATAAATGATGCAACATCAAAGTATGCGCATGTGTGTTTTTTCGCCGACAAAAATGAGACCGAGCAGGGGTCGCTTCAATATCAAAGGCCTCCACCCACCGTTAGATGTTTGGTCACAGGGAGAGTGGAAAAGTCTCATGCTGTTTGGTTATCAGCTTTCCTCTGTCAGTCTGCAAATGAACTGCTGATACAGATTAATGAGCTATAACCCATCCTCCCCTTATTTTGTTGCAGGTTCCTAGCTGCTTCACTGACTATGTTATCCCCGTCTGTGTTAGTCTGACAGGGTCACACTACATTACAAAGCAGCCTCATTTGCCTCTTTATCTGCTCTAACAGATGGACTATCGGCGCCCAAGCTCGTGTGACCCTGGGGTGATGGCAAGGTAACGCGACAGTGAGTGGACGTAGATCATTACTGGGTTAACAGGGAGGCTACAGACCACAGCCTTATGGTCCCCTTCATTTTCCCAAGCAATATTCTGCCATCGTATGGCACATGCCGGTGGATAAAGCGAGACAAATGAGACACGGCGAGAGGTGAGGAACGTGCTGGAGCTAAGTGACAAAGAGACAATCAAAGACGAAGGGAGAGGACACGGAGGAAAGAGGATGGAGAGGAGAGAGGGGTGGAGGATTCGGAGAGAGAAAGTGGAATAGTAAAGGCAAACATGTAAGAAAAAAGGTGCAGTGGAAGCAAGAGCAAGAACTTAATCGTAATTACAGTTAAGCATGTACGTCTGTTGTTTAGGAGCCACAGGGGAAATGTGCATTTACTCATTTGGCTGCTTTGCTCCTCAGGCATGCTGGCTTCACTGTGATATCATCCAGAACTGTGTCATTAAAGATCTCATTTTGTGTTGAGTGACAGCTAGAATATGATGGCAATGAAAATAAAACCATTTTATGTTTTGTCTCATAAACCTCTGCTGAAGTGGACGAGGTCTCACATTTAAAAGCTAACAAATAAATACTTCTAAATACTACAGCAACATTCTTCTACAAAATACATGACTTAATATTATTAGCTAAAATCAAAGTATTAAATTAATGACACTGCATTAATTTTAGTATAAGGCCAATTCTTCAGTGGTTCACACATGTATTTCATACATTCCATATTCACTTTTAGTGATCCATTCTTTCCCTTGTGCAATATTACACAGAGAGAGAGACAGAGAGAGAGAGACAGAGATGGATAGAGAGAGAGAGAGAGAGAGAGAGAAATAAAATGAGCTAAAAAGCTATCACAAATTGTTTTTCTTCATTTAGCCACTAGACATACTTTTAATAAATAATCTTTGTTTTTGTAAAGACACTTGCTAAAGTATCATATGTCGTCCCTTTGCCAAATGCTGATTTATCACCGACATCAACATCAACTCTGTCAAGTCAATGTCATTTTGATTTCTTTTATCTTCATGTTTTGGTCCGTTATACTCCCAAGTATGAAACTGCTGATACCATATATTTAGTCAAATTCAAGATCAGATTTGGGTCTCTTGTACATTGTCTTTAGAGCAGGCTTGAATCAGTAAAGGTTCCTGTGTTGCTGAGCTGTGTATGGTACTGAGCATAGGTGGGTGGTGATAAGTGCTCTTGTAGGTGTTGTAGTGGTTGTAGTGCTCCAGAGGGGGCAGCGACAGGTGTCTCTCCATGGCAGCGACACCCGCAAGCTCTTCTTCCACAGTAATGACCTCCATAGAAGAGGCCGGGCCATCAGGATCCTGCTGGTTATGCTGTTTCCTCATCTTGTAGAAAATAACCAGCAGAACAGCGGCCATGAGAGTGATGGCCACGAAGCAGCCGATAATAATCTTGGTGGTTTTCATCACTTCATCCAGGCCATTGAGGGTTCCCTCACCATCCACATCAAGAACTGGAATGGTATAAGTCCGCTCTGTGGTCCTCGTTGAAACAGGAGTACCTTTTGTTGTCGAGGATGGACCCCAGCCAAATGGGGGAAGCGGCGTTTGGCTATCATCTCCTGGGGTCTCAATCGTCTCCACGGTGACTGTGGTAAAATAGGTCACCCCGCTGTTTTCCACAGAAGTGACATTGAGCACAGCAGAGGCAGAAATGTTGCCTGCTGTGTTGCTAACCATACAGGTGTAAGTGCCAGTATCCTGCATTGTGACACTAGTAAAGTTCAGTGTCCCGTCATTGAGTACAGACAAACGCACCTTGTAAGCCCCATGTGTCACCAATGAGCCATTTGGTGTGAGCCAGCTGATGGATGTCAGTGAGCTTGTACGGCATTTAAGTTCTGCACCCATGCCCTCTGTCACATTCAAGTCAGTAGGTGGCTCAAGAATGACAGGAACATCACACTGGAAATAGCTGTGGTCCAGTTCCCCGATGTAGCGACCTTTAAAAACTGCAGGAGTATGGCAACGAGCACAACAGCTGGTATTGGCAGGTACTGTTTCCTTCAGCCACCAACTGAGCCACAAAATATCACAGTTGCAGTTCCAAGGGTTGTGGTGAAGGTGGACCCGCTCTAGGCGATGCAATGGTGTGAAGAGGTCATGTGGTAGAAAGGTAAGGTTGTTGTGAGCAAGATTGAGCTCCACCAGTGACTGAAGGTCATCAAAGGAATTCCTCTCAATGGTTTGGATCTGGGCATGCATCATCCATAGCTTCTGCAGGTTCACTAATCCTGTGAATGAGCTAGGCTTGATAACAGAAAGCTGGTTCCCTGACATTTCTAGCTCTTCAAGCCTGACCAAAGGTAAGATGTTGGGTATCTCCTTGAGATTGCACATTCCCAAGTTCAGGTAGCGCAAGTTGGTCAAATCCTTGAAGGCTCCGTCAGAAATGTAAGAGAGACGTTTGAGCTCACCCAGGTCTAGCCTCCGAAGCGAGGGGACGCGGTTGAAGGCATAAGATGGTATACTTTCAATTGGGTTGTTCCGTAGCCACAGTTCCTTCAGTTTGGACAAGTACTCAAAGGCTCCGTTGGGGATTGTCGTGAGCCGATTATCAAAGAGCTCCAAGGTGTTGAGGCTGGCAAGGCCATTGAAGGCGCCAATTTCAATGCTGCGAATGTGGTTCTTACTGAGTTGCAGGATCTCCAGATGGCGCAGATGTTTAAAACTGTCCACCTTGATGACCTGGATGAGGTTGTCTTGGAGGTTCAGGTAACGAGTATTGGTGGAAATGCCATCAGGAACATCCCGTAGACTGCGGCGTGTGCATATGACTTTGCTGAACTGGTTACTGCATGAGCAGACAGAAGGACAGGTCTGAGCACGAACCAGCCCAGCCACCACCAAGATCTGAAGGGCCAAAAGCAGCACAAAGAGGGGGTTGGACAGCGCCCCCTTCAGCCTACGACCTCTCATTGTCTGGCGCTGGAGGGAAGAGATCATTGTGTTCAGCATTCATAGTTCATCTGCTGTTTGTATTCTCTGAAAAAGAAAGAGAAAAAAAAAAAAAATATTCAGTAACAATGTAAATTTGAAGTCAGTACATTTTGATGATGTTATAGTTATCACTAGTTCAATATAAGTATATTGCTTTTTTAGTGCTGAATTGATTAGTTGGCATAAAATTAACTGACAAAAACATTTTTTCTTTTCATCCTCCCAAATGTGAGCAGTTACTGCTTTTGTATATTTTATGATTGTAAAATGAAAATCTTTGGGTTGTGGACAAACTATTGGAAGATGTAAATTGGAGCTCAATCCACAGATTAGCTGATAATCAAAATAATAATTACTTACAACACAACCTGCATGGAAAGACAAGAGAACAAGAGTAAGATGAATTAAAAATCCTCAATTAATTGTCAATATTTCCCATCTGTGGAATAATAAGAAGCTTTTTGTTAGATACCTAACCCTGGATTGCCCCAGATTCACAGACTTCACAGAAGCTGATACAAATACACTGGAGACTGAGTGAGACTGAAAATTAAAAAGGAGAACTTCTGTCTACCGAGCAGGACCAGTGAACTTTTTTGTATTTACTTAAAACCTAAACCAACAATTATATTTTTACACAATTTTTAAAAAAACTGAAATCTGTTGATTCAACAGGACTCAATTGTTTCAAGACCAGATGATGATGATGAGAGATGTTGGTGACACCAATAGTATATTACACTCAGCACATTGTCACAAGCAAATAGCCGCCTGAGTGGCAGTGTAGAATTTACACAGAACATCCATCATTGCAAGAAACTGTGTGAAATATCTATGCAGCATGAAATGCATGCATCGGCAAACAGAGGAAATCTAAGTCTTGCTTGAAATTGTGCCATGACTCAGAGCCTGTAAAACACAGGTGTTATTCAATGACTGAATAAAAAAGGTTACTTTTCACATTTGTAACTTTCAACTAAAATATTGCAAAACCTTATCATTGCTTCTTTGTCGTTCATTTGCTTATGACTTCAATTTATCATCTTGCCAAAATCTCTGACAAATGGTGTGAATGAGCAGCATGAAAAGGTCAGGATGTTGTCCTTGCATATCTATAGTCAAATGTATTATCTCCTACATCAAGTGACTAACAAGAAACTTGTTACTGCGTTATCTTAGATTAGATTAAATTGGATTAGATTAGTCCATTCAGCCAAAGTGTCGGGGAAGATGCCTGAGTGTGCTCGAGATAAAAATAGACCAGGACTTTCAAACACATACAGTACAGCCTGTACCTCCCACTTCCACACAGCACCGCCGATTTGTTGCCATCACCCCTTATTATCTCCTGCCCACTAACATGGTAACCTACACATAAATCAATGCATAATACATACCAAATGTTTCACATATGTATTGAAATTATAAACTGTGACAGCACTGTATCAAGCAGCACTATTAATCGCTGCAGACATCTTTCTTCAGCACATTTAATGCCTTTGCCAAGAGCAGAGCGCTCTTGTCTTGTGCAAGAAACATTAACCTTCCCTACTGGGTCCTTAGATTAAAGTATTCTCCTTGTCTCTTTTCAGCGCTTCCAACTCAAGTTATCGGTTAATCATCTCCCTCCATCCACCCACGAGCAAGAAGAAACAAGTATATTATGGCAAGTGTTTTCTAAACTGTGTAAATTTCTAACCAAGGTGGAAACGTTCTCTCTGGTGAGGATGAATGGCTGACTTGTAGACTCAGAAATGAGTCTACATGCGGTTTGGTTTACCTCCAGCCGAGGCTGCCACACCAGCCATTGACTGTGGACAGCCGAGCTTCTGCTGTGGCATCAGATCGAATGAGCCCCCACTGCCACCATCACCCCTGCTGGCTGAAGCTCATTTCATCTGGCTGGAATTACAACAACCTCACGCTGCCACCCAGGAGCAGAAAATGTCAGACACGACAAACTCACTGATGGAAATTATCAGCTGTCCATAAAACATCCACTGCAGTGCCAGCTACATGCCTTCTTCATAAAAGATTTCATCTGAGCTTGTTTTATTGGCACAGAATACCTCATTACATAAAGGGATGGCACATGTATTGTAGAGGGGGAAAAAATATTTCTAACATCCCTCTTCCCTTTGTTGGTGCAACACTGCGTGGATTAATTTCATCTAGGCACGCTCAAAATGTATTCTGAGCTGCTGAAAGCAGTAGCTGCTTACATCTAAAATCCTGCCAGCAACATAAAAACACACCCACCCTTACTTTTCTGCTACTGCACCAGGCTGCCACTGGCACTGTGTCTGACACTGCTGTGATTTGCCAAATTCATTTGTTATAATGAGTTTGCTGGAAAAGTGCAAGGGGGTAACATATGTCTCAATCAGGGTGCACACATAGCGAAGGAGCCTGTAATATAAGGCAGCGCTATTTCAGAGCATCGGAGCACTTAATTCACAACGTCAGACGATTAGAGTCTGTCACCGTTGTGCACCGCAAGCAACCGTGTTCTTACTGCAACGAGCAAAATGTGTTAGCCCGGACGTTCCCACACACACCGGGAAGCAGGCTTGGCAGTTTACAATGAGAAGACCTAAATAACTCAGTGTCTGCCAGTTTAGAAATTAAGCAACACCTCATGTCCAAAAAGAGATTTTGTTTCATTTTGTCATGGCATTACTATGATGAGAAATATATTCTTTATATAGATTGTTGCTGTTTTTTGGAGGGAAATTAATTTAATGTACAAAGCCATTATTCTACAAAAAAATAAAATAAATAAATAAATAAATAAAAAAATACCGCAATTAGCACTTCCACTCTCAAGACAAAAGAAGTCACATGTTCAACAGTAAGCTAATGTAAGCTAATGTAACAGTAAGTGCTAATCTTATCCTTCTAATACTGATATTATTACAGTTAATACCTGATGTCATTAACACTCCACTGCTTAATATGCTCTTAGGAATCACAAATCCTTTTCACTTCACATATAACATTTCACCTCAACAGAAAGCAGAGTTTTTTTCATATTCTCACATGAAATCTAGTAATACATTATAATAATTAAAATGACAAAAAATTGCTTACTCATTTCATTAATCTTCGCATTCAGAGAAAAAAAAAAATCAGAACAGAGTAAATTAAGCTGCATTGTTTATTAGGCAATTACCCTTCGCAGCTATTTGCAGTGGATGTGGCCGAGTTTCAGAGAGAGAGAGGCTAAAATATGAAGTGATATGAAATCTGGCAAGTCTCACATCATGATAGAGACAGAAGCCTGTGGCCTCTGAGAAGGCTGTCTGATGAGTTAAATGTCACCTCGCTAATTCATTCAACACATTACTGATTCATTATCTGCACACGTTTGACGTGCATCTTGTTTTAACCTCGTTGATGCTGATGTTGTAACCTTGCGGGCCATCTGCGTTTTACAAGACCTGTGCACCATGAAGCCTGGCAGATACAGATGGAGAACAGGTTTCCTGTATCACTGTTGACATGTGAAGAATATATTAGCATGAGCTATATATTAGGACCGAAGACACCAAACAGAAAACACAACATAAGATTTATGATGATGTTGTAAGTGCTGTGTCTTAAATCAGATGCGTTACGAGCTCAGTTTACTCACAGGTGTAACGTGTTCTTTGCTGGCATGCACTCACAACATGTGATCACAAATGTCACCAGCAAAATATCTGCTGCCTGGTTTGCTGACTTGACTTGAAAACATTTTACTGCCAAAGACCACCACCAATTATGTCTTCAACATTGGTGCCCCTCCCCTGTCTTCCACATAGATACCATAGATGACAGCTGTTGAAGGTGAAAGCGTGTTAATACACAGAATATGTTGCTGTACTTGTCAGTGTCCATGTGTTAGTATTAGTTTATCTCTTAGTACTTATGTACCTGTGGCGCTCAGCTCAAAGGCTCTTTACTCCTGCTCAAGATGTAAATCTTTAGAATATTTTTTTTTTTGCTGTTAATAGCAGGCAGTTGTGTTTGGAGAAAAATACAGAACTGCTGACAAAATATTATGACCTTTATTCTTTAAAATGACTTGGACAGAAACAAAATGGAGCTGAAACAGCCGATTAATTTTATGTCCAATGGCTAAAAGGTAAAAATGCCAAACAAACTCTTGGTCCAGCTTCTAAAAATTCATGATAGTTGTTTGTGGATTGTGGACAGTAAATGTAGTTAAAGAACAATTTCTATCCACTTATTAATCTGCTACAGATTAAACTAACATGTAATCGATTCTAATGTAAACATTTAAGTCAATGACTGTCTTCCATCAGTAAATAGCAGGAAGGTTTTGTTTTTTCTTGGCATGTTAGATTTATACAGTTTTATTATTACGAGTAACAATGGTTTAAAACCCAGCACTTGTGCGGCACCTTTATCTCAGGAGTGTTGTCGTGCACCTCGGTTATTAACACATTATTAGTCTGAATTTCTGTAAACAGCCTGAACTGTGATTGTTTATGTTGCTCCACATTGTTAAAGTGAAGATTAGACTTTTAAATCCAAAATTTTGTACCTGTGTGCTGCAGAGTGTGTGTGTGTGTGTGTGTGTGTGTGCAGGTATATAGACATGTGTGCATCAATCAGTTTGGGTGGAGGCAGTGGCAGTGGGGGGTTGTATGTTAAATCTTGCTCTGGGAGCCTTCACAACTAGCAGCCACCATTGTGCTACTGCTGCTGCCTCCATCTCACGTGCAGACAAAGAGAACTTCACTCTCCGGTTCTGCTCCACCTGATAAAATAAAGGCACTTCCCCACCACCCACCCTGGCTTCAATACCCAGAGTGCTGCTGTTAGTGAAATAAATCTGCAAGGCTGTGTGTTGCTGCTGACTTATCAGCCAAACTATTCTTTTAACGGGAACAAAAATGATGGCCCGTTTCGTTGACCGCACGGCTCTAAGGAAAGCAAAAAAAGAAAAATGAAATGTGTTTTCTTGAACATTTTTCTTTCTCTTGAGAACAATGTTATCCAGCAAATATTTCTTCTTTTGTCTTGTATTTTCACCGTCTTGCTTTGCAGCAGCCAATTTGAAACTGCCCTTACCTGTAACTGAGTGAGTTCAGGCCTTAACACAGTTGTCATATGCCTCATAATGTTTAGAGGTTGTGTTATAACCTCATTTTTTTTAGCTGATAATGCCAAATTTGTATTTCTTTAAATTTGTCTTTTGCCTTATTCATCTGCTTTAGTTGGACTAGTTGTTGTGGGAGTGATGCTGTGAAAGAAGACTTGTTTTGCACTGGTCCTGTTTGTAGTGAGTGTTTTAAACAGGCTGTTTTGGCAGTGCAGCTTCTCTCTCTCTCTCTCTCTTTCTCTCTGGTCTCTGTGAAAGGAATTACAGCCCACTGCTGCAACACGCTGAAGTCTAGATTACACACACACAAAAAAAAAAAAAAAAAAAAAACAATGATGCAAACCATGTTTTGGTATTGTTCATTTCTTTAGCAACAGTCTGTGTGTGGAATATTACTAAGCGCGATGCTCACAAAGGAAAGGAAAAATCATAATTTCAGCTTTGAAACCAAAATGAAACCAAGTGAGGATGTGGATAAAGGATGTTTTTATTGTCATTCCAGAATACGTTGTACATAAAAAGGAACTAAATGAGGTACGCATAATAACATAATCAGCAAAAAGGCAAACAATAAAGCCAAACTAAGTAAATATATAAAAATAAGTTTAAAGTGAGTGTGAGGATAGGAGGAAAAAATCTAAAAGATAAACGAGTCGGCCAAGTGAGCCCAAGTTGCAGCAGTACCCTGATGTGAAACAATAGTAATCATAGAAGCACATTGTTCAGCCAGAAACAGCAATTGTTCAGTGAGATTGCACAATTTTCCGTCTTTAACTTGCAGAATTTATCATAGCAGCAGTGACCCAATATGGAAAAATGGCAAAAAGAAATAATTTCTGTGATTTCAATCTGATCAACATGATGAGTTTTTGAAGTGACGTTATCATTAAAAGTAAAATTTTCGATAACGATACAGAATGTGTTAGCGAGTGTTCTTCAAGCACAGAACGACTCTTTGGCTTTAGAGTAAAAGATGCTTCAAAAACTGCAGATAAATGAAGGACGCTCTTAATTTAATAAATCTCAGCAGAAACATTCACAGTTGCTCTCACTTAATGATTTAATTCTATATACACCACATTTTAAGGAATTCTTCTCAGTAATTTTTGGCAATATTCAATAGAAAACTATAATTGGATTTTCTGAACATTTTCACATAAAAGCTCTATTGATTCCTTTAATTTTACAGCTCCATTAATTGATTTTTTTAGGCACTAGGGGGCACAAAAACATGAAAACAAGCTGACTGATACATCGATTCAATCAGCACACACATACGGTTCTAAACAATATGGTGAACCAAAAAAACTCTCTTCCATTCACATCCAATGATTTGATTTAATGTTGATATTAAAAATATATGTCTTAGATTTTATTCTCAAAAAGTTCAAACCCCAATCATAAATATAGTGTCAGCAGAAAACCAGTCCACTTCCAACACTCTCTCGTCCTCTATAGCTTCTGCTGAATGTGAGGTGAGAACATTTTTACATTTACTCCAACCCGAC
Organism: Polydactylus sextarius; assembly: GCA_016801845.1. NCBI lineage: Eukaryota > Metazoa > Chordata > Actinopteri > Polynemidae > Polydactylus > Polydactylus sextarius. The sequence goes on along the minus strand of CM028906.1, from coordinate 3,634,623 downwards.
AAAAGAGCTCAGGCAGTAATGCAGGTCTCCTCATCACGATATGATGAGAGTAAGAGAAGTGGTGGAACAGCTGACCCTTCGACCCCAGTTTAACGTCGACCATACCCCCTTGGGGAAAGCGGGGGTGGAGGTGCTCCCAGATGGCACAATCATATTATTGAAAATCATCATGATTTCTGATGACCGGGCTAATTTTCTCTGGTCTGCCTGCCCGAGTGAGATTACATTAAAATAAAGGCAAAAATTGAGCGCAATCAAAGTGCCATCTGGAATTATGGCCAGACAGACAATTGCTGTGAGGACAAAAACCTATTGACATATTTCTAATTTGTCGTCAGGCATTATACTGTTATATAATGCCTGAAAATGGCACGTACAATGTTTTTAATCAATCTCTTGTTTCTGATGAGAAATATAATAATATTATCAGCCATTAAGCCACTTTGTCCTACAGACTGATGATTGTGGTCTTAGCTAGTCATAGTCCGGTTTGATTTGCTTTTGTTTATTGAATGGTTTTGAAATTGCAGTGATGCATTATCTCAAACTTTGGAGGAGAGGGAAACAAAACAGTTCGAGTGGGCAAGCGTTTTTATAGAACTCTTAAATTACTTTTATTCTGACACAAGCAGTTTCAAAGTATCAAACTACTCTGTAAAATGTCAGTAAAGTATGTCCAAGACAATACTCATCTGTAAATTCTAGAAAATGGGTTTAAAATTAACCATGTTGAGTCGGTGCAGCTAGTGTGCAACAGTTTTGCACGGTTTGTACTTAAATAGTGCCTTGTGGTGTTAAACAGCATCACGTTGTAGAACATACAGCTTTCTGTATGTTAGTTTAACTACCTTTCTTTCAGGTAAGTACAGAAAGCTCTCTACCATCCACCAATACCGGAAAGAGGGAGAGTGAGAAGGTAAAGAGGCACCATTCTAGTGATAAATTCAATACCTATTCATGTAGCGCCTTATGTTGCCTCCATTATGATAATTGCATGAGCTAAATAATCTGTGGGGACCTCTGTGTTCAAATGCACTCTGCCAAGGCTGTGTCTGCTCTCTGCAAAGGATTAAGACAGGATGCCCTGGGTGGCAGGCTGACTGAATGGTGAGGGCACTCTTAGTATTCGTGTCACTTGTCTAGTCCACCAATCTGCTCCCATGAGTGCATTCCAGAAAAAAAAAAAAAATGAAAAGAGAGAGATGTGTTGGATCAGCCAACTGTAGGTGGAGGGGCATGCTGAAGTATGTTAGCATGAGTCAGTGTACAGCGGAGATGGTTTCAGTAATTGGTTACACAGATAGACACTAATGCTAAAAAAAAAAAAAAAAAAAAAAAAAAGGCTTGTAGTGATTTGGAAAAACTGTGGAAACACATTTCCTCCACATGCGGTGCATGATTGCAGGTGGTTGCCTGGGTTCAGGCAGGTGAGTACACACAGCCAGCAGTGGTGGCATAATAATGAGCTTGTCGTCATTTGCTGCTTTTTGTGTGATTGGTGGAGGTGAATGTCCAGCACAAAGATCAAATGTTTGGCTGCCAGAAAAATGAAAAAATAATTCTGAATAAACCCACAGAGCTCGTTAATGATTGGTTAATGAAATATTAAATTAAAAAGGTTCCACATTTCACTGACACCCTTCTCACATTTTATGCCTCATCAGTGGAACTTGGCTTGTTCCAAATTTGTTAATAACATATCAAATGTGGCTTCTTTCACATTGAGAAGTGGTTGTTTTAATGACTGAACATACATTGGCCAGAGGACATAAAAGCTATTTTAGTTTTTTTGCAGTTTGTAGGAGCCATTGAGATCGGTGTGTATCACTGGTGTTATGGTATTCTATGGTAATACCTCCAAAAGGCCAAAATACTGTTATTCATTGTTAGTGCTGAGAATGACAACAGCGTCATATTAAAAATGAGACAATAGCAATGTTGCTTCAATGGCCGGTCTTGGCAGGTTGCCGCTCCCTGCAAAATGCAGAGTGCTCGAAGGGATTAGCTCAGTGGAGTGTCCTCTGTTCAGTCACAGCTATTTGCCAATGAATTCCGGCCATTCTAGTTTGCAAATTGACTGAATAGGAGAAGTTGGGAGGCAGTTCTCTCTGGAGCTTTTGTGTTCACATCGGGGGTGACAGGATACTGACAACAGATGGCACCGTACGCGGCACAGCCTTTTGTTCTTTTGTTTAAGATTGCTGCCCACCAGTGTGCCACTGTTTCTCATTGGGAAAAAAAAAGTCTTCTCTCTCAGGATTGTACCCCTTTGTCTATCAGCATGTGAAGAGTGTCCTTCGTTGTGTCTTCAAAAGTGCAATTGCGTGTATTTACGCTGACAAACAGTTGGTACGTTGGTGTCAACAGTCTCCAAACATTTGAGTGCAGCTTCTGAGACACAGACAACATTCAGCACGTGAACCAAAAAAAAATGAGATTATATTTTTAACATGCCACACCAAGTTTTTTGTCTTATGGAAAGTTGTTAATACTGTAAAGATTTATTGGCTAAAAAAATGTTTTGCAGTAGTTACTCTTAAGAAAGCAGAAAAGTTTTATTTAATGTACACCCACAAACATGAAATCAATATGTCAAAGGAGTTGACAGGTCAAAAATACAAAGGCTTAAAGTGGAGGCAAGTGTTTGTTTGCTTTCTAACTTGGGTAATTATTTGTGCAACTAGTTTTTTGCAGGAAAAGTAAATAGTATTTTGCTTTTTTGCCACTCTCTGTCAGAGAGTGGCCTGTTGGCCTTTGTGGTCATTATTGTTAGCTTGTTTGGTACTTGGAGTTGAGACAGACAATAGGACAGAGGAGGGTCCTATTGTTCCACAGGAAGCCAGTGGCAAAGCACTTTAGGTTTCTTTTGAGGAAGAACATGAAAGTGGAGGTGTCTGACAATCTCTTTTGAGCAGTAGTATTCATGTCAGCCTCCAGGAGGCTGCCATGACGCAACATCCTTCTTGTCTTTTGCTGCGTTCTTTGCTCTTGATGTTCAGCTCGTCATCCCAACTAAACTTTTCTTGCCAATCCAAAATACGCTTTACAAATGTGAATTTTAAGCCATATTTGCTGAACGTCTCTTAGAAACAGCCTCGTAACGTAACAAATCATCTTGTACAAGTGCTTGTGCCGGTTCTGTTGGGGTCTGAATTAAGTCGACTCGGCTAAAATGTACCAGTGTTAAGTAAGAGGCTCCAGCTCCTCCTGACCTGTCTCAGCTGACACTGCACTCCCGACTGTGAACATTAATATGTGATGGTGAGCAGAAGTTCTTTCAAAATTTAAAAGCTCTGACACAAAGAGATACATTACTTAGGTTTGACACTTAGACTAAGACAGAGATACAGCTCTCGTAATAATAATAATAGAACCATGACCATGTCTGGAGTCTTTTAAAAAAATGTCTAAAAAGATGAAAGCTGTAAGGAAACCTAGCGTCTGCTCTGCGTAGTTAATGTGCTTCACCATATGAATTGGTCTATATTAGTCTGCAAAGCAAACAGCATCCAATCATCTAGTTATGCCTCTATAAAGAGCACACAGTGTGCACCTGTGAGACTATAAGTGGGCTGTTTATGCATAATTACCTTTATGAACACATTAAAAAAGAGCATTAAGCGTTGCACAAGAAAGGAATAAAATGCAGCGTGAAAAATTAATATGTCATTATGCTTTGTCGTAAGCAGGAGGAGGATATATTCTTTATTCTGCAACTCCAAAAACTCATGTATTGTTCTTTGGTCTTTCTTCACAGTGAGAATCAGGATGTAAAGTGGTAAATACGAACTTGTTGTTGCTGTTCATCCACCACATGATCATATTTGATCCAAACACACATCCACACAGGCATTACACAAACGTAGTAGACGCCTGCACATCTTGGTCAAGGATTAAACTCAAGTTAAAGCCTCTTTTTTCCTAAATTACCCAAGCGATAACAATGTGATTCTCCTATTGATCTCCGCAGTGAAACTCTCTTTTCACTTTGTTCCCCAAGGGAGGTCAGACTGTAGGGGTCATCTTCACATGGAGTGCCCCTGGAGCTCAGCGAGTGAGTCAGTGGGGGGAAACACTGATTTCTGATTTGCTCAAGGGCAGGACAAGAACGGCGAATATATTACAAGCCCCCCCCCACATACACCTGCTGTTATGGTTGCAGCGGGGAGGGCCATCTTAAATCTCCTCTACTTAGAATATCTTCAAAAGAAAATTCCTAACATGAGACACAAAGCTTCTGGAAGCAGAGGGTAGATTTTTATTTGAAGTGAATATTAGGAGGGTGCCATTAGGTTGTCCTACTTGGAAGGCAATTTATTCACCTAGTCCTCTATATAGAACAAAAAGAACAATGGGTTCTTCTTGGCTATTCTTCTTAAAGTATATCACTGCCGTGTGCCATGTTCACCCATACGGGTACTTGGTGCCAAAAGTGATAATTAGCATTTCAAAGTTGGATCCATGTTGCATGTGTGTCTTCAAACTGTAGAACATCATAAATTCCTGTCATAAAGCAACTAGTCCATCCCACAGCGACTTACAGCTAGAAAATTAAATTCCCTTTGACCAGATTACTATAATTATCTGCCTCACCATGACGGGAGAGCAGTGGATTATGGTCTGTTTAAAAATAACATCAACATCAAATACACTTTTGACTCGATAAGACATTTTTCTCAGTGGTGGCGCTTTTGATTATCATTATTATTTTTATTTTTTCTTTCCCCACAATTTATTTTGCTCTTTTTCTCTGTTATTCTGCTTTGATAATCCGGCAGCGAATGCACAATCACTCGGTGGGAGAACCATCAGAAATCAGGCACGGAGCACAGAGAGAAAAAAAAAATGCAGTTACTGAAGCTGCAGTCAACAGTTTTGTTAAAAAAGATGGATGTATGCCGCTCGTACAGTGTCTCATGAAGACTCAGATCCACTGCAATGACCACAAATCACCATCATGAGCTACATTATCGTTCTGCTTCTGCAAGGTCATTTAGAAGGCCTGGGATGTATTGTATTGTTGCAACACAAATATTATGTTTTAACTTTGCATTTTACACTGACGATGATGGTTGTTACCTAATCTTTTGATGGTGGTGCAAGAAGTGTTTTATTATCTTGCAAGCTAGCTGCTGAGCACACTAGCTGTGGTGCTGCTAGGTGAGGGATTGTGTTGGTTTTTCCTCACTGCTGATGTCTGATTGATTGTGTGTAGCCAGCATTGACAGCACACAGTGGGTAGTCCATCTTGTTTTTTTTTTCTTCCATTATTTGTCCATAGTGTGAAGTCTCAGGCTGGTTTGCTAATAAGCTGTTTAGGGGTTGGTGTCGTGCCAGAATTTGTATCCCCTCTTCAAAAAAACAGTTGTCCCCATTGGTTTGTCCTTGTTTGTCCTTTCTGTTTGTTGTTTATGTGTCGTTTGCTGTTGACTAATGTAAGCTATAGTACATCACAACAAATCACAGACTAGAGTGGCTTTGCTCAATGTAGAGTCTGACTCTCAGGAGGACGCTCCCGTCCTTTGAAATCCTAATAAATGTTTTAAAAACATTACCGACCATTTCAAAAGATGAATATGAATGGAAATGTAAATTAGTATTTTTTCTGATGTAATTATTGCACAACACACTGTCAGGGGGGAAACATTTTATGGGGAGAAACAACTTTTACCACAACCCCTCCAACAGCTTTTTAGAGTCTCTAAAATGCAACTGTGAGGTTTTTTTTTCTTTTCTTTTTTTTTTTCTTTTTTTGCTAACTTTGCTAATTTTGCTTGACTTTGCAATATTTAAGTTTTATGATGTATTATATAGTTTTACTGCAAAGTTAACACACATAACTGCAGGCCTTGCTGCTCAGTATGCTGATGAGAGTGATGATGATGATGTTGCTGTATACGAAAACAAGATGCTAATTATATATTTTTGTGAATCACGCTGTAAGATGTTAATCGGCACAAGCCCAAACGCCCTGCAGCCCAAACATGCTGTTGTTGAACATGTGTCTTTGCACACTTGAACCTGTTAACCTTGGGCTTTAATCCTGAGTTAACATTACCCCAGGTTATCTTTACACTTTTGACACTGTTAATATTTAATCCTTGTCGCCCTGAGGCGGAGCTGTCCAGCCGCTGTGGTGCTGATTATTGCTCATCTGAGGTTGTTGCTTGTTTTTCATTCACCCTCTTTTCATGATTGTTTGACACAAAACCATGAGCATGTATATATATATATATATATGTGTGTGTGTGTGTGTGCGTGTATATGTATATATACATATACATATATTAATCTCATATCTTAAAGGGTAAGACTAAAGTCTGAAAGCTGATATGGTGTTTTCAGCTCAGCAGTTTGTAAAAACGATTTGTCTGGATTTGTACAAAACTAGATAAATGTATTTTTCTTTTCTAAATCAATCAATGTGTCAACCTATTTGAAAATCAAAACCCACTGAGGATCGTGTTTGATAAATGCCTAAAATATGCAATAACTCAGGGGTTAGCAGGAATAAGTTATATGAACACCAATGTCATATTACAGCTTTTTTTAAAGCAGAATTTGTGGTTTTATTCGAAAAATATTAAATTTTCCTACATGTGTTTCTGGATACCTGATAACTATGGTTGGAGCTATTGGCATGAACTAAGATACTGAAGATGTAAAAACAAAACAGTGAGCCGAAAGTTGCAGACATGCGAGCTGGCCTATTTTTCATTATCAAATTTTGGAATAAAATCTTCTGTCAAACACACTCTATACCAGTTGGTGGCAGTAACCCACTGACTGGTATAGAGTGAAGAATGTTAAATTTGTAACATCCTGCATTTGAAGGCTTTGGAAAGCCGTGCTTTCTCAAAATGGTGGAGATTTTCTTGCGACAGCTCCTCCCATATCCACTGACGTCAATGTTTCTAGCAAATGTAATAAGAAATTGGTGACGTTGCTACTATTTTTGGTGCAGAACGCTTGTGAGAGTTCATCAGTCTGATTATAAATCTAAAAATATGACTATAGCAGCTTTGACTAATTAAATTACATTAAGATGCTGTTGTCAGCAGATACATCCCTCCATTTTCTATATCACTTGTTGCATTCAGGGTTTAGACTTTGTCCCATTATGCACTGGGAGAGAACCTCCTCGAACAGAGCAGCCAGTCACAACCATGTTCACACTTACGGGCAGTTTAGAGTCTCCAGCTCAGCTAACCTGCCTGTCATTAGACTGTGGGAGGACACATATGCAGGGAAAAAAATCCACACAGAGATTGTGTGTCTGTGGTTTGCATGTTCTGTCAATGTGGTTGGTAAAATAAAACACACAACCCTTTTAATTATTTAAATCACAATACCATATATTGTCCTATGTCTATAGATTTATACTGTTTTTACACAATGGATTTTGAAGTCATGCACAGAGCACATGTATGTTTCTGCTTCTTTCTCCATGTCTGCAGCTCTACTGCACCTTAATCCTCCAGACCTTTTCCACTCCCTTTTCCTCAAAGCACCTTTCTCCCATCCCTCCCTGCACCCTCCATCCCTCCCCCCGAGAACCACAATCTGTCTCCCTCTCTCCCTCCCTCTATATCCTGAAGCCTCTCCCAGTCTCGGTCTCCATCTCATTCTCCACTATCGTCGCTAAATAATTCCTTACAGAGGAAAATCTAATCAAATCTGAGTGATAGTGAGAAAAAGCAGAGATGGGAGGAAATTGTGTGTGTATGATTCCTTGACTTGGAAAGAGAGAGAGAGAGAGAGAGAGAGAAGGTGGAAAGAGGGTGGTGGTGGCGGCAATGGTGGAGAGAAGAGGGAGTGGGGGGATAAAAAAGAGAGCCAGAATCAGAAAGCAACATTGGCAGTGTGTGAGGAGGTTGTAGAGTGAGAGAGAGAACCGCAAGTGCATTAGCAGTCAGAGCACTTAGTGCGAGGAATCCATTCATTATTCATTAGCTAATTCACCATGTATAGTAATTAAAATCAGGGCCCGCTCCAAAATGGTAAGAGCTATGATAGACTGGGTTTCTATGTGCAAAATTTAAGAGCGGCTGTTTTCCAGTACTCCAATACTTCAGGGTTTTATAAATCACATTTACGTCTTATAAAGGCTGCAACTCCACGTTGTTGCTCCTCTCATGCATTCGGTGTGTGGAGCAGTTAGCGTGTGTGTGTGTGTGTGTGTGTGTGTGTGTGTGTGTGTGTGTGTGTGTGTGTGTGTGTGTGTGTGTGTGTGTGTGTGTGTGTGTGTGTGTGTGCATGCGCTGATGTCTTTTCTGACATGAGGATGAATCCGAAATAGAAATATGCAAATGTGCAACCTGACCTATATATAACAAACAAAACTGGTGCTTGTTATCATACACTAAATCGACGTCAAGACATACATTTAATAATTAAAGCTTGTGTTTCTGCATTTTAGACTTACAAATCCAAACTTCATAGCACACACATTCACACACACACACACACACACACACACACACACACACACACAAAGTCATGTTTATTTGATCCTAGAAACACTATGAGAGCGAAATAATGTCGTGTCAATTAATAGCAAGCTAAAATAGGGCGTGCTGATCATCACCCGTCCGTTCAGTGTTTGTGAGTGAAATAACAAAGAAAGAGTTGCCTGTTTGAACTGTATTAGAAGAATAAAGTTGCTCTTGTTTTGGCCTCGTTGTGAGAGCAGTGGTAGTAAAAGGATTTAAAGTTAAAAGAATTAAAAGGAGTTAAAAGAATCTTACAATCTGCGTGTGTGTGTGTGTATTCCAACCAATACAGTAATTGTCTTGCTGGCAGATGGTTCAGATCAATGGCTCTCTTTTATTATTATTATCTGTTGACTACAGTTAGGAACCTTCCTCTGCGTTGTGTGTGTGTGTGTCTGTGTGTGTGTGTGTGCATGAAGATTAATCCAGAATCTTACACCAGAATGGAGAAGACATGAGCAACACCCTCCCTATAAAAATACAAAATTCATTCAAATCCTCTGCACATATTCTGTGTTTGTTGTATTGTATATTGTGTTGCATGTTAGTCTATAATTTCATCGCCTTTTAACACAAAATCAGTCTACAGCGCAGTCAGTAACTGCCTCGTGTTGCCAAATTAGAACAAATCAAAAAACCAAACGCAACAATTAACAATGTCTATTGTTCTGTATTGAGAGTTCCCGGTGATTTGACATAGATTCGAGCGGAGAAAAATCTGCTGTAAGCGCTCTGAACTTCCTGTTCAGCACAGAAAATGATGCTTGTGCTTTTCTTCAGCAGCAAACAACAGCTCGTCTAAAATAACTTGTGCGCAGTTAGCACAAGCGACGGTGGCGGCCACGTGACCCAACACACTCATGAAATAAATAAATAAAATCACCCAAGCACAAAATGTAAGATGGGGAAGAAAAAAACATTAATTGAAAAACATGGAAATAACTATGTACAAGCCAAAAGAAGAGTAAAGATTGTTACTGCCTTCCAAAGAAGAAAAGCACTTCAGGATGAAGAGGGGGCAATAAGGAACAAAACACACTGGTCCACCTTTTTTAGTATAAAGCAATAAACATTTATCAAAGCTGCCATCAAAATAAAATGCATGGAGAGGGTTGGAGGGGTGAAGTGTCTCCTAAACAGTAGTGAGTGACTGCTGTGTCAGCACAACGTTGCATTTTACAGCATTACATCTTCTGCCTCTTTTGCCCATTTAGCATCAATAACAGACAAACAGCTCCTCTACATTGAAACAAGCAGTGACAGTTGGTGCGCGGCAGCATCATGTGGATGCGCATCGCTGAGCGGTTGCCACGGCAGTGATGACAGGTGTCACATCTTTCCAGTGTCGCTCTCCCTTTTTGCACCTAACAGCTGAAATAAAGCCGAGGAGAGGGCGCCGCCTCATCGCTTTTAGAAAATAAGCCGTATTATTTTGATTGATATCCAGGTCAGTTCACACACCTGTGAGTAAAGCAGATAAACAAACAAACAAACACTACAACGATTATAAGTGTGAACTCCAGCGTAGAAGATCATGGATTCAGGATTACGGTTTACAGATGGGAAACAGTCGCAGTGATGTTTCATCACCTGATGGAAATACGCACACATATCTATGAAAAAACAATATTTGTCAGATCCACCTTGGTATAAAGATCGGGAAGATTGTCTTCCAAATGCAGTGATTGTTTTCGTCCTGTCAACCTCAAAGATGACTGACAGGTTCCCTCACTTGTTTACCTTTTAGAATTGATTTTTTAAAATTTCACTCCTGACTTTAAAGGCTGCTGTGCACAGTATTGACACAGAACTACATTTCCAAGCTGAATCACTTCTCACCAGCCCTGTGTCCTGAGATCTTCTCATCACGACACATTAGCTATTTCCCCATCTTAAACCTTACCGTCTGCTTTTAAATCTTCTTTTAGACCAAATGGCTTTTGTTTTTGTTTTGTTTACCAAATGGCTTTTGTGTAATTATTCTGTGTAACTTTTAAGTGTTGTCTTTGATTTTTCACTGATTTTGGTGTGTTTGTTTGTCAAAGTCAAAATCAGCTTTATTGTCAAAACCATATGTACAGGTCATACACAGGATTGAAACTGCAGCGCTCACTTGGCACAGAGTGTTGTGTCGTTAGTGACATGAGGGGAGGATGATGTAAGGGTTGTTGAACCTGCTTGTTGCAATAAGTGATTTTTCTGTATATGGATGGCTGTTATTATATACACTTACTTTATAAGGGTTGTACAAAAATACATCTTTCTGCATCTTGAAATACCTAATTTGTAAAGTAGGCTCATCACTGTGCACATATATACTGAATGTACTGAGGCCTCAGAGCCCTCATGGTGCCGGAAGATATATTGAAACCTCCCAGAAGGGCGCAAGTGCAAGAGCACAAAAAAAAAGAAAATGCATGTTTCACCTCTGCTGCTTAAACTCCATCCCGAGGGAAATGCTGCTTTCTCAACTTCCGAACACTTTTCAACCTTCACCCCATCATTAATGTCACCGCCATCACTGCTCTACCTGGAGAGCAGCACAGAAACAGCAGAGTGCTCTGTGTGATTGAGAGTTGTGGGTGGTGTTGTGCACATGCACTTTTTTTTTTTTTTATAAAATGGGCATTTCTTCGTCTTTTCTAGGAAGATCTGACCATCACACAGAGCTTATTCTTCTACTATCACTTCAAAGAACATGATAAAAGAGAAGGTCATGGTGGGAGCACAGTTACAGATGTAATGATCACGGCCTTTTGGTTACACGTTACAACATTTCCTTTGGGTTGTCTTGTAATTATAGCAAGAAGCTGACAGGTAGGCTTTATCTTTTCAAGTAATTCTATTTTAAAAAGCTGCCAACGTCCAAACTTTCTGTAGCTTAATGCCAAGTTCGTAAAATCATATGAACACATTCAAACCAGAATGACACATAAATATGAATTATGCAGCTTTACAAGCCTGTATCCCCAGGTGATACCGTGTACATGATACATATGTGTACTGCAGACAGCCAATGATGCTGGTTTGCTGCATGCCGAATGGATTTATTCATTTCCTAGATTTGTACGAATTTAAACTGTTTGAATAGTTTTACATAAATTATTTCCATGAACCGAGATCTTTACAAAAGTGCTATCGGTAGGTCTGCTTTTGCAAGATGCACATTTTTTTCTAGCCAAAAAACGTTGCCAAAATGTATATTTTAAATCAATGTAATCTGCACGAGGGCTGTAATATTCCATTTACGATCACATGAAACCAAAAAGAGGGATTCACATCTTCACAGTAGAACATGGAAATCTGATAAAACTAATTAATCGACTAATCATCTCACCTCTACATTCTACCCACTGCTGGATCCTTTGAATAAAAAAGTCCAGTTTTGGATTTAACAACTAGAGCCCATTTTATCAGCTTTTATTGGCCTATAATTACATCATATATTTATATAACTATATAGCATATAATGAGTAGTTCAGAGTAGTGATCAGAAGCAATGAAATGCAGTCGTCTCAACTACAGATGAAAAACAACCTGTAACAACCAGAAGATTATTGGCCCGTATCAGCCTCCAAAATCCAGTATCTGTCACGCTCCCATTATTTCTCCACATCGGATTCTCAGTTGGACCACAGAGTCGACTCCCTAAATGAGCAGGAAGGAATTATTTACCAAGCATTTCACATCAATGGTCAATCATTGTTCCATTTTGTAGCAGTTCGTGTTCAATGTTCACAACCGCTTTTATCCTTCACATCCCTTCTGACGAGTAAAACTGTTTCCTCAATTAACATATCCGGTCTTGTGTCACTTCTTTTAAGTGGATGAAAGCGACTGGTGGATGAGTGAATGGAAGACAGAGGGAAAGCGACAGATGTTGGCTGAAGTCACTGTTGCTCCTCTCTCTCTCTCTCTCTGCCCTGGTGTAAAAGTGGGTGTTGATCCCCTGAATACAGATGGTATTACACAAGCAATCCTCTAACCGGCTGAGACACGCTAACATGCTGGTGTCTGGAATGGCCTGCGTCCATCTCCGGCGCCTTTGCAATGCCAAACACCTTTTTATTAATGTCACAGCCGAGAGCCTCAGTTAAGGACACGGTTCACCAGACATTTTTACATTACTTTTTACTTTCGTTTGGTTCTGCTGTGGTGTTAGTAAGAGGCAGGGACAAAGAAACCTCAACCAACTCTTCGAAGCTGCCTGAAGGTAGTCCATGCTGAGGAATCAATGCCTAATAGAAAATATTGCTTGAATGCACACTCATCTTAATAAAATTGAATTTTGGTGTGGTGTCTCTCCTCCTGGTTCTCCTCCTCCCTTGTGCCTTGGTGGTAGATTGGCCCGAACTTATGACGATTAACCTTGAACACCGTGGGGGAAAAGCAGAAGAGGAAGGAGCCCACAAGATTTTCGATAATTAAATTATCCCGCCTGTTGCGCATTTCTCAAAAGTCCACTGCCTCGTTCTCAGCCTCTCCAGTCACTGATAGGCCCGGGCTTTGTTGTTCAAATATTGTACCTTATGACTAAAATGCTGTTAACATGATGAAGTGCACATGAATATGCTACTACTTTATGATATAATATATTTTACATGCTAAGTGAGTGAGATCTAGCAAAGGCAGCAGCACACATAATGTTCACATTGCACATCTGTGCATCATGACATGAATAATCAGGCACACACTGGTTTTAAACTCATTAAATGTTGCAAAGAGGGATTGAAACTGCGACAGAGGTGTGAAAGAAAATCAATTCGGCTGCTGCTGCGTTCGCAATATGGACGGTATGAAGTGGAATGAGAAACACTTCTGTTATTGAGAGCAACAGAATCAGTGTTTGGCTCCAGCCAAACAAAGCCAGATTACATCTTGCAGTCTCAGGCTTTTGCTGCAAGATTTGAAATCTGAAGAACACCTACTGAGACCGCACTCACAGCTCGAACAAATACAAGACAGGCACACGAGAGGAAAGAACACAGGCTAGAGCACACAGACTGATTTGCTGCCTTTTAATAGGGCAAACAGACTTGTGTTTTTCTATCAGAATGAGTCAGAATGGACAAAGGCAATGAGCAAATGAATATTTAATTAAAACCAGATTAGGTGCATGATTGTCAACATTTTGAATTAATAAGTTGAACAGGACTTGAGGCACGAGACAGACCAATCAGCAAATTCTACATTTACATAACAATGTGACCGGTCTAGGTTAGTCCACACTCCAGGCAGTCCATGTTGGACATGGTTACTGACGGGCAGTCAGTAGTACATGTGCGTGTGCATGTTAGAAGTACATGTGCTTCCATATTCACATATGTTCACTATAAGCTCAGCCATCTTGTCTTGGACCACAGACTTGTACAAGTGGCAGCTGAGGAAACAGAACATGTTGTTGACACCAGCAGTGGTGTAACATGACTTAGGATACAAACCTAAGAAAGTACAATGTTTTGAGAAGGTCAGGGTATAAGGAACGTTTAAGTGGTTATGTGTTGTGACCACAATGGCAGCATTTGATCAATGACAGTACCAGCACTGGACTTTCGGAAATAAATATTTTTAAGAGTGGCTTTTTATTTGTAAGTAGCTCTCAAAAGTTTCTCTCGTTAAAGATGGTGTCAGTGGTCAGTCAAAGATTGTTTGTGAATGACACCACTGCCTCACCACAAGTCATGACTCTGCTCTTGAGAAATTTAATCTTCCAGCTTTAATTCTGGACAATCTTCTCAGATTTTTTTTATCACATTAAGATTTTAAACTTAGAAATAAGTTGCTTTAACCCTAAAAAGTAAGGTGGAACTAAGCATAAGGCAACTATGGATTCAATACCATTGATCACACTCTCCGACCATTGGCTAGAAGGTTCTGGACTTCGTGAACCACTGTTTTTAAGTCTGACAGATATAGAGTAGAGTTTAACGTTATAAATCTTGGTGGAAAAATTCCTCCTTTGATTAATCTTAACTGTGGCCTGTGAAGAACCAGTGCCATGAGGCATGACTTGAGGTTTTGTAATGAGACCTGAATCAACACACTGACAACTTAAAATCAGCAAGGAACTGAGCCAACTTTCAATCTGGAGGATCTAGAGGTTTTCTTCACCTCAGACTGATCTAGAAACATATTTTGATAAATGTAGTTCAAAGCTCCAGAAGAGCCACAATATTTTTTTTATTTTCAATTTGAAATTGTAAGTATAGAGTGATGAGTGGAGCTTTGATTCATTCCGTCATTCAGGTTGATAAGTGCATCCTCTCTGTTGGCAGTGGGAAGGGGTTTCAGGTTGGTGCCTCAGTAAAGCAGAGAGCTGTCAATCACTCACTGAACAACCTTCTTGATAAAACACTTGTCTCAAGCTAATGCCTATTGATCACAGTGAGCAAGGGGCCATGCTGGCAAGGATCCACTGAGAGGAAAACAAACTATTACTGTGAAGCAACACCAAAAAAAAAAAAAAAAAAAAAAAAAAAAGTTTAGGTGGCTGCATCCAGCTGATGGTATCTGTGATGCTGGACTCTGCGTCAAATTTGGAGATGGGGAGAACCTTGGAAAATTCAACAATCAGATGACATTTTCAGAGGCAGGAGGACTTCTGCAGTAAAACCAGATCTTAATATATGAAATTTAGTACTTAGAATTAAATTACATTTATTGCCCTCAGTGTGTCATTCCTGTAGGCCATTTCAGAATATTAAGTAAGATGCTTAAAGGGAGTTTACTATTTTGGTCAGTAACCACAGCTGATCTTTTTAATTTGCCTCCAGTTATAGATTAAAAGATCCATTCACATAAAATCAGAGCCACAGTCACTGAATTGTGATCGTGACCTTCAGTGTAGGGATCAGCTCTGGAACAGATTAGATCCACTGATCACCTAATGGGCAACATGTGCTGTAAATCCACACCATTACAGTAATTGACAAAAGGCATTGTAATCACAAGAATCACTGTAGTTTCCCATTTGGCTAATGCAAATGAGATACACTTTAATTTGATAGTTTAATACAGTCAAATATGGCTGCCACTAATAACTATTTTACTGCGAAGTTGATTAATTTACACAATTAATATTCTTCCAAAAAATCTAATAGACCACCATGCAACAAAGGTTTATGTATTAAAATTGCAAAACTTTAGCTTCAAGAAAATACAGGGCTTATTAAGTCAGTAGTGCAACTCAAAAAGAAATCCAAGCAGCAGGCAGACGAGTTTATGACTTTATGAGAGTATTAAGCAGCTACAAGGGCAGAAGACATTAAAAAGCTCTCTGCTAATGAAAACACAACAACTAATGGTGGATCTGCCTTCTCTGGCAGTCCATCAGAATCCAGTAGCGCCTATGCTTTTCTCCTCTGGTGCTGCTGTAGTTCACCGCTGAAACAAAACTTTCTGTTCCGTGTTCACCTGTTCTGCCACCATAGGGTTGTGACAGTTTGTGACCAGAGGAAGAATCTTGAGGTAACTACGGTGAACAGACAAAGATCTATATCACAACTTCCCATCAGGACTTTCAGAATAAAACAGTGCAGCAAGAAAGCAGAGATTTGAGCCTTTGGCCTTTGATTTGAAGTGACATATTCTGTTTCCACGCCACTACTACTATCCACTACCAATCATGTGATCACATGAGTTCAGCTAAATTTGCGAGGGAAAAAAATTTGCAGTGTTACTGAAAAGGATTATGACATAATTTTTTGGAAAGTCCCACAAGTAAAAAGTCAACGTGTTCTATCTGCATGTGATACAACAATAACAGACATCATATCTCCTATCTCCACACATATGAAATATACATGTTTTTGATCTCAGAATATCTCTTGCACCTTTTTTTTCTCATCAGTGTATCTAACATATTTTTACTGTTAATGCCACATCCCCACCCATGATGTGTTCAAAAAATTCATAGCAGGTTTGAAGGTTAACAAGGTCTTCTTTCATCCTACATGCTGTTTACACACACAGACTCAGTTACACATGTACAGCAGTCTCGTGGGGCCTCCTTGCAGTGCTGCACTTTCCTCTGGATATGCTCAAACAGAATATACGAGCTCCAGGGCTTGGACAAGGGCCAGGCTTGTCTCCTCGATTTTGGGTCATAAACACGGCCTCTGCCCAAGGACTGCGGGGCCTTTTTAAAACAGGGCTCAGCTTCATTGGACACACTTCTGTTGCTCTGTCCTGACTGCTAGTAAGCCAGCTGATCAGAGAGGCAGAACAAAGCCGGTCTCTTACAAGCCAGTCGACTCGCAACCTCTCTTACAGTTAACAGGATATCTTTTTAAACTGCTTGTAGATGGTAGAAACATCTACGAGGTCAGAACCTCTGAATTCTGTACTGTAATAAATATTTATATATATATATATATATATATATATATATATGGGGGGGGAAATATATATTCAGCATCAACAGCAAAACACAGCAGAAGAATCTGAGATGGAGGAAGAGTCAGATTCTTACAGCGGGCCGGGGATAAGATGCAGCAGCTTCAAGTGAAACTTAGGTTTGTGAGTCCCTGTGCATTCTGCATACAGCCTCGCTCACACTGGTGTTTTGAACGTCTAATTTGTTCATGAATATTACATCGTGCACCATTTGGCTCATGAATATGAAATAGATGGAACCACAGGCTCTCCCCATAATCAACAGTCGACGCACACAGTCCGTCGTCAGCTCTCTAGCTCTGCGGCAGCGTTTGCCTCTAGTGCATTTACCCAATCACGGCCGATCAGCCTCAGCAGAATGTTAGCGCTGGTACAAACTGTCCGTGAATACAGTGTGAGTATAGCGTCTCTCATCGCCAAGGATATTTCATCGGATCGTGAGTTCTTCCGTCTTGCCTCTCCTCCTGCCTTTTTCCTTTTCTCTCCACCTGTCTGTCTATCTCTCCTCTGACATTCACAGACAGTCGGTACTTACACTGTGACAGCCCTAATTCCCCAGAACAAAAACTTTTTCACATTAAAAGAAAATGATTGTAATGTTTTGTTCACCGTTGTTGGATAAATAGGCTGCTCACTGCAAGAAATGACACGGAAACACGATGCAGAACCGAGCAGCGAATGCACCAGCAGTCTGCCCATCCATTTACCCCGCCTTGAGCCGCATGGCTCCGTTCCAGCGTGGCCATATGCCCCTCAGGCTAGCTTGCTCTACTCTATATTAAATGACTCATGATACATAGTCTACATAGTCTCATCACCACTCAAGAATGAGAAAACACGACTGGGGGATTCTGGTATTCAGTGGAGCGAGCAGTGATATTGATGCTTGTCTGGCTCCAGTTGAATAGTTTCAGTCAGTAATTTTTAATGCTACATTACTATAATCACCATCGGGTCTGTTGATAAGAAAATGGCTAAAAATCGGGATGAAAAAAAAAAAAAAGTGGTGTTTTCAAATAACTTATTTTGCCTCAACCTATTCTCAAAAATTTCAAGCTACATTTAAAATATTTCAGAATTTAAAGACATTGAAAGTTTTACATTTTTGCTTCAAGCTTGACTACATTTATTACTCACTCATCACAGTCCTTGTCAGTTTTCAGTTGGTTGACGAGCAGAACAATTGTTTTAATTCTAATCATCGGTTTTACTCAGAAATGAGTCAGTTGACAGAAAATCAATTAGCGTCAATTCATTTTGGCATTTTGTCAAGGGAAAATACCTGAACAGTTTCACCTTTTCATAGGTGGAGATTTTATGATTTGCTTTTTAGGAAATTAAACCAAGCAATCAATTTAGATGAGAAACTGTATTGATAAACTTTAGCTGTAGCTGTTGCCTTTATTTTCTTTGGGTTCTGAGCTCTTAACCTCTCAAAAGCATTTTCAAATTCATGATAATGACTCTCAACATGTTGCAGTACGGTAGAAAAATCTTCTTTTCAGTGCTGCAGAAATTGACATTCAAAGGGTACAAAGTCACATTTTATTATTCGGTATATTGACACTGTAGTTTGTCCCTGCTTTGCATTCCTGTTAGCAAATAAAATAGTGAATAAAAATTCCATGGCACAAGTGGCAGCTAGGTTAGTTGAGTCAGTGCTCCTGTCTCTGACGTTATTATTGTTAGTGCTTTTAATTACCAGACACAAACTCCCTCATAGTTTGTGTCAGTAATTCCCTGCCTGAATAATTAAAAGTCCGAGCAGCAGGTGCTGGTGAGACAAGCATTAGCTGTGTATTCTCAGCGACATCACTAAGTTTACTGAGCTTCAAGTGCGACAAATAATTAGGTGAAAAGTTTTTTAATGATTGAAGAGCTGAAAAGCTCGAGCTGCACCTAACGATCGACTTCATTATCGATTATTCTGCTGACTACTTTCTTGATTCATTATTTGGACAAAATCTTTTGGAAAAGGTGGAGGATATGAACATATTTGAACATATCTGACTATTTATAATGATCTAAATACATTTAAAAAGAAGTAAAATTATCAGTTTTACTGTTTCTTGTGTAAAATTAACATTATCGAGCCCTGCACATCATGTTGGACAGAGTGTACTGAGGTCTAGAGACGTCTGCATTTGAGATTTGTGCTGCCACTCAGGAAAATGAAGATGAAATGGAGTTTTGTTTGTAGTTTTCAAAGCATTTGAAAATGTCATTAGAAAAAAAGAAAAAATCAATAACTGTGTGTTTACAGAAACAGTCTGTCCATCCATTAGCTACATCGGTTATATATTGAGGGTCGCAGGTGGGGGAGTTGGAGCCAGATCCAGCTGACACTGGAGGAG
Organism: Polydactylus sextarius; assembly: GCA_016801845.1. NCBI lineage: Eukaryota > Metazoa > Chordata > Actinopteri > Polynemidae > Polydactylus > Polydactylus sextarius. The sequence continues at coordinate 3,615,383 of CM028906.1, read as the reverse complement.
AGGCTGGGTTCATCCTGGACCAGCCACCAGGCTATCACAGGGTTCACATTCACACCTTTGGTTAATTTAGAATCACAGTTTAACCTAAGACCTGCTCATCACTGGACTGTGGGAAGAAGGTGGAGTGCAAGGAGGAGGCCCACAAGGAGAACATGCAAACTCCACACAGACGGGCTCACAGCAGGAGCAAACCCAGAACCTAATCACGGGTAGTTCACTGTGCACACAGTATACTCAGTGGTGTAGCGTGTGAATGACAGGAAATATGTGGCCGTGATTGTTGCGAACCAAATGTGGTGATTTTAGGTTTGGATGTGCTGTTGTGTTTTCCCTGTGTTTTGTTTTTCCTTCATCAGTGTCACCTGTGGGCGGGGGCGGCCAAGAGGCAGACTCGACTGTCACACCTGCAGCAGATTGCAATCAGCTGCTGCTTAAGTAGCTGCCTGAGACCTCACTGCACCGCCAGATAATTCCACTAGTTCGGTTTGTGCCACATCGCACGCCTGTTACTAAGGTGTTTGTACTGAAGCCAGTTGAGTTAACATCTTGTCTCCTGTGCCCTACAGATTGTTGCCTCCGTGAGAACCACGTCGAGAGCCTCTCTCAGCCTCTCCCAGCCGCCTGCAGCCCACAGTGATTTTTCATTTTTCCCCGGCCGTTGGCTGCGTTTTTCCGTTTGTGTTTTCCCCCACAAAAAGAAGCACCCTGAGTTATCCCTTTTTGTCCTTTGTTAATAAACAGTTTTTGAACATTCACATCTGAGTCTCTGGGTTTTCTGCATATTGGGTCCAGCCGTAGTTCGCCCGTAACACTAAAGTATCACTCACTGATCAGTAGATGACTTGAACTGACTTGGGAAAACATTGTACTTTTTCATGTGAGCCCCCTGAGTCATGCAATTTGGAAACTGTCGCCATTTGTTGGCATTTTTGTTTTGTTTTGTTTTTTGTTTTTGTTTTTTTTTTTTTAATAAATGTGTTATTTACAAGATGGCAACTGGTGAGGGGGAGACGGTTCCAGTGTTACTTTTTGAATGATTTGAGTGACATCAATCAATCAACATCAGTTATCAGGTAGTAGTACATTGCAAGTTGATGTACTCGTCAGCATGAACGTATCTTTGCTCTCAAAGTACTGTGAGTATATAAGGAAACAGCAAGTGTTCCACACTAAATCTGGACACACTTATATAGTTCATACTTGATATGACTTAGTACGATTGTATCATACATATATCTTGCCGGTAGTATCATGCTTGTATCTTGCTACTAATAATACCTGTACAGTTTTGGGCTAATTATCATCTAAGTGTCTAATTATGCCTCTGTGCCAGCAGGAGGCTGGGTTGTCTGTCCCATTTTTTGTGGATGCAATATCTCAAGAGTGCCTTGAGGAAATCATTTCAACTTTGGCTCAAACATTCACTTGGACTGGTTAGATTTTAGTGGTCAAGAGTCAAAGGTCAAGGTGACTGTGACCTTGTAAAAAAAAAAAAAAAACAAAGGCTTTGGCCTTGTGAACATTATCAGAAAGTAGGAAATGAAATAATGAAAAAAAAAAAAAAAACAATGAAATACAGACAGCAGCCAATTTCATATTTGACACTTCCCATGAAAAATACTCTTAAGGATTGCAGTATATCCGTTTATGTGAATAATGTGGAACACATTTTATTTATGCCGACTGATACAGAACTGGTTGGTCTGATCCAGCCTAATCTGTTTCTGATCCTTTTATTTTATTTATTTATGTTTTGCTTTCTTTTCATGAGCTGCCTCACAAACAACACACTTCCTTGAAATATCTACATCACAGGGAGTCAGCAAGCGAGCCATGACTTGACTGTAAAGCAAAAAAAAAAAAAAAAAAAACATGACTGTGTCAGTACACGGTGTGAACTAAAGCTGCTTGTTTTACATCTACCTCAGCATGTTGTAGGCGAGTTATACCTCTGACATGCTGCTGCTGCTGCTACTGCTGCTGTTGTTGGAGAAATTTCATTTCATTGGTAGAGCTAAAGAAAGACTTTATTCTGTCCACATTCTTCTCTGGCTATAAAGATCAAACTGCCCTCTTTCCAAATATTACAGAAACCTGGTGATGTAGAGTGTATTTTTCTAAAGCAGAGCATTTAACCGTCACATATTTGCAGTAAATGGCTTTGCTAATTTTAATGGGGGCCCACAGCATGTACTGTGCACCTGCATTATACAGTAATATTTATTAAAGAAAAACATTGGATGGAACATGGTATCAGCACAGATACCAGACTGATAGTAATTAGTACCAAAAACTGTGAGTGGGACATGACTATTTCCAGTGACATGCAACAGTTACATGAAAGTAAAAGATCAAATTGCATTGCAAATGTGCTCTAAGTGCTCCAGCTATTAGATACTTAGTCAAGACTTAATACGTCACACCAAATAAAAAGGGGCTTTGTTAATACTGGGGAAATGAGACACAAAGAATAACATCATAAGAGCTTTTCTCTGTTTTTTGCCTTTGAATTTCAAGGACAAAATGGTCTTGCGGCAAACAATGAGGTTCACCAATAATGCATTAATGCAAGGCAACAAGGGAACAAGATGTTCTAACAGCCTTGTTCAAAGCCAGAAAACACTGGGGCTGAAGAAAAGTGCCATGTTGTCATAAAAGGGTAAAGAAATGTAGTGGAGATGACTTGGGCACACACTAAGAAGGCAATTTTGTCAGCCTTACAAGACTCCCCCTCTCTGGTTTAGTAGTGTTTGACTTGGCGCCAGTTACTGGGGTTTCATCTTTGCCAATTAAGCCAATCTAGTGTATTCCACCAAACTAAGAATCTGCCCCGCATGCCAGCATATTAATAAACCAGATATTAATTTAATTCCTGTTCAGTAACTCCCATCATTGTGTCATGATGTCGTCTCTGTGCTCTTTGTGAGGTGCAACGTAAAAAGTCGAGGCGTATGCTGCTCTAAGTAACGTTAAGATATTGTCATCAAAGACTTTTGAGCTAAATTCACTGGTAGGAGATAAAATGTATATTAATATCTGGGGAATTAGATAAATAGGGGAAAGTTTAGAGCGAGTGAGACAGAACATGAGTGAGATAGAGGCTCATCATGACAGTCATCACGTCGGCTATTATCCCTAATTTTCTGTGGGAATATCTCAGTGAGGCGGAGTAAATTTGAGGCTGATAAGCAGATGAGGATGTGCACGGGTTTTAAAATGGCAAAGTCCTTCCAAGGGCTTGTATTCACCTATAATGAGTTTGAATTTGACACATGAGATTACAGAATTACTTATATGGCTTTTTGTAGTTTATAACTGACTAATGTTGTGGCTGACTGGTGTATATATATGTGTGTGTGTGTGTGTGTGTGTGTGTGTGTGTGTGTGTGTGTGTGTGTACACACACATACAGGATGTGAGTGCGAATGGTTGTTTGTCTATAAGTGTTGACCGTCTATATGTGGCCCTGCAACAAGCTGGCGACTGTCCAGAGTGTACCCAGCCTTCACTTGTAAGCAGCTGGGATAGGCTCCAGTCCCCCACGACCTACAATAACGGGATAAAGGGGTAGAAAATGGATGGATGCAGTGGTCCCGGTTCGGCATGCGCTATGAAACAAACAGTTTTATATCTATTTTATCAACTTCTAATGATGTGCTCTGTGCTGAAACATCAGTGGGTCTGCGCTGGACTACTCGGCCTTAGGCTACATTGTCAAGCACAGATCCACTAAGCTGCGCCTTCCACATTCATTCGCACCAAGCTGCTACATGCAAAGCTAGCTTGTTGCAACATGGTTAATGCCTCAAATGTACCTGAAATCAAAGATCCTCCACCATCCACCATCCTCTCTCTCTCTCTCTCTCTCTCTTTATATATATATATATATATATATATATATATATATATATATATATATATATATATATGTGTGTGTGTGTGTGTGTGTGTATATATATATATATATATATATATATGTATGTATGTATGTATGTGTATATATATATATATATATATATATATATATATATATATATATATAACATAGCTGAACAGAAGCAATAAAGCACAGAGCAAAACCAAAACTCAGATTAACTTAGTGAAGAATACCAGACTATGTGTAAGCAATAGCTGAAAAAAATTTGGAACTGGTCGGACATGGATGGGCAGTCATTTGTACCAAAGTGATCTCCTCCAGGTCTTGTTGCATGGTGTAACCCTCAGAAACACATTTTAATTGTATGTTTTCACTTGTCTGGCTTTCATGTTTACATGTTTACTGGTCTTTCACTGTCATGCATTCATCATATTTGCTTTGGGGCTGTTTAAGGTGCTGATGCAATGTGTTGTTGTTCACTTTGCATGCTTTAAGCTGTTCCTCTTTCTGATTAACATTACTGAGCCTGAATACAAAACAAAGCTAGCCAGATTGCATTTAATTTAGCATCAGGCTGCTCATTGTCATTCCATTTCCTGCTCATCTCTACAGCAGATAGTCATGTTAACCATGCAAAATACACGCTCCGCTGCCTAAACAAAAAGGGAAAAAAAAAAAAAGAAAAAAGATTGTCTTCTCTTTATCATGGGTGTGGAGAACGAGCAGACTACACACAAACAGAAGAGGCTGTCGCATTCATGCCTGCATGTGGCTAACAGATGCAGTTGCAGTCAGATTCACATTCTGCTGTGTAGTTATATTTTAAAAGGCGACACGGGCAGGTGTGGTGCAGACCTGTCGGTGGGTGGCTCACAGTATAGATTTGTCACATTGTAAATGAAAACTCCCTGTGGTCTTCAGAGTGTAAAGGTTGTGATTCTGTTTTCTCTGTGAATCTCTTAAGTGGCAAATTTTGGCTACTAATAATAGAGATTTGTTTTGCAGAGAAATAAGTAACGTAATGAAAAGCATTTGAAGGTGTATGATCTTTAGCCATTGCTTATGACAGGGCATAAAGGATACTAATATGCGTTAGTCAGTCAGCCACTATGACCAGACTGAAATAATCCATTTGGATATATATATCAAAATCCAATATGTGTCGGATTTTGATGTTTAAAAGTTATCAATCAGCGCCACCATGAAGTCGACCTTTTTGGGTTTTACAGAGATGTTGGGCCATGAAATTTGGTTGAATCATGTACACGAATCATGTACACTGTATTGTGATGTGAAATCCTGATGTTGGTCATTCTTTGACTGTTTCTATAGGGCTGTAGCCAGGCTAATGTCATGTCATAACCAGATATATCTCTACATCTACTTAGTTAATTGCTTGGACATTTAGTGGTTAATATAAATGCTACCAGATGATGAATCTTCTGGATCGGATTTTCACCTAAGATTTCCTCTTGTGTTACCATGAAGTTGAATTTTGTTGTTTTTTTGTGGACAAATTTTACATGAAATACAGATGATGAGATGGACAAATTATAAAAACAATGCTACAAATCTTATGACATTTGCAACAACCCCAGCTGTATTTTTTGTTTAGTGGCAATTATCAAAATTTAGCATGCTAATGCACTAAACCAAGATATTAATTGTCAGCATTGCACCTGGTCATCGTCAGCAACGTGCATTGACATTGTGAGCATGTTTTGCATGCTGACTTTAGCACGTAGCGCAAAACACCTGTGCTTATGGGTTCCACTTCATGGAGTGGCTAGCGTAGCTGTAGACCCCCAATCTTGTAGAAATGCACAAAATGGCTGGACCGTGTTTGTAGAGGTTAACCGGGTTGCCGTACCATAATACCCCCATTATTTATCTTGTCAGAAAGATCTATTAATAAGACTTATTCTGTAAGGTTAACATCTTACCTAGACATTTCCTAACCATCTGTGTTTATTAAATTAGCATATGCACACAGTTTATCTATACTACAAAAAGTAGTTTCTGAGTCCAGGTTATTTTAGAAGATTTTAGAATTTTAGAATTAGCCATACAGCAAGAGCTGGTCTTCCTCTGTGGAGGACACTGTAATGTCGCATTACCATGTTTCTACATTAACACAGAATGGACAAACAATGGCTTTAGAGAGAGGCTTTCGATTTTGTTGTTTTGTTTCTGACAGAACCTTGGTGTTCAGAGGAAGAATGTCAGTCTAACAAAAGAAAACAAATGGTGGTGAGGACATGGATCACTACCTGTGTGGCTTTTCCTCATTGGAGAGTACTGGAAGCAGATATGGACAGTGTAATTATTCTCGCTGTCTGAGGGTAGGAACAGTCAGTCCAGTTGATGGTTAAAACAAAGAATAAAATTGTTCGAAGAAGCATTCGAAATTTCCGCTGTTGCAAAATACAATTTCCCACTGTCCATCTATGTCAGAAAGTCTCACTAATGCTGTATTTTGGAAGCAGTTCAACTGTTTTTAACATACTGACCGTACAGATGGATGAGGGAACATTTGGATGATATTGCATGAGTTTAGAAGTTTCTACAGATGGACAGCTGTGAATCCAAGCTGCTGTCCCTCATGAGAGAACAGGAACCACCTTTCAAGTGTAATCAAAACACAAAATAAAGACTGGCATCCCAGCAACTAAAACTCATGATTGTTCCCAGAAAGTGTTGAAATGTGGTAATTTGCAGGTTTAAAATATGTTAAGACATTTTGGTTAAAAAGCCAAATGTGGTTGAGTTTTATGAAAAGTCAAGGCCTCACATAACTGCTGTTTCTACAGTATTTCAGTAGCCACTGAAATTTTGTTAAATATATATATATACAGTATATATATATATATATATATCTCCAAGACAAATTTAAGCTGGGTGTCTTGACATCTTTTGACCTGCACATCAATAACCCCATGCTCACAGGGAAACGTTCTCCTTGGCTGAATGATCACCTGAATTGACGACAACCTTTGCTGAATGTTTTTGCTGTTTTTACTCATAAAACTGGGAGAGGAGATAAAACTAAGAGATGTGTTTGACTATGAACTAATCAGAATGTTTTATGAACCCGGAGTCAGCTCTGAAAATCTCTCAGGAATAATTCCAATGATGCACAGCTGTATCGACCCTTGTTCTGTGTCTTGATTTTATGTCTATTCCAACAATCTGAAGAAAACTTTCTGATACAGCATAAAAAAGCAGTGATAAAATCCTTAAGGACATTGTTTACTGTGATTATTATTCATTCTTCATAGCAGTGGGTGGTACTCAGCTGTGCCTCGGATCACAGCACCACCGTATCTATATTCACAGAAAATAATGTTGACTTGAGAGTTGCTTCTAAACAGTGTATGTGTAGGTTGTTGTGGAATCTGAAGAGGCGCGTGTAAAGGGCATCATGGCGTTTTTGTAGCAAGTGGCTGGTTGCTGAAGAGGCAGAAACATGGCACCCATAGCCCCGAACATACTCTTTCCATCAGAGGCTCTCACTGGAGTTGATGGCTGGTTCCTGCTGCAGGCAACTGCACACACACACTACACACACACACACATTCACACACACAGATGGTGGAAGAAGACACCAACGGCTGCAGTCAAAACAGTGAATGTGTCATCGTGACATGTGAGCCATAAGTTATGATTTTTATGATTTTATAGGCATCAATACTGTCACTCTACACTGAGGCATAATACATAGCAGCGCCACTGGATCTAAACACACACACACACACACACACACACACACACACAGATACAGCCTCTTCAGATGTCACCATAACTATAATAATCATAATGTGTTGATTTTTTAGAAATGCAGACCAGTCAGTGACACAGAGCAGCAGTTGCAGAATAATCCCCTTTCCAGTGCACAAAGGCATAACTTAAGCTGCAACAGTGAATGCTAAGTCTTTCCAGCCTGGTGTTCGTTTGACTGTTTCACACCCGAGCAAGTCCGGCTCGTTGATGTCGGCCCGTCTCTCTTGACTCGACACAAACACGTGTTTTGTGAAGGGACTGCTGGAAAGATAAAGAGCGCTATCTATCAAAATGGAGCCGGCTGAGGAGAGAAGTCAGTCTAATCTCAAGCTGCATCCCACTCTTAGCTTATTTATGTCACACAGATACACACAGACCGTATATAGACACACAGGAATACACCCAATCTTTCTGTATTAGTGGAGATGAAAAGCACAGACCCCGAAGGGGAGTGTGCCAAGGTTTTTTTGCCACCATAAATTATCACCACTCCCACCACCACCAATCCCCACATCACACAAAGAAGTATGCAGAAGATGACAATATGAATTGATGAAACAACAAAACAGTGGCTCTCATATAATAAAGCACATCTCTCAAGAACATAAACTGCCCCCATCAGTCGCCAAAGGCATAAGTGCGATGGAGGAGATAGTAATTTAAAAATGAATCAGCATTTTTTTTTTTTTTTTTTTTTTTTTATGTTGACAGTTTGAAACTGGGAGGCTTTCACAAATAGGCATTAATCAATAGCAGTTCATGGTTTCAGGAAAGAAAAGACCTGCTGTTAAACAAACGCCATCATCAAACAAAGAGGCTTGTCAGGCAGTTAGACACAAGCTATATGTAATATTTCAGATCAAAGGTTGCAACTGTTTATTCACAGTAGGGTTTAATCCCTTGATTGTCAATAATTTAGTCTGTAAAATGTCAGAATATTGTACAAAATGTTCATTCATTCACAGATCAGTTATAATCCCACAGAGGTTGTCAGTGCACAATGATATGCAACATAAAAAAGAGCAAATGGAATCAGATATCATTGGTGTTTTGTTTGATAAGTGACTAGTGTTTTACTTTTTGTCAATCAATCATTAATGGGCTGGTTGTTTCAGCAGCTAGTTTCAGCTGGATGTACAAGTCCAATCAAGTCTAAATTTTCTCTCTCTATCTTCACTGTAAAATTAGTCTGAGATCTGGTTGCAGCCTCAGTGATCTGTGTTTCCTGCGATTGACCCATAACCCTGGGGAATGGGTAATTAATTATGAATCTTAGCTTGAGTGACCACTCATCTGAAAACATGCAGTTTGTTCCACTCAGGTGTGTAACCAGTCCTTAAAATGACTCAGTGATTAACATCCCCACCAGGTTTAGTGTTGTGTGTAAAAACACAGGGAAGGACCCAGTTGCTCATTATTTTTGGCTCCTGTGGCTCAAAGAAGAAATCTCTGACGTTTATAGAGGAGCTGATTGTGGTTGTATTTTATGTAGAAGCTTTTGTGAGGTACATTGTTTGACATAATGATGTTTGATGACTGGAAAATGTGGCTGAGGTGATGATTTCATGAATAATGAGAAGACATAACCACCTGGGGAAGAACAGATGCAGCGTATATATCCTCCATTGTGATCTTTGCATTATTTCCAGATGCGACAAAAACAGACAAGGGAACATGAATCAACTTGCTACAAATGTCTGTCTTGAGGTGTGAGGAGGCAGCTTGTTCACAAGAAATTTAAAAGGCGATATTATGATGGAGCTGCATCGCGTAATGGGTCCTTATACGTAAATCATCAAACAGAGGATTGTGGAAGAATACAAGCAGAGCTTTACAGAACAGGGGGGAAAAAACTCCTTGAATGGTTAAATGAGTCACCGTTCACTGTGTTCTCAACCAGTGGTTGAATATATATGTGTCACGCATGAAAAGAAATCTATTCGCCCAAGTGCTCATTTCCCACGGTGAAGGCTTCTGTCAGGGCTGTTCTGGTGACTGGTTCCTGGCACAGTTTACATGCTTGTGGCCCCTTAGCAGCCAGGTACATGCCAAAAGCTACGCCTGTCAGACTGATCGTATTTCTTATGCTTTTGGTTTTTCTGTCCTGCATGAGTCATGACAGCTCCCTGAGTTTTTCTTTGATTTTTTTTTTTCTTTTTTTTTGACCTGGCCTGGTCTTGTTTTTAATGGTGACCAACCTTAACCAAGCTGAGCCCTCACAGTCATTCTGCAAACCATGTTTTGTTTCTCACCACCCTTTTAAGTTTACTGCGAAAAAAAAGCCACTTTTTGCCTGATTAATTTATTTTATTGCAAATCTCAAAGCTCAGTGTTGGGGCTCAGGTGGCTTATGGTGGCCCAATGCCCTATTGAGACACTTAATGGTGTGGCCTTAATTCCAGCAGTCACCAGTGCCTTACTGAAGTAACAGGTTCTGCAACTGAATGTAATTATAATTTAAGAAACTCATTTTACTGTAAATCTAATATTTATTGACAACACTGATAACAATTTCATCAGAGACATTTATAAACCTCTGATTACCATGTTCTCTGGGTTGTAAGACAATTAAAGAGCACATTGACACAATCATGTATATTGACCGAAGTCTTTGCTGACATGGCAATGCAGCATTTACAAATGATTCAGTGATTCAGACTCAAACAGGCTATAGGTGGTGAAGCATTGTGGGTGGGCTCCTGCATACGCATGGAGGCCAACGTTGTGGTAACCCACTCCAATAAATGACATGGCCTGTTCTTTAAACACTCAGACCGTGTCCTTCGTTTTACAGGAGCCTTGTAAAAATCACCAGGTGTGACCATGAAAGTGTACACTAGAGAATGAAACCGGTTTAGTTCAGGTTTTTAAGGGCTGGGGGGTGAGAATGGAGGGGTTGATGCTGGGCTGCAGCAGCACTAACACTTTGCAGATGGTTGATAGCTGCTCCATAACACAGCTCCAAAATTCAACCCTCAAGCATTAGGGCATCATTTTCAGCACCTCCTGCTGATGGACAGCTCCCATTCACCTATCATCTAACAGGCTGGATTTCCACAGCAACAACTGCAGGAACTGACTGTTTAAAATAAAGAATGGTACTGTGAATTAGTTAATCTGGTCAGATGATAACCCCATTTCTGTTAGAGGTGTGTGTCTATACATATATATATATATATATATATATTGCAGACATACTGGGTCAACATGCAGAGGCACAGAGAGACGATGAGAGACAGGGATGGCATGAGCACAAGCAGATTCTGTAAAATAAAAGCTTGACCCGAAGCGTTTTTTCCCCTCGGTTTTCTTTGCCACATTTCCAGCTCAAAGCGCCCTTTTCCTGTGTGTGTTTGTGTTGAGTGTGTGTAGGAGGGGAGGAAGGGGGGGGCAGCCTGCCCACCTGGCCAATCCGGCGCTTTTTTTGCTGCAAACGTGTATGCTGAGACTACCTGAACTGAATTTGAATTACCATATGACGTAGGCCTTTTCTAGCAGTTATGTCCTACTGGCAACAGGGACTACCACAGACCCTCACACAGTCTGAACTGAGCCCAGCGCTCAAACACACTATTTGTTGCACCAGCTCACCCCACACCCCCTCTCACACATACGCACACACACACCTCCCCCCAACCCCTTTTCTGTTCCTATCTTTATCTCTATCTACATCTCTCTATATATATCACACACACACACACACACACACACACACACACACACACACAGGGCAGAGACGGCAGCATAATCAACATAAGGAGGTGGGAAAAGGAGACGTTCAAAGGGGAAAAAGTATCTTTCGTTACATGGAAGTGTGTGTGTGTGTGTGTGTGTGTGTGTGTGTGTGTGTGTGTCAGCCACAAATCACGGGTTAAATGGCGACAGCACATCACAGCGAATAGGCTCAACTGGACTGAATTCAGAGCGGATGAATCAAATACTTACGCATTTTCTCCAATAAATGAAATCGAGGTTTTTGAGAGCGATGCAGCCAAAAACCGGCAGGGCCCCGGTCCCCGTTTTCAAGATTTTGCAATGCGACCGAGGCACAAATCTCCATGTGAAAAAAGAGGAGGGGGTGATGGTGGAGGGGGGGAGGGGGGGGGGGGGGTCGGAGGTGCTGCTGCAGTCCGCGTCTCTCACCCTCTCTCTCTCTCTCACTCTCTTTCTGTGTGTCTCTCGATCACAAGTCAAGACGCTCGCTTGCGAAAAATGCCTTCAAAACATTCAGAGGGGGAGTTTTCGTGGATCTGCAGTTGCGGCCACCATTCCCCCCTCAGATGGAAGACTAAACCAAGCGGTAGCCTTCCTCCTCCTCTTGCTCCTTCTCCTGGACTTGGACAGAAATATTCCTCTGGACTGAGGAGGCAATCCTGCAGATTTTTTTTTATTTTTTTTTGATGGAGGGGGGTCAAGTCAGTAGAGGCCCCTCTCTCACCTCCACAGTCACAGTCCAAAATTGACTCCCACCGGTTGGTTTCAAATAGGACCAAAGGAAAAAAAAAGGAAAAAAAAGAAAGACACAGCAAACCAAAGTGGACTAAATCTGTTGGAGCTGGTGATGTGTCTGGATCATTTTCTTTCAAACAAATGAGCAAGACGTGATTTCCACAACATGGTTAATAAGGCTAGAGATGACAAAAAGAAAAAAAGAACAAAAAAAAAAAAAAAAAAGGAAAGAAAAAAAAGAGAAAAGAAACCCTGAGAACGTCTGTTGGATCAAATTAAGGATATCCGTCCAACTGCAACCACCACACACGTCGCATCAGGACAAATGTGTTGCCATAGGCTGCTCCAAAAAATCGCAGAGCATATGGTGTACAGTATTTTCTGTCAAGAGGAATGGGAAGAATCCACAAGATGCAATATCCTTCTCCTCTCTCTCTCTCTGTCTGTCCTCTCCTCTCTCCTCTCTTTCTCCCTCTCTCCAGAGCAATCCGGTGTATTGATTACATAAGCGCAGCTATTACTAATAATTCCGCTTGTCAAGGGGAGAGAGAATGAGTCCGATCCGGGCGGCGCGGCGGCGGCAGTAGCGTCCGTGTGTTGCAAATAAAGCGCGGTTTGTGCCACCGGCTCCTAATGGTTCCCCCGCGCGCTGCAGTCCACGACTTGAATAGCGAGCACGTTTGAAATCACGGGCACAGATCTGCTGCTGCGCGCGCGAGTCACGTGTGTGTGTGTGTGTGTGTGTGTGTGTGTGTGTGTGTGTGTGTTTCCTCTATCGCCCAGGGACCACTTCAACTTTGACCACTCCGCCCGCTCCTCCATCAGCTCATTGAAATCATCCAGCGCAGCGGTCGTTAATTATCAGGGATCAATAGAATTAACGAACAAAGCACCGATCTCACGTCTTTGGAGTGTGCGCGCGCGCGCGTACACGTTTAATGCGCGTCCGCGGTGTGTGATTCAGTAGTTGATGAGGTATGGTTGCCACCTACAGGCGTTAGACTTTGTCCAGTCATCCAAAAAAAAAAAAAACGTTTCTGCATCCACAAAATAAAATTCAACATTCAACACATTTTTCCAGCGCCCTTTCACATTAAGAGCACAAACGCATTAATGTGCGTGTTGGTCCGGACCTGTTACCTGTTTCTCCCACCTGCTATTCATAATGGTTTTGTTCAACGTTCATCCAATGTATTCCTTTTTTTTTTTTTTTTTTACAAATGGCTGAAAGGAGACAAATGTAACCAAGGCAACATTTGAACCTACTCGTGGCAGTCAGGGTGGCAGTGGAGGTAAGGAGGGCTTGGTGACTTACAGACCCGTAGATAGAAATAAGTGAGTGACTGTGTCTTCATTCATGTTTTTTTTAATCTGAGATGAACGGCCTATCTTGTTAGAGGGCATAATGAAGCGCAGAGTGGCTCCTGGCTGCCGAGGGCCAAGCTGCTGAGATAGAGACGGAGAACAAAGATGAATATAAATCAGTCATAATGCAAATGTATTACATGTTGCTTTGATCACACACACACACACACACACACACACGGAATATCAAATCAGAACCTGTGAGATTGCTAAGGTAAGTAATTACAGTTTATCTCTGAGGCAGTTGTAGCAGAAAATCTGATCAAATTGTTGCAGAAACATGAAACAGTTGTAGTCGAGTCTTCTGTTCACGGCTCAAAGGGTCAGAGAATAGTTTGAGTATGAAAAAGAGGTGATTCACTCGCTTCACGGTCCACAGGTCACTGCCATGTTAGAAAGAACTCTCCTTCATCATCGTGAAACATCAAGTGAGGAAAATGGAGCTGCAACTGAAAATTAGTTTCATTTTCTTGATGAATTAGTGCTCCCTGTTTGGGACCTGATGATGGCCCTAGATCAAAAGTCAAGGGTTCATCAAATAATCCATCCTTCCAATTTTATTATAAACTTATCTAGAGTCTACAGTTTCAAAGCACAAAGGGTCTATCAATGCTCTTTAACTGGTCACACTGATGTGTAGAATCATGAATCAGATAAACATAACAACAGATTAACAAACACTATTGGTTGTTTATGTTTCCCATCCACTGCGTTACAAAGCAGAGGACTTTCTGTCAAAGACAGAAGGGTGAGATGTGTCATACAGTGGTATTACTCTTTAAAGTGGTCTAAGTGGCCCACTTCTTCCTTTTATAATATCCATCCATTCATCTTTAGCTGCTTCTCTAGCGGTCTAGCGGTTGTGTTGCTGTGGAAGCAGGTCAGGTCGTCCAGGTGTTCTTTTCTCCAGTGATGCTTTGTGATGCCTCATGGAGGACTTTTGAGATGTTCCCAGACTAGTGGAGATATAATAATCTCTCCAGCGTGTTGTGGGTCTACCCTGAAGTCTTCTACCAGTTGGACATGCCTAAAAAAATGAGCGTAGTCCTGATCAGATGCTCAAACCACAACTGGCTAGAAGGAGACACAAAGGAGCAGCAGCTCTACTCCAAGCTCCTCACCCTGTCTCTAAGACTGAGCCCAGACACCCCAGTCCTTTATAATGTCTCTGAACTCAAATTATTTACCCATTTTCAAAATATTAGCATGTTAATTTTCTAACTCCTAATGTTTGTTTTTTCTTTTTTTTTCTTTTGTATCTACGACAACTGTATTCGCTGAGTAACAACGGTTATCTCTGATGCATCATGAATGGAATCAGACTCACAAGGAATATTTCGTTTAAAGCTGAGAGCAGTTGTTTTTATTCACTGTATGATGAGGACATTTGAGTTTTATAGAGAGATGAGATGAAAAAGTTCGTGTGGGAGGATCTTAAGAAATAAATAAATAATTAAAAAAAAATTTTTGAGTAAGCTCTATGTAGGAGCTAAAGCTAAACTCTGTCCTTGTCCTTGTGTTTGTCATTGAAAAAACTGCTGCCAGATATTCTTTCACACACAGTAGACGTCACTTTGCAGCGAAACAGTGAACTGATTTCATCCCTGACACATCAGAATGAGTGATAAGGTTTTAATTTGTCAGACGATATAATGTGACACCACTTCATTTTCATTTTTTTTTAATCAATCAGTCAGTGAAAGCACTTCCTACACTACAGTCAGACCTTTCCTCTTTTACGCATTACTAAAAGCGGAGCTTGTCAAAACACAAGGCAGGTTCCCGTACAGTAGATTGAACACGGTATAATCCTGGTCTAAGAAGCTCAATCAGTGGAAATGTCATCTGAGAGACTTTTCATCGCTTCAGATGAAGTCTGATCCAGGTGCACAACGCTGGACCTGTGTGGGTTTCTCAATTACCTGCACTGAGCCATAATTAAAGCAGTAACAGCTACATGCATGCAAGAGACTTTCAGTGTCTCCATCACAAACACTAGATGATGTAGATGCATTTCATATATTCCTGCTATCAGCATTTTCTTTCTTTCTTTCTTTTTTAATCACACCTTGACGAAATATGAATTTTAACTCCTGGAGATCTCCTGAGTGGAAAAAAAAAAAAGAAAAATAAAAAATGCAGAGAACAAAATGGGGAGGGACACACACACACACACCCACACCCACCCCTGCGTTGCTATAAATGAAAGTCTCAGCAGATCTGCACAATTGAATCAATGTCAGCCACATGCTGCTTCAACAAATGTACCCCCTCATTACACTGTTTTTCATGCAAGGACAAAATAAAAAGAAAAAATACCGTACATCTTATTTAGATCCATGCAACAGTGTTAGTGTCAAGGATTTTTCCAACCCCACAAATAACTTCTGGGTGGTAAATCAACACGGAGAGATTGAAGCATGTTTGACAGCTTGACTGCCTCATTTACCTCTGTTTTCTACACCTGTTGGAAATAGTTTGAATCACATTTATGTGTGAATTTTTATACATTTTTCAAGCTTGATAACAATGAATAAATAGATAAAACTTTTTTAAGACCTTTATTCAGACCAACACATGCGCTCTACATCAGATTAAATACTCAATCAATATGCATCGTGCTGTGTCCTCCCTTCATTTACTTTGGTCTGTTGAAATGCAGATACTGTCACGCAATTAGCAGAAAAGCACAAATTTTATCTGCTTCGTTGACCTTCAAATTGTCGCCTTTTAACTTCTGTAGAGCCGTGATAACAAATGAGAAAAGAATATTGAAATTTTCAAAATGGCTTTATACTGCAGAAAGTCGTTTGGGGAGGAAGAATTGACTTACTCAGACATCCTGGTTTTAAATGTCTGTCAAACAAATTGAAGGACACAGATGGGGGGAGGCTGTGTGAAAGTGTTTAACAAATTATAGGCAGAGATGGCTTCAGCTGATTTTTTTTTTTTTTTTTTATCCCACATTTTTTGGTCCGAAGCCACTTTTCTGTCAAAACATATTTGGCCTCTATATTTCTTTCTCTCTGTGTGAGATATTTCCACTTCCATCTTCCCTTCCATTCCATCTCCTTCCATCAGCCTGTTGGGATCGTAGGATGGGCTACTGTGGTAGCACACGTCCCAGACTGCTTTCTGGGACAAACTTCAAGAAGACTGGTAAAAAAAAAAAAAAAGCTTGGAAAAAAAAGAGAGAGAGAGGATCCTCTAGCACTACGGAGGCTCTTCAATTATTCAAATGGCCGCTGTCCATCTGCACTTGTTCTCTCTGCCCGGTTTGAATATTAAAATGGCTGCCCCCAAAGAAACAGATATCCAGAAGCTGAAGCCCACGCAGAGAGCAAAGGCTGAGAGTGCTTGACTCTTCATGTCCCTGCTGCAGTGGTCGATGAACGACTAACTGCGCAAGCTGACAGCACGACTTTGAAGAGGGAGATATTCCTGTCACGTTTGGCCTAAATTCCCCTTAAAGATGGGCTGAGGGACCATGTTATTAGCATCAACTGACAAGTCAGGGCATCAAGTCAGAGCATCAAGTTAGAGCGTGTAGTACCTGTATCCCCATATTACGGGAGATGGAAACAGAGGTCCTGATCTGCTCTCTTTTTGCGGGCTTGGCCAGGTCTGATGGGATTTTGTGGCGTGATTGTGAATTTTAAAGAATAGGAGAGAGTGTGATCCTCCTCACACGCAGCATGGATTGGGCATCAGCTGTCTTAATTAAGCTGCTTGGTGGAAAACATCCTGTCACAAGATAGAATGGAGTGAACGCAGGTGATCAAGATGCAGATGAGGAAGGCTGCAGTTCAGGGCAGTGACGGAGGAAGTCTTCACATCTTTAGTTTTTGTAAAATCAACCATAAAACTATTCTATAGCCGGGGAGTGGGAGTCCCAGCTGAATACAAGAGCAGAGTATTCCAGCTGCAAACCACGAGGATGTGCAGTGAATCTACCAGATATAATCAGTTGTGTCACAATGCATTCACAACCCTGGCTTTTAAACCGCAACCAAACAGTTAAACCTGCTGTTGTTGCCAGTTGGTGCCAGATGCATTCTGGGATACTGGCTGTAAACTTCAGTGTAAACAAGTCAATAGTTGTAGATATAATTGTTGACTTAGCAGATAATATGCAGTAGGAAAATTACAGCAAAAATGAATAATTAAAAGTACGTGTATTCGTTATGGACAATCGCAGTGTTAAAGTAAATTATTAATATATAGCATATTATCAGCACTGGTGAGCAGGTATTTAATATGCTGTTATGCAACAATGTGTCATATTTTATGAAAATCTGTGTTTTATTGTTTATCTGAATCTATAAAGTAACTTAATTCTTGTCTGTAGAGTATCTATAATATCTTATACTGTAAGTATAAAAAGAGTAATATAAAGAGTATAAATTAAATACTTAAAATCTTTCAGCCCTGGAGGAAATGCACTAGATTTTTAAACTGTAGTGTAGTTGAAGTCTGTCTCCTTCTTACTATATACACTATATGTGACCTTGAGCTAGTGTATATACTGAATGTTTGAAATCAAATATAACTCTTTGCACAAGAGAATTTCTCTCTCAGGTGAATGTGAGCAGGTGAAATGCACTCATACCCTCTGCTTTTAGTATTAGTTTAGTATTAGACTGTTACAACAAAATGGAAGAGAACTGCCTTGAGTTCATGCACTTTGCAAACAAAAAAAAAAAAAAAAACAACATGGAATTGATTCAGTAAAGTGTTTTTCATTCACCATAAGCCTGCAGAACATCTCCAATTCTATGTGGCACAGATTCAACAAGTCTGTGTCTGCTGCATCTGCAGATCAGTTGAGATGTGGTGACTGAAGCATATGATTCAAATAGTGTCCCCTTTCAGATGCCCAATTCAGAAGCATATCTCCTTAAATGTGTCACTTTTCTGTATTTCAATACTGGTTATACCACTCTAATTTGTTGGTGATGCCCACCCCCCACAGGCTTTTTGATTTATTTTCTATAAATTTTATGTTATTTTGTTAGTATTCAGTGATCGCATTGAGTGGCGTAGGAGGAAGTACCTTAATGGACCATGTTTCCTCTCATTACTGCAGTTCCAGATAATTGAAGTGGCATTTCTATGTATGCATATTACACTAAAGCCCCTTTTGTGGATTAAAGGAAGAAAAAAAAACTCAGCTGGTGAAATGGCTGTGAAGGCTATATAAACGTCTTCTCTCTGAAAGTGAATGGAAAAGTGCCAGCTTCCGATGCGTCTCGGGGCCACGAGGCCACTCCCTGCTTCAATGTCAAACCAAACAATTCTGAGAAAGGTTTAAAAAAAATCTTTTGTAATCAATCTTTTCCACTTGCATTAAAATGTGGCATTCGTTTGCAGTCAGTTAGTGTGCAAGATTAATGTTGCTACTATATTTTTTTTCTTTGTTTTTTTGGCTTATAAAGGCTCCAAAAATGATCTTTTATGTAGGTCAAAAAGAATAATTTGTTTGCTTGGTCACAAAAGCCTGATTTCTGAGGGGGCTGTATGACTGATGTGGAAAAAAACAGCTGATGATTTATTTTATGAGCTGAATTAATTTGAAGTAAAGATAAGTGGAAACCAGAGTGAAAAATGTGTCTGTACATCAAGACTTAACAGCTTCAGTCTGTCTCTTAGTTCTTATAAAGCACCTATGTTCTCTAAATTAATGATGTCGTCAGTAGAGTATAATTCAGAGGCAAATTTTTCACCATAGATGTGAATATGTGGGTCAAAGAGAATCCAGTAAACGCAGCAATATCAGAAGCAGCAGTCGCCTTTCTGGTTGGTGCTCCGTGAAGGAGCGACAGGGCCAATTATGCAAACTCCTCGTTTTGCAAAAAGAAGGAACAAATGTGGAGATTAACAAAAAAAAAAAAAAAAAAACTGAAAGAATGATGTTTTAGCCCTTCTCTTAGGTTCGAGACCAGATTAGTTTTGGAGCAAACAGTGAAGAGTTATGCAAAGCCACAGACTTCTGTGCAATGCCAATATGGATACGCTGGCATACGGTCAAATACACTTGGTGTTCCCGTCGTTGTTGAACACCGCTGTCCAACAGACCTTGTTTCTCTGGAATACATTATTTTGATTAATTACACCCAGTCCTCGTTGAATTTGAATGACCTCCAAAAGAGTGTACCAAAGTCCTGGCCATGCGACTTCCTGTACGGGCCCAGATTTCTATAAAGCATGATAATGAGTGCTCATTAGCATAAACATGAAGTCAAAGAGAAGCTTCTAAAATGGGGTGGTTGTGTGTGGGATGGGTGTTAAATGGTTTATCAGAAACTTTCACGACACTTTTCCTGCCTCGCACAAACCCACGGTACGGCTCAGAAAAGTCTCAGACATGCAAGGATGGTAATTAATGCAAATGCTTTAATCACAGGGACAGAGGTTCAGGGAAATTCAGGGTGTCCTGTTATTTTTGTCATAAACGCTGCAGCGTGTCACGATAAAGCGAAAACCAGAGGAAATTCCAATGGTTAAAATGATCTGGAGAGAAGAAGATATGTGTTTAAGATATGAGGTTTGTAGGCATAATTTTTCTTTCGAAAATTCTAATATCACCCAAGTGTGAAGAGAAAATTGTTCCTCTTAACATTCGTCAAAGCAGCAGGTTAAGACACCAACAGTGGCAGTTCAATGTCCCCCCTGATCAGAATGGACAGTGTGTGTCATAAAGGACCGAGGCAGTGACCTTCCATTTGTAGGGATGCCTCTTGCAAGGCAAACCACTCTTCTGCAACACTGATCTCTCGCCACTCATGTACTGAATTTTGAGTCTTCAAAATGCAATGTTTAGAGAAAAACAAAATAAATAAAACTCAGGGAGCGCTGAGCGTGACCATTAAAATTGGCATTTTCTCTCGCCTGAAATCCCATAAATCGGCTGAGAGGGTGACAGATATGATCAGGCAGCTGCATTAATCAATACACAGGATCTTGATGTTACAGTCTTTTGTGCCATAATCAAGATGGAGCACCCGTACAGGAGTCCAATTCAGATGTCAGAAGAGGGATATAGTCGCCTAGGAATGGTGACTGGGGGCATAAATCTGTATGACAATCAGACAGGTAGTACAATTCATTATGTAACCAACTAATCTAACTGCCCCATTCACCATTCAGTTCATTTAATTATTAGAGGTTATGTCTCCTGGGTTATCAGATATGCACTCTTTACTACTGGTGTTATGTTACTATCAATGCTGCTTCGCTCAATTCATCACCAAAAGCTCGATTCCTTCTAAATCAGTGTTTTTCTCCTCCTTTGGCATTGGGGAGGTGATGTTTTGCGGAATGACTAAAGACCACCTGGAGGCCTCTTCACGAATCAATACCAACCTCACGGTCGACGTTATCTCGTGAGGAGGGGAGTTAAGATTGATTGTCGTTAAGCACTTTACAGGATGGAAAGGGGATGAGGACGGATCATAAAACGCCCACGCTGCCACACCTACCCATCTCTCTGAGCTACAACAGAGTGCAGTGCAATCAATAGGAGCAGGGTCAGCACAAAAATAAATAAATAAACTGTAAAGAAATAAATATCTAAAAAAACAAAAAACAAGCAAACAAAAAAAAACGAGGAGGCAATAGTTAGAAATAAAAAAAAGACAATAATTACACAACAAAATGATCAAATATGTGACTTGAATTATTTTTACGAAAGCAGAAAATAAATAAACAAAGAACGAAAAACTTGTTTTAAATGCAGTCCTGTTAATTTTAATGGATTTGTCATTTTTTATGAGCCCATGTAACGAGTGTGAGACAAATGGGTTAGAGCCTGGGTTAAGATAGATAAGAGATAAAGCAAAGTGTATCCCTGACGTAAAGAGAGAGAGGTAGCTCATCAAATCAAATAACTGTGGCCCCTCCAGCTTCAGACTAATAAAGGCAAAGTGGGTAAATTAGCTCAACCCACTCAGGAGGTAACAAACAATGTGCATAATGGATTATTGTTATTAAAAAGCACAGGATATCGTGGATGGTAAAGGTAGGAGATGAAGAGGGAAGTTTAATGGTCGCACATTAACACTAAAGACCCAAGCAGTCAAGTTATTACTATGTACTGAGTCTTCCCTGCATAAAACTGTTTATTACTGAAAATTCTGCACATCCCATGACTAAAAGAGCATTATGTTTTATAGCTTTTATTGCACCCGTTCAGCCTCAGTTGTTGAAATTATTCACATCAGTAAATAAGGTACACTTTGCTAAAATGCACAGAAAATCAGCATTACATAACCACACCACCTGACATTGCTTACTCATGTCTCAGCACATTACATTTGCTTCACATTGACAGAAGATACAGCTATAGACATTCAGAGGCATAAACCCAGTGAGAATAGATTTAATGTAAACAGCTTCTCAATCTGATATTGAAATCTTGCTCTGGAAGTGGGCCAAAGTAGGTTTTGATTCAGTCGTCCTCGTGGCTGCAAATCACAAAGGTTCTATATCATCTTTGATATATTAATTCAACAATATGTTATGTACATTCATATTTCTTATATTGGAGTGGAGATGAAGTGCTGATCGTAATGTCTGACTTGGACAAGATAAGGTTTTTCAAATAAACCTGAAATTTAACTAGCTTGAAAACATAATAGCGTTTCATTAACGCCACTAGAGGGCAACAGACTTGCTAGATGTGCTAGGTAGTTTGTTGTTCAGAGCTGTTGATGAAACTCAACATCGACACAGCAGAGAGCAAAGGACACAACAAAAGTTGAGGACGGACTGCACCATGGAGGCTGGCGTGTGCACTACCACTTCCTATGAAAAAACTAAAGTGCCTGCAGGACCAACTCAAGCTAGCATAACCAAAGAGACAAATGATGAACTGGTACAATCTATCTTATTGAAAGA
Source organism: Polydactylus sextarius (assembly GCA_016801845.1). Taxonomy (NCBI): domain Eukaryota; kingdom Metazoa; phylum Chordata; class Actinopteri; family Polynemidae; genus Polydactylus; species Polydactylus sextarius. Next base: position 3,593,017 of record CM028906.1, on the reverse strand, counting down.
TGGCTGCCCTCTGGGTGTGAAAAAGCTAAATAGGGTTTAGTTTCCTGGAAAAACCAGTTGAATTTCAAGTTTGGTTGCAGAAACCTATTTTACCCAAATGAAAACACAAAAAACAGAACTCATGTTCTTCAGTGCTTCCTCTGCATGTCCATGTCCAACAGTATACAGACTTATTGACTTCATGACCTATTAAAAAGTATTAATTAAAGTATTTAAGTGATATTGATTCACAACCCTGCCATAGCCTGTAAACTGCAGATCAGTACATCCAAAACAACACTCTTCCCTTTAACTTCCACCATTCTGTGTTTCACAATAGAAGAGTTAATTAGGTTAGAAATGCAGTCTTTTAAAAAATATCACAGAATAAACTGCACCAGTTAAAACCTGTGGAGATGAAGCAGACTCCACTTTCAGTGTTCTTGGTTTTGATTTGGACACAGACTACAATGTTCTTTGCTTTGCTTTGATGGGGTTTGTTGTTTCCATGCTGTTTTCCTCAGCAGTGCCTGCTGTTGATGGCCTACACTTCCACTGCTACACTGTTTTAATTGCTCATGGCTGAATAAACCCTAAGATTTGACAGTGTTTTTTCTTTTCATCATTTCTCAATGCAATGAGATGTGATGCCTCTAATGTGAAATGTGGATTGTTGCCATTTTGTTTCTCTTTAATTAATTATCAAGCAATCATTCCAGCTACATGGACAAACAGTGGAGTCTGTGTTTGTAGATGCTCTGCTAATTTGTCCTCAGCAGTCCTCGTTGGTTTGGATGAGTTGTTTAGTTGGATATTTGAATTTGTAAAAACTGCCTCATGTATTTTTAAAGAGTGTTTGTGTATCAAAAACCTTTGATTGACTCAGATTTCAGGGACAATGTTGGACGTTGAAGACTAAACATGTCAATCAGTGCAGTGATACAGAAATATGCTTTGGGATGTGACACTACACTGACATGTCACTGGTGGGTGTAGTTACAGGTGTAACCTTGAAATTTCCAACCAGAGAGGGTTGCATAGCGTCGCTTTTCATTCAGGTATTAAAGGACATACGCATAATTCACTGCCACTAAATGCTACACTAGCGTGCCAGCAGCTGAGTTCATATTCACAGCAAGGATCTGGTAAGCCCATGCTTGTTTTCAATAAGTTAAATGTCTGCACACAAATGCCAGTGGCAACCATTAGCCAACATTGATAAGAAATGCGTCACTGGACTGTTAGACGTGAGCAAACTAGTAATAGTAACATTTTCCAAACAAATCCATTGCATCAGTAACATTAGTGCTAATGTCGTGTATTGTCATGACTACTCTCACCAGTCACTGATGAAAACAGACAGTATAATCATGAAGTTGCTGACATCTTGCCTTCATGGCGCTGTGTGGGTGATTGCTGGTGATAAATTTGGGGCCAGTGGTTGATGGTGTGTTCAGACATAATGCAAAGCATGTATGTGTATAAATATATATATGTTTTATAAGGCTGAGCAGTTATTACAATATATCTATAAAATTGCAAACACTTCTAGTTAAACTGTAGGTTAATCATTCAATACATCTGACCTATTTTGAACAGTTCTCTTTTATTATTCCGTTATCATCCTCATGTGAGTCCCGCTCACCAGTCACAAAGGCCACACACCTCACGTTACAGTCGAACTCACCAATCACAGTGACCCAAAGCATCTGCATGCTGCATGTAGGGCAGCGGCCAGTAAAACAACCAACACTTGGGCCATCACAGGTGGCTGTATGAGGAACATATGGCTAAAAAGTGTAAGGAAAGCACTTATTCAATGAAAAGAAATGGACAGTGGCAGCAGTTAATTCATATCACTGTTCTCATCCTTTCATTAGTGTGTACAGACATTTATCTGGTGTCTCAGCAATGCACCCTGACATGTACAGTGTCATGTACAGTGTACATTTATCAACAATAAAATGTATAGCAGGCTTTTGACTGTGATGGTAAATTTAGCTTCTCATTTCTCAGAGTACTTTAGTTTTCACAAAGTATCAAAATAATAACTTTCATCCAAGTTTCGAAATAGAAAACAGAATTGTGACACATTGGAACCTCTGAAATTATTTATTTGGCTGAGCAACAGCTGTAATTAAAGGGGTTAAATAGTTTTAAAGTTTATGATTTTTTTTTGTGTATTTATTTTTTAATCTTCTTATGTTAATTAGTTAAAGAAGTGACTCATCTGCATACCTAAAAAGTTCATTTCCAGTAATTAAACATCACTCCTGCAGTCAAATTATCAGTTCATCTTTTCTGTGAAATCTGTTAACTTTAGAAAAAAAAGAAAAACGAGGAGTAAACCAAGCATATTAAATATGAAACAGGCCTTGACAGGTGGGCCATCTCAGAAACTGTAAAAGAGCTTTGTAATGCACTTTTCTTTTGAAAGTAAAAATTGAAAACCTTGTATCTCACAGCTTCCTAAGGGAGGGGGAAGGGAGGGGGGTTCAGAGCAGCTGTCAGCTGCACAAAAAATAATTAATGTTAGTTAAAAAGTGGGGAATGATTCATGACATATCTTTTCATAAAAGTCTGTCTGAGTTTGACATTAAAGTAAAAGTAGCTTTAAATTCCATAAAGCTTGAAATGCAGACTGTTATCACCATTCTCATTCAAACAAAAACTCAAGTGAATAAAATATCATTGTGCTCTGTGTAGTAGATTTCCAAAGATGTTTTCTTGACAAATTACAGTCAAGTAATGTGATGCTGATCTGACTCTGACTCACTATTTTTAACTTTCTAACTTTATTCTCATGCTGGAAGGAATATTTTAATATGCTAATACATGTTTTTCCTTTTTAATGGCACAGGCTCTTTGAGTCAGTTGCACCCACTTGCACTTAACACCAACCTTAAGATTAGAGAAACTGGGAAAATAGAGCAGAGCGTTGCCCCACATCTGTCTGCATGTGTTCATCAAAAGTGGTCAGGATAAGGACAAACGCTGGGATGCAGCAGTCAGACAGTTCTCACTGGTAACGTTGTAGGTGTAAATGGAGTCATGCTCTGTTGAGAGAGTAAGGCTTATGTGTGCATGCTCCCCTCATCCATCATATATGTGTCTGTCTATGTGGGCAAGGAGAGACAGAGGATGCTCTCTAGCCAGGGCCCGGGAGATGGGCTGAAGGGAGGATGACAGATGACGGATGAGGTGCCGTCATGGTTTCCTAAGAGCTCAGTAAGACCCGTCTTCTGGCGGCATGTCTAAATTATTACCTCAGCTTCGCAGGCGTTGGTAGCACTCAGCTGGGTCTGGTGTTATTCCTGCAAGGCTGTAGACCTTTAGGTTTTTGTGAGCTCATAAATTTGTTTCTTTTTTTATCATTTACACAGACCAGATAAGACAATGTTTTGGATTAATACATGTCTGTGGCATTCTAGAGGCTGACATTTGAAAGTTCACTTGGAAAAAAAAAAAAACTAATAGCTACTGACGTTTATTTAAGGTTTATTGTTCCAAATCTGATGCTGCTGTCAGAAATGTCTCTGATACTGTTTAAGATACAGGGTGAGATCTCAGCAAGAATATGTCAGCACCAATCTTATACTACAAAATGTGTTATCAAATTTTACAGTTTCACACCAGGATAAAACCTTTAATCTCAGCTAACCAGCATGTCGTTAGTCGTTAAACAGCTAGCCTGCTAACTGCCGCTGAAGACTGTGACTCTGCACAACAACCTAGGTGAACTTGACATAACAGCACATGTCCTAGTTCTCCATCTGACTGAATGGTAACTACAGTTGACACCTGCAGGATGAGAAAGAAACACAAGATGGGACAAGCTGGTTTGCAGCTTCTTTCAAATTAAAACACTTCGATATAACAGCCCATAAATGAATAACAGCTCTGTCCAAATGCTCAAAATCCATTTAAACAAGTCTCACTGGTTGTGATGCATCATGGGTGAAGAGTAAAGTAACATGAACAAGCATCCAAAAGACACAAGTCACAACCAGGTCAGGTCTTTCAGAAAAAAGCAGAGTAGAAACAAGAAGCAGAAATGGGGGTGTTGGATGTTAAGCTTCAAGTTGAAGTGACAGGCTTTGTGTCCACGACAACCATAAGCACAATTGATCATGTGATCACATTTTGATATAATGTTTTTGCCAGATCATCTCCTACTGGAAGTTCCCAACAGTAAAAAGGTTTATAGTTTACAGTATACAGCTGAACAACAATGATAGCAACCATCAGTGTCTGATCAGCTTTGGCTGATAAAAGTTCACTGTTGAAATGATCATGAAATAAAAAATGGTATTGAAACACCTTTAGTGGTTCGTCCCACCGCCAGGGAGCCGGATGCTTTCCACAGCTTCTCACCAGAGGTGCAGTGAATCTCAGATCTGAAAAGTCATGTATTTTTTATTCTCTCTTGGACTGCTGCAGAATACATAAGCATATGTGTTTCAAACACGATACAAAAATTGGGGTTATTAATGTGAAATAGATTTACTTCCAAGTGTGTTTACATGTTCCTGGTACAGCTGGTCTCAAATGATTAACCCCGATTATAAGAGACTTGACACAAACAGGCACTAATGATGAATTCTGCCGCATACTGATTAATTCAAGAGTTAAAAAAAAACATGCATGGAGAGTGATCTGCTTCCTCACAGACAGACGCGCTCTCTTTGGCTGTGTGCTTGGATGGCGAGGGGACCCGTCCCTCTTGTTTGACGGTGGCCCTAGAAAGCATAACTGGCAGCAGGGAGGCTGGCAGAAATGTTAACTAGACACATGTTTCTGCCAGACACCGTGGGCTATAGTGCTGAGTGGGTGCTTCAGCGTGCCAAGACTCGGGCGTAGGGAAAGTAGGGCAAACAATGCAAATCCAAAATCCAAAACAAAGTGGACATTTTCTATTTTGAGCTGAAATTACACAAACATAAAGTGTCTGCAAGATTTGCATATATTTGCAAATAAAAAAGCAACAAGAAATAATTGTTACAGCAAGTGCAGCCTTTTCCTGCAGTCCCACGGTACAGTCATGGCTGCGCCACACTCTCAAAGCTCATTGCAAATATCAGCTCTGATCTCTGTGCCTTAGTGCTCTGATTGAGCGTATTTCTTTGTTACACATACCTACTCCATGTTTGAATGCTGAGATAGCTCGCTCTCTATACAATGAAATATTATGGATGAACCTTGGAGTAAAAATCTGTGAAAAGTTGAATACACATGGAAAAAGATCCTTTTATTAAAAGGTGTAATACAGAGATGTTCCTCACCCCCACACTTCTTTGTGCTGGATCTTTTCTCTGACTCTGACGCTGGCTGAGTCATCTCTATTGTGAAAATGTTACTTGAGTATTTTCATTAATTACCCACTCTGAGGTTTAGACAAGCTGATGAGGACACAGAAATAAAATAGTCTCTTTTGTCTCGTACTATTTGATTTTTTTTTTCGCAGCGAGCAGCATTTTTTATTCTTCATTCTTTCATCATTGTTAAACTGACACAGAAATTTTGACTTAACAATGTCGCACCTGAGGAACATCTTTAATATGGCAATTAATGTTGTATAATTTCATTATTGATTAATACTATACAAACAAGAACAGGTTGTATTTTTCTTGCGCTACTATTAGGTAAATATATTCATTATGATCAAAAGATGAGTACATCCATGAATTAAAGGCTTCCCCAATGTGTTCTCAATAGCTTTTTAAATTAATTTTAATTGCCCGACTGGAGCTGCAATACTCAGTGGTGAAATAAATCACAGCATCAATTAGCGACAACAAGACACCAGCAGAGGGCATCAAAAAATCATCAGCATCTTCCCAGGCAACCATTTGTGGGGCATCTCCGAGAGCTGCAGTTAACGAGAACCCAAAGGATGAAAAGACGGGGGACAACCAGGAAACAGAAGCAACATCTGTGCTGCAGCCAGGCCACCTCATGGGCCCTACACGTTGTCATGTTGTTCGGAGGAACAGTGGTGAAGCCGTCGGTTCATTCAAACCTAAAATGGACCAGTTGTGCACAACTGGACGGCAACACTCAATAGTCACACTCTGTTTTCTGTAAACTGTCGCAGATATTAAATCTGTCATGCTGCAGCTTTTCTCTTGTGATCACAGGCTAAGATAAACCATTTTACCCTCTGAGGTTCAAACTAAGGTCTAATGTAATAACACGATCATCTGATCATTTCGTCCTCAAGCAAACGGACTCAGGTGTCGGATAAAGGAGGTTCTGATTTGCTCATAAAATATGTGTAAAACAATGTGTTATCCAACTATCTCCATCTACTTGGCTTGGTGTTGATTTAATCCAGATGTGGAAGTAACTAGATTAGAGGCAAGTCTGCCAGATCTCCACTGGATGCATCCAATCACGTTATGTATGAAATACTCTGTAGGAATACGACATATTTCCACTGCGATAGCTGAGAGGCGCAGCAGCAGCACAGGCTCACTGTCTCGCGGCTGCTTCACGAGGCAGGGACGAGTGCCAAGAGGAAACTAAGTCCCTTTACAAATCCATTCTCTGGGAATGGTTGTCATCCCTCCAATCCATTCAAATTTGATTTGGCAAAAAGTAGTTTGCATTACAGAAACCTTGAACTCCTCAACTGGGGGGAGTTGATGAGGGGGAGGTGAATGACGCAAGTCAGCCCGGGGGGTTAAATGAGTCAGGAGGATTCCCAAAGCTCATACAATACACTCTGTTAATAAGTCTCATGTCTCACTTCAAAATGAAGCTCAGTGCAGCTAATACAGCCAAATAGATTTACTCTGCAGTGTATAGTAGAAATAGGAAGGGGGGCTCTCAGCAGGAAGACCCCTGGGATTCAAACCCTCAGGCTTATTGTGTGTAGCCTGTATATGCTCCCTGTGTCTGCTTTGAGTCTTCAACTTCTGGTTGTGAACAGTGAATGGAGCCAATATTAACCAAAAATGGCCAGAAACACAATTCCAAACGGAATGGGATTGAGATTGTTGACTGCCAAAATATCTGCTGGCTGTTTTCTCAATTGACTTAAAAATTGGCTTTAATTTTTTGCATGTGTCCCTTGTTTCATTTAACATGGAAATTATGTCATCAGCAATGATGATGTCCTCTCCATCACCATCTGTCATTATGACAAGTTCAGAATCAGAATCAGCTTTATGGCCAAGTATGTGAACACATACAAGGAATTTGTCTGCGGTTCTTAGTTAGAAACTATGTCAGTGGTCTCTGCTGTACCACCACATAATGTCTGGTGTCTATATAGTGTACTGCATTAGTTGTCAGTGTGAAAGTACTTATTCACTTGGAATGGCAAACGTGATTGTAGAAGTAAGTGACTTGTTGCAGCTTATATCTGTTGCCCCAAGCTGCCAAAAAAAAAAAAAATCCACCAATGCATTTTTTTTTTTTTAGACTTTTAGAGCTCTGTGGCCAAAAACCTTTTTATTTGACAGAGCCTCATGTTGTTGAAAATATCATCATTTGCATTTTCAGCCATAGATGCTACAGTTGAATCTCTGGTCAAACACTGTAGAATAGTCAGAATTAATAGGTTTTTGATGCAGGGACAATGGAGAGTAGAGGCAAGTGTCCAGATAGTCTGTGTCTGTGATTCACACATACAGTAAATACATGCGTGGGTGAGTGTGAGTGCATTACGATGTGTTAATATGTGTGTAAATACATATATAACTCACATTGCATAATATTACATAATAATACAGTCCGGAGGCTTTTTCTCAAATCAATGCCAACATGAACCGCAGAAATTTCTTTTGTTTTCTAACAAGATATAAAATCCAGAAGAATCAAAGGATTTTGCCTCTTGTTTGATTCGGAAAGCGGGAGCAGACTTGATGAGAAGCACCTGAATAATTCATAAGTCTGAGCTTTACTGCGCAGTGTTAAGTGTATTTATTGAGCATGCTGATGAGAACATCAGCAGTGAGATAAGACACATTATTTGGTTGCGTATGAGGATTCAAATGTGAATAAGGCCAAGGATATGAATGTCTGCTTTAATATTGATTTAACAAACATTTAATGTAGATTATCCAGTAAAAAATTTGATTTTGTTTTATTTCTCAAGAGAGGAATAACAGGTGCTGGTTCAATGGTGTTTAGAGAATTATTAGCTGTAGATTGAACAATCATTGGTAGGTCATTAAAAGCTCTAATCCAATGAACAGTTAAAGGTGAAATTGCATTACTGTGTTAAGTCCATGATTACACATGGTCATCAGGGAGGTTTGGAGGTTGTGATTTCCATTGCTGTTTGAATTTAAAAAATAAACTTGCTATTAATTGCACTATCAGCTCTTATAGTATCATTTGGCATAGAAGGATTTGAGAAGACACATTACATGAATTACTGATTTTAATCCAGCTGATCTCTGTTGTGTTATACAGACTTTCATGTAACTTTGCATATAGAGGCTCAACAGGCTTTTGTAGTGAATCAACCTGTCACAGTTGTATTTGACTCATTTAATTCAAGGATTTTACAACATCAACATTTTACATTTTTAGATTAACTCATTACTGCTTGTGGAGAACAGACTTTATTTCAGCATTCTTATTATTTGGTCTTTTCCTTTGCAGAAATTAGTATTTCACACTTAGACTCAGAGTGGATTTCATCGCCTGTTCTGAAGTCTGCAGGATCAACATTATATATGACCTTGGTTTCGTCTGGGGCCTGGTTGTCACTTGTAAATTAGGATTTAGAGGATTGTTATCAATCAGTGATAAATCTGGCTCATAATCTGTGTCATATAATGTCTCCTTATCCCACAGTGTGTGTTTGGACTCTGATTTATTCACTAGGAAATAAAGGAGAAATATCTTACATGCAATTAAAAATAAAAGTCAGCGATGGGCTCACATTTGCACATAAAACATAATATAAATTCTGTATTTTTATTGATGATCTTTCTTGTCCAATCCGTCTGTTTGAAGATCTGGACCCCGGGGAAAAACGGCCTCTGCTGAGGAAAAAACCAAAGCTAAAGTCAAAGCTGTGTTCTCAAAGCCAAAGTTATAATAAACTCTGCATGTTTGAAGTCAGACATGCCGGCATTCCCTCAAAGAATACTAAACTCAAATATAAAATGCTACTGTATAAACCAATCAGTGTATATAAAGATGAACAACGTGAGAAAACAACTCGATTGCCCCCTGGTGGCTCACTGCAGTATATCTGATAACCCCCCTACCACGCCCTGCTTGTAGATGGGAAGTGGGCCAAACTAAAAATATTCAAATCATTTTTTCCTAAAGTGGTTCATGACATTGTAGGTAGTTTTTATATTTTTTTTCTTCAAGTATACAGCATCAAAGTTTAATGGCTGTCCATCAATGCTACATTTAGGACAAGACATCCACTTCCATCAAAGAAAACCTTAAAAAAATTTGGTGATGGACCCATAATCACTACTTCTAAATGTGGTATTTATTGATTTAATCCAATAAAGCAGCAGTAGAGGTGCAACATTGTTTCATCAAATCAAATAAAAGATGACCGTCTCCAAAATTACACAAAGAATGAACTTAACATGTTCTAGACATACTCATTAACAAAAGTAATAAGTATTGTATTTTGTATTTTAGTACTGTGATTTAAACACGGAAATAAATTATTTTCATTAATGGCTGCTAGGCTGTTGTTTTCCTTTGTGTCTTGTGCCATTATTCCCATGGTTGGACAGATGTTTTAGTACATATATCACTGTCAATGATATTTTAAGGAGTCAGGGGCTGAAAAGTTCAGCACCCTGAGTTCCACTACACTGAAATGTTGGGGATAGTGTAAGATGAAATGTTCCATTACACTTTCTACCTTAAAAATCAGGTTACTGTTTGAACTGAATCTATTTTTCCTGATGAAATATCAAAAAAAAAAAAAAAAAAAAAACTGAATTTCCATTAAATGTGCTGTGGATAATAATGATCCCCAGAGGAGGAATCTGAGTACTTTGGTTCCCCAAGACTATTTTTCTTGGAAATATATCGACTCGGCGTGCAACATTTCTCATAACCTAATTGTAGTCTGCATGCTAGATTGCCTTGAAATTTGTTGAGAACATTTAGGACCCCAAGAGGATAAACACTTTTTGATTTTAATTGTATGTGGCCCTTTTCTTCTATTATTGGCAGACTCACTTTTACTTAAATTCGTTAAGTAGCTGAAGTTACAAAGACAAGAACGGGATAATCTTTCAATGATGGGTTCCCTTCACCTGATGTGAAAACAAGACATAGACTACTGATCTTTTCAATCTAAAATTTTAATGGTATTCATATTTGGATCATCATCTGCAACTCTACATTTCCACCTAACCTTCATGCCAAATCATTCTCCTGACTTCAAGGCTCTCTCTCCCAGGATTACTCCAGAATAAACTGTCCAACTGTGTGATCTCAGTTATCTGGATTTAAGCCTGGCCTTTTAAATTGCATTCCTGTATTTGGAGCGTGGTCGAAGAGTCATACGATCCAATTCTCCAATGAGGGATTTTGAATTTCTCTTTCCCAAAAGTCAGGGAGCAGGTTGGTCCAACTTGGAGTCCAACTATGTGGTTTGGTCCTAGTGAAAAACATGAACAACATAAAGATATATTATTCTACCAAAATGTGTGTATAACAGTGATTCATATACATTATATATATATATATATATACACATATATAAAGGGCCCAACTGGTGAATAAATACATAATGATATAAATAAAATAAATAGGTTGATATATTTATCTGCATAAAAATCTCTGGTCTCTGGTAGCGTCAGTGGTGATGATGGCTGTGGGAACAAATGACCTCCTGAACCTTTGTGTTGTGCAGCACAGTGAGAAGAGGCTCCTGCTGCTGCTTCTCTGTTCAGCTGAGGTGCTGTACAGAGGTGTTTGATGCCCGCGTTCATCTCTCCAACACCTTCCCCTGAGCATCCAGTCTGGGGGTGCTCAATATTGAGCCGGTGTTTCTAATGAGCTTGTCCACTCTTTCTTTTAGGCTGCTTTCCCAGCAGTCACAGACCACAGACTGATAAAACATATGCAGCTTCTTAGAGATAAAAAGATAAATCAAATAATCAAGAGAATACCCAGCAGATGAGTCAAGCAGTGATGAAAATTATCATTCACTGTTTCCTCACAGTGACAGACCTTTAGTGCGCTGTATGGAAGCATCCACTCATTTGGTTCTGTAATTTGTTACACAGCAAGTCAGATTAAACCTGCACAGACTGAATTGTATTGTTATGGTGGTTATTGTATATGTGCACATTCTGTACTTTACAATTATCACATCAATTGAAGTATTAATTTATTAGCCCTATTATTTAGCCCTGTTTGTAGGGGTAGCTAAAAGAAGGTGGATGTTTTTTGGTTGGTCGGTGAAATATCTTTAGGACATGAGATGGTTTGCAATGAAATTTAGCACATTCATGATCAAGAAAGATGTGAAAGCAAGATCTCTATGTTTGGCAGGAAGAATGTCTGACAGGAACACGTGAATCAGAAAACATGAGAAACATATAAAACCTTTTTAAGGAGCTTTCCAATAAAAGGGTAGGACTGAAAAAAAAATACTCTCATTAAAGTGTTCCATCTGTAACATTATGCAAAGATACCAGACACCTTAGGTTGTTTTGAGTGTTTGGAGGGAGCTGAATCTGCATATGTCTGCATATGTCTACCATTTAAAAAGAAAAATAAAATGTATTAAGGGTTTTCTGGGGATAGATGTTTTTACATCTCTATCAGCAAAGTCAGAATAGGCGAGAAAAAAAGTGAGGCCTTGGTGGTAGGATTAAGAGGAGAAGAAGAAGAGGGCCCCGAGCAAAGTGCTGCTTCTGGTCTGATAAGTTTGCTGAGCAGAGCTGATTCACAGACGTCAAACCACAGAGGACGTACAGTAAGTGAGAGGAAGGATGCATCATTTTTCTCCAACTGGAGCTGGAAACCTGTGGCAGCACAATCTGTGGTGCTACAGGTTTTTTTCTTTTATAGCTGCAACTCATATCAGCAATAGCTACTTCATTTATATGGCTCACTAAAGCTTATTTAGCAACTCATCTTATGCTGCTCAGTAAATAAAATGACAGAGAGATTTAAGTCTCAACGCCAACCTGAAACAGCAGCAGCACTTTGCCTCAGGTCCTCAATCAGGAAACGAATCTCCCTGTAAAATCTTCTAATAAAACATTTTATGTCAGAGTGTTTAATTGGTACAATCAGTCATTGGTATGTTTGCACAGAGTGATTACTGATTTACTTTCCAATGTTTCTGCAGCACCGGTGAAGGTTTGTTAAGCTCCATTGTGTAAATAATTATTGTCTTTTGTTGATGTGTTTCAACACACATCATTACCTCTCCATTATAGAAATCTGTGTTGATGTGTGTACATTAGCTGTAGGTGTATGTAGCAACCCACCAACAATTTTACTTGCAAATAAGAGTGGCCTGCAGCATTCAAATTGTCTTTAATTGTTCATTAAATTCAGAGTTTTCTCGATGTCAGGTCAGAATGAATTAATCCACTACGAAGCCCCCAAAGGCAAATGAGAACATTTATTTCCAGGATCATTTCTCTAAGTTTTCATTTTTTTTTTCTCTTGGAAGTGAAGTGAAAACGTTGTCTCCAAGGGCAGGCAGGTAGATTTTTTTTTTTTTTTTTTTTAAACCGTTATGAAAAGAGAAAATGTTTTACTTTAAGAGCTTCTGCATATTTCCCCGTTTCTCTAAAATGAATCTTGAATTTGATAATATGATGTGGATGACTGTTAAACTTTTTGAAATATAGGTTTTCTTTATTGCCCTCATCATTGTTGAATTTGGCCAGTAGGTGGGGTGTCAAAAAGATTCCACATAAACTCAGAGAGATTTAGTATAGATTATCTTATTGTTAGAGCCATAGACCATATGAAGATGGACAACACGACAGAAAAGTGAAGCCAGAACACTTCCATTGCCTGCAGGTGGCCAACTGCAGCACTGCATCCTCCATGTTAGTAAATGCACATGACATATGTTTTTTTTTTTTTTTCAAATATGGTTTCTGTTGGTTTAAGTAGCTCTTGTGGCTCCAGGTCCTGACCATAACTGCGCAGACTCTGGCTCCAAATAGCATCACCAGCACAAGATGACCGTGCTCATTATCTCGATATCTTGACTTCATTTTTCAGGATGTGGAGGTGCATGTACTGTATACCTTTATACAGTCATTAGTTACAGGAAATGAAGCAACATGGACGTCATGCTGTCTCTAGAATATCTTATCTTTAGCACATAAATGTTTTATTGTCTTTGACCAAGTTAAAGTAATATCTAGTTGGCTTAGTTTTTAGTTAGAATGTTATATGGGAACTCATTTCATTCAGAATAAATATGAAAAATAGGAGCTGTGTGATAAAATAAAAAATCTTGGGCACCTCTTACATTTAACACCAGTTAGTACACCAGTTAGCAAAGTGTCATATTACTGCAACCAGCGATGGGTTTCTCACATTGACTTTAAACATATGAAAGCTAGGAACATTTCTTAACAGACTCAGATTTTGTGGTTGTAAGGTAGTAAAGTAGGAAGTAAATATTGGCATGAAGAAAAGTGACTCTGGGAAAACCATACAGTTCTCATAAAAAAGTCATTAATGTTTTTCCCAACGAACTAATGTTCCAGCTGCAGATTTCCATTTAGAATCCTACTAATGCGTACTGCTGGCTTTTGTATAAAAACAAAGGTTTAATAAACTGATATGAGAGTACACAGGGAGATGTGTTTGGAAGTGGTTAGGCTTGATTGACATGAGTGTGGGGAGTATCACATAGACGTGGCCGCTGCTCGCTCGCTCCATCGAGGCTGACAAAGGAAAATCCATATTGCTTTGTCTGGTAAAAGGTCGGTGCGTTCTTTATCTTGAAGCTTTTATTGTGCAAAACGCATCGTCATCCCAGTGGAGGTCAAAGAGAAAACAAGAACAGATTAAATTTTTCAAGGGTCTTTAGTAGATTATCCCAAATCCTCTCATATTTTAAAATGTATATATGATTTTCTGTCACTCCTGCCAAAGAAAGAGCAGAACAGAGCAGAGCGGAGTACGAATGTCAGAATGATAAAGTGTCCTTTTAAATGTTGCCCCTAAAATACATTAGTTAGCTTCAAGTGTTTTGGTTTTTGTGTGTGTGGACGTTTTACCATGCGCCGAGCGGCCGGCACACACCAGCGTACAGTACTTGTGTGTGTCTGAGCGTCAATAATGTTAATTTATATCACCATTTGGCCTGTCACGGGGCTTTTACTGAAGCCAAAAATCATAAACACATTTACACTTTAATCAATATCATAAAAATATGGTGCAGCAATGAGTGTTCCTTTTCTCCTGAGACATAGGTGCCAAACACATTAATACAACTTAAATGTGATTTATGGGCTGAGAGGCGCCACTACAGCTCTTCAACTGTTATATGTCCCTCAGCTGATTGAAAAGGCTGGGAGGCTGCAACACTTATGAGATGACCCTGTGTGGCCACTGATAATGTTTTCCAAAAAAGCGTGCTAATGGCCGCGGAGTTGAGAGAGAAGAGGATCAAAAACGGTGATGTGATTTCTCGGCAATCCTGAAAAACAAGCTGGATTTGCCATTCAAAGTTTTATGAACAAACAAATAAACAAACTTTAACCTTTTTTTTTTTTTCTTAAACAGTAATGCAAACACACACGTTTAAGGAAAAGGTGTCTCAGAGAAAAAAGGCCTGGAGGAAGCAGGGGTTTTACTTTAAATGGAGATTACAGCAGGGAGATTCTACAATCACCTCAGAGGTGTAAAAATAAAAATGGTTGCCAGGGGACTTATTTTCTCACATTTTAGTGCCAGAAAATGAGGTGGATTCCAAGATTGTTTGAAGGAAACATGATTCATGTATTTTTCCAAATTTACATAAAACAAGATACTTTCTGTTGTTTATAAGATATTTTATTGGGAAGGCGAAGGTTTACAGAAATATTTCATTCATTTTGGATGATAGGAGTGTTGCTGACAATGTGGCCTTTGTTGTTAATCCTGATAAACAAACCGCTCCATCTTTTCCATCTTTATTTTCTTATATTGCCTTTATGGAAAGATTTTCCAGATTCTGGGAAACACTGAAAAAAGACAGTGGTACAAAGTAAGTTAAAGATGCTCTGTGCAGTTTCCTTTCTGCAAAAACATTCAGCTGTAATCATCACAATACTTGGTGTGTATTCCTGACGTGTAACAACTGTGCATTACCTGCCCCATAAAACATTTTCAAAGCAGATTTTTGTTGCATCATGATCACTATGAGGCCATTGGCACGAATGTGTCTCCTGTCAATCACATGTATGGATGTGCTCATACATGTGATTGATATGATATGATAAGATAAGAAACCATAGAAAAACAGCTCTGCAGTTCTAGTAAAGGTCAGAATCTTAGGAGGGAAGCTTTAATACAACTAATAAAATACTGATCTTAGTACAGTTTGATGTATTTGAACTTTCATGGAGTGTTTCCATTTGTGCTACAAAGGCAATGGAATAATGACATCATCACCTTTTTTCTCCCCATTAGGTGTTGTCAGAAGAAGTGGAGGAATTGTGGAAACTCCACCTGGACTTCGCAGATGGAGGAGGCAAAGAAGGTGAAGAACCTGGGCAGAAATATAGTCCTGAACTTCTCTGTTGATTTCATCCCAGAAAAAAAGATCTGACTGTTTTAGTTCCAATATGGTTGCTTCTTGTTTGTTAGTCACATTGCTAATGCTACCACTCAAAGTCAAAAACAACACTAATGATTCATACATTCAGGATTAATGATGTCCATGAATCATGTTGTGTCATTAAACTACACAATAGGGTCTGTACATTAGTGCATGTTATCTCAGATTCAATAACATAATTGGTGATATCATATGACTCTCAGGTGTTTCCTGAGCAGAACGTTTATTTTTACTTTGATGCAGCGTGCTTAATAAGACACAGTGCCCCCCGCTGAGTTCTCACATCATGTGATTGATTCTTAATGTTCTGTTGCTGAATTTCGCTGGCTGACGGGTAATAAATATTAATATGAATGCATAACGGAATCAGTATTGGAATATTTAATACACATAACATTTGCCCTGAGCAGTTGAGTTCCCTGAAATGTTGGTGCCAGAGAATCTGACTTCAGTCATTTTCTTTTCTTTTTTTCTTCTTTAACATCGTAGTTTGTCTGCTTTTTGGAGATAAAACCAACAAACTGCATCAACACAACTATTCATAAATGTGTGTTTGTGAATGGTATTCAGTTTCTTTTCCAAACAAGTTTCCCAGAATTCCCTCATTAATGAGAAGATGTGGAATGTTGGCAGTGTTGAAGAACCTTTTGTTGTTGTTTTTTCTTCATATTCATTGTTTTTCCAATTTTAACTCAGCCTGCAGCGTATTTTGCAGAGCTGTGTTGAGCGGGTACAATGGTGGTGGAAGCAGTGGGACAGACACAGCACAGGGAGTTTGTTAACAGTGATGATTCTTTCATGAAAGAACGAATATGCACACGACTGATGGCGTGCTGTGCACAAATCTGCAGGCATTGCTGTGCCATGCCCACAACACCACGACTTGCCCAAGCTGGAACAGAGCAGTTAGAGAAACCTGGTCCATTTTTTTTTTTTTTTTTTTTTTTTTTTAAAGCATTACCGTGTTACTTTGCACTGAAACTTGTGTAACAAGAGAACCACAGCCATTTGTTTGTTCACCACAAGACAAAAAAAAAATTATTTGTTTTGCATTTGCTGCTTGAAACTGAAATGTGGCTTCAAAGAAAACAACAGGCACCGTTCTGTGTGCCTTGTATTCAAAAAGAAAAAGAGAATGAGAAAAAAAATGCTTTTTTTAAACTGTGGGTTTACTTCGGGATTTTAAAAAGAAAAGAACTTCTCTAGCTCATATTTAAATTACATCAGTTTTTATTGTTTGAAGCAAAAGCAGACACCATTACATTGAAATACACACAATGTCTGTGCCTAATGTGTACCAAGACCTTGATTCTAGTGAGATCAAACTTGAATATAAAACGTGAGAACTTTGATTTGACAGCTGCTGAGTTGTCCCACAGTGCCTAGCGGTGCAGCTCCAGGTGCTTCCAGATCACAGGCTCTCAATCTCCTTCAGTCCTGAATCTGCCCTCACCATTAAATTTCATCAAATTTGAAGCAGGCCACCGTGAAAGGCAAATGATTACGGTCTGCTCTGCTGATTGAGCTCCGCTGACTTTTTTGCAAGAACTGTGTCTTTAAAAAGCAGCCGGCGAATGTCACACGATGCCTTTTTCTTCTGTTGGGAGGGCTGAGGGGTCCAGGCCACACTGCTTCATCTGGACGGCCATGTCGAATAGATAGTCGTAGCACTCGCACCTGCAAAACGAAGCAGGATTTTATTTAAATCCACTGCCTTTGTTCCACAAGCTCTCAGTGCAAACACAATAATACTTTGTAAGTGGCAAACAACATCAAAGAGGTTAATTGCGCCGGGAGGTAAACGCTCACATGGTTTTGGCTTTTTCCCACGACTCGCCCCAGACGTAAACACCATGACGGCGGACGAGGACCGCACATGAATCTGGATATTCATCCATGGCCCGGGCCATCCGGTCTTTCAGGTCCTTCTCCTCTGGCGTATTTTCGATAATTGGCACCACCAGTGTATCATCATAGCTGCGTATGCATGCGGGGTACAAAAAAGACAAATTACACCCCAGCTGATAATGACATGAGACATGCCTGTTCTCAGAGCTCGACCCCACCGTCTGCTTGACACTACCTCCAACTGTGAGGCACACACATCAAAGCAACACTGTGGCTGTATATATGAAACAGGGTGAGTAATTTATGAAGCAAAAATACAAATCATTTACTCATCCCAGCCTCTCAATCGGGAAATTAGCTGTTAAAATTAAGTGTTGTGTATTCGATCTTTGAGCTTTTTGGGCTGTAAGCTGAATAAAACAAATAATGTGAAGCTATTTTATTGACTAAACATTTAATAACATTACATTTAATAATGAATCATGAGAATAATCATCAGTGGCAGTAAATCCAACAGATTCCTGATGACTGACTTATTCCCAGCAAGGAAGTTGGAATTAAGAGAAAAAAAAAAAAAAAAAAACCAGACCAACGTTTACTTATTTTATTCAGCTGAAGTGATGAATAACAAGTTCACTGTAAAACATTAAAACTTTGCGTTCCCATCTTGCTGAATCCTTCAAATGACGAGTGAGAATATTTTAAATGACAAAAAGTTTTATTTCACAACTGTGGAGGTATTGTGAAATTACATAAACAATCCAGCCTGCCGTACACATATTAACTCTGTGGTCAGGATCTATGTTTCAACCTGTAATCAGCATCAGTTATTGAGCAAGTGAGACAAGACCGGACACATTTATGTTCAAAGAGGTGGCATGAAAGGAGCTGTTGTCGTGTGATTTACGTGTACGCACCCACTGAGCGTGGAGAAACTGTACTCTGTATCCCCAATGTGCTTTGGTTATGCTTTCCTTAACCCTAATGAAGCCTGTAAGGCCAATTCCACCTTCCACAGTTGGTAGGTTGGCAGCTGCGACACCAGATGTAAAACGGTGCTGGAAATTTCTGCTGTCAGACTGACAGGAAGTGAACTTTCTCCATGGCAGGTGTGCTACACATTCATTTTGGACACTGGTGTGGGCAGAATCTGCTTAAAGTGTTCGTAAAATCACTGTCAGTGTAAATTCACACCGCGTGATCTCGACTACTGTACATCCTCTGACATTTCCATTACAGTAGCTGAGACAAGTCCATAATTGAGACTGTGAAATGTAAATGTAGGGAACCTCTTTGGACTCATAGAGTTAATTCCTGCTGCTTGATTACGTACCGATAGTTGGTGCCTGAGGTGCCCTTACGGATCCCCTTGATCATCTCCTGGTGAGTTATCCTGAACTCTTTGCCAGGATACAGCAGCGTTGCCATGACAGCAGCCTTGGAGTGGGTGTGTATAACTGCCTGCGCCCCTGTATTTTATCAGAGCAAGAGATTTTGGTTCTTGAGTGGCGTCTGCCTGTATTGTCTTTTTAAACTGATACTTTTAACAAGACAAGAGAAATCAACCACACAGTCCTAAATGGAAAATAAAAATAGACTCTGTGTTTAGAGGCTTTTATTGATGTTACAGTTTTGTTCCTGTAAGATATTCCATAATATCTAATGACAAAATGATATTGCAGCATGAGAGAACACAACCACAACAATCGGGGAACCAAGTGCTGTTTGTCCAGCTCCACTCAGCTTTTTAAACATCTGTGTGTGAATAAAAAGTAATTTGCTGCCTTTGTGCTGCAGTACAGGTGGTTATGTGTGTGACTCAACGCAGCCAGTGACTCACCTCTCATCGTATAGGCGTTCATGAACAGCGGCGTGCACTGGCTCTTCTTTAGATTCTTCCAGGCGGGTGGACAGCTAATGTCTCTCTCCTCCACATCACACACAAACATGTCTTCTGGCTGAGTAACACACAAACACGTTATGAAGGGTGTGATTTCAAACTTTAACACACTAATCCGTATGTGAATAATGCCTCTCAATCAAAACTCTGTGTTAAATGTGAGTCATCGTCTCTACAAAGCAGAAAAAAGAAGCTGCTCACCTGAATTCTCTCCTTCTGGACGCCTGATGGAGCGATGTAAATCTGATCTCTATGAGTTACAAAACAAACAATGTGGTCAGTCTCAATGTCAAGGTAAAGCTGCAGTATAGTAGTGGTTAGTGATGGAGCATCACAGCCTTTCAGTGTAAACAAAATGAATAAATAGATCGCTCCAGGCTTACTGTGTCTTTGCCTCAAAGAAAATGATTTGCTGGTGCTGGGTTGAAACTTTTCTAACAAAGAAAACGAAAACCAGAAAAAAGCTTTTCCAGTCGTCCACAAAGAGCCTGGTACCTGAAGCAGTTACTGTGAGTAACTCTTTATATTTCCACAAGTTTTAACCCCACATATGTTTTGCAGCCGGTGCGCGAGTTGAACATTTAACGGAAACCGATTTTTGTCTTCGTCAGGCTCTAGAAATGCACACTGATCCATAAACACGTTTAAATAACACTGCAGAGACGGTGTATTGTCATCGTCGGAAAATTTAGAAATGGAAAGTTGCAGTGTTAAAATGTGAACTGTGATCATGTTTTTATTCAAGTGTTGACAGGCTTCACATTTCCTCCCAGTAAAAAGAGGATAAAGTCGTTGCGCTCTTCTTTATCTAGAAACAAACACACCAGATAAAGGAGTAGCCTATTGATTTTGCAAGGTTTGGCGAAGGCTGCCGCAGGCTCTGAGTCATTTCTGACTCAAAAAAAACCAAACTTAAAATTCAGATCTGCTCATACAGAAAATACAAACAGATTTATTTGAATTCTTGTGTTTTCTGTCTGTATAATTTACGAACAGTGTACAAGCAGCTATGAGATGAACACTGCTCATACTGTAGCTGATGTTGGTGCCACAAACCAGCACTGAGTTTTAAAAACTGACAACCAGAAAATAGTCATTATTCTGTCAAAAACAGCCATTTAGCTGCAGCAGCTGAGGTAGAACTGCATATTTTCTGTCTGAATCTAAAGGCATCATAATTTAACAAAAAAGGAAGGACATTTTCTCGAGTTACAATGTTTTTTTGTCTGAATGCAACTCAACTCAACTCAGCGGCAGCTGGTAAAATCCTGTTTCCTTATTGGCTTCAATAAATGAGGGGCTCCCCCTGCAAATTTCAGGTGGGGATTTGATAATGGGTGGTGCTTTCCATGGTAGCTGCCATCCAGAAATGTTTGTAATAACCTGTCAGAGGCTTCAGTTTGAATTCTGTTTCATTACGGCAAAACTGTGGCCGTCTTGTCTTCACCCTGCAGTTACATCCGCCGTCAGAAGCGATTATCGCTGACCTCGCATCAGCCTGTCACTGAGCAAAAATCAAAACAACAGCATTTTAACATGACTGTAAAATGATATGCAAATGGGAAAAGTTAGACAAAAGGTGTAATTCAGTTGGAACAAAAACCTCTTTAATAGATGGGATAGACAGTCACAGACGAGTGACTGGGTTTTAAAACACAAACCCTCGTCTCAGGCTGATCCCTCCACCCGTCCCCGTCACCCATCCCAGCTGGTAGAAGAGACGGCACAACTCAGGGATGAGCAGTCGAGGATGCTCCTTCTCCTGTGACAGACACAAAACTGTTCAAACTGGCAAAACAAAATAACTTCAAATCAACACATTTTTCATGTTATTATACGGTGAGATGTTGTCTGATAGGTGAGATATGATTTAAAAAAAAAACACACTCTTGTGGACTATTACACATTAATGAGCCTGGGTGACATGTTCTAAATATCCATGTTACAAATAAAGAAATCTGTATTTGTAGCCTTAAAAATCAGAACCGCATCTATATTGATACACAGCTGGAAATGGTCCCTGACAAATTTATTCCCAAACCTAAAGGAAAACTTCCATGTAAAATGAACTTAGGATATGTTAAAACATGATAACAAGTTGTTTTGTTTGCTGAGGAGCAAAACTACGCTAGCCCATTGCATTACGAATATTTTTATTTTTATCATTTTTGTCGAAAAAGACTTGCCATGCTACTTTTTAGGGCACCAGGGTAGCTTGAAGACATCACTATTTTACGAATTAATTCATTCCCTTGTAGACAATGACCAGATGTCACCAACAGATGAAATCCATGCATTTGCATGGAATTAATTTGTACTGTCTCTCCTCCTGTTCTGCTCATTGGTTCATGTTCGTCAATAGACTTGTCAGACCTACTTTCAACATGGCGGTGAGCGGAAACTACAGCTGGGTCCGACCTGTAAAAAAGTATTTTTAATAAACGATGTGTACATTTACAAAGTTGTCAATGCCTCGTTTTAAATGTCAGGACCCTTGTTATACTAGCAAGGAAGTGTGGAGCTATTTTGTGCTGTTTTAATGGTTTAAAATAGCGATGTCTTCAAGCTACCCTGGTGCCCTAATTACTAGCATGGTGAGTCTTTTGTACAAAAACGCTAAAAATAAAAAGTTTGTAACGCAAAACGCTAGTGTAGTTTTGCTCCTCAGCAAACATAACATCTCATTATCATGTTTTAACATACCAAAAAAACCATTTTACACTGAAGTTTTCCTTTAAAATAGAAACTGTTTTTAGGAAATTATTTTTAAATTAAATTATATCTTTGGGCCCTTTTTTTTTTTTTTTTTTTTTTTTAGGAAGATGTAAGACGTCAGTAGGAAGAATCAGGTTTGAGGGGATTGCAACACACTTGAACACTGTTGGTCTTGTTCTCTGCATGAGATTTATTGGAAAAAAATAACACAGTCATATGTTTAAAATCACGGTACTTAATATAAGTACTGTGATTTTAATCTTTCCCTAATTATGTTTTGACTCATGCAGTGTCAGGATCATGTCATTGTGCTGGAACAACCATATTATTATTGCGCACATGATTGCTGCTATTGAAAAATGAGCTGAAAGCTTCTTAATACTTAATACTAAAATACACTTTGGGGTTTGTGTGTCACGTTGCGCTTGCCTGTTTCTCTGCGACCTCCTGTCCTGCTTCTTGGAAGCCATTGCTGGTGCCACACACAGACGACATCACCCTGGAAGAAAATGGTTCAGCATTCACTATAAATAGCAATTCACAATGACAAGAGAAATACTTGGAAAAAGGCTGTGGGAACATTGATTTCAGTAAGGCATGAGACAGGTCTGTCAGCGTCTTACTTCCTTATCTTGATTTAATCATCCTGGAACAAAATACTATGGAAATTACACCGGGAAGATTTCGTGAGAACTGACTGATAGTTGTTAATTCCTTTGCTTCCTTCTCCACCCATGCATCAGAAGTCGTTGGTATAAAGATAGTTTCAACTGTTAGACTATATAGCAGAAAAACAAACAAGGAAATACGTTTTCCATTTTGTAGTGATCAGTGTTACTGGTCAAAGAGGATGGGTCAAACTGTGAATGTTTCACAAGCCAAGATCCTAGGAGCCAACAGCCTCCTATTGCCAAACATTGACGGTACATTTGGTTATATTTGTGACTGAGTGTTTGGGTTGTGCTGCAGGACGTTGTACAAACAGACACTTCAGAGGGATCCTAGCACTATTGACACATAAATAGCGTTAGCTTTTGTGGGCTTTACAGTAAACAGACTGGTTTATCAAAGAATGGGCCACACAGCTCTGTGTAAGACTAGAGAAGCCTGCAGTTTACGGCGTTTCTACACCTGATAATCAGTTGTCATTGTCACATTTATTCTGCCAACACTGGCATTTACTTAATTGCAGGAATCTCAACACCTAAGCACCTTCATGTACGCAAACATATTAAGGTAATGCATGAAACAGGAGGATCAGCACAGCTCCCATCTCACCCTGGACACTCTGCTTTTGAACTGTTGCAGATGTGTGAGATCACAAAGAGCCAGAACGAACATGCTTAAGAACAGTTTTGATGTCAACCCCATAAGGGCCTTAAACTATGTATTTCACATCATCTGCTGCAATATGTGAAATACACTAAATGTTAGTAATGCTGTTGTTGTTGTTTTAAGCTTTTTAATTTTATCTATATATTTATTTTCTAGTTCATAGTTGAGATGCACTTTTTATTGTTTTACACCCGAGAACTGCACATCAATTTTATTGTATTTATTTACAACAGCAAACAAAGATTCTGATTCTAGTTATTTCACTATTTATTTTACCCTCATTAGTTCCATTTTCTCCATCGTGAAAAAACCTTCTGCTTTTAGCAGCTGTTTCATCGTACAAAACTTCTGAAGAACTTTTGAAGATGTTATTTTAGGCTTTCATGACAACTGTTCCTCACTAATGGGTGACATTTTAAAGACCAAGAGGTTAATGGAGAGAAAAAAAAAATCCAGTTTCCTGGTTAATAACCTCTGGCATCGCTGCTTCAGAAATACTGTACAAGTCAGCAGGCATGGTTCAGTGAGCAATCCTGAGTCATTTGAAGCCTGAGTATGCAAATTCTGACTGTGACTAAAGATCTCAAGTTTTTCCGTTTTCTTCTTTTGTGGGTTTCTGCCTCAGGTTGTGAGCTGATCAGAGAGGCGGTCTACAGGCCTGATTCTGTCGGTACAGACACAGGACTTGACGACATCAATCTAAATCAAGTCAAATAGCATTGGATCAGTGAAGTCATCTGTTTCGGTTGGCATGAAAACTCGCACAGCGAACTTGCATGCTGCTGCAGGCATTTCTGATTAGTAACTGCCCCCAGTCAAACAAACATTAGGGGTAGTTCACATATCTAGTGCTTCCCATACAGAGGTTCTGCATCTTGGGCAGCCTGCCCAGGTCTGAGATGAATTGAAGTAAATCCAAAAATCTTATCACCATCTTTCATTTTCATTGGACATTTAACCACTGACCATTGTAATGAAAGGCAGATTTCCTTCCTCATTACACTACAGAACCAGATGTGTGTCGACAACATCACATCTGGTACTAAACCAGGCAAGTTTTTTTAAATTTTCAACATGTGGGAAACACTCATACGTCACGTCAAACTTTTAATGTCAGACTTTAAAGATCACATCACAACAACCAGACATAAACTACTCAGCAGCAATCAAATGAAAGACGTTCTATCTGTTGGTTAAAGTAATCTAATAATAGTATTTTATCTGTAATAAAGTGATGCTGAACAGTGCTGTCAAGCTTTAGTGCTAATGAAGCACATTTATTGCAAAGGGAACAAAGGAAAATTTAAGCCTACTGCTTTTAACCCTGGGAGAAGTGTATTCACACAGGAAAAGGAGTGGGTGGACACAGCTCCAAACTCGTCTGTTCTAGGTATCAGGTATTCACAGTGAGTGTGCAGGGTTTAAACCAAGATAAAAAAATAAAAAAAACTGGCACTTATCTGAACAAGACTGACTGGCATGCAATATTAACACAAATGGACAGACAAACATAACAGTTATGTTACATCCTTTGACTAAGATAAAACATGGATTGATGTTTTAGTTTAGAGCTGCAGCTAATGACTCAGCTCCATCATCAGTTAATCAACTGGTTATTTTTCAAGCAACCATCTCATCTTTGAAATGTCAGACATTAACTGCCTAAAAAGTCATGACATGACAAAGAAAAGTTTTCATTTGAGGGGCTGGAATGAGTAAAATATTTGACTGAGCTTCATTATTTTTGATCCAACACAACTGAGAGTTCAAGAGTTCCTACTATAATGTTGAATCTGACTTATTAACTTAGTATATTTGATTTGTAGTAGATTAACATTACTGTTGTCATTTACTGCTGAGAACAGAGCCTGTACTTCCTTATATAACCATGGATTAACTTCCTACATATCAAGATTATAATTTTAATGAGTAGCCACATTTATAAGTGCTTGTCAAAAGTGTTTTGACACAAATGTTGATTTATACAACTGAAACCTGTCCCATGCTGTAAAATTCTGTTTTTGCGGCGGCTCTAAAAACTATAATACATGATGGTACTGTTCAGTATATTAAGAATCCGGTGTGACTTCAGGCTAAATTATGCAAAGTTAATTGCAACGCTTTCTTTGGTATGTTTTTATCAGTGAAATGATCTGGTGAATGAGGTCAGGTTGGAATGAAAACTGACATTATATAACAAACCTGCGTCAACATTTCTGACCGACTTTTAAAAAAAAAAAAAAAAAGCTTTTAAAATCACATTATTTTTTTGTCTGTTACTTGTTTGTAGAGAGTTGAATAAGGAACATGTGACAAACACGTTTACAATAGGTGCAACTAGATTTAATGAGATATGACAAAATTAAGAATTTATTTTGTTTGTTTTGATTTTGACAAGCTTTGAAAAGGAACCTGCAATTAATTTAACAGTTGTTTACATTGTTTTTCAAACAGAAATTCCAACATGTTGTTGGTTCCTGGTTCTTGTGAAATGTGAGACAAGAACAGGTAAAGACATAATGAAAATACCTCTGCATGTTTTCTATGGTACATGTGGTTAGAGGGTTTGTTTACTTGCTGACAAAGTCTCAGTTTACACTGAAGCAACTGACTGTTGATCTTCATCTATCAGCCACAGTCTCTGTTTTGTGGCATATTCAGTTTGAGCTGTTTCCTTCGTTAAAAAATCATGACACGAGTGAAGTTGTGTACAGTTAGCTAATGCTAACGTTAGCTTCTGCAGCAGTTAAGCTAACTTTTAAACAAACAAACTGACGAGCTCATAAACGCGTCGTGTCGCGTCATGACTCTGGTGGTTTGACATTTACTCGTAGGAGCAGTGAAATATACACAGACAACGTGACACTACTCGCTACTCACCTTAAGTAAGGTAGTAAAGTCAGTCTGTGGTGAAAGCGGTGCGGACAACATCTAACGTTACTATGAGCGCAGCGATGACGACATCAACGCGCGACCTACAAACACGTTGGTGAGGTTACTCCATTACAGTTATACTCAATGTAAAAAAAAAAAAAAAAAAAGCAAATAAATTGTAGCTATTACATAAAAAATATACATTGAATGTAAAGCTTAAAACAGTTTATTTGTTTACCTGTGTAGTTGCAAATATAACAGTTCACTACGTGATAATTTAGTCATGTATGCCCAGTCTTTATCTGTGGTCTTCCTACTTGTTGTATGTCTACCTTTATATATAGTAAAATTCAGTCACAGTACCACAATGGAGCTCAAAGGAATAAAAAGTTGAATTACAAACTCTTGCACAGTTCAGCATCACATTCATACTAAATACTTACAGATGAGTTGAGATGAATGTTGCTCAAGAAGATGAGAGTCATATTGCACATGACATGAGGAGAAACTGCCCACGGTGCTTTTGGTGGCGTGTTCAGTGTGGTGATGGCTTTAGGGTAAAAGCTGTTCATGAGTCAATTTGTGCATGTGCTGATTGATTTGTATCAATCCATGTGATGGCAGGCAGACGACAGGCAGATCAGGGATCCAGTTGGGGCCACAGCTATCTGTTGCAGGGCTCCTTGTTGTTGTTGGCCCAGAAGACGATTCTTAATGAGCCTGTTTATTTTCGGTAGGCGTTATCTCTGTTGAATGATTTTCAGATACCTGCCTGATACAGAACAGATAAGAACATAAAGTGCCTGAAAGCTTTGCACGATACTGGATCTTTTGTAATTTAATTTTGTACATAATACGTATTATCCATACATAAAAATAGCAACATGAACATGCAGTAATATTTATACACATCTGTATGCCCAGTGTCCAGCATTAAAGCCCAGCACAGTTCTGCGTTATCATGACTTAAACACCCTCCTTTGTGATTTGGTCTTTTGGTATTTTTCTGTCCAATTTTTACCTCAAATCTAGTTTAAACACTATCATTTCTAGAATGCCATCCAATGGAACATCACACATTTTATCAACACAATGCATCTCTGCATATCAACATCATAAACCCTGTTTCTGTTCTGCATCAGACTATTAACATGGTCAGGTCAGACAAACTTAAAGCTGTGTATATAAACAGGCAAGAGCAAACAAATTGTGCAAGAGTGCATGTCTGGGCAAATGATGCTGGAATTAACATACACAACATTAATTTGCATTTACTTAAAAAATGGTAAATGTAAAATTACATATAGGTCATAATATTTGTAAAACCTAGTCTGAACATGTTGTGTTGTCCTCTATGATCCTTACCTGGAATGACCGACAGTTGCTCCATACAGCCACTCCCCCTCACAGCTTGCCTTTGCTTCCTACTAAGACTCCCATGTCCTATTGTCTATGGGAAAGCATAAACCTGTTTGTACACTCACTGTGGAAAGTCCCTTTTTAGGCACTACAATCATTTGCCTGGTAAATGTCACCTAGAGACCAGCCTCTCATCAGAGTTCTCTTGTCAACGGTTTCTCTGACTACAAGTATCGTCTTAGGTAACATTCAAACTGTGTTCTGTCAGTGTCTTACTTCCTTATCGGAAATGCCACAAACACAATTGTAGAAAATGACTTTAAATAGTCTTGAGCGCTACTGCTCTATGACCACAGGGAATTGACATGCAAACAACAGTTTTAACAATTATCAAATTAATTAAATTTGGTGCAGATATTCACAGTCTCATGATGGTGAACCATGGGATGAACCCTATTCCCAGAGACAGAAGGAAAAAGAATCACTAATCCAGTCAAATATTTCAAAATGTGTTAAATTGATTTCACACACTGCAACCATCTATTTACAATACAAGGTGAATTATTGCTGCATCTGTTGGACAGTTTGCACTCAAATGTGGTACAGACATTGAATATAAAGAAGAAATGCAAATACAAAAATAGAAAATCACTGAAACAAACACATAGAGTATGATGCAGTGTAACTGTGACTGGGCAGGTAGAGTTGTTTGTCCACCAATTAGAATGTTGGTGGTTTGGATCTTTCCAGTCCACATGTTCTTGGGAAAGATACTGAACTCCAAATTGGCAAGTTTGACCTCTTAAGTTTCTTTTGATAAATGTGTCTTTCAAATGACTGAATGTAAAGGTAGTGGAAAATATGAACATGATAACTAATCTGAAGATGTGTCAGTGATCTGTTTGGGAACCTGGCGACTGTATTTTTGCATCTGATCAAACAGGATAAGGAACTTTTGACTTCAGATAAATATCACTTAAATGTGACAAGATAAAGTTGCTGGAATAAAACCAGACTGGCTCAATATGAGACGGACCTGACATTAATCAAGATCAGACCATGGCCACATGTTCTAAAGGAAAGCAACATGTGTGGCATGAGATTTTTATTCCATTCATTTGAACTCATCTGTGCTAATTTGTCAACTGACACTCATGTTCTAGAGGATTCATGAGTCAGATTAGCAGATTTTCAAAGTGGATCAAATTGCAACAAAACTGACATGTTAATGTGTTAATAGGCCTCATCCTGAGTATCATTCCTACGTAGACCTGTGGGGTATAATTCACCTACAACTGAAAAAGGAGCGGCACACCTTTAAACTAATTCCCTGCCAGGTTTTGTTTCATGTCTTGCCATGTCAAGTTTTCTCAGTGATGTCATAAAACCGCTCTAAGATCAGATTTTACGGAGGCGGGGGCATCTCATTGTCAGTCTTCTTCTTCCTCCTATCTACATGACATTTAACAGTTAGCAACTTGGAGAAACAAATAACGGGTGTGTCCCAGTTACATTCCAGTCAAGCAGATGGTGATTAGTTTGGGAAGTCAGCTGCTGTGACACATCTCATCAAACATGACATGGTCCAATTTCATTTGGTTCAAAACCAAATCGCTGACTTTGAATGCAACAACAGAAAGTGGCTAATGGATAACAGCTCTGCCAGTCTTTCAACATTTATTAGGTTGTAGTGGCTGCACACTGTGATACACACTCCCTCGTGTTGAACACCTGTGTACAACTCTCGCTTCAGCTACTTTCTCCTGTTTGATTGTGAACTAAATGATTCAGCTGTTTTCCCTCCCTCAGTGCGATGCGGGTAAAGCTGGGAGGTTCAAATGACACACTGCCACTGTAAACACAAGAGCTGCTTATTCGATTAATTAAACAGTTGACTTTGACTTATCGGTGACAGTTCACAAGCCACGACACTCATGTTATCTTCAGCACTGACTCTGTAGTTTCAATTAATTTCATTATCAGCTGCAATGTTGTGTCTTTGCTCTGCGATGACTCCCTGAAAAGTCCCAGAGGTGAAACACTGAACTAGTTTTACAGCTGAGTTCTGTATATGCCAGTGTCCCAGGGTTATTCTAACATGTCCCAAAATTCAATTCACCATGTTATGAGACAACACCTGTTTAACTGGGAAGTGATTACACACACACACACACACACACACACACAAAATCATGATTTTGGATCCAGAGGGAAAAAAAGGTGGCAGGGGAGAAACTTTAATAAGAATTAGGGAAAGCTGCTTATTTGTGCGCCTTTATTTTTTGTTATTTGTTTTAGGGAGGATTGGGTATTAGCCTCTTGGCTTCTCCTTCCTCTTCTCCTTCCTCCTCCTCTGCTGAACATTTCTACTGATCTCCGTCATTGTGTGATTTCTACAATGATTTTTTTTTGTGCAAACAGATGAAGACTAATCACTCCAGTGGTTTAAAATAAATAAAAAATGCACAGTCAGTTCAGATTACACTCAGTAATTGCGTAGAAGTGTACACATATATTCAGGAATATTTGGTTGAACAAAGATGAATCTGTTTTCCAAACTTTCACTGAACATAATATTTCCATTTCAGCTTCATTTTCGTCAGTGTTTGTGTTTATAAATCCCTTTCCCCATCTGACTGATATTGTTAAAATTGGATGGTAGTCAGGCAGTAAATAATACTGTTTTTCTTTATCTCAGGTGAGGGGCACAGATGAACTGTGCTATTATGTTTTATTTTTTACAAATCTGACACAGAAATTTGCAAAACTTAGGCGGATATTTCTGGCCACGGCAGAATGAAGACACAATAAAGGCCGTGACTTAGCCTCTCTTTGGTTATTCATGGCGGTAATAGATGTGGTGCACAGGTCGCTGAGCTTGGTCACGCTGGGATTTCAGGGGGTGCAGGGGGAGTAACAATGGTGGCTGCCGTGAAATGTGAGATAACAACGAGAGCAGAGGGAGGGATGGAGGGAGTCTGTTAACGTGATTGCTAATTGGCCTGCACATGCCCAGCGGACCTGCCCTTGAAAGACCTTGTGTTCTGCTGTTTTTTGCTGAAGTTGAACCATTCAGACGTTTGATTATACGGCAACACAGAGACTGAAAATCCGATCGTGTTCAAAGGGATGCGTGCGGGCCTGCTCATATTTGATTTTTCCTCTTTTGTCCGCTGTTTTCCTCACACCTGAGGCACTGATTTCAATTATTCAAATCCATTGTTGTGAAAGGGAAAATAAACATCACAACGCCAACGGATGAGCCAAAGATGTTCATCACTTCATATCAAGGCTCTTACTTTTGAAAAACATGACTCCTACCACGAGGACGAAGAGTCCACATATCTCAGAAATGTAAAGCAACAGCTCAGCCCAAAGTGAGAATTTAGTCATTACTGATTCAACCTCGTGTTTGCTGAAAATGCATTGAAGTTTGATGATGAGGATGATGAAACTCAAGGCCAGTTAGTCTTTGTAAATCTCAGCCTTTTCTCCCAGACTATAGAGGTAATGTTTACTGCATCAGAAGCCTGAAAACAGTTTCCTCACATCTAAGGGATGGTGATCATTTGAATAATTGTCTTCTCTGACATAGATTTCAATCATTTGACTGAAAAAAATCATCAAAAATGAGGATGACCTCATTTAGGATTGTGGGGATTTAACATCTGCCATAGTCTGATGTGTAGCTCTTTGTCTGTCACCCACACAGTCACAGCTCTGACTAACATGCAGCGTCTGGCCAGTGAGAGTCAACTGCTGCACGTCTGTGAAATCAAGAGTTTTTTTTTTTTTTTTTTTTTTTTTTCTGGGACCAGTTGAGTTACGCAGCACAACAAGTATACAGTAACAGCAAACCCTCTCAAGGTGTGGAGCTACAAGTCTGCACAAGCACCCGCCCATGCTTGCTGAGTAATTTGTGATAAATGTTGCAAAGTCACTACGTGTTTAGAGAGGCCGGAGGCTGAAAGCCCTGTAGTGACGCATCAATTTCCGTCAGATGCACGCACATCACAACAGTTATTAGACTCAGCACTCATCACCAGTGGTAACCTGATACTGAGCCCAGTTTCTCAGCAGAAAAATCCAAAGTGGCTCTGAAATTTTGAAATGATTTTTCTCATAAAAAACAAAGGAAGGAATTTCTGATGAGTGAGGATATGTTACATCATCTGTAATTTAGATCTAGAGTCATTTCCATGAGTTTTTGTTTTTTCTGATCGCCAAGATTCTATATTTATGTGAACGATGTTTGCCCAGCAGTGTTTTTTTTTTTTTTTTTTTTATTATTGTTATCGTTTTTATTTCTTTTTTTTTTTATTTCTTTAATTTTTTTTCTTTTTTGGTCCATAATTAAACCTTTGCTTGAAGTTAATTACACACCAATGTGGTGATCACTGATCTGGTCTGTCACCTCACTGTTGTTTGTTTCTAACCTACAATCTCACACACTTTCCAATAAAGACTGCAGTGTTTTAGTTTAATATCACGATAGCAGGCAATTAAATCCTCACATTCACCTTTATTATCAAATAAATATGCCCATTTGACTAAAATGGCCAAACCTTGTGTTTCATAAGCAGATTGACAGGAAATAAACCTCTTGACTTATTTTTAATCAAATGAGAATATTTTTTTTTTCTTATTGTTCATCCAGGACTTATATACATCTAGGGTCAGGAAATGGGCTCTGATCTGCAATTTGCACTATGTACATAAAAAACAACACATTGTAAATACTATTTAATATTTATATACATATACATAAATATATATTTAATATCTAAATAGTCAGGACAGATCAACACACTTCTATTCATTATTCACATTCGTTCATATTTATTCTATACTGCAGTCCTCCAGCTCAGTGTCCATACAATGTTTATATATTTTGTGTATATAATGCTTATTCTATGTTTTATGGTTGTATGTTTAAATTACATTGGAGCAAAGGAAAAGAACTGTAGCCAAATTCCTTGTATGTGTTCACATACTTGGCCAATAAAGCTGATTCTGATGTGCATCCTGGCATTGAATGTCCAATCAGATACATGTTTACATGTATTTATATTTATTATTATCTCACTATAAAGTTACACCTATAATTGTCTATTAGTTTAAATCTTGAAAAAAAATGTTTATTTTTGGCAGCCATACATCGTGGTCCTTATAAACAGTGTGGTAAAATGACCCCTCCTGTTTCTATGCTATTTAATGACATTTTACTTTCTGTTCTGTGTGACATGGAACTAGAGAAACTTCCAGAGCAATCAGTTTCCTGTGTAAAAGTTGCCTGAGGGAAAAAAAAATAAAACAGCGTGAGAAAGTACGTGTGTGAGGAAGAGGGTGTGTTCACAGGTGTACCAGCCCTTTGCTGTGTTTGTGTGTTACCACCTATTGTTGCAGTGATGCAACACCTACCTACCTGTGTATAAAAGGCAATGGAATGATTCATCAGCCTCACATTATCAGTTCAGTGTGTCCAATAGTTCAGACTCCATCTCACAAACGTTAAACATCACTTCACGGCTCCAACAATGATATCTGGTATGAGGACGAGGAATCTTCTTGCCGGGGTTATTCTGGGACTTCTTGCCATCGTCCACTCGTCACCCATTAATTGTAAGTAAAAGTTATTTTTTCTTCTTCTTTTTAAAGACTATTGTCTGTATTTTCTGAGTTCCTAGAGCAGCATGGTTTTTAGCAGTATGGTGTGGTTTTGCCTTTGAGAATGAAAACTGCTAAAATGTTGTTTTTTCACATCCTTGGGTAAAAAATTTATTTGCTCATAAGTCAAAGAAATTCTTTGTCAAAATGACATCCCTCTATCTGAGGACTCGGGAGGCCGCCATCACAGGTTATGCAGGGTGACAGATACAAAAATTCTCCTGCACAAATCTCTGAAATTGCAATAATTCCCATGGTGTCCTTTTTCTTACCCCAGTGAATCAGCACCCCCCACCCCACTGCCACCTAAGATGCTCTTTATGTTTCAGGTCTAAACTCTCTTTCTGTGTAAGAGTAGGATTTCATTGTCAGTGCAGTGGTTTCACCGGCACCTAAAAGATTACACACAGAAGGTCTTTGTGGAAATGTGCTGAGCCGCTCCAGGGAGTGCATTAAGGCGTATAGTTTTTGAATAAGGTGAAACCAAAGATTGGCACAGGAGCCATCACATGAGTTTTTGGGGGGTGAGCGGTAACTTCATCAGGGGTCACGAGAGTTGAACATGACTGGGCAGAAATGGAGAGTGGATGTGTGTGATTTAAGTCTTAGCCTTTTTTTTTTTTTTTTTTACTATAGTTTTCTTAAGGTGGCAGATTAGGATCAGTTGTTTTGAATTTTCTAAATCCCTTTTTACTTTTTTTTGTTATCCTCCAGTCTTTGCTTTTTTTTTTTTTTTTTCTCTGGCCTCTAACTGAAATTTAAACATTAATCATCTGAGTCATGTTTTACTTACTCATATATACCATTGTAAACCACTGGTTCTTTTAAAATATGTTTTATTTTAAATATAAAATCTTATACTGAACTGTAAGTACTCATAGCTGTCAGCTAAATACAGTACATTCAATACAAAAGTATTGAATAGTTGTATAAAACAGCACAAATTCATGTGAGGTACCTGAGCCTCAGAACAGCTAAGTGATTGATGAGGGTAATACTCTCTGACTAATCTCTCAATTTGTCCACACACTTCCTCTTTTTCATGATGGGAAATGTTGACTGTGGTGTCCTTCCAACAGAAATAAAGTCATAGTTTACTCTGGAGCCCTGGGTGTGTCATACATGTGGTCTGCTCTTAATCAATGTGATGCTTTGATGAGACTGCCACTCTTTTGTCAAACTACTCAGACGATTAGTCACCGGGGTTAATCATTGCCCTTTCTCACCACACCTTATCAAAGACAACCACGGCACAAGTTTATACAAGAATTTGGAGTAAAAGCTCAATGAGACCTGGTTGGTCATTTTGTAAAGCATCCAAAAAAAAAAAAGTCTTGGTAACTTTCCTTCATTGCTCATGTCAGGGCTGGAGGGTAAACACTTGAAGTGACCTGCAGATTTTTCCATCTGTTTGTCTCAGCAGTGACCCAGAATTCCAACGAAGTGGAGGATGAAGTTTTTAGAGAAGCTGAGACGGACGGGTTCCTCGTTGATCACTTTTTCCAGCCTTCGCTCATGACGGAATCGCCCAAAATGAACATGACAG
This sequence comes from Polydactylus sextarius, assembly GCA_016801845.1. Classification (NCBI taxonomy): domain Eukaryota; kingdom Metazoa; phylum Chordata; class Actinopteri; family Polynemidae; genus Polydactylus; species Polydactylus sextarius. The sequence continues at coordinate 3,558,046 of CM028906.1, read as the reverse complement.
TTCAGGTGCCCACCACCTCCTCACAGAGCACTATGCAGGAGACAGCAACTCCAACCACCCCAGAACGTATCTCTGTCTCCCACACGGTTGAGCCGACCAGGTCCAGCAATGATGTCCATGATGCAGATTCAGGGCCTGGAGATGTCGCTGAAACCAGCACTGCACCCTCAACCTCCACAGCTGCTCGTATCACACACACAACTACACAACTGCCGAAAACTGAAGAACTGGGATCAAGATTAACAGAACCAAGCACCACACCTTCAGCCACAATGGGTGTAGCCAACCCTATAGACACTCAAGAAACAAGATCAATAGGAGGTGAGTCAGGAATTTGTCATTTGTACCTGCCAATTCATCCAAGAGTTTATATTTTATTATCTTATTATTTGTGATTTTAATTTAAACATTTTTTATGTCCATCTACAGAACCTAGCATGACACCTTCAGCCACAACAGGTGTAGACACTGAAGGATCAGGATTATCAGAAGGTCAGTCAAAGGAGTCTTTCATTTGTACATGTATCAATTCAACAGTGATTTATTTTTAATTATCCTATTATTTGAGATTTTAATTTCACATTTTTTATGTTCTTCTAAAGGACCAAGCACCAGATCTTTAGCCACAACAGAGGTAACCATGTTCACAGACACTGAAGGATCAGGATTATCAGAAGGTCAGTTAAAGGAGTCTTTCATTTGTACATGTATCAATTCATTCAACAATGAGTTATTTTTAATTATCCTATTATTTTAGATTTTAATTTCACATTTTTTATGTTCTTCTAAAGGACCAAGCACCAGATCTTTAGCCACAACAGAGGTAACCATGTTCACAGACACTGAAGGATCAGGATTATCAGAAGGTCAGTCGAAGGAGTCTTTCATTTGTACATGTATCAATTCATTCAACAATTAGTTATTTTTAATTATCCTATTATTTGAGATTTTAATTTCACATTTTTTATGTTCTTCTAAAGGACCAAGCACCAGATCTTTAGCCACAACAGGTGTAACCATGTTCACAGACACTGAAGGATCAGGATTATCAGAAGGTCAGTCAGGGCAGCTGTCAGTATCAACCACTGCTGAAAAACAGCAAGTTACACAAATATCCATTATCCTATACACCCAGTAGTATTGAATAATCGTCTGTGTTTCAAGCCTCTGTCTTTATGTTTCCCTGCAGGAACCAGCAGTGTATCATCAACCACCACCGTTATCAGTACCAAAATTATTCGGTATAAACTAAATGGTATATTACCCAATACAGACAGCAATACAGAAGTGTCAGCCACTCCTGAAAATGCAAATCACCAAACTATGTTGACCACAACTACAACCCCCACAAACCTGGCACAACACGGTAAATGTCCTTTACTGATAACAGTTATGCCTTTAAACACATCATAGTGATCTTCATCATATAGTTTTGATTTTCAGATTTTTAATTTTGTCCTTCTATGTTTCTTTAGGTGAAGTCATTGAGTCAGGAAACAGAACACCAGGTTGGATCATCATTGTGGCTTTTGTCGTCGGTGTTGCAGGACTGGTGTTGCTCTGCGTCGCCATCGCTACCAGAGAAAAGTGAGACTTAAAAGTCAGAAAAAATATACCATATTTTTGATCAAAAGGTTTGAGCTCAAAATTAAATCAACGCTATTTGTCAAATGTGCAGGTGGAACGGGCCAAGACAGCCGTCACAGGTGGAGACCAAAAATGGCACATTGAGCCAGCAGAGGGAGGTAGAGATGGAGACATTCCTGCATAAAGAGGAGCCCAGGGAGAATGGAAAAGGAGCAGAGGGGTACACAGTCATCCCCTTGGACGAGCTTCCACAGAATCATTCAATGCAGTGAGGTTCGGAGACAGACGCTCTGGAGGTTTGAGACTTGTCGCAGGACCACATGACTGTTTTGGAGCAGATGAATCTGATCAGAGGAACGTAACTCTCACCAGAGGCTATCAAGCAAAAACAAAAATGTTCTGTGGACTTTCACAGCTCTGAGCCCATTTCTGAACAAAGACTCATGGTCTGTTGTTTTTCCTACTGACTCTGACTGGCACTTTCACTTTGAAGCCACGACGATACTTTAATGTTGCTGTATTTATTTCCATATCAATGCCTATCATTAACTGTAGAACACAAAATTGGTCGGGTAAGGTGCACACATGCCTTTAATTTCAAATGCAACTGAAAAGTCTTTGCAGTGTTTTATTTCGTTGTTTGTAAATAATAATTATTTTTCAGTCAGACAGAAGGAAAATTATTCTGTCCGGTATTTTTTTCCAGTGCCTTTATTGTGATGCAATTGAAATCTCTGTTTAATAATGTTATTGGAAGGTGTGTTGTGTATTGTAACTTATATTAAGTCGCTGTTTTTCCCATCAGTTCATTATGGGAGCACTGAGTATTGAACAGTGCTTCAGCCCACTGACTCATTAGCTTCTCTTCACAACCTACGCAGCACTTCAGTCCTGCTGTAACATGCATTTATTGAACGTTCATAATGTGCTGCATCATATCCGCCCTTGTCTGAGGGAATAAACACAACGGCAGCTCATCAATAAACATTTATTTCATTCTCTCTCCCCCTGCCCCAGTAGTATTTACACACAAGTATTAAAACATTTACACATTTTTTTTTATTATTTTTTTTTAGTACAAGTGCATTCAGTCACTCATGCATTTAGTTGGTCACAGTCAAAAGAGTTTTCAACGTTACATTGAATGTCAGACACGAGAAAAATGTTTAAATACATTCTCAGACAACAGAATCAAAAAGGAAGATATAAAATATACATTTTATCATCTAAAGATTGTACAGTTTCACGTGTTGATAGAAAATGTTTTTATACTCAGCCAGTCGACTGACAACATGTTCTTATTGAGCTCAAGGGCCGATGCCAAATGAAAACAGATGGAAAAATCATGTAATAAATTAATAGACATATTTTGGAGGAAGGTGGTGCTTGAGCACACATGTCCCACAACATGTGAGATGTACTGCAGCTGCCAACACCAATATTCTCTCTCTCTCTCACACACACAACTGTGTCATAATGTGCTCATAATCCTTAAATAAACAAATCTGCACCTGCACTGAATCAGCAACAACATTAAGTGAGAAATATTGTTCTTTCTTCCCTGACAAAACAGATACATCACTTATAAATAAATCATTCTAAATTCACAACCTACTGAGACAACTAATGGCCCATACATGGAAAATTATCATCGCACTAACATTGTTAGATATATGTATATGTTTATAAATAACTATAGTCTTTATAGAAACTTTTAGCATAGCAAAAACCATTCTGATAGATGACAAAAAAAGTCAGTCACTATACATTTGATTTACACAATTTACCTAAAGAAAGTATTTACACAAAGTGCAAGGAGGCACTTTAAACATGAATATATATGCTGTGGCTCATATGAAAAAAGTGAAACAAATGATTCAATTTTCACTAAGATTGAACACAGCTGTTGCACTGATTTCAGTTCAAAACGTGTGTTATAGTCAGCCAATGACCTTGTTGTTACAGCTTCAGATTTAATGCTGGAGGCAAAGATAATTAACTCTTCACAGTAATTCTAAAGTTGTTGGTGGACCTAAAGTCCATTGCGTAAAACCTACAAACTGAGAAAATCCTTGGTAACCTTGGTAACATCTTTGTGAGGAAGGCCCAGCCGTCCACACTCAGAAGTTTCAGTAAAAGCTTGAATGTAGGGCTGTTTTTGTTCTTCAGCTAAAATGCAAGTCCCAATGATTCATTGAATAGTAGTAATTTTATTTAGTTAGTTTAGTATTATTATCATTATTATTATTTTGTTTAAAATCCAGAAATCATACTGACTGCACTCTGCAGTTGTCATCTTCAAGGCAAAGTTGTCGTATAAGCAAAGAAATAAACAGTTTGAAATAAAACAAACACGGAGCAATGCACTGGCCTGCTGAGAGTCTGAGAGACATTATCTCATTGAAACTTACGGTCTGCCAATTTTCCCTTCATGTCTCTCACAAAACACATAAACTCCAGTACACAGGCAAACTTTTAACTACAAACAGAAATGCAGTGCTTCATTCATGGAGAACATATATACAAAATAATAAATAAGTAAATAACTGGGAGGGCACCCTTCATATACTCTTATCACCTGCTCTACAGCTGTCCGCATCACATCCTGTACTGTTTGTTACCACATTTAGAGGCCACACCTTCTCTCCTTTTATGGTGTAAGTCCTCTAAGCCTTTCGCCTTAGGGCCTGACCATGTGTGCGGCATCAGGGTCATAATCCCATAAGTCAAACAGTCAAAGTTAAAGCAGTGTTTAACCATCTATCTTGCACTTACATCATAATGCCACTGCTCCATTCTGTTTTCTTAAAGCTTGCAGCAGCACCAAGTAAGGCCCTAAGTGTTGTCAACTGAATGCTTCATTCTTCTGTACAAAGTGCACAACATGCACTGGGTTCACTGCAGGGGTTTTTTTTTTTTTTTGTTTGTTTGTTTGTTTGTTTTTTTTTTTTTTTTTTTGTCCTTTCAGTGGAAAAGCAAGCTCTAATACAAGTTGGTGAGTCATCTGTAGTTTGCTCCAGCAGCTACCCAGATGGGTACATGAAAAAAAAAAAAAAATTCTGATTGCTTGTTCTTGTAGTTACAGTCAATGCTGCTAACATTCAGTTTTTTCCTCTTCTTCTATGCATTTTTTTTTATGTTGTTTCTTTTATTTGTTGTGTCAGCAGAAAGTAAAAAGCTTGTGGAACTGTGGATAAGGCGCAGAAGCAGCGTCTCAATCTGCTTTACTCGCTTTTCCATGGTTCCTCCTCAACAAGAGAGAATTCTGCAGTCTTGCCGTTATTGCCCATGGTGACCTGCAAGCAATTATCAAGAACATCTAACCACTGGGGGCCAAGGCACCATCATTTACAAACCGTCAAGGGTTGGGGGCAGAGAAGCCATTTCATGGTGTAGTTTGTATGTCCTCTCATAAACTGATACAGTGATGCTGTTCATTAGTTATTGTCTATTGTTGTCTATACTGATAGAACCGATGCCACAAGATGGATGAATAGTTTTCCAGAGTTGGCCATGTATTTTATGGATTCTCTGCCCAACCGAATTACAATACTTATCAGATATCAAAATGATTACAATGCAACTTTGCACGGGAGGAAATAAAGTTGCATTATACAGGCAATGTAGTATCAACAAAAAAGTTGTCTGAAATTCTATTTCAGAGAATTCTGTTTATAAAGCTAACTACAGTAAAGACAGGAGAGGGTCTGAGTTTGGTGTTTCATGATTGCATGCATCACTTTGGATGAAACATGATGAAACAGCAGTCTTTCTGTGTACCATTGGCTACAAAAACTCTATGAAAAGGTGGCCAGTGTTTGGAAACTGTAATTTGGTCAGGGCTGCCACAAATACATGTCCAATTAGGTAAACAAAAGGAAAAAATGAAATGAAAATGAAATGAAATCATGACAAACCACAATAAAATACAAATGAAATGTAATCATATATATATGCGACTTTTTTTCTGTTTGGTTGAAACTTGAAAATGAAACCTTTTTATTTGGATTTCATGAAAGAAAAACAGTTTTTTTGAAGATGATAAAAAATGCATAACGTAAAAAAGAACAAACTCCTTTTGATGAATCTGGTATCACAAAAACTGCTTTTTCATATCACATTTACTATTTACATGGTCACAAAAACACGAGTGCTGGAAGTTCTCATAGAATAGAAACACAACCACAGACGCAGAATGACAAATACATGGACAGAGCTGGGGAGGATTCACTACATGCAAGTCTCTATGTCTGTTAATGCAAAATGTACCTTGCAGTCGTCTATCAAGATCGAGTTGTGGTGAGTATACATGTTCTGGTTGGTGTTATTTTCATAGAAGGATTGCGTCTTTGCCATCTCAAATTCATCCAACCGGGTCTGCTGGGCATCGAACATGTCAAGCTCGTCTTTGGAAAGGTGGTAGACGATACCTGCCCCATAGGAATCTCCAACTACATTGACTGAGGTACGGAACCGATCCCTGCAAAAATTACAGCAAAGAAACAGAAAATTGAGAACATATTTTTATCTTGGTCCAGACTGAAATATCTCAGGAACTATTGGATGGATTGTCATGATGTTGCCATTGAGGTGTACAGACAGTGATTCTTAATTATTGTGGCAATCTTCTCACGTTTCCTGTCATTCTACCATTTATGTGTGAAACATTTTGACAGCCACCATGTATGTACAAGAATTTGGTTCATTCAAATTAGTTGCACATACAGTCCACCCAGGTTTGCCATGAAATCCGGTGCATACACTGTCCTGCTGCCACCTAAGAATTCTAATGAAGTTGAGGTTTTCAAAAATGCTGGTAATTGGATGAACTATCTGTCTGTCATAGGTAAACTTCAGATCAGATCATCAAACTGTATAGTGTAATAGGAAATACAATACTAAGCCACAGCTTTAAAAGCTTACTAGCATATTAGTGGACTTATTCTCTTTGTGAGGAAAAGTTCTGTCATCACACCACACAGCTGGTGACATTCTCTAACACTGCTGTCAGGTCAAAGTTTGTCCAATACATTGATCATCCATCCATTATCTATACCACTTATCCTTTGGCTGGAGCCAGTCCAAGTTGGACACTGTGTCTAGTTCTGCAAAGCAAACATTACAATACAGACACAAACATGATAAATATTATATCTATACACATCATTAGCTCAAAGTACCACTGACCCTAGGTCCAGTCTCACAGAGCTACTAGCTTGACTTTAGCTTCCTAGCCTTGTTATTTTTGTTTTAAGATGCTGTTACTGGTACTTTATTTTATTAATGTTGTTAAAACTCATAAAAAGGGATTCCACCATTTGTATGAATTACTCACAGTCTCATTTAGCCTGAGGATCAACATGATGCAGTGTCTGTAATTAGGCGAATGTGTAGCTAGGGCAGCTTATTCCCAGTTGACTAATATCAACAATATATTAAGTGGTAGCACCAATAGAGAGGTAGAAAGTACCAGAACTATCTTTGCCTTTTATAAATCGGATTATGTAGTTGTTTTTGTTTTTGTTTTTTTTGTCTTAGAAAAAAAAAAAAAAAAGTTGTGACTGAGCAAGCATAACAAGAAGCGCAAGAAAAGCCAGAAAAGCCTGGCAGCCACAGTTGTATGGGCTTTGTGCACCTTCATAAAACATATGGTGGAGACCGGAAAAACATGCTCACTGTTCACTCTGTAATGAGACACTCAGCAAAAATATGTACATTCAAATTATATTCAAGGATCTGTTTTAATGCCAAGTTGGTCACTACCACGGTCTAATTACTGAGACATGGAAAGAGAACAAATGTTGTGAGATTAGAACTGAAGAATATGCACTGCCTGCCCATATGGTAATATGGTAACAAAGGTGCTGGGTTGACTTGTCTGTTTGCAGTGAGGTTTAGTCAGTCAGAGTCCACTTGATATAGATGCAACAAATACATGAAATGAACACATTTGTCACTGTTGTAAATTTTAAAAAAGAAGGGGAGAATAAAGAGTTGATGGATGTTATTATACATCAGTATTGTTAATTTATTATTTTGCTATTTGTTTGTAAGTATTTTGTTACCCTGTGTGTCAGGGGTCTACCTGTCCAATTATCATTGATGAGAACATTTAAAAGGACTGGGGGGAAGGAAGTTGGGTGTGTGAGAGAGAGCAGTCTGTCTGGTTTCCTGGAAGGACCCTGAGTCTGCTGCAATACTTTTTGCTTCGGTGGATTATATTGTTTTTCCAGAGCACCTGCGAGGATATATGTTTTTTCGCTTGAGAATTCTGTTTTGGACACTTTTTGTTTTTGGATGCGATAACTGACTAATGTGTCAAATCGGGATTAGTTTCCCAATGCACATGGAACCTTCTCTGAATAGCCGAAGAAGCTGCAGTGGCAGTGAGGCAAAGACTTTTGTTGTTCTTGGGAGAAGGAGCCAACACGAACATTAAGAGACTGTGCTCATTCATCTTCCACTTGTTTTTATTCATCCTGTGTAATTACGCATGTGCATTTGTCAACTATTTCCTGGTATTGTTTAAGCCGACTTGGGGTGGGAATCGATTTGTATTTTGTGAATAATAACACTGGAGATATGATTTAATTCACTTTGTGGGTGAAATATAAACATGTACTATATATTTTGTTGTGTCCGTCGTTTTGCGGCAAGGCTCACATTCTGAAGAAGGGAAATCTTTTACCTGTCCTAATTAAGCGTGTGTAATCTATCTTTCTTGATAAATTAAAAGATCATTATACACACAGTTATGAAAAAATGGTTGATGTTTTGTGTTTTGTGTTCAACTCACAGCAACCAGTCGACAGCGACCAAGAGGCTGATGTCCTGAGTGGGCAGCCCCACCGCAGTGAGGATCAGTAGCATGGTCACGAGTCCAGCACTGGGGATACTGGCAGCTCCAACACTAGCCAGGGTGGCTGTCATACTACACATAAGACATAGGTTCAACTCTCAGCAGGACAAACCCACAGGTTTACATGCATTTATAGTAAATGTATGGTGAAAAATTAAATGTGGTTAATGTGGTACATAGTCTGAAATAAGGACATTATATTGATTGATCAAGTCTCACCTGACGGTAACAATCTGGCTCCAGTCGAGCTCGATCCCATTCATCTGTGCAATAAAGATGGCGGCCACAGCCTCGTAAAGTGCTGTGCCATCCATGTTGATTGTGGCGCCCACCGGGAGGACGAAGCCGCGTCACCCTCTTGTCGATGCCCAGGTTTTCCTCCAAGCATCGGAAAGTGACGGGCAAGGTCCCGGCGCTACAGAAAATATAAAAACAAGAGAAAGTGCTTTATTGTGAAACAAATGTGTTGAATTTGAAAACTTTCATCCGATTTAAAACCTCTACAATCAATTATCAAATGGTGACTGAGAATTAATTTCACTAAGTCAAACTTAATGTTGCAATTCCTTTTTAAACTTAATTGCACTATTTTTCTATGCATGCTGGGATAAATTCACATTAAACTATGGTAATTTATTCATTGTTAATTTGTTATATGAAATTGACTCAGGTTTGACTTCGGCTTCCATGAGTTTAAATTCACCAAAGAATCAAAAAACTTATTCGAGTTGAAATTCAACCAAAGTGTGAATCTCACAGAGACAACTCAGCAGTTGTTTTTATTTGTTGTTTCTAATAATTAATAAGTGTTTTTCTCATAGATGGCAGAGCACTGAGCAGACAGGAACTTGAAAGAACTGAGCTCACCTCAGGAGGGGAAAGTCATTAATAATACATTAAGTACAGGAAAGATATTCCACATGGAAGCAAAGTGAGGAGGCAAGTCTTCTTCATAGTTACCACTTGAAATAAAAGTTAGACTTTATTTAAAATATTGCTATAGATGTATTTATAAAAACATGCTGGTTGTCAGAGCAGTAAAAAACCTGAATTATAAGCAACCATCACTGTGTTGCACTGCATTGGGAGAGTCCAAGAATATAAAGCAGGAATGTCAGAGACGTTTCGTACCTGGACGCTGTCCCAAGCGCTGTCACCCAAGCTTGGAATATTCCCATGAAGAACGTGAAGGGGTTTTGTTTAACTATCACAAAATATATCAGTGGAAGGAAGATGCCTCCGTGGATGATGAGGCCCACTATCACTGTGATCATGTACATCCCCAACTGCCTTGCTACCACCTCCAAGTCAGCAATGGAGATAATCTTCCCACAAATGAGGCAGGCAATACCAATGGGTGAGTACCTACGGATGGAAATTTTATACATTTTAAATACAGATAGATAAAAATAAATAAACACTAAGTCAGGAACATTTTTGTACATAGATAAAACATTGGAGGGAGGTTTGGTGCTGTACTTACCACATAATTGCACTCACAAGCTTCATAACAATCTCATTCATGATGTTGAAAAACTCCAACATCAGCTTGGCCCTTTCCCCCATTTTCCCCATAATAACTCCGAAAGCGACAAAGAATCCAATTAAACCTGTAAAGACAGACGTGAGAATTAGTCACTCACTGAAAGCCATATGTGCAGGTTTTGGTTTGTTAAAGACTATTTAGACAATATGAAGTATGTAGGCAGTAAAAAAACTAAATTAGTTAAAATATGTGCTGAGCAAGTTTTGTTTCAGAATTGGGAAGTCAAAGTCGAATTATTATTGCAAGTTACCATGTCTTATTTCAGTATTTTCCTGCTATTACATGATGAAAAATGAAAAAGAACTTGTGACTTTCCTAAAACAACATTGGTTCCTTTTTTTTTTAGTTAAGCAGTGGGTGTGTTTTCAAACTGTTCACCTACCCAGGACGTTCATCCCACTCTTGAACTGTAGCGATCTCTTGATTGTGAATTGTGGGGGTCCCTTGGTCCTGTTGGTGGGCACTGGTACTTTGGAGGTTGCTGTTTGGATCTGGACAAGAGACAAGAAGACAACATCAAACAATCTGAGCAACATTTGAGTCAAACATTATGTGGTGAGTTAAAAACTCTCCTACCTGCTGAAAACAGGCCTGCACCAAGTTCTCTGGAAAAAGATTTCGGATGAGATCGAACAAGGCGTCCAGGCTGGACACCTCATCATTCTTCTTTCCCTGCCCAAGATTCGCCCTCAGCTTGGGGTTTCCGGGATGGATGAGCAGCACCAGGATCACTCCCAGAACTGCTGCGATCACCGTTGTGGTCATGTAGTACACCATAGCCCTGGAGCCTAAGCGGCCGCTGGATTTGGCATCCAAACCAGCCAGTCCTGTTAACATCAAGAATATAAAAGCAGGACAAACTAAAATATACTGTACATTGTTGGGTTCTGGTGTAAGGCTCCAACCTTAATTGATAGCCATAAAGTTACTCTGATTAGTAACAATTTCACTTGAATTGCTTTCACAGCGAGATGACAGTGAGTAACTGTTGTTCCAGTACATGTAAACATCAGACAAACAAGTCTACTCTCGCTCTATAATTGCACATTTCCACTCAGCGAAACAATTAGAGTTATCTTTGAATTCAGGGTTTGTTTACCCAGTGTGGCTTGCAAGTGAATGTAACACCGTGACTTGATGTCTTGACTTCATAACATGATGCATAATAACCTGTCTTCAATGTATGTACAAGCGGGATAGACGAGTTTGATTAAGGTTTGTTGGAGAGAGGCAGTGAATGTGTCTGCACATGTGGTCATCATTCACCAGCAAACAATTTAGAATTCATCAGGATTAATACACACAAAGCCAGGGCAAAGATGTGAGTAGCTGCACGTTTGCACCACCAACATACACAGATGGTCTCAAACTGGAGTTAAAAAAAAATTTCACAACGCTGATGAGCCTATTTTAGCTGTCTGTGAACATATGGAGTTATACAACTTCTGTATTTTATAGGGAAAGAACAAAAAGAGGAGAGAAGAAGAAAAAAAAAAAACAAAACAAACAAACAACAGATCATATTCCAAACAGAACATGAGAATGGATCATTCATTCACATGAAAGTTTGAAGCTTAACTTACCTGTAACCAGACTGGAAACAATAAGAGGCAGAATAAGCATCTTCAGCATCCTCATCAGTATTTCTCCTGGGAAGCCGATGATCATGATAACGTCAGGGGGGAGGGGAGATATGTGCCGCAGCAGCATACCAGCGATGGAGCCGAGAAACACACCTGAAAGTCAAACACACACACACACATACACAGGTAGCAGGTGAGTCCAAGATAGCAACTGTGAACATTTCATGATTTATCAACACCTGTCTGATGAATAAAGTCTCAGTGTCTGCTCATTAGCATCACAACCTGCTGTAATGTTGACAGATACAAACAGAGACACTGCGATAGAGAGACCATCACAAAACTCCTCAACAACAAGAATGAAGCTGTAAGATTTCTATGGCATCTAGTAAAAGGTTTTTTGGTCCACATGAAGCAGTAGGGTTTTTTTATTTATTTATTTTATTATTTTTTTTAGGATGGCCACCTCTCAACAGTAACAACACTGGATTTGAACAACTGGTTGATTTCTCACGTTGTCTCCTTGAATCCACAAAGACATGCAGGTGAGGTAAATTGCCACATGTTTGGCTGCCAAAGTGCATCAGGACGTTTCCAGAGTGTACGCTGTTTGCCTTTTGTGTAATGTATGCTGCACCTATCTCTGAACGTGATAGGTGGGAGCAGTAAAAGTAGCAGGACTGTGAACTTACCCAGAATTGTGAGGGTGAGAACCATGTTCTTCATGATTTTATCGCACAGAGTGCTACAGAAAGTGTCTGAAGTATCCACGATGGGCTCCAGGTGGCTCTCGTCCATCCTGACTTCCACTTGCTTCTGCATTTTGTTGGCACTAAAATAAGCAAAGAAGAAACACTTTGTTACTGTTTGTGATCTCTAAGCAACATATTGTATGGAAACTTTGAAGTACCATCAGTAATTAGTTCTTTAATATTTGATTATTTTCTTAGCTTTATTTGTTTTTTCCATCTGTGATAACAAGTGACAAGTGTCTGTTTTTATAATACTCATTTTCCTGCACCACCAGTAGCAGAGTATAGCTAGGACCACGATCAAACCTGTTTAATTCATTGAGATTTTTTATTTCTCTGAACACAATGCTGATATATATTATGTGTTAGTAAGTATATTAGTTGTATAAAGAACGGTTAATAAAGTAGGATGGATGAGTGGATCAATGGATTAAGCACAGCACGTCCATTTTATTTATTTATTTTTTTAATATTTCTATTTTTACTTTTGTTTTTTACTGAAATCTTTTTTCCACAAATGCCTGGAGGGCAAATATCTCCTATGTGCAGGAGTGGCTTTCTACACACAGCTGGTAAAGAAGATGGAGAGGCAAAAACCTAAGGAGAAAATCATGTTTTTGCCTTCACCAGGTAGTGGTGGGATGTGTAGGCTGAGCATCATGTGAACCATCCATATATCATACCCATTATACCCAGTTATAACCAGTCATTTCTGGTTTATAAGACAAATGATGGTGATTGTGTGCAACTGCTGCTTTACCAAGGCCATGCAGCTGTAATGATGACGTGATGTTAGAGCGCTGGCTGTTTAGACAAATATGGAATAGTAATTGAATATACGATATTGTATACGAGATAAAAATTTTAAAGCAAAATCCCAAAGCGTTCCTTGTGTCATTAAGTCACGGAAACACACGCTTACAAGCTTAAATTACATTTAATTAAATCTTCTCGTTCTGAATTCTGAGTGCATCGCAAAAGTTGTAGAAAGTTCACAGATGGCCTTTCATAATTAGCAACCGACATTCTCAAACAATTAGAGCAGAATCAATAAAGAGTATGTTTGTAATCTGCATTTTAAACAAATTATTCCAGTTTTACCTGCTAAATTTGAATCAACATAACACCAGCTGTTGGTCATATCCTCCCCCTCTGCTGCCACTACTATTCTGCTCTCACCCAGTGTCGATGCATAGTAATTCACGATCATTTGAGATATTCTGTTTATGCGTTAAAGCGAATAAAATCTACACGTAAGGTTGAATAATAATGTACACTACAGGGCCATTTTTAGAAGAATATTATGCATTGCATACTTTTGTTTGTGTTATGTGATCAGTGATGTAGCATTAAGTTTTTAACAGGTTTTGCCTGCACAGTGGGATCTCATCCATTCTACTGGCCACTTCTTCATCTTCGTGCTTCATCATGTCACTGAGCAAAGCAACAAGTATCTCAGGTTTGTTGTGGTCTGGTGTAAAGCCTCTTTGACTTAAAGATCAGCTCTCCCCTGTGCAGCCTTTAAATCCTCTGCAAGAGCACAGACGTGCACAGTTATGTAACAGCAAACGTTGGTGTCATTTTGGACACTCGACCTTCATCGACTTGAACACCTGGAATATTAAAGCTGGCAGCAGACAACAATAACAACAACAGCAACAACAACAATAACAGCAAAAGAGAAATAGTAGAGTTTATCTAACAAAAGATTGTGGATTAAGAGAAAAGTTTCAAGGACCATTTCTCAACTGAAACCTGCAACAACATTATCATTTCTGGCAGCATATAGACAAAACCTCCTCTCTTATCTCCATTTAATAACAATTCTGATAATTGTATGCCTGAATTAACTTCTGTGCAAGACATGAAAGGACAACAGGGAACGTATAAGGTGAGGACAGAACAACTGCCAAGTCAATCATGCCCGTCTGATACACTGTGCTCTAGTATTAATGACTCTTAAGCCTTTTAAAGAGGGTAAAATTAGCACCTCCAGCACACAAGTGAGTTATGTAACAGAAAAGGGGCTTCCCAGGAAAAGTCAAGGTGTCATCTCCACCTGCAATGTTGACTATTACAAAGAGATTACTTGTTTTAACACCAAACTTCAGGGTTTGGAACATGATCCTAACTGTGAACTAATGAATCACCCAATCACAAACCTCACAGAAATGTAAATATATTAATCAGAATTAGCTTTGTAGGCACTTTAGTTGTAAACAAAAGGATAAAATGGTAGAGGCTGTTAAATCTACACCAAAACCATTAAAAAACTGCACAAACATCATCACATCAACAAGTCAGGCTGATGCAACAGGGTCAAAGGCCAGAACTGTAATGAGAGGGTGTGCAATCAAGAGAACATAATTCTTTACCTACTGAAGCATCACCAACAGTTATACATGTGCTAATACACATGAATAACTGACAGAAGTTTACCCTCTAGCACTTATTTTCACTGCTATTATTGCATCACTGATGCATCATCCAGCCTCCGAGGCAAAGCTGTACACACAAGCTGCTGAGCATTATTTTTGATGGTTCATCTCCAGTGCCTCATAAACTAACAACAACAAGTCTATGTGCCGCTAACAATACTTACCGGTTGTTTTTTTTTTTTTTTTTTTTTTTTTGTTTGGGTTTGATGGTCTACTTGCAGAGAGCTACTAGACTGGTAAAAAAAGAATTAACTATGTCATGACTCATGCGTCAATAGATCCAGTCAGAATTTCCAGAAACAGCTTTTAAAAAAAAAAACAAAATTGAAGATTGCGTCGTTGTATCCACAATCACAGTCACTTGCTCATTCAGCTGCCGTGAGGTGTGTAAAAGTTAAACTGACTAAACCTGGTGTCTGACAGGAGCCTCCCAGACAGGAAGGGTGGAGTCAACCTGCAGAGATTACTGGGGGCTGGGTGGGGTGAATGTCCTTGTTGGTATCTTTTTGTTTTCCTTTTTTCATTAGCTACATTTTGTTTTATTTACTTCTCCTACAGTGTAGATCCAATGAGTGTGACATAAAACTTAGATTCACCGCTGATATTATCAGTAACCACAGTGGGCAATTAATTTAACTAACACAAAGTGGTGTCAGGATGGGACATGGGTGAACCTCAGTGACATTTGAGGAGAAAATGCAACAAAACTTTTCTAAAGATAAAGAAAACTGGCTCTCCAGTTAATTAACCTGTTTATCTTATATTCACATCAGGAGGTTTAGAAAATTGCATGATACTCATGCTCGTGCAATGCATCTTCAAAACATGACTGAGGTTTGTGCAAACTGAAGTTTTGATGGGTTCTACTTGGGTTTATGAGTCTGTGAACCAGTTAGGAGAAAGACACTAAATCAAGGACAAATGGTATGATCTCATTCAAATTTCAACATGAAAGTAATTTCAAAATTAAGAAGCAAAAAAACCCTCCTTTGTTATATGAGAATTTAATCATTATGGTCTATGTTATAAGAAATCAAATATAGAATTGTGTTTAAAATTTAAAAAGGAGATTTCAACTTTAACTTGCAGCTTCAAACAACTCTGTATCTTGATCTGGACTTGATATTTCTTTTTTTCCTGCAGCACAACTGTGAATGCCTGCAACCATTTTCCAGTCATTTATCAACCACAGGGACGAGTCAGGTCTTCATTTGAGGACTTTACAGACACATAGCTGCTTAGTCACGGAGCAGCCTCGGTGCGATTATTCTCTTCTTGGAAGTAACCATGTTTTCTCTAAGTCTCTACAAAGGACTAAGAGGCCATTGTACATACAAGTCATTCTTATGCTGTTGCCATGGCAGCATTTGTGTTTTACTCTTACATGGGGGTGACCAACTTCATGTGGACAAGATAATTACCCTTGTGTCTAAGATGTCACTGGAGCCATTTGAACATTTTGTCAGACCTCTCGCTCCCATTTGGAGTTTTATTATAGGTCAGCCATGATACTTTGCAGTCTCTTATGATGGCTCATTACTACTTTATCCTTTGACATGGGAATCATAGAAATTGGATGGTCAGAATCAAAGGTGAACTGGATGCCAGTTGTCTGATTGCACCATGATCGACTATTAAAAAGACCATGTAGCTGCTGTAAGATATAGGCCTATTATCCCTGCAGTTTGAGGAGTTACCGAGCATACGTGTATGGAATAGGTTACACTTTATATCTGTAAAGTAAGAGTGTGTGTGAGTGTGTTTGTGTGTGTGTGTGTGTGTGTGTATGTGTGCATGTGTGTGCAAAGATTCCCATCAATAGTGAGAACAGACACAGACACAGCACATGGCAAAGCATTTGCACATGCAATTCCACACCCTGCTCCACCTTTTTCTCCCCTCAGCACCAAGCCGGCCTCATGCTGCAACACCTGACAACACACACCACGCTTAGACAGCAGGTGTCTATAATTAACTAATCTGTCCTGAGCCATCCTAATCCAGCACACATAGCTACACATCGACATGGATCAGACACACTCAGAGAACAAGTGTACAGCTGTGGCATCTCAGAACATGTTTCCACAAATCATAAAACCAATGTCTCGTCCACTAGGTGCTGTGATATCGATAGAGGATGAGATAGTTGTCAGTGAACAAATAATAAACCTGTTTAACGATAACACTGATAAACTGAAAAGTATTGATCTGTCACTGTGTGTGTGAAATTTTCTGTCAACCTTTTCCTTGTGCTTGTTGTGGTGATATTTGCACATGTTTGTGCACAACAAAGCTCCGAACACTAGGTCCCACTAACGTCCAGACCAGAAAGTGACTAAATACAGAAAACTGTCAGACAAGTTTTAAAAAATTAATTCAACATTACACAGTATGGATGATTCAAAAATACACAGGATATTATCATATATAAAATTTAGTTTATTATTTAATATCTATTTTTTTATTTTCAATTATAATATATTATTAAAATGTCTTATATATTCTTGTAATATAGAAAAGGAAAACTGAAAGAACATATATATATATATATATATATATATATATATATATATATATATACACACACACACACACACACACACACACACACACACACACACACACACACACACACACACACATACATGTATGTATGTATATTAAATCAGTTATACAATATACTACAAATATATATATACTATACAATATATACCATTACTGAAATACACCACTAAAATCTATGTATTCAGTTATCTCTTATACATTTAGCCAAAGTCAGTACTCTATACACTAACTGTATATGTAAGTCAAGAGATTTTAGTCACTTGATACTTTCAGCAGCTGTTCAACTCACAGTCATCAGGGACAATGTGGCTTTATTATCTTGTCCAAAGACACTTAGAGCCAGGAATCAAAGTATCAACTTTCCAATTAACGGAAGTTTGGTGGTTCTCCTCCTGAGCTACAGCCCACGCTAATACGTATGAATGATGTGCACTTATAAATATCTCATTAAGTATGAAGAGGTGAACTGGGGTTAGTGTAATCCTTGATACCAGAACATACACATTATGACGCAGGAGGAACCCAAAGTGTGTTTTGTCAGTCAGTGAGATATTTCTTCAGTTTTTCTGACCTTGCCATGAACAGCTCGAAGCAACACAACACGTATAATATAAAGGAAACCACTGTAAACAACTTGTGCTATTTTTTTGTTTTAAAAGATATATTTTTGGCTATTTGCCTTTATTTGACAGGTAAGTGAAGATGCGCCATCACCACTCGGCCATCTGGACGCTCTGATTTGTGCTATTTTGAATTGAATTGCAGGTGGAGGGAAATTTGTGAGTCAGCACTTATAGACAAGATAAACTGAGGATACAAAAAATATTTAACAAAACAATAGAAGCTGAAAATATAGTAGAGCTGGTTGTTACTGTTGTACAGCAAAATCACTTTACTCTGTTTAACCTTTTTTTAAACAACACACAGACACTATCATGAGCAATAGAAGCATTAACATTTTGGCTGTTGTTACTGTCAGTGCTGGTGAGAGAGGTTCAAATCTTTGAAATGCTAAAAAAAGTTTAGACCTTGGTTGTCATGGTTACAGTAATAAATGGGCAGTTTGGTATGGTTTTAGCAAAAAAAGTTTAGGCAAAGTTCAGGACAAGATCACTGCTTTAAAAAAGCACATATTTGAGACTGAAGGATCTTCATTGTCAATGATTCAATATTTAAAAAATGTGGTTAAGGCTGTGGTATTAAAATTAAAAAAGCAAAAAACAAAAACATACTCTACTTGATTCACATTAGAAACCAAAGAAACTGTTCATCCACCCAAATCCCCCTAATAATCTTTATACTTTGTCATTTGAACTTTTAGTTTTAATCATAATTATGATGATCACTGGAGGTCTCCTAACAACAAAACTGAACTGTGGATCATGTTTGTTGACTAATAATAATATGCAACAACCTGCAGGGTCATTTGCTTTATTAGCACTTGAAAAAATGTTTTCATTTTATAACCTGTCTGGTATAAAGGTAAAATACTTCGCCATAGTAAATAAAGAATTTACACTAAATGTCACAAGATTATGCTTGTATCTGAAATGAAAAACACAGCAGCATGGATGAGCAGACGTGTCATGGCAGAGGAAACACTGTGAGTCAAAGCCTGTTTTGCATGGTAAAGGCCTGGATTGCAATCAGGATGCGCAATTTGATGATCCTGTTTTTGGATGATTTTAATGACGTCTGTCTCATAAGAGCAGCGTTTCAGCTGCATGTGACCTGGAGCTTCAATGACGGCTCCTGATTATCAGAGTCAAACACTCATACTTATGCAGGAGACGTACAATTAGACCATTTCAGAGCAGATGAACAGCACTTGACTCGCTCTGCCATCATGCCCTCCACTCCAACTTGAAGTTGAGGAGGAAATGCAGTTTCTGTTCAGTCTAAAGAGAAAATTATTATCAACTTCAAAATTTGTAAGTTCGGATGCTTGGTCCATGTGCAAGTATTTACCCCTACTCTTAGTGGAAGCAGCTTCCTTCAGAGCTCAAATGGATATTTGGGGCAGATTTCAGTGTGTAAAAGTGAGAATATATTGGCCAATATATTCATCCTATACATTAATTTTGAGTTGCTCGTCCATCAACCTGTAAAATCTTCCAATTGCTACATTGGTCTGGCTGTAGTTAACATTAGCCTGAAATGAACAATACACCTTTCAACAGATACAAAATCTTGTTAAAATGTATTTACGTTAACACGTAACCACCATCACACAAAAATGTCTTTGGGTCATGTGAGTTATTGGGCAGAGGCTCGTGGCTGCATAGAACTGAATCTGGATTGTTCCAATACATCCTGATACTTGACCCAGATTAGGGTCTGGGTAGTTTGGATACCAGGTCAACACCTCCGGCTTGATGATGAGTGATTGGAAGGTTTCCAAGCAGAATACTGCATTGTAATCACCCATTAGTGGTTTTTTATCTTGTAGCTGTTTGCTGCTTAATGGGTAACTTCACAGTGAGGACTAGACTTCTGAGATGCTATGTACTGTCACCAGACCCAGCTCTAACCTTGAGTTTCCTGCCTGTACACCACAATATTTTATTGCATGTGCCTATAATTTTTCAGCAAGATTAAAATAAGAGATACAGGCACCCTCAGTGGAGTGAGAGAACCCGTTTCCTCTTGTTTCTGCTCATAAAAGCAAACTAATGTGGTTGAGTGCTGCTTTAAATGCACATGTGTCATTAACGGTTCTGCATGTAATTTCAGAAGTACAGTATCCTATATTGGTAATTAAAGTACCACAGATCTATGAACACTCTGATAAATCAGGCAGATTGCAGAGATGAAGGATCTTACTGTCAGAATTAGGAGACCTGCATTACACATTTAATGGGCGTCTGCTTTAGGAGCCCAGCCTTGATGAAACAGAATTAACAGTCCCATGATGACCCATTTCTGATTCTGTAGAGCGTTGGACACATGTCATGTTCCTCTTTGCGCCTTACAGCCTGTTCACCGAGTCGTCTACCTACTGAGAGTAATTGTGCATTTAGAGGTTAATAATTTGCCATGTGCTCGAGGCCTTGAACAGGCAAATGGAGGCAGAATGTTAAATAACTGAAGAAAAAAAAGAATTTAAAATCTGTAAAAAAGAGGTAAAGATTTAATGGAACAGCACAGTTAACCCTTTTGGGAAAGAGTGAAAGCTCTAGGAAAATGTTTCTTCATTAAAATCTAGTTTAATTTTTTATTTTATTTTTTTAATTAGTGTGTACACTGTTCTAATTGATGTTGTGAGTTATAAATATGTTCTGAAACTCCACAGTTTTACTGCTGTAATTAGTCTCACAGATAACTAAAGCAGAGTTCAAACTACAGAGGATGTGTCATAGTGCTGGAACGAGGCGTTAACATGTTGTAATATGGATCCTTTAGTTTTACAGGATTCTAATGTTTTTACATAATCATTTTTATGAAAACATGCTTTAACAGAACAGAATTAAGGTTAATGAAAGAACAGCCATAATTTATAAATTACACATCAGAATCTTGTTGTGTAGAAAACATATTATACACTCAAATTATTTTCAGTGTCTACATTAAGATTAAATGAACAGTTTTTTTTTTTTCTTTTGTCATGTGTTTCTTTTGTTATAGTAGGAATTAAATAACATGATACATATTTCAAATCTGGACTGTTTGTGTTAATCAGCCATTAATGTGTTCATGAATTATCAAGGTTTTAAGCATTTAAAAAATGTATTTATTCATGTCATCAGGTTTTATTCTGATTTTGTTTTTGCTGCCTGCTCTCTGAGGGTGCTCTGCTGGCCATGCTACAGGTTGAAATGAATAAAATATGCAATACACCTTGTTTTATTTATACTTTGTCTCATGAATATGATTTTATCTATTGGTCAAGTTCTATAACAAGAAGTATTAAGAAAAAAGAAAAAGAAACTATCTGATGTGGAACTCAACGAGTTCAGTTAATTTTACTGAGGATCCACAGTGAAATCCCTCTGGCTGTTCTTTTGAACTTCATCCTCTTGCAGCCTTGTCTAGAGTCAGTGGTGGGTGTGTAGTGAGACTGAGTCCCAGAGAGTGCTGGGTCCATATCTCTAATTATGCACATGTGGCCCCAAGGCCAGTGATTTCTTTTTTTTTTTTTTGCATTGCTTGAAACGGCCATAAAACACAGTCGTTGACTTGTTTCTGTCCAGAGAAGTCATAAATCTTTTATCTCACTAACAGATGTGTTTCAGGAGCGGCCAGACTAGTTTCTAGACTTTGTGTGCTGCCAGGCATTTTGCCAGCGTCCTGAGTTGACCTACAATGAGCCATTCACTCCGGAGCAGAGAGCGGGAACATGACCAAGCACCAGCACCGACCGGTGCGCAAAACTGGGTCAAAGCACTAACAACACTGTAAGAAATCCTCCCTAACAGTCGCAGTTTATGTCTAACCAAAGCAACCAGCAGGAGGATGATCCACCAGCTGAAGCCTCACAGGGAAATCATTTGTGTAGCTGGCAAAAAAAAAAAGGCTTCTAATGACCTATGGTTACATATAAGCCACTTGTTTGAAATATTTATTGAATTTAGATTAATTAAGGTCAAACAATCCATCTCTAGTATCTTCAAATAAATAAATGCTCACCAGTGGAAGTCTAGTCCTTCTGTTGAAGGCATCATCCTGTTGAAGATTGGTATTTTCCTTCAAGTGTACGTAAAAATTCAAATTGAATCAGCAGAGAAAATTATCTGCAGGGTTTTTTTTTTTTTTTTTTTTGTGAACTCCTTCAGGTATTACAGCAGGTTCCTCCTCTTTCTCCTCCTCCTCCTCTACTACTCTAACAGTATAGAAGTCCTTGCACCCTTGCAACCTAAACAGCACTCCCTGCACATGCACACTGATGCAGAGACAGAGGGAGGTCAGGGAGGGTGCGGGTGGGGGATTTGACATGAGAGGTCAAAACCTTCGTCCTCTGTGTCTCTCAGGTGTGTTCCCTCAGTTAAAAAAGTAATAGATTAGTGGGGTTTCCCCCCATTAGCAGCATTACGTCATGAAAGAAGATAGAGACCTCTGCTTGTACAAACCATAAAGACCTGAACCTGTTAACTTGCCCCCAAATGCAGGAAATTACAATTAGAGTGGCTGTGTTTACTGATTTAGTTCTTTCTTTATTTATACATGAAGGATTCAGTAAATGTTGGAGGCCTGCCAGTCGTCATTTTGTTTTATTCTGGTCCGTTCGCTTCGCAGGTTGCAGAAAAAGACTGACTGCTTAGCCACTCGTTGTTTAATTGTCCGGGGCTTAGAAGGTGTCCTGCATAAAGCCGCAGAGAGCACAGCGGGCGTCTGCGTCTCAGGAGTAAGAGCTAAGTTTAGCAAATCCTCTCAGAGTGTTTCTCAATGACAGCACATGTTGGACAGTCTGCAGAGAAAGTCACGAACGCACATACACCTCACATGCAAAACACACCACAGACACACACACATACACAGGCATGGAACATATTCACTGCACTTTACAGTCAGTGCACAATGTGCTGAAGTGAACGTGCTCAGAAATGCATTTAAATGAGGGGAATTATTTCACTTTGCAATTTCATGCTGAATCACAGTGAAACTAAAATGTGCTTATTTTTAATTTGGAATTTGAAACTGTGCAAGAAGGAAATAATCATGTGTGTATTTGCATACATGCAGCATGTGCATCATACTCTGCGCAGATAATGACTTATCCTTCTTGGAAAATTTTTAATCTCCAGGACAGTCAGAGGTCACAGGCCCAGAGCTGCAGCAGCTCTTTGAAAACAGCTTTGAAATATAGCTCAGTTTTATATCTGATGATATCATGAGCTGCTAAATAAACAACAAATAAAATTAAAACAAACTAATGTTTGTCTTTAAAGTCATAATTTCATCAGCTGAAGTTTGCTCAAAATGCTCAAAAAAAGAAAAGTGAAAGTGGCATCTGCAAGATTTCTTTCCATCGTTTTTAATTTACCCTTTAATTACAACATTTTAATGTGAAAAACATGCCACACAAAAATGATAAAACAAGTGGGTAGATACGATGACAATGTGTGTGTGTGTGTGTGTGTGTGTGTGTGTGTGTGTGTGAACCAGCTCTGGTTGACGTGTTTGAATTGGAGATGACCTAAATACAAAACAATACCATGCTCACACATGAGGGAGGAGGAGGAGTGCTAGGACAATAGTCGTCACCTCACATGACAATGACACAGACAGAAAGTAAGCTGACATGTCCACCAAAGCTCAAAAAAAATAAAAGACTATGAATGATTTAACTCGCTTAAAATAAACAACAAAAATAATCTATTTCATGTTTTCCTCTATCCAGTCTCTGAACTTTCCTATTCGGGTCACAACTGTATACGTCTGTTGGTGACAGTTCTCCTCATGGCTGAAGGTCTCTAACCCGAGCAGCTGCCAGCTTGTGCGTGAGCCTCCCTGAGATTCCCCATGACCTGACAGGACACCGCTACCTGCAGATGAAAACTGAGCTGGCACGACTGTGAGGCCCGGAATAACACTTTGACAGAGGCTTTCAGGACTGGACGGCTTCCTAACGACACACAACGTGTTGTCACTGATCACTGTTGCGTGTCTTCCACCCCGAGCAAATTCTCTTTCACACTGAGCGATGTCGCTCAAGTTGATGAGTTGCGTCTGACTGAAGGTGGCGTAGGGGCTCAGACGCCTTTGGTTGTTAGGTGAAATCCACCTGGTGGTGTAAGCCTCCTGTGCCGTCACCTCACCGCCTTGCATTTTGGGTAGGCATACCGGCAACACATGCTCGCTGATCTTGGCCTTGTCCTTCAGTTTGAGCACGGCTACGTTGGAGTCCAGTGCAGAGAAAAAGTTTGGATGAATTAAAACATCTGAAACCTGAAGGAAGAGTGAGAGAAATTTAAAGACAGTTAACACCTGAGAAATCTGACTCTGCTGAGAACAGTCCAGGTTTTATCTTCTGAGATTAGATGAGATGCGTCAAGATGCACAAATATTTCAAAACCAAATCAAATACAGTCGTATCCCAGTAAAACTTTAACTGCACAACAAAGTGCCAGAAGGAACAAAAATCTATCCTGAAAATGTATTTAATGAGGATTCATTGCCTAATGCTTTTTCATTGCATCACCTGCTGTTTGGTTGATTTTGCAACGCTATAACTTTTGTTTACTGACCTGAAAACCTGAAATGAAAAACTTAAAATGTAAGGTGATATCGTAATACACATGTTGAAAGAATGTTTTTTCAGAAGGTCATGGATCATCCGTTATTTATTATATCTATGAAAACAAGTCCTGAGCCATTTTGCCATGTTTCTTGAAGATTTTTAAAATCTATGAAAATTGTTACATTTTATTTTCTTTTTCTAGTCAAGTGGAAAGAAAGATGGAAAATAATAAAATACAAATTATACTATTAAAAATAAGTTGCTTCCCTTTTAGGCATTGTTAAGATGAAGAATTAATAAAACTTTTCTCATTTGTCACTGTGTACTTTCTGCACATTTTGTACTTTTAGTAACTAGCAGATCACACATTCAAATATGGTCATTTCAGTGCATTTAAAGTAAAAATACATGTTGTTTTTCTGACTTCATCGTACCCTCAGCTGACGATCCTTGCCTGTCTGGTGCTTTGTACTTATGACGACCTTCACATGCGCCGGGTGAAGTGGCTGCTGCTTGTTCTTGTTAACAACACATTGAGCCGCCACAAGGATGCTGCGCTGGGTGAGCAGAGCACCACTGCAGGCCAAGTACCAGAATGTGGACTCCTCTGGGACCTCCGTGGCTGTTTCACCTGTGGACCCGTGGGCGCTGGAGGTGTGATCAGGAGCCGAGCGGGTGTAGATGGCTGCGTGCCATGGCCACTGGGAGTCTGAGAGGTTGTGGAGGCTCAATGTGTCAAATTTGCCACAAACTGCGGAAAAAAAAGAGTTGAAGAAAATAATGAGTCAAAAACCAAAGAAGAAAAGTGTGCACACCATCAGTTACACATGCAGATTTGTGTACTTACTAGTCTTTTTCTCAGGTTGAAGTTGGGCTTTTATCTGACTAATAAGATAATTCAGTGCAGCCAAAAAAAGTTATATGAAGATAAAATATGGAGAATAAAAATGTATCAGATGTTTTTATCCTAGCTAAACTAGCTGGCATTCTGGTATGATATTTGCCATGGCAGACTAAACAGTGACCACTGTGGATATAAATGGGAATTGCAGGATTTTTGTTCATACAGTGAATATAATACAGTGTCATATGTGTTGAATGTGTTTTATTGCTTGTGAATAAAAAAATAACTTTAATTTCATTTTCACCTGGTGAGCAGGAGACATGTTGCCCGCTCCACCTGCCAGTTTTTAGACAGGTGCGGCGGGAGCTTCCTGTGTGGTGGTAGAGAGGCGAGGTGCACTTGTACTCAATGCTTGTGTAGACTCTGTGAAAACCGCGAGGAAGCGCCTCCAGATCTGCATCAGTTCTGTCAGTATTGGACTGTCTGTCTGATGTGAGTGGGATGAAGCCAGCTGACAGGAAGTCATGCACGCTGTACCTAGACGACAGGTGAAGCCTCTCATTTGGACTCTCTCTGAGGGGACAGAGGGGACAGAAGTTTGTCTAAAATAACATAAAATCCTACACATAGTGGATTTTGAATGTGTTTAAACTATGTAAATACAAATATGATGGTTACTTTGATATAAGATGTGGCTTCACAACATTCTGTTGCACGAGTTCAGACACTTTTGGTTCTCGACAGGCTGCAAAAGGCAAATCAAGCTGGTGAGTCAGTGCATGAGAATCACTTCCTGAGTTTCCATTGTTGAGAGGCTCCTTTTAAGTAATTCCAAGATCAGTCATTCATTGAGTAAATAACCATGATTCTATTTATAAAATAATCAGGGACAAACATTATAAAGAAAATTTTAAAACCATTTAATAATCCATAAAGTGAAGTGTAGCTTTGTTTACTACTCACTCATGTCACTAATTGCTAAATTGTTCCTTTGTAAATTTCCAGGTGAAATGGTGAGTGAAATAAACAAATAATAGGACTTGTGCCATTCCTCACATCATAATAGAGTGGAAAAACACTGTGTGTGTGTGTGTGTGTGTGTGTGTGTGTGTGTGTGTAAAGAATCTACCTCTTATACACTTGGGTGGCCTGCTACTCCAGGATCCATTAGAGAGGCAGGTACTCTGGTGGTTTCCACTCAGAATGTAGGAGTTTTTACAGAAAAACTCGATCGTCTCTTCACCTGCTGCTGTGTCAAGAGCAGGTCTGTGGTAGCCGTTGGGCAGTTTAGGTGGAGGGTCACACTGGACTTTGCTTGTTTGGCCTGTATGTGAGTACATGTGAGAATGGACCACCTCCGAGCTAATGCATTATGTGGCATTTATACTGTGTAAACATGAGAATGAAATTCTTGTGAAAAAGTACCTTTTATACATGTGGGAATTGTGCCGCTCCACATGCCATTAGGTAAACAGGTCCTCTGCTGTGAGCCGACAAGTAGGAAAGGTGGGTCGCACCGGTAGTTTACAGATACAAGCTCCTGTCTGAGGCTGTACACAGGCAGAAAATATCCATTCCGCAGTTCATCTGGAGGTGCACACACTGGTTTCTTGACACCCGCAACTGTGAAAGACAGACCTACACTGAGTTAAAGACCTAAATTTAGATAAACAGAATAAAGATACACTATAGTTAAAGATTTACAGTCAACTGAATTAGTCCAAAACCAGTGATAGAGATTGAAAATCCTCTCATTCTGCAGATATTTGAGACACATAGAGTTTGGGGAGTTTAAAAAATGCGGTTGTGATGAATAAAAATGTCCCCCCTCCCAAAAGGATTAATGTTACTTCAGGTACCTTTTTTCTGCATAATTATAGTTCTCCCTGATGAGAAACTGAAACTGCTATGGAACAAACAAATGAGAAGTGCTTTGTTTGCAGTTTTCTAAGTGAGAGAGACCAAACTTCTCAAAAATTTCCCAGACTTTAAAGATAAACCAATTTGTTTGAGGGGAAGTATTAATGAGTATTAAAAATAAGTGTGTACTGACACATGGCACCATTGTATGTGCATAGTGAGGGCTTTTTTCCTGACATTTGACAAGTTTAGTTGAGATTTTTGTGTGTCCTGGCCTCCCAATGATTGCTAACTAGTTATGACTCATTCACAATATTCTACAAGATAGCATGCTATA
Source organism: Polydactylus sextarius (assembly GCA_016801845.1). NCBI lineage: Eukaryota > Metazoa > Chordata > Actinopteri > Polynemidae > Polydactylus > Polydactylus sextarius. Next base: position 3,530,498 of record CM028906.1, on the reverse strand, counting down.
AACCAAAGATCACAGAAATTGTCAAATCTGTATTCAAACAGAAGATGACCTTCAGTTTTTTTTTTAAATGGGAGTCAGACTTGAATCCGAAATCTCTACAAATTTTTGACTGAAATTATATCTTTCAGTGTGTTGTATGAGGAAATCACCTTGGCGGACCCCTCAAAGTGCAGGGGCGGTAGTTTAAAATGTCTACAGACTATGAAGAAATAACAATTCTGATATTATGTCTGTGTATTATTTTGGAAAGGTATCTACAGAGGTTTAATTTTCAAGTTCCTATCTTGTAATATCACTTTATACCTCAAGAGGTAACAGTGAGCCACTATAGCGTCCATTACAACCTTAGTCCAACATGACACGATGAATATGTAACTGCAATGACTGAAGATGTGGGGTATAAACCCTGTGTTGAAGCTGTCCTTTCTCCATGCAGCAGTTTGGCAACATGCCAACCACCACTATATTCTGAGGTTAGATCTATGGCACTACCAGCAACGAGAGGGTTGTTAACCAATAACAGCCAAGTTGGGACACCTCAAATTTCTGGTAATATGTTGCTGAATTCACACTTGTTCAGTTCTAACACATTTCCCCTTTCACATTATTGTATGTAGTAAAAGAAACAATAGCCCCAGGTTACTACCCTGAGGAACCCCAGCCAATTATGTGTTTCAGACTGGAGACCGATTACATCAGCCTTATGAAATTTAACAGCAAGAAAGAAATTGATTCTTCCATTTTAGACTCTGTAAAACCACTACCTTTTAGTTTGGTCAGACTTCTTTTACCTCCAGAATTGATTAAAGAAGTGAAATATTGCTGAAAGATCTACTCAAATCTTGCTCTGTACCACTGTGATATGCTTAGGTTAGCTAATGTGAGAATGAATGTCTATGATGAAAAAAAGAAGCCTGGATAAATGGGATGCGAGTTAGATGCATGATTTGCTTCAAAGACGTGAAAATGGAGAGCAGGGAGTATGATAAATGTGTGTCGCTGACTGCCCGCCCGTCTCACATCACTGCTCTGTAGAAGAGGTTACACACACACACATACACACAGGAATGAAAGGAAAATTGGTCCAGGGGCAAATACGGTGCATGCAAACAGAGAGGTGCTGCACTATGCATGGGAGGACAGTGGAGTATCATTTGTATCATGTATTCATGATATCTGAAGTAGAGACCAACAGTATATCATGAATAAGAATGTGTCCCACTGATGCATTATTATTCTCTATATGTGGATTCCACAGAGAAAACCAACTTTACAGAGTGAATCAGATGATTCTTCTATAGCTTGTGGACTCTATAAGAGCAGCACCATACACTATAATGCAATATAATGCAGCAGTAACTGCATGGACAGAGACAGAGAAAAAAAACACACATAAGTTTAAGAAAGTCTGTATTTTGAGGCACCTGCAATGGATTGCATTATGATGTTGAGTGCTTGTTTCATTTATATTGTGTCATTTATATTTATTTTTAGTTAAATTATATTAATTTTTTTTGCATACTTCCACACCCACACTTGATATTTTGAGTGCATAATTGCTGACAAATACTTCAGCAGCCAGTGCACTATATACTGTATACCTGGACTGTGATATTTGCAAAAAATCGAGCACAGAACTTTAGACACTTTATGGTCACTATTTTGGCAACCAATGTATTTTTCACAATGTGAGAATGGTAGCTGAGGAAGGCAAATGTTTCATCAGTGCCACAGAAACTAAAACATCCATTGTCAACAGATGTGAGCAGAGCAGGCAGCAACAATCATGGTCACATATTGAAAATGTCTGGGTCAACCCTGTTGAATTTCATACACTACACACATAAAACTGCTAAGAAATAGTTTGGAAAATGAGTCATGGTGTTGACTAAGCCTCCACAAATTCCCCAGATCCCAATCTGGGTTGAGCATCTGTGGGATGTGAAGCAACAAATCAGATTCATGGAGGTCCTACCCCACAACCCATAGGACCCATAGAATTTTAATGTTGTGGCTGATCAGTGTATGTAACATTCACATTAGTAAGAATGATAATACCTGCCTGAACTCTCCTGAAAAGTAAGAACAAATCCATCAAAGTTGTTGTACCCATCTGAAGAGAAAAGGATGTGTAAGAGATTTCCAGAGCTTTTGATCGGAGGAGGCAACTGATCCCCACAAAACCGTCCAATCACAGAGGAGCTCAGACTGTTGCCGTCTCGCACCTCAATGTAGTCGTAACGACAGTTATGGTCTGACTCCAAACTGAGGTGCGAAAACCTGTAACAGAGAAGAGAAGTTACCTGTAACCTGTTTTTTTTTTTCAATTCATTTAAAAAATGAAGGTAGCATTCCCACTGCAAAATTAAAACTGTGTTAACAATAGCCCCAATTATGTGAGCTCACGCAGGGCTATCTATCCACTCCGCTTTGACCTCAACATGGTTTGACAGACTGATAATGAGATGCTCCCCCATAGAGTCTGTTGTCCATTGAGGGAAAAGCAGTTCCAAGCACATAAAAACAAAACAGCTTGGCCTGTCACAGCAGGAATTTACTTTAATGTCAGTCTATGTTCCCGTTTCAGACATTGTTCCCAGAATTTACTCTGCACACTGATTAATAACATGATTTTCAAATATAAAACCAAGGGATTTCAGAACAAGCATCATTTAATCAGAACAGAGAAGGCAATCAGTGAAACAACTTGACCAGTAATTTGCTTGCTTGCTGTTTTTTCAGTGACATGCTGGACTTGACCCACCTGAGCTCGATGGTGCTGCCCCTCTGCGCCTGCACCGTCCACTCACACTGGGCGTTTGTTGGGTAACTCTCCAGGGCTATGTGACCCTGAGCCCGCTGGATGACGCCTCCGCACGCTACCACCCACAAGAGAACTGTAATTACTTTACACTCAGTGAGTTCACATTCCCATCAAATATTATGTTTATCACAGTGGAAGTGAACACCAGCAGTGTGACATGCTGTTTAAGAGGGCAGATAATTTCCAAAAAAAAGATGAGATGACAGGATTCAACCAGCCACTTCAAAAACCATGATTACTAACATCATGCTGGCATTCATGCTGCTACGTGTGATTTTTCTGAGGACTTAAAAACAGCAAAACAAGATACTGGAAATTCAAATTTGTTTCTTTCAGTCTTCACTACTAAAATAGAGCTTGGCAAGGGTTTAAAATTATGGTTTCATTTGGAATGTAATGATTTAGACTTTTGGAATATTAAGAAAAAGCTGTTCTTGCTGTAATTGTATTTAATGTCAACACTAATGTTAACAACATCAGTTTGTCTATGACACTTTTTAAACAGGTTGTACCGGTACAGGACAAGACAAATGGCATACTGGCTGCTCTTGTGTATGTCAAACTGACTGGACATGACAGAATGGGCCTCCAAGTGTCACTTTCCCCCAGGGCCATGAAAAAATAAAGAGTGGAAAAACACCATGAGAGTGAATAACAGGAGTGGCAACAAGGTAAACCTGTTTGCTCTCCCCTACTAATGGCACAATGTGACCACTAGTTTTACACGGAACATTTGATTTAAAACATTAGGCTGTTGGAGCCGCTGCTATGAACTGAATAAAAATAAAAATGAAACATAAAGCCTTTGTCAAAATTCTAATATATTCTGGGTTAGATACTGGATGAATCGCCTAAATACCAGCAGTTGACTGCAGCTTAGCTTAAACCAGCACTGTATAAAAAGCGCTGTCGCCACCAAGTGGACTGATGGTGAATAATATGAGGATGTGGCACAGTAAGCCACAGGTTTGATAATGATTACACAAAGAATGAACATGCGTATTACACATTTTCTTCTTTGTTATGTTTACTGACACTGTATAGACAAAGACTGTAAAAATTTACAATGCATGAGGAAATTTACAACTGGTACATATTGTCAGTCCACAAGGTCATTGTGAGTGTTGTATAAAGTACCTGAAAGTCACGCTTCAGTAGAAGTACATATACTCGACCAAAAATTGACTCAAGTCAAGTCAGCGACTAGAATGATACACATGTAAAAGTCTTAAAGTATTTAGTATTTACTGTACTTCAGTATGGCAAGTAATCTATTATTAAATGTACTTAAGTAATTAAAGTAAAAGTAAAAGAACATGCTAATTACAACAGAAGAATATTATAAAGTTTAGCCAGCACTTTAAACATGGAGCCTACAACAGTCTCCTTAGACAATGTCTTAAGTCTGAACTAAAGAAAAAGCTGTTCCCTCCCCCTCAAATTTCTGCTTGATATTTATATTCCTTTAAGTTTCTGATCCACCCTTTAAGATGAATACTCAAACATTGATGGTCTAAACCGTCACAGGTAGACTTAGAGTGAACAGCAGCACTGGAGAAAACACCACATTTACTTTCATCTGATTTTTGTAATGACACTGAATATTGAAAATGTATCAGAATAAAAGCATTTCACTAAGTTGGAAAATGTATTGGAGAAAAGTGAAAGTTGTCAAAATTAAAAAAAAAAAAAAATCAACTAAAGTACAGATACTCCCAAAACATATTTAAGTACAGCAGTGAATCATTATTACTTTGTTACTATACAACAGTGTAGTGACATAGTGGCCATTGCCACTTATATTGACAAAGGTTGCACAGATGACTCTAAACTTATCATTTCATATGGTGAAATTCCAGTCCTTCAATTAAACAACGATAAGATATAACAAAAAAGCATGCTAGAGAAAGATGTATTTATGTGTTTAAGACAACCAGACTTTCACAATAATAGTCCAAATCTCAGGTGTCTGTATGTTGTCTTACTTATGGTCTATAATATCGTGAAACAGTCAGAGACAATTGTACCTGAATGTAAAACTAAAACAGGTGAAAAGTTTTTTTTCTGTCCACTGCTGGAAACAGCTCACAATGTTACTTATCAAATCGTCAATCGTTTGCCCTAACTGTAACTAACTTCAAATAGATGCTAAAATTGGCTCTATCAAGTGATGTCTGTGTATGATCTGTACAAATATATTATCGTTGTTTTTCCTCAACAGCTGTGTATTTCCGAAATGTATTCACTGCGTGATCCATGCATTCTCTTGTCTGCAATGAAATTCTGGACATTTGACCCTTTCAGTATCGAGACAAGGCCTCGCAGCAAAACACTCACTTCGACAGTTGCCTCCGCTCCATCCTTGACGACACTCGGTACAAAATTTACCATTGATGAAGAAATCGTCGTTGGCCCTCCATGTCCCATTGTTGCAGGTTTTACAGTTCTCAAACAGACTGCAGCCTAACAAGGACAAAAGCAGAAAGAAGGTGAGAATAATTTATTTAACTCAGTGGGCAGTACTCATTGATGCAGACAGTGTCTAATAAAAACTTTACCAGTAAAAACATTTCATCTAAAAAACAGGAAGATGAATGAGTTTATACCTGGATGAATGATGCAGGGGTCACACTGATCCAGAGCGTTTCGGCAGCAAGGTACGGTGTAACCGACCTTTGACCCCTTTGAGGGACACTGGCACTGGATCAGGTGGTACTCACAACATGGCCGACACATGACGTTCCACCTAGAGCTCGGGCAGTTGTCCCATGTTGGAACTGTTGAACCAAAACAAGACACCCTTGGATGAAACCCACATGAAACCTATGGAAAGATGTAGCTCTATAAAAAACTGCACTGCTGATTTGGCTCTACAATATTTTTCTATTTAGAGAAATGTGTTGAACAGGGCAGAAGTACAAAATTATCCCTGTCGCTTATTTTCCTGTAATCTGATGATCCAGATCTGACTTCCCTGTACAACACAGGTACAACATTTCACAATGACTGAACAAATTGCTGAGGTGTGAAATGCGTCTTGGCTGGTGATTCTGCAGCAGATGATTCTGTCGAGCACAAGCTGGACTGACAAACTGTGGATCAGATTTTTACAAAGCTGCCGCCGTGGTTCATCTTGTGAACTTTGAGCCATGACGATGTATCTTATTGAACCGAATAGTATTCTTCAAATCCCTATTTAGAATAATAAATATGTTACTGAGCATATACAATGTGGTATAGCTTTGGTCTCTCAAAAGGCTGCACAAAGTAGACTCAAGATGAAGCTCCAGAGCCCTTTGTTGTCATCACGACTTTAATTTTATCCATCAATAGTTATGGATTTCTCTGCTAAATGAAATGTAAAAAGCCTCCAGGATAGTCAACCCTCACTAATATGTCCTATATCTGCATTAATTAGCTTAGGAAAGGGCAATATGCAGAGTAGAGCAGGGGGAATTATGTGTTATTCTTATCTCAGTCTGTAGCATGAACTGACACCAGCCTCAGCAGAAGAGGTGACTCATAGTCTTGAAATAACTCTACAGTTAGTCAGCGATTGAGTCCCACAGGCTCATTTTTTTTGTCAGAAACTAGAAGTAATTCTACAAAAATGGAGGATATATATATATATATATATATATATATATATATATATATATATATATATATATACTTCCAATAATGTGTATGGTAAAAAGATTACATTTAAACTGCAATAAAAGCCTTTTTTACTCACCATGAGGCCAAGCTGTTACACAAAGACAGAGATTTAGGAGGAGGTAGTAGAGCATGGGGTCCAGAGGAGTGGGCATGGAAATGAATATGTCGGCTGCCAAACTCACAGCAGTTAACTTCCAAAGAAGTTCCAAGAAAACAGCACCAGTTCCGTTTTTGTTTTTTTGTCTGCAGATTTCTCAGTCTGCTCAAAACGTGACGTAGCTATCGATGATGAATTCTCTCATCTCAGTGTAACAGATCCTTAACCCGTTCCTTCCAGCGCCTTTTCATCTGCTTTGAGATCGTTCAAGCTCAAATCAACACTGTGTCTGCAACCGGCTCCCATTTCCCTGCTCAGGTCCAGAATGAGTGCTGAGCAGTGAAGAGCAACAGGGGAAAAAGTACTCGCTGGCAAAGGAAATGGAAAGTGCATTTGAAGGAAATGAAAATAATGAGTAAAACAGTGATGAGGAAAGTCCATCTGTCAGTTTACTGAGAGAGTTTTTTCAATGAAGACAAAAAAAATTGTTTTTGTGAAGCTGCAAGTTTGATAGCCGTAGGGAGGCATTGTTTTGTTTTTTCAAAATTAAAAAAAAAAAAAAAAAAAACATGCCTGCACGTGCATCAGGCCAAGTAACACTTCATCATACACCAGCTGTCATGCCAGACATGACAAGTTCACAGCGTCCTGGAAGACAGACAACAGATGTTCTCTGTAATGACCCTGTGAAATGTTTATGATGTCAGTCCTCGTAGGTTTCGCCAGGAGCAATGAGGCTGATAGGATTGTCATAGCTCATTTCAGAACCAAGGTTGCTTTTCCATTACCTAAGCTGTTACCTGGAAGTTTCCATGTTTGATCATCTGCTCAGTTTTCCTCCTTAACAGCAGGGTGTGAGCAGACAGACAGAGATAAGACCATCTGACTGTAACTGCTGTTTATAAAGACTGTTTTCTTCTTTTTGACATATCTGACAATATTATATGTGATAATATTGAAGGAGGTGACTAAACACATTTTACATTTTCACCACTAAAGGACACAAAATCTTCATAAACAGACAAAATATAAACTTACCATGTTGTTTTTGGCAAATACATCAGCAAAATATTACTTATTTACACTCTAGCAGAGATGGAATAATACAAAAATAGGAAAATCAATGAACTCTCTTGGTTTGGTATCCACCAGTTACTGTGGGGGAAGAAATACTCACTAGCTGGATATTAGATGTTTTCCTCACAACTTTGTCGTTGTCTGTATTGTGTTTGGTGTCAGGCAGCTGGTGTGAAATATTTATCCAGCTTGACAGGGTGAGAGAAAATGTGTAGGAGTAAAAATGGAAGCAAAAAAAGGAGAAAATTACAGATGTGTCAAAGAAGAGGAAATGTGTAATTAGTGCTGAAGGTGGATGTATAAAACACAGACTTAGAGCAGACATTAGATATAATTCAATTGAGGGAAAAAAACATGCAGAGCTCCATATAAGTTAATACGATTTTTTTTTTCTCACCTTGAGCAAGTGTGACTGACAAGCTACTCATGATCTGATTTCCACCTTCAAACCACGTGTTTTGTTGGATAGAGCACCAACTGCTACTTTAATCTAACAATTCTACAATGATGGATTCACTTTAAGCTTAAACATTCAATGTATTCATAACGGCAATGGATCAAATGACTGTGTGTGGAGAGAGAGGTGACAAAGCCACAGTAAATTACATTAATTTGATATGGTAATACCATGTTGGTGGTGTTTGCATCTTGCTTTGCTGCCCTCAAGTGTCCAAAATTAATTAACGCAGGTTTAAGATATTTTTTAGATAAGATTGAGTTACAGGTTTTTCAACAGCTGGAGCTATTTAAAGCTGCTACTCTTAACTGAAAAAAAATGTTCATCAGCCACTCAACCAAATAGTTAGCAATTTCCTTGTCAAATACCAACTCTGAGTCTCAAAATGTAAAGACAACATGACAGGAATGCCAGTAGTCATCAATTTCAATGTTGGGGCAAATTTGTGAAAATAAAAGTGATTACAGTAAAGGAGAGAGAAGACACTGTCTGGTTCTGATCCAGACAGCCTAAGATGCATCTGCTCCCAGCATCCATCGCATCCAGGACTGCTCTTGTAGCCAATGATCACAGACTTTTCCACGTCCAGGCAAAACCTCACCAGAGCTGAGGAAAGGCAGCAAAGAGAAGTCATTCTTGGACCGGCTACAAAGCAGTTTATGATTGCATGTGTTGAATGGTGCTTCATTCATTCCTATGTTCTACCCACCTGATTTGTTTTTGCCATTTAAACCATACCACCTGTCAACATAAATGGTTTCATGTGAGGTTTATAGCATCTGCTTGGTGCTCCTTTCAAAGGGAACTAACTGTTCCTTTCGCACTGTGTTTGATCAGAGTTGGAGCAGTGGTAGTCACACTGATGCTTTCCATATTTCTGGTCTGAATTTGTCTCACTTTTATTACATTGTTAGCAGTAATCAGTCGCTGCACGGCAAAGTCTTCTGTCTTCAATGAGGAGCTTCCTTTTTCCCCAGAGGGAGGACGATGTTGAATCTTTGGGAGGAACAAAAATACAACATCCTGTATTGACATAAGGACTGGTGTCCTTCTGTTAGTGAAGGGCAGAGCAACAGTGATGACACTGTTGTGAAATGTATAACTTACCTGTTGGTTTGTTGAATAAGGAGTCACGTTGACCCTCATCCAATGATTCTTCTCACTTGTCCAGACATTATTTATTCTCTCTCTTCTCCTCTGCACTGCTCTGTGTCAAGACTGAACAAAATCAATCCAAAAAGTTTAACTCTCCGTGTAATGGAAAGAACTTCAGCACCTGGCTTTGTCTCCAGTGGTGATTGGACTCGGTGTGCTTTGTCTATTTTATACAACTTAAATCTGCTGTTTCTCAGTGTTCATTCAAAAATGCTTATCTGTTTCTAGGCTACTGTTGTTGCAGAAGTAGATGCATTTCCATTTAAGGCACACTATGTGAAAGCATATGGGATTAGATAAAATAGACATGGGGACACGAGAAGAACATTTAAAATTTTTGGTGTGAATATGATTAAAAAGGCAGATTGTTTTCCATTATGTTGCTAAAATAAGACATTTTCCACATTTTTATCTTTTTTAAATCTTTATGATGCTTAGATTTTAAAGTTTAGAGTTTGTACAATTTAGTGCAGATCCAGATAATGATGCAGGGTTTGGCCTTGGTGGAGGTATATGCTCTACTGAGTTCTGTTCTGGTTTTGGTATTGGGTAAACTTATTTGGAAAGAAAGTTTCTTTTAGAAATGTGTTCATTGACAGCATATTCTGCATGAACAGTGTAACTGTGTTACTGGTTTGGTCCTCGAGAAACAACCGTCATCACGATTCTTGACTGAAGTCATGCCAGTGGTAATTAACTCCCCATCAGCACAGTGACAGTCACATCTGGACCACCAGTTTGAACCGATACGTATGACCAAACACGAGCGACTGCTATTGATACTCGCAGCTTTTGAACTGTCAGTCACGACTGGAGATTTTGCCTCGTGCCATCGTGTTGAACCGGACCCAAGCGGACATGAGGGAGAAAGATTAAAGGGTGAGAGATTATGCATTCCTCATTATGACACAGTTATAAAATCAAACCCACTGTTGAAATGAGTTCTCGACATCAGAGACCAGTGTTTTTTGGTTCATGTAATTACCCATGGTGCTCGGTCGAGCTATTTTTAGCACCCGCAGTTGCTGAGAGGAAGCCGAGACTTTCACCCAACCCTGCTCCAACATCCACTGACCTTCCTCAACTCCGTCCAGCTTTGACTTTAACCGAGCGACACGGACAACAGGGACACATGTAGGAGGAATGACAAGCAGCAAGAATAAAGAGAAAGAGATGTGAAGCTCTCGGACACATCTGAATAACTGCAAGATTAGTTTAGCTACACATAAAGTGAAATAAGACAATTTTGACAGATAATGTATCTCATCAACTCTAGTTTTTGTCCAAAACCAACAATTAAAAGCAAAAATCCTAATCACATGCTCCACTAGAGCTTTTAGTAGAAATTAGATTTAATTTTCAGTATGCAAAAATAACATTCAAGATGTCAATCAAAGTAAAAATTTTAACTTAATTTAAAAATTCTAATGTGGATTGCTTGGAAGTTTGACTCATGTTGTCTTTTTTCATTGTGCTACTTTAAGTCAGAGACAGCTGTTCTATTTTAGTCATCAGTAGGGAAAAGCACATCCCTGTGACAAGTAAACTTTCTTTAATGGATTTTAGCCAAACACATTAAACTGTAATTTACAGAACCCGGATGCTATAATGAGTTAAAGCTACCTTCAGAAATGTACACTTCCTGGTGCTGCTGATATCATTTATTTAATAATGAAATATTTTAGGTAAATGTCTCCAAACCAATTAAGCAGCAAATTATTTAATGAAGTTATGGTTATGACAATGTTAGCTTTGATAATATTATCTTAAGAAAGATGAGCATTAAAAAAACAGAGCCAGGGTGTGATGTTAACTGTAAGTTTCCACTTTGCCTCAGGTACTTTTGCTGTCATCATATGCAAAATGTGCAAAATGGTGACGAGTGGAATCCTGCCCAGCAACGCATACAGCAAACAACATTGATTTTGAAAATGAAAGGTTTACTCAGCTTAGAAACACATTGTGCTGTTGTAGCTCAAACAGCTCAAGTTGTAGTGTCTTCTCTAGGTCAGATGCATGATATTGTCAGAGGACTAGAGGTGTCTAATTACCTGTGTGTATCGTATCCTCTCCAGAGAACAGGACACAACAGGATTTAACACAGATCATGTGGTCTCAGCTTTGTTCACGCTTGAGGATGAATTACTCAGCACAGGCTTCCTTTAAAAACTGACATGATCTTGACACACATTCATTAAAAAAAGAAAAAGGTCTGGCATTCACTTTCATAAAAACATCTCAATCAGAATGAAACAAAACTTGGTTTTAATAGATACTGAAATTATACACATTGTAGACCATCAAAGCCCCGCCCACCATCAGCTACCTCTTTCAATAAGATGCAAACCTCACCATTGTTAACCTCACAGTGAATGAGGCCTTTATTTCACTTGTAGCCTCAACCATTAAAGACACGTTAGTAGCTTTCAGTAATTTAAAAATAACTTTAAAAATGCTTCAAACGTATATGAAGTTTAAATATATATAAATGTATATAACGTGTGTGTGTGTGTGTGTGTGTATATATATATATATATATATATATATATACACACACACACACACACACACACACACACGTGTACAAATTCTTTCAAGTAAAACTGTATAAAAACCACAATAGTGTTCACCCCGAGCCACTGATTGCATGTTTGTATTTTTCAATTCACATTTTTTATGTTACACTACTTTACATTCTGACGCCACATGTTTTAAAGCTGGAGGTTTCTCAGCCGGTGTTTATGTTGGTTACACCGACATGTTGCTTTTCTCCCCTGGAATCAGTTTTTCCTTGGATGAGTCCTGAGGGTCTTTGTGTGGGGTCGTCTTCATTTCTTGACTTTTAACCCAAGTGTAGGCCGACGAACCGCCCAGAACCATCATGTTACTGGTCCACCACAGTGTGCTCTTACTGGAGGCATTGTACACCACTGCAATAACAGTCTGTGCACAGGCTTTCGCTGTCCCTGAGACATTGTGTGTGAGCGGGCTAGTGTACTTGATCTGGAGGCCGGTGACGTAACCGATGGCGAACCCAAACACTCCTCCGATAGTCATCATTCCCCAAAACCCAGAGTCAGTGATGCGGTTAAAGCTGACGATACGATTAGTCTCTCCGAACACGAGGATGAGCGGGATGAAGAGGATACAAGCGTTGATGTTGTTGTAGAAGGACAGTTTCCAGATGTTTCCGTCCACTGCTGGCATCACCTTCTTGGTATAGATGGCGTTGAGGGAAACGCAAGCGCTGGCAAGTACGCCAAAAAAAACACCTGTCCATGAGAGGGACCCTGCGATGCCTTCCTGGTCCACACCGAGCCAGAATCCACCTGAGAGGCAAAGACATGAACATAACTGAGATGACAACATTCAGCTCTGCAATGTGTCAGATTTCCTGCTTATATTTTCAAGATACTGTTACCCTCATAACTTTCTGCACAAATATTGAAATATCAATTACAACACAAGCTGCTGAATACATTTTTTGTGTTCTGTATCAGATATGACATTTCTCAGAGAGACATTGTGGGACAGATTTTGTTTTTATCATATTTACTCCCACTTTAAAAAGCAATTCATTGTCAACCACCTCACAATACACACCTCATCAATACATTTATAGAGCTTTTTAAGAGATTTCTTTTTTACCATTATGATTTTTATACGACCAAAATCAGCAAGAACTCCTTACTCCTATAAATCATAGTAAATTAAATTAAAAGTATTAAAACACTCAGTCATACGCCAACTTTTTTCTTTTTAGAAATATTTTTTTCAACCCAGAGAAGCTTTTAATATTTGCCACTGTTACTGTAGTTCCCTCGGTAAGAACTTCCATACTCATACATTGTCAAACAAAGAGACTGAATCACATGGTCCTGCTATTTAAGGTGCAGCACGGACATCCTGCACCTTCCAGGACTGATTATGAAATTCTATTATTTGCCTTTAGAGTTTTAAATGTCCTTCTTCCTCCATACAATAGAGGTTTGGTTTGGTTTATATTTCAGTCAATAACCAAGGTCGCCCACTATGTTATAAATTATTTTATAAATAAACTTTTTTTTCTTGAAACTCACACCTGAGGGATTCTTTAACACCGGAGCCAGGAATCAAACTATCAACCCTCTGTTTGGTGAACAACCCTGTATCTCCTGAGCCACAGCTACACTGTTTAAAGTTCAGTGTCATTTAGAAAAATGCTAACCCCTGCACTTCCTGGTTGTTTCTTACTTAACTGTTTCAATCTCATCAGAAAGAGCTTTAATTATGCACAGAAAGTAACATGGATCCTTCTGGGGACCAAAAAACACATTTTGAATTTACCACAACAGCATTTTTTCAACCATCCACACCCCATATATCTCAAATATCGGCAGAATGAGATGATTATTTCTAAATTTAGCAGGTGACTCAGTGTAGTTTTGTCTTTCATTTGTCACAAGCTGAGACAACATCTCTACATCCTCATCCATTGCGTCACATAAAATGACTCAATATCAAGCCTCAAATATTATTAAACAAATGAATATACAGTTTCGTTCAATTCAAAATGATTTAAATTCAGAGGAGTATTGATTTGGAGTAATGTCACAGCTTTTACTTTGGTTTATAACTAGTGATCGCTTTTTAATTCTTCTTTTCTCTGTTTATTATTTTACACTGTTCTCTTTAGTTCTCAGTGTAATTTCAATGTTTTTGATATTATATAATATTTTATGATGATTTGAACTACTGTGCTTTGTGCTGTTACAGTTTAAGTTGTTAACATAGGTTATCCATCTAGTGGAAACAATAAGTGGACCTACCCAGGATGATGCCACAGCACAGTAAGGCTTTGAAAGAGGTGGTTTGTTTTAGGATGACATATGACAACAGCACATTAAAGACTGTGCTGAGCGAGCGGCCGATGGTGTAAAAGGCCACTCCGACGTATTTGAGGCACATATTGTTGAAGGTGATCATGCTGATGAAGACCACGGACAGAGGCAGCACCTCCCGCGACGTCTTCAAGTCGAACTTGACCGCGGGGAAGTCGATGAGTCCCGGCCACAGTCCGGACAGCAGCTGCATGAGCCAGCACAGCCCCACGGTCACCAGGCACTGGTAGAAGGTGATGAACAGCGGCGCGTCCAGGTCTCTGTTGTCCAGCAGGTAGTTATTGACAAACACCATCGTTATGGAAACGAACCAGTACAGCGCCACCACGAGCGCGATCCGAACAGCCCGGAACATGAAGGTCTCCCCGTGTCCCTCCTGGTCCGCGGTGTCGGTACCGACCACCGCCATCTTTAAGATCGTGAACCGCTTCAGCTGCGTCCTGTTCATGGTCACAGGAAAAGAAGAAGGGACCACTGTGAGAAACTGTAGTGTTTAAATGGGCTAAACATTGAGCTAGCTACACGACACAGACATGATCACGGAGTTTGTTCCGCCTTGGACAACAATAGACACACTTCCGGTTTATACTTTCAAAATAAAAGCTACACAAAAAACCTACTTTCACTGCTAAATACAAAATCTCTCACTATATTTGATGAAAACAGCTGTTAGATGTATTTGTTTTTTTTTTTTTTTTTTTTTTTGAAGGTTTGTCAAAAAAAGTCTATACCCATACACTTCAAGTCAAACGTGTGTGCACCAGTTATCGTTTTTAGTTTTGTTTATAGATTTGTTTTCTCCTGTTTGGTAGGTGTGTTAAAGGAGTTACCCAATCATCACCTACTGAAACACAAATGTTCAGTTTTCTTGTGGCCTCAGTGGAGGATGTAAAAGGATGCATTTGTGATATGTATGCAGAGTTTGATAAGAAAGCAAGGAATTGTTGTGCTTGGATTAGGATCATTTGATGTCACAGTGAATCACCTTCTCATCTGCGGCCTCCTGGAGGCCAAACTCACCCTATCACTCCTGCTGGAGTCCTGATCAAGACACACAGCGTTTACTATGTCAACATTTAACGTGAAGAAATCACAGGCTAAAAGATATGACGGAAAATAGTTACATATGTTCAAAGTAGCGCCAAATTCTGGGCCCTGTACACTCTTAACGTCAATGGGCCCCTATCCACGCACTCTTAAAGCAAAAAAGCTTGGGGCAATGGGCCCCTATCCACGCCCTGTGTAGTCAGTGCACATGTGTCATACATTGCAGTGCAAGCAAAAGAAATTGGGGCATTTATTCATGGGCCCTCTTTTAAATACTACCAAATTTATGGGATCCAGAGTGTTTCTTTATGTTAGGTTTGTTAAAAATGATACATTGTCATCAGATTTTAAAAATCAAGAGAAACCCAGAACTGTACAAGACTTAGGAAATAATGTTGAAATATCAGCCACAACATTAAGACAAGTAAGTGCAAAAAATAAATAAATAAATCAGCCACGTAACTATATCCACCTATCTGTCATTTGTTTCTTATGGATCAATATTCTGTTTATCTATCTGCTCTTGATGGATAGTCGTCAATCATTTCATTCACAACACATTCATTTATTTCTTACAATGACACAAATCCTCGTATAAACATTATTAATTCCACACTTTTATTTTGAAGGTAAATACCCGAACCAGAAGTCTCACTGCACCTGACTACTTCCGTGTTTAAACAACATTACTAAAATATACATTATAATTTAAAAACACACGACCCTCGAATAAGTCTACTTTTAGATTAAATATCGCGATTCTTTCAACAATCAAAACCAACTTTTCGACCTTTAATTTCTGAAGTTCGTTCATTAATCTCGACGTTTGAATTAGCAGAAAATGTCTAACTGTTTAACTGCTGCATTCATCGTTTCAGACAGTAACTCACACATTAGTTTTGAACGTTTGATCACTTACTTAGTTACGAATTATACGAGACATTGGTTTGAAAAAGAAATTCATACCTTAAGTTGTAGAGGCTGAGATTGCTGTGTGTTTGATGAATCCAGCATGGAGTAATCTTTATACACCTTCCAGGAAGTATCTGGTGCTATGTGTTTATGTTAACCACTCCCCAGTTACACAGACTGGTATTGTGTGACCTGTTACACAGGTGGGTAAGGTGTGACCTGTATTTCCTGAATTACCCAGTCTCATGTAAGAATACTAAAACGTTATGAATCACAACGTTTTAGTATTCTGAAAAACAAAAACCTAATATAGACTAATATATGCCAAACAATGAAAAGTCCAGTGTACGACATGTACATTTCATTGTTTCATTGGATCTTATTCAACCAACCATAGATGTTAGCAGAGAACAAGTAAACAAAAATAAGACTCTATTTCTGGAATCAGGAGTCATTTACGTGTATGTATGTATATATTGAGACTATTGTATTGTATTGTATTGTATTGTATGTAAGACTGTATATAATTTTCTATGCGTGTAAAAGCTTTTGATCTCTTTTTATGCTGATGCAAATATGTTTGTGTTAATGTGATTTGTGACCTGAAAACATTTGAACATATATATAATTAAAGAATTTGTGTAGAAGAGATTGTGAATCCTTGTATTATTTGCTTAAACAGTACAAAGTAAGTAAGTAGTAGTGTGTATGTATGATACTATTCTAGTAAACTACTATCCAGCTGAAATAATCTAAGTCATCTCAACTGAAGTCAGTTAAAACAAAAAATTTCAAATGATTAATTATAAAATGATTCTGATTATCTATCTATCTATCTACCTATCTATCTATCTATTATTGCAGCAGATTTCCCCATTGTTTTCAATAATAAGTATTATTTTTTTTTCCCCCCGTTTATGTTCTTATTTTTCCGACAACATTTTTGTTGTACTACCAGTTTTAGACAGTAGGTGGCAGATAACAACCATGGATGGTAATAATGTGGTTACAGGATTACTGAATTTAGACACGTCACATAACTTCTGACATAACTTGAATAAACATGTGTAGCTGTAGTGATGATTAATGCATTGTTTTTAAATTTAGGAACGTATTGCAGGAAACACACAATGATAGTTTAATGACCTCTAACTGTGCCAAAACGTGTATATGACAGAATGGTACAATAGTTAATTCCTACACAAACATTTTATCATTTAGACGACAATTGCACTAGGCTTAATTTGCCTTAGAACTGCCACAGTTTGTACTAAAAGCAGTGAGGGACAGGAAAAGTGGAGGAACAGATTCAGAGCAGGCACATTATGATAAACGGCCTATTGTATCAGTGATCCCAGAGGAAACCTGCATTCACAATACATCTTAAGATACTTAAAACTACCCTGAAGGCTCTGCATTATATTTTTCTTAATGTGATATAAAGGGCTGTTGAGTTTTTATGCCACTGAAAAATGACTTGTGTTTTATTCCTTGGCCCTTATACATCACTGTTATAAAAGGAATACAGTTTTTAATTTGCACTTCACTGTCCTGTACAGATGTTCTGCTGTCACTTACAAGCTTGCTCAGTTGCTAAAGAAACAGCTGTAAGTCAGAGCTGTCTGTTTGTGTCACATTTTCAGATTGTCTCTTTGCTGCTGTACCAGTTTTATGCCACTGAGCTGCTACAGCTACGTGTTTACAGACTCATGTATGTGTTCTCAGCCAGGGACACAGAGGCGGCATTTGTGTGTCCTGACTCAGCCCCAAACATCCATCAGCGCTGAGGTGTCTGACCCCTCATTGTGTCCCTTTTTTTTTTTACCCAAGCTTTGGTGTGGGGAGGGACACTGTGCTGGAGCCAAGTTTACTATTCACTAGACAGTCTGCCTCCCTGACCCCTCTGCCAGCTGGAGAGATTTCCACAACTTATTAGTGAGCACAAAGACTGAGGGAAGGTGATGCTGGTGGTATCTCCTCCACATTAATATACATCTCTATCTGATCATTCACCGTCTCAAACAAATAAAAATGAGTTCATAATTAATTTTGATAAAATGCAAAACACATGTTTCACAGGTTTAATTCTAATTTAAAAATACCAAATCAAGCATAACTTTAATGAACAGCTACATACAGTTATTTATGTAGATATATATTGCATGCAAATTTGTCCATCAGAAGTTAGGGATATTATATCATATATATATATATATATATATATATATGATGATATGATGATATGATATAATGATATGATATAATGATATAATGATATATATCAGAGCAGCAAGCTATGATGATAGTCAGACTCACTGTAGATACAGCATTTCACACTCCCTCCAGATGGCACCTTTTACCACAGCAAGTGATCCCACATTCCTCCAATTATTCTTCTTCCAAATGATGGACATTTATTGTGAAACACAAACGTGTGCTCTGTTCTATGTTTTAAAGAGATATGTGGCTTAATTAATGTTGCATAGTATCGTCAGAGAAACAACTGACACTTACATAAGACATCACCTTTTTCTTTTTTTCTTCTTTTTTTTTTTTTTTTTTTAAAAATGCTATGACTATGAATCTCTCAGCTCAGACCACAGTAACATTACTGTTGAAGTACCAGCCCACATGCACTGAATCCTGCATGAAAACATCAAGAGTATGTTTGACCCCTGTGCCTTCTGTTAAATGTCAAGGACCTCATTCAGCAAACATTTTTGAGGGATGATGGCCATTTGATAATGGAAATAACATAAATGCCTTCATCTAAATATCTATGAGTGTCACAGCGAAAAGACACAGGCTGCACATTGGATCCTTCAGTCAGTTTGTTCACATGAAATTCACTGTGTGCTTACTAGATATGGCAAATGGCATCTGTCTGTTTTGCTCACTTGAATCTATATGAAAGTTTTCCTCTCTGCCCCCAGTGTCACGTGACATGGAAACTGTGCTGCCATTGGATCTAACAATGCCTTCTCCTTTGGCTGCCATCATCACAAGTTTGAAAACATGTCAGCGGTCCCTCCACTTTTATTATATAGCGAAGACGGCCACTGTTACGGATGAGAAACCTCTCTCGAAAACATTGCAATTGCCTCCTGATGGCTGGCTGTTATATAGGTCATCCAATCCAATCCAACCCCCTCCACGTTTGCATATGGGACATTGGCCAAACTAAAACATCATCACGAATCTTCAATGAGGCATTAAATTAAATGACATGAGACAAAATAGCAAACAGTTCCAGTACTTGCAGATAATTTTCCTAGAAAATTAAAAACGGAAATAAGCTGCATTGTGCTCCTTGTTAAACTTGGCTGATAAATCATTCATCAGTAAAGGTCCAAGCCAAAGGAAAAGTCAAGGAAACAGCTCCTTTCTTCACCCTGGCCAGGAGACAACGGAACCTCCCCTTCACTAGAACCGTGGGTTTTTATTATTAATGACACCACTATTGCTAAACGAGGCCGTTGTGACTGCAGTTTCAGGAATACTGCATAGCTAACCCAGTGCCACTGTTGTGCTGCTCTATAGGTAATTGCTGTTCATAATGAATCTTCCGGCAAGTATAGGGTGAGCAGATTAGGCCAGTGAGGGTTAGCTGTGTGGTACTGTACCACAGGGCAGCTTAATTTCAAACATATAATCCTCCCTTGTGGACCAGAGTTGGTTTCCCAGCTATACTGCTTTTACTACTTTGATCTCCTTGTGGTTGTAACATCCCCTGCTTTCTTGCTGCTTACAGACAAGAAAGAGCTTGTATCTTCCTCAGAAGTATGTTCCTTATAGTCGGAGAGTTACAGCAGGTGCAAAAGAAAAAGAAAAAAAAAAGATAGCTTGACAGACTAAACAAAATGAAAAAACACAGTTTGCACGAGTGTCCTGGATTTCTTTTACTGTAAATAATATCTCAACAGATCATCTTTTACCTACATTATACATCCCATCAGTTGAAGATGTAATGATAGTATACAACGGAACAAACCAAATAATACAGAGCAATAATCAGTTGATCCATGTTCTGACCTTAACAATGGTCATGCACTTTAGGTAGATACCAAAGGAAAGACGCAAATGGATGTATGATGCAAATGGATAAAATGTATCTCTCTTGCAGGGTGTTTTAGCTCAGCCTCAGAAAGGATGGGGCTAAAAGTAGAGCCACCACTCTTCCATTGCATCAAAAGGACCCATTGTTATCAGTATATTTCCTGGGCACCACATGTTTTGAAACTGTACAGGCACATCCAACTGGTGGGAGACCTCAGGAGGAGCTGGAAAGCACTGCTGCAGAGAGGCATCGATCTACATAGCAACCCTCACTCCTGTCTTAGAGATAAGGGTGACAAGTTTGTGCACCAGGATGTGGATCAGTTAGTGCTCCTTCCTTTGCATGTCTAAATGTTAAGAGACCTCGAGGTATAGTGTCATAACATGATGAAGAGATGAAGTCTAATTTAGTTAGGAACACCTTGGAATCCAAAGAGGAGCTGGAACCAACCACAGATAAGCATCTGAAAATGGATGGTAGGAACAACTAAAACCAAAACTAAAAGACCAGTTTAATGTTACTGTTTGATGATGTTAAAACTAAGGTTAAAAGCGAGTCAGGCAAATCTCAGCACATTGGTTGTTCACCCCAATCACAGGAGGAGGACAGTTGTATTTTTCTAAATGCAAGCAAAAAAGTGTTTTGGGTTTGCAGTTTTAAAATTCAAAGACAATGAGTTATATTGTTCTCGATATAGCTGAATTAGTTAGTATTCAGGTTGTTGTAGGAGGTTGGGTTTTTCCCTACTCTGTTTTCTTTCATGTTATGACAGAATAAAAATTGTCTGAGGTGACTGATAATGTTTACCCCAAAATCTGGTTAAAGAACAGCAACTGCAGCCATTTTTCTACAGGACTATCAAGATTAATAGGATCCATTTGTACATGCTCTATGAATGGAGAAAATGATGCAAACCTGTGCAACTGGCCCAGCAAAGCTTTTAATTTTATGTTCCTGTTAGACTCATTAAATATCAAGGTTGGATCCCCCCCCCCCCTTCCGTTTCTTACAGTATGAACATATTTATTGTTCATCTACAACCTAAAAGCACCCTCTGCAAAGCTAATGGCACTAATTCCAAATAAGGGGACATTTCTGTGGCAATCATGGCATATAAACCATCCCAGTCCTGTATGACTTTTAGAGCCAAGGAAGGATGACGTCCTCCTGAAGAACTGAGACAATAAAACATGAATGAGCTGTCCTCTCAGACTGAAATAGCACGATAGAGCTAATAAGAATCCTGTTAACTATTCAGTAAAAAGCTGGCTGTCGTCCTCTCCGCTTGGCTGCATGAAATACAGCTGCCGTATATATGCAGATGTCCTATTTGTCACTGTCAGACTGACACGTGTGGCTTTGTTCAGTACTGCTGGCAGACTCCAAAAACCCTCACCCCCTCACCCCACCATCAGAGACCAAGATGATGAGTCTGATCATTCATCCTTCTGTGAGGAGCACACGTTAAGGAGCAGTGATGTCCACGGTACTGCCATTATGTTCAGTTACACTTTCTCATATGCTCCTATTTAGTCACAGAGAGAAACATCCCAGATAGGTCCACTATCACAGAGCATAATACAGATTCAAACAACATAAACACATTAAGATTGAAACATAACTTACAGTTGAAGGAAAGTGACCCAGAGATGAAAGAACAAAGAAGGAAAGTGTGCAGAGAGGCCTTGGTTGGCTTTAACTAGGAGCTTTTTTCTCAACTCAATAAAATAACTGTATTTTCATCTGTATGCCATAAACAAATAAACACAAACTTTTTCCAGGTGGGAATTTCCACTAGGGGGCGACCTGATCAAAAGATCGCAAGAAGAATCGCAATTGTCTCCATAGATTCAGTTGAGCTCAAGTGATCTCACATCAGTTGTGCTGGAGCCTAAACACTGAAAATGCAAAGCTCTGTTTCCTGTTTTCTTTCTGATTTTATTCTGAAAATCTTGACAAGCTTTAGACTTGAGACTTCTTCTGGAAGTTTTTCTATTCACCGCTACACTTAATCCCAAACTTTTTGCTGAATTCATATGGAGTTAAAATATGGACAGTGCTAAAATATATGCATGAGGTACCACGGTATATTGAAGTCTCTCTTCTCATGTTTCCTTGCCTGCAGGCAGGTCTTGCATCCTGTGGGTGGGCTACAGACCACCAGTCATGCTCACACCCTGGAAGAACATTCACACCACAGTTCAAACCAGTACTCCACTGTATAAAGACCCAGAAGCTTCATACTGACTGCTGCACTGCAATAGCTGTATTTCATAGCTATACACATTTCCTTCTCATTGAAAGCAACAAAATATAATATTTTTTAAATTTTTCACAGCCACTGACAGGTATTACATGATTCTCACATTAGTATTTGGACTAAAAGCCATTTCATATTTATGTTGGTGACAAGTGAATAGAAAAGAAGCTGTTTTTCCTTGAGACATTCATGATTTCAGACTCATTATACTGCAGAACCACAATCTAATATGCTATATGCAGGTAGTTTTAATTTCTGGTCATTTCCAGTGAATTAAGTTAAAGCAGATCATCCTAGGGAATTGAACACAGCACATTATGCACATATGAATGCACAGAGGTCACAGACCAACCGCCTCACCGAGTGACTCACCAGTTACAACATTGCTAATGAAGCTAAAGTGGTTGTGTACTGCACTGGCTGGTGTTTTCACTCCCCTGCACTACTGCCCACAGGCTCGTTTAATTATCTGCTTTTGTTTAAAATTGGTCTCACACCAGCCTCAAATGTGCCATTAGTGAGGTGAATGAACAGTTTGTGCTTGATCAATAACAGAACTCCTGTGTAGCAGTAAGTTGTGATGTTTCTGTTACTCAATCATCCTTTTTTGTTGTCAATTCTCTGTTTTTTTTTCCTTTGTTTGTTTCCTATTTCATTTTCCTGCTTCCTGTTGACCCCTCTTCTTTAAACCAAAGTAAAATCCCCAATGACGTTAATCGGCTACAGACAATTTCTTTTTTTTAGTGTTATTAAGGAACAGAAGGTCATTGTCAGATGTTGGGTGCTGTTTGTAGACTTGGGCTATATCAGGGAGGTTTGTGATTATTAGTGCTGACCCTTACAACCACAACCAAGACTCTAGAGGAGAGAGTGGTGAGTAGAGAGTAGGCAATTAATGCTGACGGTTAGGTTGCACCGCTGCCATAACACTATGTAACACTGTGTGGTAATTTAATTGCTACCAAAACTGTAGAGTAGTCAATATCATCGTGTTTTGGAAAAAATAACACATTCACAGCTACTTAATATTACAATAATTCAGCAAAATAAAAGGTAAATATGTTTTAACAGTTCTACCAAACAGCTGGGTCCAATTAGTTTTTGCTGCTTACAAAATATCACAAGAATAAATATAAAATTTTAAAATGGTAACAAACAAAATTTCTCAACTTTTTTTCCTCTCGATAATTAAACTTCTGTCCTATTTTAGACAGGTTTCTTGACATTTCTTAATGTAGACTAGAAAACAAGCAAATCATTGCTTGTACTCACCTTTAAGGTTCTTGCACATAATCATGATTAACAATTAGCTTGACAATACTGTCACAGTCAACAACTTGATTGTAAACACAATTTACATCTTGTTTGCTTCATCTTGCACACAGTGTAACCACAGCAGAGATGGAAGAGCAACCATTGTGTTTCACTTAAGTGAAAGTTTGTTACTGTTATACACCAGTGACTTTATTCAAAGAATGACAACGTGGCTCCACTTGTCTCTGATGATATTGTGAGATCAGCGAAGGCAGCTGGACTCTGATGATTTTTCCCAGCGGTCTTTATTACCACTGGGAAAAGTCACATCTATAGTTTTAAGTAAAATGTCTTGACAACTGGTGGATAGATTGCCATGACATTTGTGTTCCCTAGAGTATGAACTGTGTTTCTCATCTACCTGTGTTCTTCTGCAAACCCAATGATATTCCCAAGAGCCTCAGCTGCACATTACATCTGCTAAAGACCAGATTGTATAAGCAATGGTGGAAGATTTGCTGTTCGCAGCCTCTGAGCTGCTAACATGGTTTTATACTCTTACTTTTGTATGTTTAAGCCACTGTGATGTTGAAACTACTGCATATATTACATATGCTGCAAATATTTCCAGCACCAGTTTCCCACAAATTAGTATGTCAATTCTAATTGTAACATAACAGGATATACAGTAGAATTTAAAACACTGTATATAATCCCACAGTGCCTGGATCATAGCACAGTTTCTTTGTCACCAAACGACTTATTTCACAGAAGCTGGTGACCAAAGTTTATATTTAAAAGCCTGTGAAGCGCAGCACATCAGAGGGAACACACATATGGCTCAGATCAAAAACCCTTTCCCCCCCAACAAAAAAAGAAAACTCCACTAATTAAACGCTTCCCGATTAATGCAGCCACTCTAATTAGATGGGAATTTATTCCACATCAATATTTCACTATGTCAGCAGGAAAAAAAAACACTCCCTGGGCTGTGAGAACAGAGAATGCAGCTTATTTTTACCACCTCCTCTTCATCATTATCATCATCATCACCACCATCGCCATCACACTCTACACACACACACACACACACACACACACACACACACACACACACACACACACACACACACACTGTACTGTAATGTAACGTACTGTAACGCACATGTCTGTCCCACTTACTTTATCATTTGTCTTGAGTTATTTTCCCTGGTGACTGATTTTGAGCAACAGACAAGATTGGAAAGTTGACCAAGTATTTAAAGCTGCAAACTGAAGAGCCTCTAAAATGATGAGAAATGCCCTTTGTGTAAGAGCCAACATGAAATTAAGTACACTGTGATTTATAATTTAAGCTGTGGCTCATCTAACATCCTTTGGCTTGCAGGATATTAAATCAACTTGAGAATGAAGTCATTGCTATTTTATATTAAAATACTGATTAATTTGATTTATCTATTATCCCCTATTCTGTTGTGGAGGATACCCCCAGATGAAAGGCTATTATCCTGGAACTAATGATTTAACTTGTGTAAATCCATTAAATATCATCTTTTCATATTCAGAATATATTCATCACTCAGACTTAGAGAAATAACTGACTGTCTGTCTGACTTTGACAAAGTTCCAGCAGCTGTTAATGCTCAGATGCCAATGGCCCCAAAATTAAACCTTAATGAGTTTGGGCATCATCCATTCAGAAAAAAAAAAGTTTGTAAATCAAAGCTGATCTCAAGGTTGTTTTGTAAAAGACTTGTCATTCAAGTGAAATTAAAAAGGCATTCACCACATTCTACTTGTTTTACAGTTGAATTGACATGCATATGGTGCTGTACCAAATCAATCCATCCCATAGATATTAAAATACTTAACCAATGTGGTGGAGCACATGGAGGCACACCGTTAACTTTGTTGTACAAAATTATGTTATACATAGTTTATTGAGCTCTGCGGTTTCCAATTCATGCATCTTTGCAACTGGCTGAATAGATTTGCTCTTATCTTGAAATGAAACCTGTATAAAATGTATTCTTGAGCTCACCACAGTTCAAGAACATTTGTGCAAAGGAGCTATCAGAAACATACAGTACAGACAAACTGACACATTCTTCTATGCTGAACATGCTGAGTGTAGGAAATGTCCCTGAGTATCCTCATTGATGCCTGTCTGGCATGAAGCTTCTCTCTAGAGAGTAAAAATTCAGCTCATTCAAAGGTTAGTTTGAAATAAAACACACAGTGCACACAATGTGATGCTTTCTACAGCAGGACTTTGAGGGTCTCTTCATTGTTTGCAGATGATGTGATACTGATGCCTACATCAGATGTTGACCTTCAGCACACAATACATGAATGACATCTGTTGACAGAGTACAAGTTGGTACCACACCATCAAACAGTGGATTTAGATAACAGCAGGCAGGATCTCAAGAAAAGTCAGATAAAACCATAAGCCAGGATATGAAGTCACAAACATGGAGTCCAGTAAACTTTTATAATGCATCCAAACCACAGGCACACTTCTTATGCTTTAGTGTTAAAAATGTCTTTAAAATGTCAAAGCAAAACTAAACTTCTAAGATAAAATGAAAAATTCTATAATCATAAATACTTCAGTTGCCAAATGTATGAGATTGATAGTCAGATGTCAATCAAATTCAGAAGCACCTCATGTCTGATACATCACACAATTATAAAATGATAGACTGATGATATAATTAACCTTTGCATCCAGATATGTTGTACTTACAGGAAAAATAAACATGTCCCCCAGTCTCTATCTGCTGATACTGAGTGTTGAACAGTTATCTGCATACATCTAGATAGCCGCCAGCACTTTAGTCCAAAGTCATAAATCGAACCTTCGACTGCCCTGCCATCTTTATTTCCTCCATCCCACTCATCACTGATGCACTGATGACAGTTGGGCAGATTGTTTTTTTGACCATCTCATCAATCAAATACACAAATGCTCCAATGATGCTTTATGAGTTTGCACATTAAGGGCCATACAAGCGTTTGTGTAATATTAACATACAATATGATTCACGAGTAGCCGGTGTTGTCAGAGGCTGTTGCTTGACACAGTGATGGATATCACAGATTTGAATGTCACACTTCTTGTGTGACAGCGAGCCTGCCTTTTTTTTTTTTTTTTTTTTTGTGTTCATCGTCCTGAACATTGGGGAGTATATTTAATATTGCAGGTTGTTTAATATCACTGTTGTTATTTACATTTTATCCAACTCAAAAAAGTGGAAAGGTGCAAACTGCTCCCTTTGGATTACAAGTGGAGGTGTTTAAGTATCTCAGAGTTTATTTTCTTATTTGTTAGTAAGTCATTACTTTCCAGCTAATCCTTTGGAAACCTGAGGCATTCCTAGGTAGGAGATATATAATGTCTCTCACAATGTGGTCTGGGTCTCCCCTAAGGTCCAATACCAGTTGGAGGTGCCTGGAAAACCTCCATCTGGAAGCACACAGGAAGCCCAAATCACCTCAACTGTCTCCTTTTAAGCTACTCAGGCTGAGTCTGCCTCATTTTGCCTGCTTGTATCTGTGATCTCATTCTTTCAATCACTACCCAAAGCTCATGATTATAGCTGACAGTATGAACATAGATAGACAGCTTTGGCTTTCAGCTCAGCTCCCTCTTTACCACAATGGCCCAGTACTGCACGATCCGTCTGTCAACCTTCAGTTTCATCCTGCCCTCACTCGTGAACAAGACCTCAGGTTCTTAAACTTTTTTACTTGTAATCCGTTGGGAGCAGTTCACCCCTTTCCAGCAGAGAACCACGGCCTCCGACTTGAGAAACGCTAACTCCCATCCTAGCTTCTTTACACTCAGCTGCAAACTGCACCAGTGCGTGCTGAAGGTCATGCTCTGACGGAGCCAACATTTCAAGGCGCCGCCGGGGGGAAGGAGTGCCTCTGGAAACATTTTCTCTGACAGGGATAAATAATCCCCTCATGCTGCTATTATCATACTGGCATCAACCATACACTGCAGCGTTGTAAACTGGTAATGTATGCACACGCTGTCACCTGTTTGGATAACAAGCTGAGAGAGAAGAATTATCACAGCTGCTCAGTGTGCAGAGCAAACATGGCAGTGTTTGTTTGTCATTGGGATCTGTCTGTTTGCAGGAGCAGGTCATCACCTCAGGAGTTCAAAACATGTTAAGTGGATGACCATTTTACAAAAGTTTCTATAGCTATGTGCGAGTTCAAGTTCAAAATGACAATCATTAGAAAGATTCCCAGCTTTCATATGAAATTCATTCCAAAGGCTGAATGAATATTGGCTTTAGCAGCCAGCATTTACCAGATGATTATGTTTGTTTCTTGTACTGTATTTGGGAAGTAGATGATTACAGAGCCCATTGTTCATTTCCCCCTTTTAAATATTCACAAAGCTCAGAGCATAGTCAGTATTCATTTAAATCATGTAAATTGGAAAGGTGCACAAATATTTGCATGATTATAATTTGTTGCTGTGTAGCAGCAGTCATCCTTTAGCCGGATGGCCAGCTGTCAGTATCAAGATGCTTTTTAAACAGGGCTAATGAAGCACAGGGGAACTCTGCAAGGTGGATATGAAGCACTGAACATTATGAATGTTGTTTGCTTTTCAACTTGGGTAAGATAAGGTTCAGCAATTAAATCTCAAAATCAACTAGTTTTGCTGGAGCACTAAATAGTATTTTACTTTTTCACCACTAAGGTGTATCCATCTTCAAGTTAGATGGTGACAGGAGGAAAGAAACACAGGATACAGTAAAAGATCCTAGATCCCACTGATCCTAGCTTGAAAAAAAAAAAAAAAATATGACACTCAAATTGGTCCATGCTTTGCTGCCATTTCAATATGATGTGGATTCAGGATTTGGCTACCTCAAGAAAGGGATGAGACTACAGCTACTCCCTCCATCATTATCTGAGAGTCACTGCAGTAAAAATGTGGGTACTGAGACCAGCTTTGATATTACAACATCAAAATAACCATCTGAGGAGCAGTTTGGTCTCCACACAGCATGACTGTTCTATCCAAAGCTGATGTAAACAGACTCTGTGTCTTTCATCATCAACCCTGGCACAAAGATGCGCACAAGATAAATCAAACATGCCACTCAGACACCTTTCTCGAACTGAAAAGGGCCAGTTTAACTCTCGCTCTTTGTTATCGGCGACAAGCCACGGGAGAGCTGAGGCGCTGGGGCTCGAGCGAACTGCCAGCGATCTCCTTTTGTTGCCTCATGAAATGTGACACTGACAACTGAGCGGGGAAAGCAATATCACCGTCTTCCTCTATTATCCTGTTTTTTGCTACTTCACCATTCAGGAAGTGTCACACAGAGGAGATTAGTGGACACGTCTCCCATCTCGCCATCTCTTCTCTCAGCTGAAGTCACTCGATTCTCATTTGTTCTTTGTAGTGTCTGCGGAGGCAACAAACAGGAGGAGCAAGAGGATATGAATCTTGAAATGTGGACAAATAGCCTTCAGGTGTATAACAGAAATTAAACACTAAAACACCCTCCTCTCAGTCTGGTTTTTCATTTTTTAGTCACACTCTGTTTCATAATAATTAACTGGGGGGATGACAGGGACTTTTTACTGGCATCATGGGGATACAGTATTAATCAATGGCAGTATCAGCTCCTTGCAGCCGTATTGTGGTCATTTTGTGCTATGAGGCAGTAAAACTCCTCTTTATTGCCCAGTTAATGCACAGCTAGAAAATGCAAAAGAACCCACATTCACTCTGACAGGCTTTCTCAGAAAATCCCTCCCTTCTACACTTAATGCTAATGATGGGAAAAAGCGACTCAGAAATCAATCTGGGAGCTGATACTCGGCTCCGTAACCTGACTAAGGAGGTTCTGTCTCGGACACACAAAAGAGCAATGGTGAGCCGAGATGTAATCAAACAAGGTCAGTGAAGGGGCCATATATTTCTGGAGCAGAATGGACTCTGTCACAGGTTTACTAATGGGCTCTTGACTGGGACTGGAGGGGGGATGTGGAACGGGGATCCTGGACTGCGAAACTAATTTCATTTTAACCAGAGCCAGCAGCTCTGTGGGCGTTGTTACAAATCTACGATCAATGTCGTCATATAGATTGTAGTGAATTCTGTCTGTCAGCACAAATGTTATTTCTCTGATATTACTCACAATATTGGCCACAGCGCTGCTAAGTACTTTACACTGTCCAATAAAAGTAGAAGCATTTGACTTGCCGGCCTTGGTGTAACACACTTTATTCAGGCATTGAAGAAAGGCCTTTAAGTGCATTGCAAAAGAAAGTGTAAGACAAATTACTCTGTGCTTTATAATATGAAAATATACATCTGCTGCAGTCACTGATTCAATAAAGTATTGTCATTTATTGGTTTGACTCTGCCAAGACAAAGCTCTAAACTCCAGAGTCCTTCAGAGAGCACTCAGTCATATGAGAAACTTTTATATATGTTCTTTAAGATACACAGCAAGTGTTTGTAATTTTCAGACACGAAGCTACATAATTACTTTTTATCAGCTGAGATTATTGTTTTATTTTTTTTGATAAATGTAACATTAATACCAGCTGAGTTGTTACCTCAGTATCTGACTCAGTTTATGGCCCTTGTCACTAAATCACAAATACTATTATTATTTACTGTAGTGATAGACAATAACAGCTTTTTTTCTTTCAGTATAATTCATTTTGAAGCAGTTACATTATTGTCATGCTATTGTCAAGTGGACATTGTACATCAGTTTTTGTTTTGAGTCATTTTATTGATTTAAAAATCGTTTATCCATCAAGGTTTGCAACTATTGAAGCAAATGAAAAACAACTGACATAATGATCATACTTAGTATATTGAATCTATTAAATATTAATAACCATATTTTTGACACATTATTCTTGATCAGATGATTTCACTTCCTACGTCCACTGTAGTAGACACTGACTCACATGGTATTTGTCTGTTGAAATGGACATTGTACCTTAAAAAGGGAAGATTTTCTTACAAGATTTTGTGAGACAGTTGGTCAAAAGTGTCAAAATTTCAACTTTAATCTCGAGAGGCAAAAAAAAAAAAAAAAAAAAAAAAAAAAAGAAAAGAAAAAATTCCTCCTCATTAAATTTCAAGAATAAAATCAATTTCAACTTAGGGATATTCTGACTTTATACAAAAACAATTCATCCTCACATTATTATTTTTAATTATTAGCCATTATTATAAATTTGTGTGATGCTTCACAGTAGGTTTAAAGTTCATATGAAAACTACTTAAATACATGAATGACATCTGAAATGAAAACTGTTTTCACAGATTCCTTCAGACACTTTATGTTCCATAGTCTTTCACTAAGTGGTTCAAACTATTTTACAGAATAAAAAAAGACTGTTGCTATTATGTGATTTCATTAGCAGGATTGGTGATAAACTGAGCTGCGGTTTAAGATTTATAATCTGACGTGAAATGCAAGCATGGTGTAGTGCTACTGTAGCAGCTTGTCAATAAGCTCACTGCAGCGAGGGAAGCGGTGCGAGCGGAGTAGCTTGTGAAATCACACTGAATATCACCCCTGCGTGTGCCCTGGCATTGTATTCGACACGCAGTATGCAAACAAGCAACAACCCGTAACTGTCCATATTTTTATGACACGGTTCTTGGCAAGCGGAGACACAGGGCACATCAATAATATGGCCCACGGCCCAGTGCAGGCTTCTTGGAGGAATTCCAGCAGAGACAGAATCAATGTATTACTGCAGCTGCAGCTGATCCACTACACAGAAATGCAAAGTTTAAGAATAGAAAAAAAAGAAAAAACACAAAACCTACGACTATGGTGCTGATTTTTTTCCTACATTCAGCTGTAGACACAGATGCTAGACAAAAGCTGATCTACATCATTAATTTTTTTTTCTTTTCTTTTGTTTTCTTTTAATTCATACCATTCAATAAATGGTGTGTGTTGTTTGTGTGTGTGTGTGTGTGTGTTTGTGTTCGCGTATCAACAAGGCATCAGTGTGGAAGACGCTGTCATGTACCCTCTGCACATATGCCTGTCTCACCTGGAGGTCACTGGAAGCACTGTGAGGGTCAGGTTTTTTGACTTCTCTAGTGATTTCAACACAATCTCACCATTACTGTTCATGGGGAAGGCTGGAATTGTCACCTGGCTGCATGGACCAAAGACATGAACATCTCAATTACTCATGTCTATGCTGCTTCTGCACTTTGTACTTTCATATTGCACCTTATTATTACTCCATAATATCATAGGCTACCTCAGACTCCATTTGTCTGGAAAATGTATGTATGTATGTGTCCATTGTCCACCTGTCTCTGTATCTTGTGTTGCAGCTGTTGCAGCTTGTGTTGCAGCTATGTAAATAGTGTTGATGCCTGTGTGCACATTTATTTTACATGTTTGTGGTAAATGTGTGTTGAATGTTAATTTGTACATTTGGAGTTTTGGGGAAACACAATTTCGCACCCCTATGTAATGACTGTTACATGGTGTGACTGACAAAAAAGTTCACTTTGATGCTCTATATAAGAAAGGCAGAAACCCCCTCCACCTGCTGAGGGGACTGAGGTCCTTCAGTGTGTTCAGGACTCTTCTGACCATGAGACCATGGTAGCATCGGATGTGTTCTTCGCTATGGTCTGCTGGGGCTGCTCTGAGAGGGACAGAAAAAGACTGAACAAGCTGGTAAGAAAGGCTGTCCTGGATAACGCTCTGAACACCATCAAGGAGGTGGATGAGAGAAGGACATTAGCTAAGCTGATGTCCATCATGGACAACATCTCTCACCCCCGACACAAGCCTGTAGCTGCCCTGAGCAGCTCCTTCAGCAGCAGACTGCTACACCCAAGGAACAAGAAGGAACACTACCGCAGGTCATTCATTCCAACAGCTATCAGACTCTACAATGCTGCCACACCAACATAAACACTGCACTTTTTCTGTTTTTCTTTATTTTTTTTACATTCTTTTCTTTTTTTTTTGAAACACAAGCTTCTTATGTATTTATTTTTACTTAACGCTGCTTGACGTCAAACACACAAATTTTCCCCTGGGGACAAATAAAGGATTTCTATTTTATTATTCTACTACTTATTATTCTACTCTATTCTATTTACAAATGGTAGTTAGTAATGGTAGGTAGTAAGTATTCAGCTTTGTACATTTTTACTTGAAACTTGGACTTGAGAAGTGAGTTTTGGGGAAAAAAAACGGGGTCACTGAATGAAGTTCTGACCACTGAAGCCCAAAATTAAAGCACATGGTGGAACAGTGTGGGAGCAGCTTATTTCATGGGCTAGCAGCAGACAGTTTCAGGACTTCCTGCCGACTGGAGAGCATGCTGTGTGTGAGAGAGAGTGGCAGCAAGCTGTTTCAACCCACCTTTCTCCCCCTTCACATTTCCATCTGTCACACTCTGCTCGGTTTGCAGTGGAGAAATATATATATATATATATATATATATATATATATATATATATATATATATATCATTCAACTGAGGTTTCAGAGGATTCATCGTTATCAGTCGTCACACACGTGTCCAACAAAACCTCTCCTGAGAGAAGACTGACCACAAAGATTGGCTTGGTAAAAGTTACATGGCCGATGTTGTCAACCTGATTTGTATCATGTTCCAAGCGATCTTGGCTTTTCACCAGCATAACAGAGGGAAGATTTATTCAACTTCCTTTATGGTTAAAATAACTAAAGAATACTGACTCCAATTACATTAAATCGGTTAAATAAAATGATATGGTCTCTCAGATTTATTGGCCCTGTTTTCTACATTTCACTTTCAATTCACTCTTTCAGGTACAGTTAATTTTTTGTTCTCTCTCATTCTTAATTATCTCCCACAGTTTGTCTTGACCTGTAAATCTTCAAATGGTAATAAGAAAGCACAGAGTGAATTTGTCTTTTTGCAGAGAATCAGCTGAAAGACCTTCACGCATTAGCTTTTTTGATACTTGAGATACTTAATACACATGACACTCATTCTGTTCTGTAAGAAAAGCATACATGCATTGAAAAGGAAAATGTAATTTAATGCACGAAAGGTTTATTTATTTCATGGTTTACAATATGTAAAAAACCTTGACATTGAACGAAGCTGCCAATCTCTTATTTCTGCTTTTATTTTCTACACGAGGCAGAACAGGGAACACAAACACACACACACACACACACACACACAAAGGAAATAAAGAGGTGTGTAAGTAGGGCTGCTTTTTTTAGCAGGTAATCATTCTTGGGAAGAAGTCGTGTGGCTTGCTAGGTCGATCGCCGGGCAAACTTCGACGTATGAGAAAAAAAACACGGCAGTGAGAAATCCCATGGAGTTTATCCCGTTTTCTGGCCCAGTGGGGGAAATCACACTGCACCTTACCTAGCCCCCTTTTTTATTTTTAAATCTACCTTTTCCATCTTCATCTCCATAGATTTCAGCAACAGCGTGGGCGTTTTTGTTTATCGGCGCCTTTAGACACTTGAGCGTTTATTACCGTGAGATGAGATACGAGTTCAGATGTTTGTTCCGTCTTGAAAAGTGACACCACTACGGGATGTTACTTGAGGATATGAGTGGGCTGTCTCGTGTGCTACAAGGCTTTTTTTTTAAATTTCATTTCTGTTGTCATGTTCAGACTCACTGACCTGCTGTAAATGTCAAGGAGGATTAATCCTCTCGTCTATGAAAAAAAAATCTATTTTCTAGTTTTTGAAGCGGCAGCACATTCCTCTGCTAAAAGGTCTCGTTGGCTCCAATAAAATGTGTTCATCCTCCAGGGGTGTGGTGATGTCAGCTCAGCCTGATTCATAAAACGCAGAGCACATGGTTGAGAGCAATCACATGCGTTTGACAACATTTGACCAAAGAATAGAGATTTCAGAGCAAAATGCAAATAGACCATAGAAATTTAAATGGATAAATAAATCACAAAAACACCTATAAATTGTGTTAAAAGGAAATAAAGAAGTTTTCCAAACAGCTCTGTTTGGCCACAAAACCTCAATGTCTAAATCAAACAGGTTCAGACCGATTCGGCAGCACAAAGTGAGATGTAGTGGAGGTGCAAATGCAAACAAAATCAATGGTTTTGCTTCAGACCAAGCAATTTAAGGTGAAAGGAAGAAATGTCTGCCAGAGTTGAGAGCATAAGTTTATAGCTGCATGACTGTGTGAATGTAGACAGACAGGAGGAAGAAGAAGAGAGAGGAGAGGAGAAGGGTCTAGAGGGGAAAAAAAATAAGCGAGTAAGTTTGAAAATCAGCCTGTCTGAACTGTCATGCTGAGTTGCTGCTTATTGTCAGTCAGGGGGTGAGCTTGTCTACCGAGTGCTTGTGTGGCCAAAAGACAGACTGAAAAAGAAAAAAAAAAAAACTAAGTGGTAAAACTGAGCCAGAAAAAGTCACTTCAATTTGTTCCTTAAATGCGATGTTTTCCCAGTGCTGCTGTTGTCTTCTCACTAGAAATGACGATTCAAGTGGTTCGTCATTTACCAAAACATCTACAGTTTTGCAACCATCAATGCAAATGACTCACTCTCCAACCTAATCAGTTTTAAAAACACTTTCAGTCATGTAGCCAAGATGTCGACCTTTGAAGGTGAGAACCTGCTTTCAGATGTCAGTAGTCACGTTCCCACCGAGGGAACTTCTGGGTAATTTTATGAGAACTTGACTGTTGGTGCGTGTCTCCACCAGACTAGCGGTACCCGAGGGGCAAAATAACAGGACTTTTTGGAGGGAGAAAGGAGTCCCTTCCTAAGGGTATGCAAAGGTTAGTGATTTAACTGGGGTTATACCTCAAGGTGTTTTTGAACGAAATTAGACACAATCAACAAAGAAGCACCATTTTTAAAACCCAGCTGCAGAGGCATAGTGATAACATCAGTTAATAGAATCTATATAAAAAAACGAAGCGACACAAAATGATTGCAGGGTTTCACATATAATAATCAACGTGTGGTGGACCGCTACAGACTCAACACTGGCCGCCACAAATTAGTTGACTCTGTTTTTTCCAATGTGAAACCCAATGTGACAAACACACACACACACACACAGACAGGCTGACCTCAGGCTGCTGAGGTCAAGCAGACACCTCAGGAGTCACCCAGCTAAAACGGAGAGACTGAAAAGAAGTTTCTACCTGCAGGCCATCCGGACACTCAACACACACACTTTGCTGCAAACACACTTAATACACCTAATACACAACCAGATCCCAGCTTCGTCTATCTATAAATACTGTATTTATTATAATATAATGTCTAGCGCTCAAACACTTTTACTCCCACTGCAATTTTACCATCCTGCTGCTTATTTACCCTTTTTAACCTCTCTCTCTTTTTTTTTTTTTACCTTTTTATTTTTTATTTTTTTTACATATTTTATCTATATTGTCAGGCAAATATAGACGAATTTAAATGCACCATTTTATGTTTGAAAAATGGTGCATTTTTTAAAAAAAAAACATCTTTTATTGCCATCTTTTATTGACTTCTTGTTTATGCATTTTTTAAAACAAAGGTGACATTTGTAAATTGTAAATTGTAATATTCTCAATTTTTACTTTAATTATATCTAATTATTATAAAAATATCAGTGTTCCCTTCATCATTTCACTACATGT
Source organism: Polydactylus sextarius (assembly GCA_016801845.1). Lineage (NCBI taxonomy): Eukaryota > Metazoa > Chordata > Actinopteri > Polynemidae > Polydactylus > Polydactylus sextarius. Next base: position 3,494,152 of record CM028906.1, on the reverse strand, counting down.
CTTATCTATATGCAAGTGACAAATAAATAACCTTGAACTTTGAACACAGAGGTTACAAGGGCCGAGTTAGAGTCATGTTCATGAAAAGTTGCCACCTCCTAAATTAATATCTGCCAGAAATACAACTAGTGATTCATCAGCGATTCCCTCAGATTCTTTTCACTTGAGTGCTTCACAAATGTGTGTGATCTATTGGTTTTCTCTCCAATGAACTGAGCAGGGAAATCACTCAGAGGAAATGACAACATGTAATAGCAACATGTAACTGTGTCTGTCGGCCACTGAAAGATCTGCTAATGTGCCCCACATGTCACATGACGTGAAAATGATGCTGCTGTTACCACCAATTATGTGTTCTCCTTCCTCAGCTGCCATTTCCTCAAGGTTGAAAATACATCAGTGCTCTCACCCCTTAGACAGATGCAATGACCAAATGGTTTGTTGCATGTGATCTGGGAAAATATCCTCTTTGTGTGTTATCCATTCTTGGCTCCGTGCATAAGTTTAAAAACACGTTGATGGTCCCTTCACTCCTGAGACGTAGCCAAGATGGTGACTATTGAGGGTAAGAAGTGTTTAGTTCTCCACACTGAATGACATCATCTGGGTATGGTGCTCTGCATGTTTCTGTATTCAGTGTGAATACAAGTCTGAATGAAAGTCTGATGTGGTGGTGCTGATGTTGATAAACTAGGACACAACACAACAACAATCCCTCTAAACCTCCAGACTGTGTAAACTTGAAGTTGCATTTTTCCTCATCTCGGAAATGAGTTTTAATTATTGACCAGCAGAAAATCTTTTTCCACGTGGGCTAAAAGCTTGGCCTTTTCCTGAAGTCATTATGCTTGTCTTATCTCTCCCCGCCGAGGTGGCAGAAGAAATTAAATTACTTATCTCCAGCTTCATTAACTCTCTTATCTTTGCAGAGGCACATATCAAACAGAATTTTTCTTAAACATCTTCCTCCATATCCCCGGCCTTTTTTTTTATGCATAAAATATATCAGCAAGGCACAAGAGAACTGGGTGTATTAGATGTTCTGTAGCTCTAACACAAGGAAGAATTGAATTTGATTTCATTTGCCTGACATGTCAAACATGTCCTACTTTCATCTCAGTCCATGCCTGGATTTCCTTTGAGCCCTTTGCTGACTACACATTTTCTATGAACACAATTGGTATTTACTCATGGAAATATAAATGTTAATCACTAACATACAACATCACAAAGACTGTAGATCTGTAGGTCTGTCAGTTTGTAGTCCCTCACTGAAATGAAGGAGCAGCTTACAACAAATTAATAAAACAGTTGACTCCCAAACAGAGCAGAGTGTGGAAAAAAAAAAAAAATCCTGTGTTGCAACTTTCCCTCCCAAGAGTTAAACTTAATATGAACTTCACTCTCTGAATTGTATAACATGTCTTAGAGCGGCGTTAGTTTTCAAGGACAAATGAAAACCTGGATTGGTGAGTGCAGTAAATATAAATAGATATACAAACACTCACATACAAATATGCAGCAAACAAAAATATTTCCAAAGGGAAATTAAACAGGCGATTTATTCATGATCCTGTTTTCTTTTCACTTTATAATAAATTTTCACAAGATGGAGTGCCAGTATTGGGTTTCATTTAATTTAGGGCTGCTATCAACAGTCACATCGCCGACCAGTCGCATCGGTTTAACTTGATCCACAGACTACGCCACCGCTGTCTGAGCTCTGCTGTCAGGTGCAGCTCTACTGCTTTTACCAGTTTCCATCAGGCGTGGCACAGTTCTGTCATGCGACTCAGACCGAGGTGTGTCGACCTGGAACACAGCTGCAGAGAAAATGTGTTTTATGTTAGATTAAAATCCTGCAATATTTACCCTGTTAAGTACGAGAAGGAGAATTATCCCTAATTTTGCAGCCATTCACTGCAGCTGCAACAATAATCAGTAAACAGCTACAGCTGCTTTCCATTCAGCTGCTCTAGATTCAGGGCTGTGGTGTTATACTATGTTAAAATGGAATAGAGACAAAGATATTATTATTAATTACGCTTACATTACCCAAACTACTACAAAATACCAATCTGCGCACAGACTAAGGACACAAGGTTCTCAGTTTTCTGAGGGTGTTCGCTTTTCCCTCCACAACGCACTGTACAGAAGAAATGAAGGAAGAGTTCACAGTTGAAAATGAAGAATGAAATTAGTTGTTTAATATGATGAAACAGCTCCGGGAGCCCCTGAGAAACCTTCAATATTACATTTTTTGAAATGTGTTTTGCTGTTAACTGTCTGTAACTGTAAACTGTAAAGTTTAGTTGACAGTTGTCTTCTGAAGTATTTTTTTTTATCATTTCCTGTTATTAACATGAATAATACACAGGTTCATGGGTGCTTTCACTCATGACTCAGTTCTATATTTTCATACAAGTCTGGCAGCATGTGGTACACTTTATGTACTCAAAACAGTGAAATGAACTGAGTCTGTCACCATCTTGGCTATAGAGGTAAAGGAGATAGAGCAATGTTTTTTCAAAGTTGTGAACGTGGCAGATGAGGAGGAATAATTTGGGATTTGGCTGCAAATACTTTGGTGAGCAACAACACATGGGCATAAAACTGACACAGCTATAAGGAATTCAGCTATTTATTTTTTCCACCTATTTATTTATTTTTGGGGTCAAAAATACTGTAACCCAGACAGACACATTAGAGTCAGGGCTGAAGTTCACAGAGCCAAAAAGGAATTTATCAACAATTCACAACCACACAGCTGCTCACATAAAACAACCACAGCCAACTTTAAATTCACTATCTTCACTCTCAGCTTCACCATGCCTTCTGCTGATTGGACTAGAGCTGTGACCACCCAACAAAAATCTTTATATTACTACAATGTCTTCAGGATAAACTGTCTGGCCTGTCATTGTGTGTCATGTTTGGTCACATCAGTTTAACTTTAACTTGAATGGCATCAACACTTGTGCTGGTATGTGTGTTATATCTCCCGACAATGGTGTCCAGAGGCATTTCTGCATCCGCTAACTTCACATTGCATGATTTTAGCATTGATTACCTAATAACTGACACACTCAGTGATACACTGCATTGATCATGGCAAAAGAAATGAAGACACAGAGGGAGAAGAGAAACCTAGAGGAGGAGATGCTCACATCATCAAACACAGCTCCAAGAAAAATCATATATTCTGCTGCAAATCAGCGCGTCAGCAACTTGCACCGCTCATTTCTTGTGGACATGTATTTCCTGCCCCGTATATCATTTCCTGTGTCACTTTTCATATTAGTGCAGACCAGACAGACCTGTTGGAGATTCAGCCACTTTGTGATGATGTCAAACAAATATCAGAGTCATCATTTAAGTTAATCATACTTTAAAATAAATAAATAAAATTAGCTTTGCCAGTGAGTTTTATTTTAATCAAATGACAAAACACAAAATACAGACAGTATAAAAATATCATCTGCACAAAGAAAAGGTTCAGTGAGACTGTTTCTATGGAAACTGTCTTGCATGCATTATGGTAATGTGGTTGCTGTTCAGAGGGAAAAGAAAAACTTCAAAAATAATTTTCTCTGAAATGAATACATACGGCAGATCAATTTCAATTTAATTTAACTCGACAAAAGCATTGATATCTAAGTGAAAATCAAGAAGAGGGGAAGAACAGAGTAATACAGCCAATTTGGTCCACACAAGTCATCTTTTTTTTATTTCTGCTGGTGATTGTAAGAACAGAATGGTCCCGTGCACCAAATCTCAACTCGACTTCGCTGTCTGTGGATGACTTGCTGAAGCTGTTCATGCTTCTTACCCATGTGCCCTTCATTAAATTTTAGACTACCACAGATTCGTGATTGAGTTTCTTTTTTTTCTTTTTTTTTTGTGCTCGGCATGTAATTCCTGAAGAATAAACTTTCTACAGGCGACCTCATAACATGTTCCTAGTTTCTTATTCTTTGAGAAACTAGAAAGGTGTGAGGCCCCCTGCAGGACAGATTGCTCACTCTGTTGTGACACATCCTGTCCTTGTGTGTTTCCCCACCCTCTCAACATCCTCACCTGGTCCAACCTCCATACCTGGCCCTAAAGCACCTGTATTCTGTTGTTGTATCTCCTAGCATTTGAAAATACAATGGTCTCTCCTTTATGCTCTGTGGCCAAGATGGTGCTACTGAGGGTGAGAAATGTGGGAATTGAGACATGGAAAATGTATGTAGTGATTTTGTTGCTACACTGAAGATAGCAGATTCATTTGTTTCCTTTTCAAGGGTTGTGTTCACTGCATCTGTGCATACATGAACACGTCTTAAACAAATGTTTGTTCTTTCATGATAAAACACACCATCGTGGTCAAAATATACATTTTGTACATATGCAAGCACATGTGGTTGGTTTTGAATATATTATTAAATATGCATGAATGTGCAAACATGATGAACTCTGTACAAAGAATCAACACTGGACATGAAATATTTATGTATCATGTCTTTGATCAGAACTTAAGAGCCTGTATGAATAACAAAAAAATGTCCTTCAAAAAACAGTTTTTGTCCTTAATATGATTCTATAATCTGAATAATACTGAATCCATATATCAAGTCATATAAACAGTATATAAAAAATGTTTCTTGTTGTATTTTCATTACATTTTCTTCGGAGGTTATATCGTGTTTTCTCTAACTGTAACATTTTACTGGCATGTTCAGTTTCAACATATATGGCTTTTCAGATAATTACAACACAATAATAACATCTGCTCATTACATTTATAGGGCTTAGAAGAACATAATAAAACATCTTTTGGTCACGATCATGTTTCCTGCAAGACATATTTGATGTTGTAAATTTGTAGATGCAAACTTCTCCACTAATTTGTTTTGTCTGTGTCTATATTTTCTCTTTAATGTGAAAACGGTGTGTGCTGCTTTGTTTTGATATAAGTTTTCCTCTAAAAACACCTGCAGTGGCACTGAGACACCTCATCTGAAGGATCCTCTGTAATCCCACTATTGTGGCATTCATATGTATAGGGATAAAGCAGTTGGCATTTCTGGAGCAGAGGCAGGAGGTCTGTGGCCTGGTGATAAAACCCATGGCTGGTTTCAGTGTTAAGGTTAATGCAGATGTTGAACTTGAGTTAGTTCTCTCAGGCACAGAATTCTGTTTCTCACTGACCTTGCACATTGACTTCATTTGACTGACAGCTCATATTTTCCAACAGAGTCCACATTTATTTAGTTCCTCCATTCTGATTAGGTGAATTACGCTAAAATAGTATTTCTGTTGGCAACTTGATAGATGATTTGAATCGCCTCCACAGCACCGCAACGGTTTCTCTGAGATTTATTTTAATCAGTTCAGATTTATTTAAATCAATTTCATTTTTATTTCTCTTGAGGTTTGCTGTTTTGTTGGGCTAATAAATCCACTCCTACAAGCTCTCTCTCACACACACAGGAGAGGATTATCACTTGAAAGATGGGCTGGAAGAAGAGGATGGTCAAAAAGATCAGAATAAATAACTCTGTCAGTGTTTATATCTATCTAAAATAAAAAAGGAAGCTCAAATATCCCAGACATGAACACTGATATCCTGTGTGTTTTATGTGTACTTAAAGGTTTTTTTTCCATGTCTTATATGCTAACATGGATGGGGCAGCCATCAGGGGGCGATCTAGATGCCAGATGTTTTTTCAGATGTGTCTTCACTTTTGAGTTGCCACATCATCCATGTGTACAGTTTATGCTATGTGTACATAACAGTTAGCTGCCTAAAATGCTGCATTAGAAACCACTTAGCCTCAGGCAGCTAACAGATAGCTAGCTTCTTCAAACAACAGAAATAGTGATAAATAGCATTGAAAAATGAAATAGATTTCCAAAACATAACACTGTCTCCATGAAGACATTTGGTTGCATGTTTTCCATCCAAATGAATTCAGCCTCAGAGAAAGGTGAATTGATATGAGTTTCCATTCAGAAAGAGAAAGAGAGAGGGAGAGAGAGAGAGAGATGCAGCTGTCTGTTGTAACAACTCTAGGGTGTAATAGGGAGCTTAAGTCACACTCCTTCCGGATGACCCACTGGGTCCTTAGATCGAAAAAAAAAAAAAAAAAAAATGATAGTCAATGGACAGATAAAAAATATTTTCTGGTCCACTTTGACATCTACCCTGGTATGCTGTATCTTAACCTAATTGATAACTATTAGTGTAAATCGAGGCTATGTTTGTGATGTAACTGTTGATTTATATGTTTCTGAAAATACATAATTGGTTAGAGTACAAACCAAACAGTCATGTAGGTGATGTCACATCACAATTTCTCACAATTTCCTCACAAACTTTTCACTAAACTTCTTTCCCCCTCTCTTCCCAACTGAGGAGAAACCAAGGAGTTGGTGGATAAAACTTAACAGGTGAGATATTTTCCTAGGTTGCATAACTAGCTGTCAAGCTAACGTTAGCTGTCAGAGTTTGATGGTGATGTAAATTTTGCAAGACAAGAGCATTGTAGTCCGCTATGTGGTCTCACACAAAACCTAAAATAACATTTGCTGCGTGTCACAAAACAGTCCACTCTCCATGTCACTCAGAGGCAGAGTCACACAGGCATCCAACTTAAGGTCAAATCAGCAGTGTCTTTACTCACTAAATTCAGGGTCGTGCGCAGGCCCATACAGATGCAGTACAGCTCAGTTGAACAACAGCAAAAAAAAAAAAAAAAAAGCAGAGTTAAAGACTCTTTGACTCTTTGTCATGAGGGAAAATACAAGAAAGAGACACAAAGACAGAACAAATGGACAAAGGGGGCAGTGTAGGTTGGTTTTTGAGGGTTGGATGGGTTTGGATAATGAGGATGACAGAAAGGCGGGAAAGTTGGACAACACTTTGTTGCCATGGTCATTATGTAAAGATGGGCAACCTAACAGCTTGTCTTCTTGACTGCAGCATAGATCATAACTGCCGCAACGTCAAAGAAAGCCACACTATAACAAATTCATGCCAAATTTATGTCAAATAAATGCTTCTTAAAGAATTACTCGCGTTTCATTTTTAATCATTCAATTTATTTTTTCAATGTTACAAAAACAAACATAGTGATACCGTGATTTAACCGCTAGGCCAGAAATGGATGGGAATAATAACAAATGTTCCAAATTGAAAGCAGACAGGTAAAAAGACATCCTTGAATAGAAATAGTTGATAAATTTGTCATTTTGGTTGTGATAACAAGGCCAATGCACAAACCTCAAACTTTTTTAATTATGATAGGCATGAATACAACAAGAGAAAAACACAGTTTATATTTTGTTGGTTTTGCTTGGCGAGGGGAGATGTGAATTACTATCTCATTGACACTAATGCTGCTTTCATGTTATATTGGTTTTGCTGTTGATAAAAGTTGCTGACAGTGAAACAGCTGTGATTACAAAAACAATAGTAATGTGACAGTTTTTTTCTGAAGTCTGCTGGATGATTCAAACACAACATTTTTCACCAGTGTTATATTAACAGTCCAAACTATATTAAGAAAGTGTTGTTTGTCGGTTGGTTGTTGGCTTCCAACAACATCAGCACTTCCAAGTAGCAGCAATGAGATGTCACGCCTTCTCTCTGACAACTTGTGATATGATGTGAACGCGGTGTTTAAGCACACGCACGATAAACTACACCATTACCCGCACACAGTGTTGTGACTGAGCAGCGAGCATTTCCATACAGATTGCCTGTGTTTCTGCTCAGCTGCCACGCAGTAATGAGCATCTCTATTATGTGGGAGATAACAGGACAGGGCCCATTTCCGCGTACCTGAACACAGTCTCAAGTAATCTTACATCACGTCCTTCTAATGCAAGGCTTATTTGACCCCCTAAAGACACTATTCTCCACGTGTACATGAGCGGCTGGCATCACATGCATGAGATAGAGAAAGCAAGAAAGATACAGGATGTTCAAGCAGCTAGAGTTTAGAGGAGACTCGTGTTGCATTGTTCTGCCCAGAGAAATCGTGATTGTTTCAGACTTTGTGGTGTATCTCAGAACTGTAACTGTAGTTAAAGAAAACTGCTTTATAATGGCGATCAAAATACATCAGCTGTCAAAGTTACATTTGCTTTGATGCATTCATCCAACACTTTTTTCCCAATGTGGAGCAATCAGTTTAAAGTTTTTTTTTTTTTTTTTTTTTTTAAGTTTTAAACATTTAGACCATAACACAATGCATGCTGTGTCACCATTCATGTACTTCCACATTCAGACGCACAATTTGGAGCGAATGAGTTCATGTTCAAGTACGACACCATGCAGTGCACTAAATATAAAAGTACTTGGATAATTCATTCAAAATGGTGGCCAGCTTCACTGTGTGGTGAAAGATGATGTATTTTAAATCTTGTGAAAAGCGCTGCAGAAGACAGAGATCCTGTGGTCGGGAACAGTGGTGGAAGAACACACTTGAAAGTACAGCATTAATTTCAAAGTCAAGCGGGTAATACTGGTCACATTTGATTGGTCATATTTGTGGTGAGTCCACCCACTGGGTTTACTGTGACTTGAGATACAACATTAGTATTCTAGGAAACAGGCTGCATCATGCACAGAAGGAGTTTCTGATCTCATGCACACACAACAAGATTTGAAAATAAAGCGGTGAGTCACATACAGAATATTAGTGAGGTTACTGTGCCGGAGAAAGCAATCAGAAGGCGACACTAAAATAGATTATGTGGTGCGACAACTTCTGTCTTCATCTATCTATCTCTCTCGCTCTGTCTCTCTCTCTCTCTCTCTCCCTCTCTGTCTGTCTGTCTACCTATCTATCTATCTATCTATCTATCTATCTATCTATCTATCTATCTATCTATCTAGCTAGCTAGCTAGCTAGCTAGCTAGATAGATAGATGTGACATTGTGACATTCATTATTCAGAAAGGTTCTTCGCATGTTTTCATGATTCAAGGCTGAAGGTTTTTTTTATTTGACATTAACAGAAGAGGAATTACGAATAATAATAAAAAAATAACTCAAAAATTCTACAAATAGTAGATAAAAATAGATTAAAAAAAGCTAAATAATAAGCAACAGGGTGGTAATTTTCTATTACTTTGAGGCTTTGCCTTGTATTTGTTCAAACATCAGTGTATTGAGATCAAGGTAAGAAATTATGAGCTGCTTACTTACATTTGAGCTACATATAAGCTGCTTACTTACATTTTTATCCACGTCTGAAACTATAAAATTGGTGCAGATGCTTTAAATATTTTTGAAAGAACACAGAAATGAGGAATTTAAAACTGTTCCTGGAACAGTATAATTTACTGTGACTTTCATGGTTGACTCACAGATCTCGTATACATTTCTGCCACGTTTTTTTTTTTTTTTTTTAACTACCTATACCGTCTCCACGAAGCTGCTATGGTGATACACACAACTGAGACTTATTCTCCCTATCTGTATTTTAAAAAGCCACATCAGTCCCTGACCTGTAAAAAAAAAGGGATAAGTGATCCATAATGAGAAGTGATCTTTGTTGTGACGGTTCATTTCCTCGCTTCTCTACCACACATTAATTCTAATTATGGTCAAGCTGTTTCACCTTCCACTCTGTAAGGATTTTCGGTGTCAGTCTTTTCGGTGTAGGGGCTGCCCTTCCTCCCCATGCTGCCATTAAACACAGGGAGAGAGAGAAAGATGTCGGTCGTTGCCAGAGAGGCCGCAGATTTATCAGATGACACATGCAGAGCCAAACATCTACAGATATGCTGCCAAGTTAGCGCTACCAAGTACTGGTGGACACGTTGGCTTGGCTGAGCATGTGGCACCATCTGTATAATGATGTAGTCATGTAAAAATAAATATGAATGTATGATTTAAAGGTGACAGAGAATGGTTGAACAGGGTTTTGATCCTTTTTCTGTGATGTGATATATACCCAGTAAAATGTTGGTTGGATGTGTAACGCCTCAGAAGCTTCATAAAAACCTCTCTCAGAAAGATATTTTAGGTTGGGGGATTTTAAAAACATAGTTTTGCATGTATTTGGCGTCTTTTCATGATTAACTGGCAACCTCGTTATGAAATTTAAGCACTTGATACTGATTGGCTCCTTCACTGACACTCAAATGAATGTAACTTCGCCAGTTTCGTAACACAGACGGACCATCTTTTTACAGCTAATCGCCTTTGAAAGGGGGGTTGAATCAGGGTGGGGGGGCAGTGAGGTACATTTGAGGTCACAAATAATCGTTTTTGAAATCGACCCATTTTCTAGCAACATTTCTAAAAGAGGAATTTCAATGAAAAGGAGATGTTCAGAATTTCTAGCACTTTTCACGTGTTCCTGAATGTGGCTGGATGACCGTTCTTCAACAAAGACCAGGTAAAAATGCTTTTTAATTCTCTGTCACCTTTAAGAAAAGTTAGTGGTGGTGGTATTATAGTAGTGATTTCTCTCTGTGTAGACAAACAGTTCTTTAAATGTCTGTGTTGCAGCATGTGGAACTACATGAGCTACAAGGCTTTAGCACCTTGCCAAGCTTTGGCTGAGGGCGACTGGTCACATGAGGCCAGTCAGAGGCTGAAAACTTAATCTGGATTTTTGGAAGCATGTTCATTCTCACACTTTATATTTTAAAAACAGAGAACAAATTTGCATCTGGAACAAATAGACCTTTTTTTTTTCTTGGACCCCAGAGAGAGGATTTGAGCAAAATTCATAGTTTATTTTTAAATATTTTTCCATCTGAGTTCACCTCTTTTTCATATATTCAATGATAAAGTTAAATTAATTTAAAAGAGAGAAAAATCTGATCAGTCAAATGTGACAGGGTGTCATCCCTCTCTTTTTATTCTAATTACAAGTGTTAATGATGCATCACATGGGTGAACATCTCTAGACTGAAAAAATTCTATATTACGTTCAGTAATTACATGTTTTTTTCCTGTCATGTCTGCACATTGGCCCCATCCTCCTCCTCCTTCACCTTTACTGCTAACTGACAGTAGATATAAATAAATATAGATCGCAGGATGCAGGACTAACATGCAATAACATTTTTTTCTAGATTTCAAGAAAATTACAAATGAGTCACAGTCACTACCACTGACATGTAGTCTGTTACTTCACCTGCAGGTTGAAGGCCCAACACTCACATCTCTGTTTTCTGTTTTCACTCTGATTTTATTCTGAAAGCCCACAAACAGTTAGCGGTCAGCTGTTAAACAGATTAAGCAATGGGCTGGAGAGCAGAGACTGAACATTTATTTTCATGATGTAAATCTGTAAAGTTTATTAATACCTGACGTGATATCAGTATCAATCGTTACTGAGATCTGATCCAGTATTTCAAGCAGCATCAGAGTCATTTCTTACACTTGTATCCGTATCAAAACATCCCTGTTATTCGTAACAAGTCAAAAGATGAAAGACTTCCATAATCATTACTCTTCTATAATTACCACATTAGCACCAGAAACTAAAGCTACAATCAAAACTGCACATTATAACCCACATGTGGGAGGATTTATTACAGAGCTGTTATATTAGACTTAATTAGCTTCAGCTAGATGTTTCTAATAAACAGCCGAGTGTGTGTGTAGCATATATATATCACACCTTATGCAGACCTTGTTCATAACCTTATCTCAGTGGTTAATTAAAGGCAGAATGCTCCTAACTGTCACAGTGCAGCCTGTAGTGAAACATGAAGAAGTTTGGCCTTTATACAAATAACAAACAAATAAAAGAACCATAAAATTAACAGTTAGAACTTATTCCTTTCTTATACTGCAGCCTGTATGTTTCACTGAGGATATGTAACATCCTGTGTGTTATTCAGCATCTTCGTGTCCTATTCTTGTGCCTAATTTGACACCATGCCACCAGCGGTGGCAGCTAAGTAAATTGAGTTGTTTTTTTTCCAACAGGATTGCTTGTTTTCCATCCTTGCAGGTTGAACGTTGACCCCTACGTCCCCTCCCCAGCTAGTGAAATTCAATTGTTACTTCCTGTTTTTTTTTCTAAGCACACAATCTTCTGCCTGCATGTTATAATTTGCAAAAGCTCTCACTTGCCTTCAGCAGAGGTCAAAAAGTCATTTTCTTCTCTGACGAATCTGTCTCACCACATCACCTTTTTTTTTTCAACAAAAAAATCCAACCAACCCACGGCTCCATGCATGAGCCTAGTGTTTTTCTTTACTCACCATATTCTCTGCATAATTACCACCGGTGTCAAGGCAATTTTACCTGCAGTTATTATTCAACCTTCCAAAGAAACATTTAGGTGTTTGTTTTTAATTTGTGCACAAATTGTCATCTCCATCTTTTCAATAACACTGCAAAGTAATAGTTATAATCTCTGCACAACTGCACAGTGTTATAATATTTACAGAGTCTCAGTCTTTACACTTAGGACAAGTGTCAGGCATCAATGCCGGTTGATTTACATTTGATTTCATCTTCACCTTTTCTACATCAGATATTTATGCTGAGAGCATTTTCTTGTGGGATTTTTTGTTGTTAAATTTACATCATCTTATATATGTACATTACTAATGAGCCTGTTTACACACTGGTTTTCACGTTAGTTTTTGTCCATGTCTGCATATTTACACACCTGTCTAGTATAATTATTTAAATTCATAAATTAATTTTATTCATATTTTGAAGTCAGCTGTTTTAAAGTCAACGTATTTGTATAAAATTAAGATCATAATGAAGATATCATCCAACAGAAAAAGTTTCCGCTCGTCTCTTTGACTATTATTATTGTTATTATTATTGAGTTAGTTTTACATTAATCTTGTCCCTTGTATTTTTTTATGAACGCTGTATAATTGATGCTGATGTGAGTAACCACTTAAAAAGTGATGATACGCCACCATCATCATAATTACTTTAAAATTCCACTGGGAAGTGAAGTGAAGTGAGGCCAGAGACAGAAAATAGAGACAACTCATTTCGAATGTGTAGTCTCATTACCTTCTCTTTATTATTAATGCCACGATACAGAACAACATTACATATAAATGGTTTTTCCCTTTAACTAGCTGATAAACACACTGTTTAAGGCGAGCGCCCATGGGATTTCTCTGGATTCACAAAGCCTCGAGATTAATTCCAGTGGTGTTTCGGCTGTGCACTTGAAGAAAGAAAACCTGTAGAAAAAACATTTAGAATAATCGCTTCATTTAATGGGATGCGCTGTTTTTAAGTGGTGTTTATTTATCTGGATTTATTTTTTTTTTAAAAAAGGACAGTCATTTAACCTGTAATAGAAACTTTGTTGGTGTAACTCATTTATAATACAGCTGCTTTTGTTTATCTTCTCTTTTAATTTACTAAGTATTTATCTGTTACTTCTCTTTGTCTTTGTCAATCACAAGGACATTAGATTGAAAATTAGAAAAAACTGAAAATTGTGACAAAATAAAACTAAAGTGTCTGTCAGTGGGATTTTTTCACTCTGTGAAAGAACAAATGGAAACTAAATGCATCCTTGCAAACAACTGTCAGAGTTTCATAAAAGACAGTTTGTCAGAGTCTGGTTTACAACAGTTCCCCCAGACGATCAGACTGAAGTACACGTATTTTTCTTTGATCCAACAGTTGTCAGAAGACAATGTGAAGAAAAAATCAGAATGTACTTACCAAGGAAATATGATGCTGTGGAATAAAATCACTCAGACGCCGTTTAATTGAACAGCACAGGGGGTGTCAGAGTTTCTGCTGGATCCCAAATCAAAAACAGACATTATTTGATCTTTGGAGAATATCCAATATGTTATCCTGTAATTATCCTGCCATTGCCACTGACAACATGTTGTCCTTCTCATGCTGCCATTTTCATAAGTTTGAAAATACATCAATGGGCCCTCCCCTTTGTTATAAAGCCAAGATGGTGACTGTTGAGTATGGAGAAGTGTTCAGTGTTTAGGTGGTTGAGTGTGACTGAACAGCTATTTGCCAACGCAGAGCAAATATTTACCTTAGAATGGTGATTTTCTTGTTAATCTCCGAAAACCTGCTCACTTGAAATAACAACTAGTCACCCACCGACATATCTGCTGCCTGTTTTTGCTCACTTGACTTGAAATTGAATGTTTTTCTTTCGTGTGCATGAATCACATGACAAGGGAATTCATCCTTGACTGCCATTTTCATACGTTTGACAATATGTCAGTGTTCCATTTTCTTCTTGATCATTGGAGGTGAAAAGTGTCCAGTGTTTATGTGTCAGCGATGCATCAGTGAGTCTTGTGCCTTTGAGCACTTCACAAAAACATTATTGACTGGCTATTTGCCTGAGCTGAGCCAATGGCAATTGGCCTGTGATGGAGTTTTTCCTCGCTGAGCTCCAGAAATGGTGACTGCAATATGTGACTATGATTGTTGCCCACCAAAATATCTGCCTCCTGCTTTGACACACTTGGTTTAAAACAGAGCATTTTACTTTCTCCTGTGTGCCCCCTGTGTCCCGCAACATGGAAATTATGCTGACAATATCACTGATGACACACCATCGTTCTTTGTCACCAGTTTCCCATTTTTGAAAATACTTCAGTGGCCAAGATTGCATCAGGGTGAGAAGTCTTTAGTGTTCCATATTCAGGTTTATCGAGTGACAGCATCCATGGTCCACTGCATGTTGCCATTATTATCTGTGTAAGAATGGAATTATATGAATAGAAACACAACATTATTATTATTATTATTATTATTATTATTAGAAAAGGTCATATGATCGCCACACAGCTCCTGGAGATCTGAACCTTGAAGGTGGGGTAGAGGCTTTAGCTGAACAAAGATCATCTATTAACGCCGCAGGCTGTGAGTCTGCCAGAGGCGACATTAATTATTCATGAGAGTTTGTTATTAATTTAGTGCTAATATTATTTGCTATTATTTATTTAGCATTACAATTACTTTGTTGTTAAAGATTTTAAATGGTATTGAATTTGGGGAAGACAAAACAGGTGCTAGTGGGGGGAGTGAGCGGAGAGCCCAGTCAGCAGAATAAAGAGGAAATTCATAATCACGAAGCTTCTCAGCTGCAGCAAAAAGATGCAGCAAAACAAATTCATCATGGCAGCCAGTGACACCAAAGGGTGAAATCACATTCGTCTGCGTCAAGATGCTGAGATGGGAATTATGTGACAGCGAGCGAGTGAAACAGGAATGTGGTTTATGAGCATTTTATTGTGTCTCCTACCCATCTACTGAGCCAATCAATGAGCTGAAATAAGGATCTTAATTCAATTACAATAACCTGAACCTTCCATGTGAAAGAATTGTGTATGTGTGTGAGTGTGAGCACAAGTGTCTCTAAAGTATCTTATCTGCGAATTACTTCTCTATACTTTTAACTGCTGGAGTGTATTTCCAATTTGCCCACGAGCCTATTAGCACTCAGTTTCAATTACCAGCAGTCTAATGGATGTTGACAGTGAATCTACTTCACTTGCAAATGCGGGAAAAAGCTTGCTCTTTCAGACAAGTGGGGAGCGTCTCGACGGCAGCAGCTGCAGAAGATGCTTTCGAGATGCGCCGTGACAGCACTGAACCAGATGGCCTGTGGAGTCTGACCCACAACTCAGGAAGTTAGAGGAGATGGTTTAGAGGCTTGAAGTCGTGACAGAACTTGTAAAGAGCCATTCACATTCAAAGCAAGAGGTGCATCAGGCTAACACATACACACACACACACACACACACACACACACTCAGTAGACTGACTCTATTGCGTTTCCAATTACCTGCCTGATACTGGAAGTGCTATTGAATATTTAGACCTTGATTGAGTGAGAGTGTTGTCTTAACTTGTCCAATTTGGTTGGAAAAAGTTATTTCAGGAGGGAGCAAAACATTCACAATACTTACAATTTGACACAGTGCGCATAGAATTCTCCTCTTTTTTAACCTTTGCAAACAACAGTAGACTTTTGTTTTTTTTGTTAGAAATTCAGGAGAGGTCCAGATGCAGGATGTAGACAGACTCGGGAGGATAAGAGAAGAAGGTTTATTAAAGGGGAATTTGCTGGTCTTGGGAGTTGAGGCTGTGGAATGGGGGTTCATTGGTAGCTCAGGACATGACTGGAGTGAGAGGAAGTGTAGGTGGGAAGGAGTTAGTGTGGTAGCTGTGAGGTGGGTTGGTGGTGGAAGACCCTGGGACAGAATGGAGGCAGGTTAGTACAGTATGCAAAGTATAATAATAAGGTGAAGAATGGGTGGAGAGGTGGGCAACATACACTGGAGGTTTATGATAAAGTAGGTGACATAAAAGGGGGCAGAAGCCAAAGGAGTGAGGACATGAGGTCACGTATGGCTACATAAGCCCTGATCTTTGAGTAATATGAGTGTGATGTCTCAAGCCACACTGTGACCCTCAGAAGCACTTATCTCATTATACAAAACCTGACCATCTTGACGGCTGCTGTCTGTCCACATCAAAATGGAAATATTAGTAGCATTTATAATGAGGCAGGGGGTCTGGGGGCTCACCCCTAGAAAAAATTCAGTGCAGTAGATGCTACATCCTGAGAGAGGAGGAGGGAAATATTGGAACATACATTGTTTTATAAAATTAGTGAAATTAATATTATAGTCATATGCAATCTTCAGTTTTGGTTTATTTTACAGTGTAAATTGCTCATTACTACTTTAGGGGTAATTCAAATATAATACACTGAAATCATACAGATGTCGGTAAATAGATCATATATTTAATGCCCGTTAAAGAAATTAATACTGATATTAACAATGATGTCATATTACTTTATATTGGATAACATTATGTATTATCACCTATTCCTTACTGATATAAATGCGAATATTTTTTGTGGTTTACACATTTTTGACATGCTCAACTAGTAAATTGAGCTAAGCACTTAGCTTGTTTTAGCTTAAGGCTACACTTTGTTAACATGCAGGTCACGCTAGCATGGACCATAACAGAAAAAGGGGAAATTTGAGCAGTTTAGCCGTACATTTTGTCTTGAGCCACTTTCCTGAGCTGCAGCAGGCACTTGAATTTTTGGGATGTTATTTTTCAAATATTTTGGAAGATATTCAGTAAGCTTTACAGTTTTGACTATTTTGCTAACCTAGCTGTAACTGCTAATGTGATGTAGACATGTTAAATGTACCTGAATGAGAATATCCAACAGCATTGATGTGGAATGAGCCTAATTGAATTGTTATATAGTTTTTCGGGGCAGTATGGGGGAACAGCGGTTAGCACTGTTGCCTCACAGCAAGAAGGTCCTGTGTTTGGGTCTTAGGTCCTGCGCCCAACCTTGCGCCCATGTTAGGCGCAGTGTCTTTCTGTGTGAAGTTTGCATCTTCTGCCTGTGTCTGTGTGGGTTATTGCCCACAGCCAAAAGCATGCATGTATTGGGGTGATGAATTGAGCATGCTAAATTGCCTGTAGGTGAGGATGTGAGTATGAATAGTTGTTTGTCTGTATATGTGGTCCTGCATATGTGACACTGTCCAGGGTGTATCCTGCCTTTGCCCGTAAGCAGCTGGAATATGATTATGACCCCAAGTGCAGGATAAAGGGGTAGAAAATGGATGGATATAGTTTTCAATGCTTTTGTTGTAATGCATGTAGAATAAAAGATGTGGATGCTGATTACCATGACAAAGGTTGAAACTCTAAGGTCCTACAGTGACACTCAGTAGGTGATATAATGTGTATGGTTTTATAATTTTAAAGCTGACAGGATTTCTGCCACAGAAAGGCTCAGGTTCTGCACAAAGATGTTTTTTTTAGAAGGTCTCGGCTGAATGAACATAAAATATCATGTTTAAGCCCTAAATGCAATGCAACCCTCTAGTGTTTATTTACTAGTTATTTAAATGCTCAAGTGGCAAAACTAATATGGAGACATAAGACCAATAGAAAATATAGAAATGATAGCAGCAATATAAAAAACAAAGAAAGACCTTGGGCCATTTGTTTGTTTGATAAACAAACAGAAAACAAGTTGAGGCAGTTTAGGTCAGAAATGTTTAAAATTGTTAATTTAATGATACATGTCCAGAATAACTGTGCTATACATTTGTATGCAGGTTGATTCTTTATGTTGGAGGGATGATTTTTTGTAGTGATGCTGAACTTGCTGTGGAGGGATTTGATGTGCTGTTCCATCGAGTGGTAGGAAGCAAATTAGATTAACTGAGATTAGAGATTAACTGATTAGAAATATGTTTTATTGTTTTTTATCTTCTTCCCCAAATTTAATATAAGGGCAGAAATCTAACACTGGAAATGAAAACCAATACTGTGAAGAATCTGAAGTGAAAGAATGAAAAACCTTAACTAAGTAGTACCTATGTAGATTAGTACATAGTTAATAACTATGGAGATTAATGAGATTTTATTGAGTTTCTCCTCATGGTTTTTGTTTATTTAGATTACATGATAAATTGTGACTTCGGTCTGAAGAATGTATTTTTTTTCTATGCTATTTTTTATATATGGATTAAGGAAAATTTTGAACAGAGAAACAGAACTAAACAAATTACTTTATGTATGCTTTGTGTGGGCTGCTCTTTATAGACTCTGCTTTTTCCAATATCTTTACTGAACCTAATGAATTCAAGAGAGAAGATGTTGAATTCTAAAATTTTGCTTTCTTTTCGCTATTGTCTGCTTATATAGAAAGTATGAAGTCCTAAGTAACTGTTAAACAAACAGAAGATTGATGCATTCCACACATTTCTGTAGGAAACAGTATATTTTAAAAGACAGATTTTCTTCTCAGTGACCTCAGTGCCAAACAAATCTGCTGTCAAAAATCTTCAAATGAGAATACATGAATATATTCCCCAAATTTTGGTGCAAATTGGTTCTGCACCTCAGTGTAATAGCAGTGACAAACAAAGAAACACAGGTCAAACTGTCACCTCCTTCATGGACACAATGAAACACCAGATGAGTCAAATGAACTGAGTGGTTTTTACTTGCAGCACGACAAATTTCAAATGTGGGCTCTAAACTTTTCTGGCGAACCTATGCTGCCCCTCATTAACACATAAAACATTGTTCTGTGTGCTTTCTCTATTTGACAGACATTAATAGTCTGAGTGATGCAGCCACTAAATCTAACAAGCATTTAAGCACTCAGTTCAGAAGGATCACACTAAAACGCAGCATGAGATTTTCACTCACTCTGTGTAATGATACTTATCGCGTTTCCATTTATTTTTTCCCTCTGGTTATGGAAAAGATTCACAAAAGTAAATGCACTCCCTAACAACTTACTTGAGTTGAGATGGAAAGGTGAAGTCCAACTAAAAAAATGTCAACACATCGAAATGCTGAGTTTGTTTTCATTTGTCAGAATGGACAAAATGTACTTTATATCTTGGTTTTTGAAGCAGTTCATTTAAATATAATGTTACAATATATACATCATAATTTAAATGTGTATCTTTGCTGTGTGTGTACACATGGAAACAGTAGCTTCTTTACTTTTCTGTGACACCCAGTAATGGCATTGGGGAGCGAGGGGTGCACTGTTATTTCTTCCACTTTCCACTGTTACTTCTTCACCATGATATTTAAATTATCACCAAACAAAAATTGCAGTGTTGTTTTAGGGCTGTTAAAACATCTTTTAGATAACTCCTGTATTTTACACACATATGATACCATTCTGGCGGATCCACACACCTGTTGCCAGATTACCTTTCTGTATGAGATCAACACGCATTTTCCGTCAGCGCTTTCGGGCTGATATGTCACCTAAGTGACAAAACATCATTTGGCTAAGGAGCTCCATCAAACCACTGCTGTGTTTCTCAGGCAGGGAAAGCCTGCACAAAGAGAGCAGACTTGTGATTGCAGTCAGGAGTGGAGGCATTAACACATTGACATAGAAGTGTTGTCCATTTCACAAAGCTGGGCTTAACACCTGTACCTCTCACCCGCATATCAACATGTTCTAAACTTAAAGCCACACTGCACCACTTTGAGACACCAGTGTGTTGTCATGACAAGAACAAATCAGTCATTTACAACAATGGTTTAACGTCGTCTTTGGCTCTGGATAAAAGAGAGCCTGCATGATAACCCAGGTGCATGCAGTTTAAACAATGTGAGCTTTTACCACGCAGAGTGGCTTTAATAAAAGATGTTATCACGTTGTATTATGGGTTGTGTAGGATCCAGGATTGTTAGGATATGGACCCTCAATAGGAACTAGATATTGGCCACAAAGCTTCCAACTGTTTTGAGGAACAATTAATTACTTAATTGCTATAATACAGATACCAGCTTCTATCTACCTCCATAACCATAACCATAAACCTAAAAACTCAGTCAACCTTTTGAAGACACAAAGACTGAACAAAATGTCTCATGTCTCAGAAGTTCCCTTGTAAAGACTAAAACACATTAGTCCACATGAATAGAAACATGTCCCTGATTGTCATATCGTACTTTCAGACTTTTGCAGCAAGCAAAGAAAAAGAAAAGACTGAACCTGTCACATGCAACAGCAAAAAGTAATGTTTTAAATGTGGATTGGAAGCCGTGATCTGCTTTTAATAAGATATGCCAAGCTGTAATGACAGGGCTGCAGAAAGTGTAGCTCTCTGTTAGTCAGTTCTTGTCAGTAAGTGAAGGTAAAGTAACTGAAATGGGCCAAAAAATATGACAAAATGGCTAGTGAAGGACATTTTAATACAAATGTGGTACAGTTGTAGTATTTCAGTTGGATTTATAATAAATAATAAAATATGATTTATAACTGTTTTTTTTGGGGAGGGCATTTTTACCTTTAATCAGAGACAGTGTAGAGAGACAGGAAACAGGGAAGAAGAGTAGGGGAAGGACACAGGAAAGATCCACTCAGTCAGGATTCGAACCAGCAAACACGTCAACGACATATACGCCAACGTGGTGCACCTTAGCCTCTCAGCCACTCAGGCGCAGTTTGGAAGATGTTTAAATGTATGACAAGAGCAGAAGTGAACTGTCATATATGTTATTTGATATTTCCACTGTGAAATCTGCAAAGTAGGGACATTATAATTAACCTTAAACTACCCTTAACCTTAACTACTACTGAATACACCTGTTTGGATTGTAGAGTTAGAGGTTTTTAGTGACTGAACTGTCTTTGTTTATACTTCCTGGTGATATATTATTAAGACACAACAATCAGCTCTCAACCCCAGGTCAACCCAAACTCTATGACCACCGGGACATCAATAGCTACAGAGCAGAATATTAGAGGATTTCTTGTACAGTTAGACTGTTTATGTTTGTGGTTCTCCTCCCGTCTTTAGTCATTCTGCCGTGAACGCCAGCGCCACAGGGTGCTGATGCTTGTGTGGAAATCCTGTGTGTTTCTACTTCTTATGTTTTCTGGCAATCATGGGCTGAGACGTGCATGTGCGTACACTCACACCAACACTTCTTTCCTCAATCCTTAGTAGCAAAATATGCAGCGCAATGCAAATGCTGTGCTTCAGGCAATTCGTATTAACATATTAGAGGCTCCTGTTGTAAGCTTTACGGGACTGTTCTTCACTGCTCATTTCCATTTCTCATTTCTTGGCTGCATTCCTTTCACTTTCAGACCGTCCTGTCCCCTTTGGCAGGACACCATGCATACGACATGACATCATTTCCCATCACTGTACACGGAGTCATATTGTTGTCAGGTACCTCAGAGGAAATCACAGCTCCAGTGCTGAAGGGACCGACATTCTCTCAGATTAGTGATCACTGAAGCTGTTCACCTGGCTGCTAAGTATCTGCTGTTATTGTTGCCTGTTGAGATCTTTAATTAACCAGCTGAGATTGAATTTAAATAAATGCCCAAAGGTTGGCTAATTGTTACGAGACTAATTAGATTGTGTCATTCGCAAATATGACTTAAAGCTCGGGGACAAAAATGAATAATGCCCATATACTGTATAAATAAATGACGTTACCACTCGGCTTTACAAGTAAATGTAAACCATCAAGGGCGCCCCCTGGTGGCTGGTGAGAGCAGAGGTCACAAATCCTGCCCCTCCCATGTTAACAGATGGACATGGACCAAACATCAGTGTACATGTCAAATAAATGAGATGAGCAAGGCCTTTATTTCTATTCAATGTTCTATGCCACTGTTAAGCCTGTCAGCCGTGTCAACTACCTGCGATTGTGTGGGAGCTCTGTGAGGAGGGACAGGAGTCGACTGAGAGCTCAGACAGCAGCTGACGTTGTGAGAGTTTTGAGCACAGAGCTGACGCCAGCAATTTTTGTTGTTTTGGTGTTGGCTGTGGTCACGGTGTTACACATGTGTGTTAACGTTCCTAATAAAGGTAACAATGTTTAATTCATGTTTAAGCTTTAGTTGGGCTTAATTTTTCAATGGATGAACACAACATCAATATTCAGTGTATAAAATAATCGTGTCTTGTTGTACTGTACTAAATAATACTGTTAGCAAATCTACAGCATAATAACATTAGATTTTACATTTACTGTGCAGACAGCACTTTTGACAACAGCAGTTTTTAATCTGACAACTTTAACTTTAATAGTGAAAGAACAACTGAGTTGCTTGGTGGGACATATCTAGAAAATATACAACTGTAGTGTTACACTAAATGATCTCACCAAAATGGTGAAAAAGATCAAAGGATTGGACTCATAAATACCTAAAACCCAGAAAGTGAAATTGTCATGTTAATACATTGTATATTTTCCTCAGAAAATATGTTACTGGCCTAAGGAAAATAACTTTATATTGAGTCAAAGCGATACTTTCTCTGCTTTAGCAAAATGTAGGTAGTGACAAATGATTCTGTCTGGCAGCACAGATTGAATTCTTCTTTGCTCGTTCACATTCATTTTTGGATTAAGGTCTGTTTCTAAATATACCCAGTGCAGTGTGATGATGCCAATGTCTTTTCTTCTCACTCATGCTCATTTTTACTGGAGAAAAATCCACATATTATTGTGCATAGTATATTGAGTAAATCTTAAAAAATGCAGCTTGAGCTTGAGAGGACCTAAAGTAGAAAATATCAACGGTGTTATAAATGTTTCATGTGGGCCGGTTCATACATGCTGTACGGGCCATGGACAGTGCATCATCAGCCTCTGCTGTATTACAGCAGTGACCTGAATGTTTGCCTCATGTGAAAGATTAATGAAAAAGTCTACAAGATGTCAGTCATTCCACTGCTGGGAACATAATGTAAACAAGCCTGAATGTATTTCAGTTCTATATTTATATTCCTGAATATGAAATGCTGTCACTCACATATGTTTTTAGTTAGACACCAGTTTTATTCCTGATACCTCTCATATTATATTGGATTATATACTATTTTAAAAGCTTTAGACTACTAACTCAGTGTGGAATGAGGTTTATAATTGTTGTGGAAGCTGACTGTCCTTGTGGCTTTCTCATGTACGGTGTGATCTACTTCTTATCTCTACTTCCTGTTTTCACTCCAGTTTTATTCTGGGAGTCCTGACTGCAAGTTGTGATCATATGATCAAGTTGTCCAAAATCCTGTCACCTCAGCTTGAGACTAAAGGTCAAATGCACAAATTTCTACATCCTGTTTTCACACTGAGTTTATTCTGAAAGCCCTGACTGCAAGTTGTGATTGCTTTGCTAGTGCTCTTCTTCACCCATGATGCTCCTCTGTTTACAAACTATGTCACAACCAATCAGACTTGTTGTTTAGTTCTCATATAGTCTGAACATTTGGACAGAGCTGTTATTCATTCATGTGCTGCTGTATGAACGTATTTTAATTAGAAACTTAAGTGTCTGCTAACAGCTAGTCTCATATCATCCTGTTGTGCGTTTCCCTGCTGGCAGAAAGGTCTTTTCTCCTGCAGGTGAGCTGCAGCTCCACCGTCTTTGTCTGTAGGTGGTGATTGTAGTTTTCGTTCTCCTCAGGCGGAGGGACAGGGACATGATAGGTTAGCTGTTTAACAGATAACACAAGTGTGGTTAACAGAGACTGAACATTTTATCATTGCATAAGATTGGTGGAGAGACTCATGTACTTGCCAAGACTTGATCCAGTAATTATGGCAACATCAGAGACATTTCCGAAGGTAATATTAGAATGATGACAATTCTATTTGAAGGAAATGACAAAAGTTATCTGTGGAGGAGTCTGTTCATAGAGTTTATTATCTAGCTTAATTTTTAAACATAAAGGGCAAAATGTTTAAAACTTATAATCAGTATGAAAATATTTAAAAAGTTTTAATATGAACATTATATACAGAAGAGAGATGTCATCTGCAGAGAATATTTTTTGTGTAATTGCACTTCCAGCTCCACTCTGCTAATTTCTTTTTGAAGCCTGTATAAAAAAACAAAAAACAAATAAGACTCCAAGAATGAAAATGTGAAAATAATCATTTTATTTTCAGAGAAGTGATTAATGTTTTGTGACAAAAACTTGTTTAAAATGCTGGAAAAAGCCCAGCAGGAGCTGTGCCTGCAGTTGCATGGTATATGCCTATAGAATGTGAGTGTAATGAATCATCTAAATGCAGTTACTCTGATAAATTGTGTGGATTTAAACAAGAGACATTAACTTTGAAAAGACCTGAGGTAAGAGAGCAAACACAATTTTCCAACAGAAAAGCCACAGCACGTTGAACAGGATCCTTGTTTTTGTATAATGTTGAATTCAAATAAGAGTCTGGTTGCAGAATACAAGGTTTGGTTTAATTAAAGACAAAAATTAGAGAAATTAAATGAAATAGAAACTTCAAATAATACTGTGAGCACCAAATTGAAGAGCAGAGTCTTCAAAAAAATCATGACATCTCAGTAGTTGAACTTCTTCATTTTAGAAAGATAATGCATATCATTTTTAAAATTTCACTGTCCTTCTTCATAGTTTAACTCTCCTTACGGTTTGGACCCTTAGGATTGTTCTGTTCTATACTTCTTTAGCTGTGCTACATACTCCCACAGCCTTGCCACACAGTTTGGTTTAAAGCTCTGCATGGAGCCTTGGACATCGATAGGAAGGGAAAGTTACAGCCTTATTGGGTTCATTGGGAGAAATCTGGCAGATGGAAGTAGCTATTAGGTTGTACTCTAACTCCAAGCCTAAATCTGTATAAGGGCACATTGACTTGTATTAGTTTTGTCATGTTTACACAGAAAAAAAACACAAGCACAACATTGCTGGGTAATTGGACTGACTCCTAGGTGCTCTACAATCCAGTTCAAATCAAATTACTGCCACTCATTCTAGTCACCCAAATAAAATTTTCATCTTTCAACAGCTGTCAGATGACACACATATCATCCTGCATACATCATCACTCGCCATTGCTGATTCTGTCTATGATGCGCCAGGAAGTGTGCTGCTGAAACATGAACGCATTCTTAGCTGATTTATTTTTCTTAAATTGAATAAGTGTCTTTAAATTGGTCACAATAATACTGTGAATGCACTTTGAAGTGGATGTCGTTCTTTATTTCACAAGTTGTGAAGGGATGAAAACCATCTGTTCACCACAACAGGAGCAGTGAGCTTGGTCAATAAAAGCTTGGCCTCTAAATGTAATCTGTCAGAACACTCAAGTAATTCTAAACATCTTGCAGTTTCATATAAAGTTTGACTGAGGGTTTCTATAAACCACTGTTCCTCTGCTCTGTGCGACTCACCTCAAATCCTAAAAGTGCAGTTTTATTTGGGCCGTTTGTGTGTTCTTAAATTGTTCTTCTTGGTTGTGAGGATGACTAAAACGCCCTTGACAAAGTTGCTGAGCAAGACGTCGGTGTGGTTGCTGTAAAAGTTTTGAAAGTTCATAAAGATTTATTCAAACACATTTCCAAAAGTCCTTCGTTGTCCTCTGACTGTAAGACTTTAAAAAAAAGACCAATAACAAGGGAGTACCAACGTGATCGTCACAAAGTTTCAATTTGACATTGTTTTTACACCATCCACAGAAATCCATACTGTGTTTCTCTTCAGTCCATGATAAACTGAAGGTGACTGTTTTTAGACTCTGCCTCTAGTATGAATATATAACAGCATCTGGCAATATTCTCTATGGATGGATGTGTGTACTTCATGGGGAGACAAATATTTCACAGACTTTAACACTAAACAGTACACAAAACCCTCATTTGTGACCTGCTACTACCCTAGTAATTAAATGTAGAAAAAGGCAGCTGATTCTGCTGGACTCAGACTGTAGGAACAGGTCCAGGATTTGGAAGTCTGGCTTATGAAGGACTGTAAGAACATCTGGCACTGCTGCCTGTTTGCTTCAGTAAGCTGTCTGACTGGAGATGTACATCATGTAGAGAGTTTGCTTGCTGGCAGTAGCTGTCCCTCGTAATACATAATCATCTTGTAATCAACAGCAACGTGCCGTGTTCCTTAATGGATGACGGCAGAATATAATATGGGCTCATTTTTTATGCTACACTGATCTACTTTAGAAAAAAAACAAAAGAGCTCATAGAAAATGAATTCTTCACAACACACACCTACTTAGTTTCCGTTCATTTCAATGCACATACAGTGAAACTAGACTCCTGTATCTGACTTTATTCACAGGCTCTGCTGCCACATGATTGGCTTTATTGGATAACTGCAAGTGCACACGTCTTCGAAGTAAAGTGGTCAGTAATGGTATATAAAATAACATCATGTTATCAGGTCAGAGCAGCCAAGCCTCATCATCTGGATGTTTTAATGTCTCTCCTATTTTTCACACATGATGTGCATAGTTCCAAACAAGAAGAGACACAGGTGAGCTCTGTTGATCCTCATATTGACGTCACACTAGAAACATAACAACCTCTGCTGTAATTTACATGTCTCTCTGCTTCTTTAACCTTTTTCCTGAATAAAGATGAGCAAAATGTGACTTTTCATCAAGCATGGATAATTACTGTTATTATCAGTGGCCGTAGTCAAAGGCAAACTCAATGTGAAAAAAAAACAGGACTGGCAGCAGCAGTACAGGTGGTGTGTACACACACACACACACACACACACACACACACACACACACAAAATGCACAAACACACACATGCAAACTGCAGCAGACTGTTAAAGCAAACATGACGCGGGCAGTGTGTGTCAAGCGTAATTTGCTGTGACGCAGACATCGTTAAGGGTTCAGGTTGAACCTAAGATATTTGAGTTAATTAAACAGAAATCAGTTGGTTGTCACATCATGTTTGTAACAGCAAATTGCAATTGATTTCATCGTAATTCTCTCTCTGCTTTAAGAGTATATTCAGAACAGATTTAAGGTTCACATTTTTCAACATCAGGGTTAACATTCATTTTCTTTCCTTGGTTCATTTGTTTGAATCACTAACGGCACAGCTTCATCCAGAGGGGTTTTACTCCATATTCACTCCCCCAGCCCATCGCTTCAGTGTCAAAACTGTTTGCTGAGCGAGTGCGTTTTTGTTTTTTCAAGTCCTATTTAATTTAAGAGCAATAAAAGCACACTGAACTGAGCGTCGTTTCAAATGTGCTCACGGTTAAAATCTGTATTTCTGCCTGTGGTTTATTTCCCTGCTTTGTAATGAACCACACTCTTCATCCTGCATCATTATCAGTTGGCAAATGATCAGCCATATTTTTTTTTTTTTTTTTAACACATCTGTTCGCAACAGTTCAGCTCCCAATGTGCTCATTTGCTCTGAGAAAATGATGTGCAGTGGGGAAACTGCTTATAAACTTTTACTGCATTTTAAAGCCTGGTACCCGAATCATTTTAGTGGGTGTATTGTTTTTTGAAATACAATTATAATAAATTCCCTCTGATTAGGCATGGGTAGCGTAGCATAGTGCTCAAATGACTATACAATATTTGCCTTGACATTTGGCTGCTGTACATCAGTGAAACATCAGAAAAAATGTTCAGCAAAATAAAAGACAAACAGCAGGAGTTTCACCTGCTGGAGACAATCTTTTCCTGTAAAACACAATAAACAGAGAGTCGTACAGTCAGTAATTGGATTTAAGAGGGGGGAGGAGAAATTAATAAAGAGATCCTCACCTATTCGAGGCTTAATGGAAACCAGAGGGTGTGTGTGAACTGTGCAGGATAAATCATCTCTTTTCCATTTCAGTGTCTTGGTATGTGATTTCTTAAGTGGTGAAGGAAAATTAAAATTCATGTGGAGATGGTGATTTTATCCCATACAGCCAATTGGATTTGAAAGTCATTTGGGTTTGTGTTTATGAGCGGAGGATGATGTCATTGGGTCGGACATGGAGAATAAGTGATTTCTCCAGCGTCACGTCCAATTTAGCAAATCTACTTTGTTCACACAGTGTTCCCCACTTTAGATTTTAACCTCGTTCATCTCTCTACGCCACTGGTGCACTTCACAGATTTATTGCTGCCTCAGTTGGTTCTTTTTGTAATGTGATAAAAGGTTGAATATGTGGATATCGGAAAAGTCGGCTTTGTGGATATCATGGCTTCACATTGTACAAGGACGGCTGTTGGATTTGTGTAATCTGGTGTTGTGGAGGAAGCCTGCGAGCTATGCGATGACTTAAGGGTAAAAGAAGTAAATTCTCAAAAGAAGCTGTGTAAAAAGACAGTAATTCTACAGAAGGAGGGCTTAAATTTCTTCACACAATCCCATTGTATTTCTTCATTTTGAATTGCCACCTGGTCAAGGGGCAAAGTTTAGCATTTGACCTAAAAGTACATGGACCTTTCTTTCTTTTCTTTCTATGGATTACGATCCTGTCTGCAGAGATTCTCTCCCATTAGTAAGGTTGGTCAGTGAGGGACAAGACCTGGCTCAGAGCCGGCGCTCCAGTCCATCTTAAAGATGTTGGATAGGTTTGAGCTTGGGGCTTTTTGTAGGCCAGTCAAGTTCCTCCACACCAAACTGGGAAAACCATCTATTTAGTGACCTGGTTTTGTGTCTGGGAACATTTGTCATGATAAAGAGCAGGCTAAGGTGCCTGTGTGTGACTGTTCAGCTCCTGTTATTTCTGGTGGTAGTTGGTAGTTTTACCTACAGTTTGCCAGGGCCAGACTGATACTGGGTTTTAGCTGTGGTATTTCATTGTTTCTGCCGTTATCTGCCGCTGCAGATGACATAATTCACATCACTCATGACCGTTCATTTCTAGCATCATGGACGGATAAAAGATCTCTGCAATTAGGTGGCACTAATGCATCTTATAACATGAAGAATACTGTGCTTGAAAGCAAACTCCTACTAATGCTAATCTTGTCTACCCAAAGATGTTTCAGCTTCACATCGTCTTGAAGAAGAAAAATGATGCATCTCTGCCTCTGTGTTTGTCTGAGTAGATCAGTCATAAATATAAGCCTGAGAAAAATTACCTTTCACCCATCTGCTACTGTCCCTGCTTTCTTTTTCTTTTTTTTTAAATGGATGAAAGAACAGAGTCGGAATGATAGACATGATGGAAATTAATAAAAAGAAAAGTAAACAACTTGCATCTTGCAGTCCTGCAGTAATTTTCACAGCTGCTCTGGCAGTCTCTGAGAATCAGAATCAGACGATTTAAACCAGCTTTCATCACTTATTTTCATCCTACCCAATATATCTACAGAGAAAGCAATGTGAGGTATTGAAGTGCAAGTTATTTTGAACCATATTTGGCATTTATCAACACACAGGGTCTGATGCAACTTTCAGTTCTGTACTCATCTCTGTCATAGACGACAAGGGAGAGACTGATGTGACAGCATGTACATTATGTGTTCTGCATCTGCACTGCATGTGCAGCATGTAGAACACACAGGCTTTTACCTTTCACACTCATATTCACATTCACCCTCAGTTGAAAAACTAACAGAGTAATACACAGCACACACCCAGCCAGTTGTTCAGTACTCATATTTTAAGAGGCTTGAAAAGGTCTATTACCCTTAAAATAAAAGCTCTAATCCCCCCACACCCTCACTTCCCCCCCCACCTTGCAGACATCTAGATATTCACATAGTTTTATTTTTAACTCCTGGGATTTTGCAGACAATTGAATAGGATTATGTTTTTGTTATGCACATGTGTTTTCAGAACATCCAGTTCACTCAGGTTAATCCATGGACCATCCATCCACTCTCACCTGCTAATCTGGTGTTAGTTGACAGCAGCAGCAGGTCAACTGAGGTAGTCCAGGCGTTTCTCTCCTCCTGCAGGATCCTGAGGTTTTCCCAGGGTGGAGGAGATATATAACCTCCCCAACGTATGCTTGGTTGACCCACAGGTCCCCGATCAGTTGGACATGCACAGAAAACTTTAGTAGCTCTGCTTTGAGTTCCCTCTGGGCTCCGGAGATACATGGAGTCACCACCTTGTGGGCCCGTCACCTGCAGAGTTAGCCGTTGGGTTGCAGGGCATGATGTGCTGGGTAGCAGGCCAGGTCATAAGGCTGGAGTGGACAGATCCCTGGAGTCGTAGACGTGCTTTAGAGGCACAGAGGATGATACCTCTGGTGGGGATTGAGCCAGAGTTGGTGCAGTGAGGTGGAGCTTTACCAGCTGCATATAGATGAGCTCACTGAGCCAAACTTTGGACTAATCCACAGCCTCCTTTTTTTAATTTTAATGGGAAGGATGTATTGTGTATACCTTTTCTAGTTTTTTTTTTTTTTTTGGTAGTTTTTCAAGCAAAAGGTTCAATACTTTGAGCAGGAAAAAATAAAATTCCTCTCACCTCCACTGCTGCTGAGTTGGTTTGGCTGCAGACACAGTCACGTCCTGTGTGACTGGAAGAGAATATGGTTTTGTTTGTAATTTGAGTGAAGTGACCCTTTAAACAAACAAGTGACCCTGTTTATTTGAAACATCCCATCCGAGCAGTTCAGAAAGCAGATTGTGTCAGTGTGCACACTCGCCTGTGGAAGCTGTTATTTGAGGAATGGAGGGTGATGTATGGCTATCTACTAATACAACCACAGCTATTCCCTCATGGCGCATTAACTCATTTTTATGGTTTCTTATCCAAAGCCACTGCCTTTCTTTTTCTAATACTTCAGATGTTACCTTTGTGGTCTGATATAATTTATTAACCTAAATCTCGGAGGACACAGGTAGTTAATAGTGGCTGCAAATCTGCTCCAGCAGCAACAGGGTGTGTCCTGGCTATGCGATACTGCTGCTCAGTTTAGCTGCTGCTCTGCTTATTTCTGTTCATTTCCTCATGATGCACAGAAACTTAAACTTTAACAGGTCACATCCCACATGGTGGGATATAAGTTGTTTTCCTAATTTAAAATCTTTGGCCTTTTTTCAGATATATAGACTTTATTCCTGTTCATGTGCACATGGAGTGCTGCCTGTGTGATGGATTACATTATTTCTCCTGGAAATTTAATGAACTGATTTTACTCCAGTGTGTTGATGCCAGCGACTCAGAGAATGTTACATCCTGATTGGATGTTTCTAAACATTGCTGATTCTTATTGTTTCACTTTTCCATCATGAAATACTGCAGTGCTGCTTTGTTGTCATTCATTGCTTTTTTTCACTCTAAAGTGTGAGGCTATTACACTTTCCCTGTTCATTCACTGACCCCTTTTAGCTTTTCTGGCACATGTTGCTTTTCCTCCAGGGGAACATGTTTCCTCCACAAGCAATTTCCCCTTCTTCTAATGCCTCTATTTTGCTCGTGTACAGATAATAACCCCATATATATCCACAAATTATATGTTTCTAAATTGCTTTTTTAGCAACTTATTCCAAGTTGCTGGAGTCAGTTGTGCACTCAATTCTTTTTTGTGTCTTAATGCTGTTAACAATTCTTCTTATTGGAGATAATGCACTGCACTAAAGCTAGGCGTCTAGATTGAACTGTAGATATTACAATTTGTACCTTTGCTGACAGAAGTCACCTTTTCCATTTACCTTCAGAATGGTATCTGTTTTTTTTTTTCCTTTTCAGTATTGCATCTTGCAAAAACCTTTGACTGCTTTCTCCAGTGCTGCCTCTGCTTCCTCTCTGTGACATTTTCCCTTTTTAAAACAGGCAGACGTGCAGTTTAATTTTTGTTTTGTGATACTCTAGTAATCCCCAAAGGAGGAATTCTGCTGCTGCTAGTGCCACTGGGATTCAGTGCTTTCTTTCTTTCTATTTTTTTTTTCCTTTTTATACAAGGACACTTCAGTCTGGTGAGTGTTTGCTGTCACGGGGATTATTTGGGTTTAGACTTTCACATTGAAGGGCAATCTCTCTGCTCATTGCACCATCATGCTGCACTACTTTCATCCTAATGCTGTTTTGTTTCTCATTTGATAGAGTAAGCAGCCTGTTGTATGTTGTTGCAGTCATAGACGTGGCACTATAACAGGCTGATGAATAAAGCACGATGCAAGTGATTATCCCCTTGTATCAAATCAACTCTAACGGATTCATATATTCAAACATGACATATTTGGGCACATTTCTAAATCAAGGTTGCTCAGCGGGAGAGAGTCCGTTTGCTCTAAACAGAGAAGAAACTAGGCCAAAAGTGACGCATGTCTCAGGACTGTACCTTTTTATAGAATTGCATTTGCTCCTGCTCGTTCCAAAACGGGAATTATTGCTTCTGTCATGCAACATTTATTATGTTCCAGGAAAAATGTCAGTGGCCATCGAGTGCTATCTTGTATACTCTGGGAATGCTTTCAAGCTCATCTCTCTTTTTCAAGCCATTTTCTGTTTTTCATCACATATATGTTCTTGTATATAGTTGTTTTTAATTGTTTCAATTTTGTTTTTAACTCGTTGTGAGACAGGGGACTGGACAAAAAGGCATATTTTTAATGTTTTTAAAAGCTTTGATTTAAACTTTTGCTCTAACACCTTATTTGACTGAGAATCAAATAAGGTGTTTGTCAAGGTTTTTCTGCTCATGTGCGCTTCTTGTTAATCCACTGCTCCCATTATGAGGATGATCACAAATCAGCTGTCATTTATCTCAAGCAACTGAAAACACTTTAACTGCAGTCCATCTTTATAGTTAAAAGGAAATGAACTGTTGGCACGTGAACCTCAGAATAAACCTTTTTTGCATCAAAAGTTTGATATGTCACAGCATACAATGCACAGCTGGATTTAGAAACATTAATAGAGGCTCAGTTTCATTAAATGTCTCCACGCACAATACTAACACGTCCCTAAAATGGAGTTGTTAAGGCTTTTGAACATATTTGTGCTCGTTGTGAAAAAGT
Source organism: Polydactylus sextarius (assembly GCA_016801845.1). Taxonomy (NCBI): domain Eukaryota; kingdom Metazoa; phylum Chordata; class Actinopteri; family Polynemidae; genus Polydactylus; species Polydactylus sextarius. Next base: position 3,460,958 of record CM028906.1, on the reverse strand, counting down.
GTTTTATTTAAAGAGGCAGCTCAGTGTGATGGTCAGTGAACTGTACAGTTTGGATCAGATAAAAACAGAAGCATTTGCTGCCTCAGTGAGACAGGACATTAGGTCATTTTTTTCTATCTATGTATTATTTTATTATTTTTATCTTTCTAAAAACCTTGAATGGAATCCCTAATTAGTGTATTATAAAACATTTTTCTAACTTGATTGTCATGTATATCAATCTTAAAACATATTCTGAATATATTTTGGATAAATCAGCCATGTGCTAATCAACATTTTTTTCTCTTTTTGTAATATATACACATTAGTTATTCTGTGTTTGATTAACAGGATCTTATTCTTTGATATATTCTCCCTATAATGTTAATGTCCGTGTGTTTCTGTCCTGCCTCGTTCTTGACACATATGGCAACATGCAGTGTTTTATATAAACCCAGGTCACTCAAAACACTGTGGACAATGCTGGACACTTAATGGTCACCATCATAGCTATAGCTAGAGAAAGCTAGAGAAAGATCACCATTTTATTTTTGAATTTGTGAGAATGGTGGCTTAGCCCAGTGTGTGTGTGTGTGTGTGTGTGTGTACAGTGAACTACATGCAAGTAGTAGACTGACAGTAACTGTCAGTAAACTGACTGGAGAACTTTTTTTTTGTTTTGTTTTTGTCTTCTCCAACAGGTGGCAAATGTGAATCTGGAGACAAACCCAGTAACTCACTCTGTTTTGGGTTAATGGCTAAATCGTTACTCAGTTGGCAGAAAAGTGGCTCTGCACCGCTGGTATAATCTGTACCACCGGCTGCATCACCATTAGCGAAGTCAGTTCTGGCATTTTCTAGTTGACAGCTGATAAATAAAAACATCATCTTTAAAATTATTCTTTTGTTTGGTGCCAAATTGTTATAATACAGCCATCAGAGTGATGTTCCACATTACACTGACTGTGCCAAGTCATTTATGATCTATGCAGCGCTTTGTAAGAATCTAATTTGTCTCTGTTGTTGTCGTTTTTTGTGTGTGTGTGAGTTGGCCTGTGTGGGGAACATTATTGATGGGGCAGTGCAGAAGGATCACTGAGGAAGGGTGAGCACAATGCAGTTGGAGATGCACTGCTGTTTGAACCTGCACAAGCACATTTTATGACTATTACTACAGCAATTACTGCAATGTGCTCACTATGATGATTTTTATGATTGTTGTACTGTTTCAAAGTAATCTAAAGGCAATATGAAAAAAAGAATGGTTGTCGATGAACCTGCAATCAAACAAACAAAAAAAAAGGTGATTGGATTGGTCTTGATACGATAATGATAATGATAATTCTGGTTATTTTCACCACAGGCCTTATTCTACCATATTTGCCTTGTTTGTCGTCAGTATTGATTCAGTATGTCATTTCACTTGTTGGGTTTTTCATGCATGCAGTTTGCCAGAAGCACTGTTCTCACTGGACACACATAGCAGGCTCTCACAGAGAAAGCTAAAAGAAAAAAAGCATTTAAAGACACTCACTCTGCAGTTTGTCCCGCATCCTTAAATAGCTGTGATTAAACAATTACTGGTCCATACCAGTTCATTACTGTTTTAGACTGAATATAGAGTAAGTCTTTAACTCTGACTTGGCCACACTCTATGGTGAATTCACCATAGATAGACCTGCACCCTCCCATGTATCCCACATTTAATTAGCAGCATGATGTGCGTTGGATACCACAGTCAGTAGTAGTTTGTTTGCTCATGAACAAAACATCTGTGTTTGTGCAGTTTACTTGATAATGATTTGATGCCAATTATAAGCAGCTAAGCTAACACAGCAAGTGGAATAATTATGTGGAAATTGGGTATGGATACGTGGCTGATGTTAATAAGACCTGCTGTGGTATGAGTTTTCTTGTATTGTATGAAACTTTTTTTTTTTTTTTTGGAATTCAGTATTTGATGATGAGGCGAGATCTAGAGTTAAAAGACATAAAAAACATTTTGCATTTAGAGATTTATGGACATTGGGAAAAGTGCTATAACAGGAAATGGTATGTTTTGCTGATTGTTGCAGAACTTTACTCTCTGAGTTATAAATCTGAGAAGTAGGAGGTGCGATTTTTATTGCGCAATACTTCAGCTGGAAGCTAAGGTTTAAAAGGATGCTAAATACATGCAAGCACACACACAAGCAACTCTACTCCCTTGCCACAAACACACACACTCAGTTGTTCACCCATTTCAGGAGTGGGTAGTGAGCTGGTCCGCTCCATGAAACCCCTGGGCCTAAAATAAACTCTAAACCAACTCTGCAAGGAAATGAATCTCCTCTGTTGCCATGTGTCAATGTCACCGCTGTACACAGTGAAGGAGGCTGCCCTATATAGTCAATCTGCATAGAGAGCTGCTCACTGAGGGTGTGTATGTGCTTGCTATCATGTGTGTGTGTGTTTACTTGCATGTATTTAGAGAGTGACAGTGTTGTAATGGAGGGGGAATGCTGTCATTGTAGATCTTCTCAAGGTCTGATCAGCCTCCTCATCAGACTAGTCTCTCCTCAGGCCGACCTTCAAGGACAGTGGCATCACTGCATGTCACACAGAGGAGCTTATTATTTATTTGCTTTGTTCATTTAGTAAGTGAGGAAAAAACCCCACAGAGGTCACTGATCTGTCCGTCTGTAGTGACTTTCCCAAGAAATCTCCAGGAAAACAGCAGAGACTTAAATCAACAGACTTAAATGGAGCAACACACAAAAGCCAAAAACTGTCACATTGGAGAGAGAGTGTTGAGTAAACATGTCATGTAAAAGTAATTCCCCTCACCCCTCTTAGTTTCTCCCCATAGATGGATTCCTCGGCTTCTCCGGTGCTCCCTCTTCCTTCCATGATTAAAAAGAAAAACGAAAATAAAATATTTTGGATATAAGCACTGCCATCTTGTGCTGGTGACAGAATCTGTGGAGCTTCACTTTGGGGAGCTGGCATATTGTCCAGCTTCATATACAGTCTATAGTTCACAGTTCTGGAAAAAAGGGCTCATGTCGGATTTTAAGGCAAACCTTTTTCAGTTTTGACTGTTTCAACACCATTCTCATATTGTTAGCAGCAGAAGATGAAACAGCTCACTAAGGTGTGAGAACAGGACGACACACAATGTTTTTTTGTTTTTTTTTTTTTTTTATGATGTGGATAATGCCCACCTGTTTATGCATTTAGGGAATGTAAGCTCTCTTTAGTAGCACTCTTTTTCTGCATCCCCCTTTGCATAGGAGTTAAATTTGCCTGCTCTAACCTCTTTGTGCAAGATATTTACAATAATAAGCAAATAACCATACACATGATTTCTAACAGTAGGACTAGGGGCCGTAATGTGTACGCTGTTTGATTTGAAGCCATGTAGATAAATCTATACTATAATTTAAAAAATAATGATCCAAACAGCGTGGGAAGCTGTTTCTATTTTAGACAGTCAGAAAACACATGATACTCTGAATTAGAGCTCAAACTTAATGGGTTGTTTGGCTTTATTTTATCTAACTCTAAACAGGAAATCCTAAGTTGCACTTTATAATTTAATGCATAATCGAAGCTTAATTGAGTCTGAGTCGAGGGTTGCACAAATCTTTATTGAAGGCCGAGGTCTGAGTGGAGCTCTGGAGGCCAGCTAGTAACAACAGCCACTGACATTTTTTACAACTCATTTCTTTCTTTGATTTGACTCTGTACTCTCAGGCGCTTCAGCTGCTCTCCAACCGTCATTTACTGTACTTGTTATTGGAAGCTTGTGCCGTCTGCTCAATCCATCACGCGATACTCTGGAGGACTGTGATGGAGGATGCATAGAGCAACTCATCAAGCATGGCTACATCACTGCACAATGACATTACAGCAATTTGTTCAGCCATGCCAAGCAGCAGCAAAACAAAACAAAGTCAAATGAGTCAACAAACCAAAATCTCCCGGGAACCGACACCAGGCTTGGCTGACCAGTGTGTCTGTGGCACAGCTCCAACAAAACTCTTCTTCTCAGATGAAGGTCAACTCAAAGCAATTTCATAAAAATCTCATAATTCATTGACCGCAAAGACCCATATCTCAGCAAATTATCCACTTCCTTGCGTCCCTCATGTAAACAAACTCATGTTTGTACAATCGACAGTAGAACTGTGTCCTGATCTGCTGGGTGTGTGAGAAAAAAAAGTGCCTGGTGATATTTATTCACAGGCACAAACACTGACTCATATTAACATGCCTATCTTGAAAACCAGTGGCTTTTATTATTATTTGTTTGGCTCAAATCTTGCTTCAATTATTTCTTTCTTTTGCCATTTTTCATTTTAAAAGTGCTCAGTGGAGAAAAGGCAGTAATTAGAATATCTTTTCACGTCTAATTGGCTCATTTTGAAAAGCCATCAAAACAGGAATTTTTTTTTTTTTTTTTTGTAGAAACAAAACAGGGTGTGTGAAGGTTAAATAAAAATAAATAGGGAGACTCTGAAATATACATAAAAAAATCTTTCAAAAATAGTTAAAGTGTCTGTAAATCCCTGAGCTACAATTGAGGTACAGTGAATTAACAACAACAAATCAAAGTGAAATGTGAATGAATAGGTATGAGACCTTGTTTAAAACAACAAAAAACAAAAAGCAAAACTATATGGTGACATAAACAAATGAGATACAAAAAAACATGGCAGCAGAATTCATCATTACCACAACGGTCCATTAATGTCATTTGAACTGTAGCTTGTATTGTGTCGTTCAGCTTCATTCAGTTTATTGCTTTACTCGGGACAGAAAGAGAATTAGATTGTTTTTCTGTGTGTTGGAAATAAAATCCACCCACTGCACACTTCACTGTATATCTGTTTATTATCATCCACTTAAAATGAAAGTGAGAAGCAAATACATGATATTTTTCCTGCTGTATGTGAAAAGAGAGAGCTTTAGCTCATGTGTACATATTACAAGTGTACATAATAAATGTTCTTAATTCAGGAGGTACAAAAAAAAAAAAAGTAACATCAGAATAAAGTTTCTGCTCTGGCCTCCTCAAATATATAAATACCTTAAGCTGTAGCCGTGAGGAAACAGCTCCAGTCAGAGAAAGAGGACAGTGTTACCTCTGCTTCTGAGGCCTAACAAGAAAACAAATTGGTGTCTGAACTGTTTCCAGATCCTCAGACATGTACCAACTGCAATTTTAGAGTGGCAAAGCCAATTAATGCTTTTAGTAAAACAAGTTACAGGAGGAGTCCTTTATAGTTATCCCCCTCTGAGCTGAAGGTGACCTCCTTAATCAAACCCAACAGTACAGCACTCAGACGTTCGCTGGCCTGTCGTGCTCCGGAAATTTAGCAAAAGCCATGCTCTCTCCAGAGGTTCAGATCCATGTAATAAAACAATCCCGGCACCTTCTGATGACAAATGGACTCTGGAATTAGCTCTCAAGTCTGCAGCTAAAACAAATATGAATTTAGAAAAGCTTAACCTTCAGAGCCAATCAGTAGCAATGTCTCCTCAGAGGATGGCATGAATTCTGTTTAAAGTTTTTGCAAACCAACTTAAGTATAAGAAGGAAGTAATGCAGAGATTATTAATGACATTTAACTGACATTTAACAAAAATGTTTCCCAATTTTAGCAGCTTTCACAGTGTGAACCATGTTGTTAGTTTACGCTTATGGGAAAGAAAGTCAATTTCAACCTCTTCAAATTTAAAAGGTTATTGCTTCGTCTTACCAAGTCAGAGGTCCCCACTGCACCCTGAGACATAAAGAACTAAAATTGGCTGCAGTATTTGTACGACCGTGCTGTTCTGGAAGATGACAGATGGTGACAGAGACTCCAGTTACATGCCTAAGAGCTTAACTCTCACTCTTAACATGCCTAAGAGCTCTCAGCTTAACATTTTACATTTAACAAATTGAGTAGAGTGTGAAAGGTACAGTAAAGAAGGATAACATTTAAGGAGACAGAGAAAGTTTTTGTGTAAAAACCCCTGAGAGCAGGCTTGATAAAATTTCCCCCCTGATGTCTGCTGTAATAAAAACTGACACATACAGCAAATTTTGGACAAATGCACTGTTTATTGATTACTGACACTAAACTAGTGACTGTGTGCTTGTACCTACGATGAAAAATGATTCTGCACACTGCTCATTTATTTATTAAATGGCATACTCTGTTCCCTGGATAGAAAAGGGAGAATTGCATTGCTCTTTCGGTTTTGTGTTTATTGATTTTTGTCTAAAGTGTTTGATACAGTACAGTACCCTCTGTTTTTGAGGCTGCCACAGAGCGGCTGCATTTGAAGCAAACGTATGTAATAAGATTGTGTCTAACTGAGTCTGGCTTTAATATTTGAACTGCTGTTATTAGAATGAATGTTAGAATGTTATTAGAAATCGAAAAGATGCCTTTGTTTATAGAAAGGTGTCTGGTAATGATATATGTTTATAGTACATTTTTTAAAATGCCATGAACTGAGAGGTTGGTTGAATCAGTGCATTCTTATCACCACTCACCACTCACAGTGTCCTTTAAATGCATGAGTTTGAGCAGAATGATGCTGCTTATAATTCAATTTTGTGGACTTAATATGCAAATGATCATGTGCAAATGAATTAAGACTTTGATGCCTTTAAACATTTCTAAGCTTTGCATTAGTCTTATTTGTCATGTTATTATGTGACATTTGTGATGTGTTTGAGCTTTCTTGCTTCTGCAGAAGGAAATCCATCTTAAACTGCACTGTTGATGCTGTGATTACAAACAGCAGTCAATAGTGTAGAAGGAAAATATGACCAACACATGGGCAATTTAAAAAAAAAATCTATATTGGGAATCATCATAGTGGTCTAAAAAGTCACATAAATAAAACCTTATATTTTCCCTGAATTGTCAATAGAAAATTACAGCAAACATCCACACAACACCTTAAATTCTTATTGTGTGAACCTGTGGGTATTTCTCTCTCTCTCTCTCTCTCTCTCTATATATATATATATATATATATATATATATATATATATATATTATATATTTATTTATTTATTTCACAACGTATTGGCAGGCATTACTGTGCAGATATCTGAGCTCATAACTGACCCTGCCAAGCAAAGCACAGTATAATGTCTGGCAGTCCACTATTACATCTACCTCCCCCACCCACCCATTCCTGGCAAAAACAAACCATAAAGTTTGCTCAGAATTACAGATGTATATTAAAAAAAAAAAAAAAAGCTACAGCTTGCTACATTGGGGTCAGCAGTGTCACAGAATCTGATTAATTTATTAAAAATCATAATCCCTCCAGACTTCCCCTGAAGCATACATGACCCATTTCACTTTAATATAGCGATGTAAAACTTTCACATGAGACTCCTGAAAGAAGGTAATACGTGCCCTAAATTCAGCAGATGATTTAGCACTTCCATCTGTTTAACCTTCTTGGCTTAATTGGTTTGACTCCAGATGTAAAAAAACAAAAAAAACAAAAAAACAAAACAACTAAAAACACTAACTCATTGCCTAGTTGCAGTGTTATTCTGGGCCAGAACATATTTCAAGGATGAACAGTACGTATCAATATACAAAATGCTGCACCTGACACAGATTCTGTGTGTAAGTAGCAGTAAAATGACATGGCAGAATGGCAGAACAGATACTAAAATGGATATAAATGACCTTTAGGGATGTGTGTCATCTTAACAGACTCATGCACGGGTATGTACTTGTTATACAGACCAAGACTTACTCCACACCAGCTATATATATATATATATATATATATATATTTTGTATCCAATATTCTACCTCATTATCTCAGGCTTGAGCAGCTGGGGAATAATGTAATTGCACACAGAAACAAGGGTTCAAGAGGCTTCATTATATTAAAATGTATAATATATAACTTTTCTGCATTAGAATATCTAAGAACTACCAAACTTTTGTGGAGTTGTATACTTTTACTATTCCAAATGTTTCCAGAAATATTCAAACGCAGAAGAAAACAGTAATGGTCCATTTTGTGTTGTCACCTGTCCTTGGCATCATAATCCTTTTGCACACAGATCAGTTTGTGGTTGTCTGACAGAAGTGGTTAAAATTGACTTAAACCACATTTTTATGATGAAACTAAATATTTTAAATAGACGCAAAAGCGAACAAAGTTTAACAGTCGTCCAATATCAGAAAAACTCTGGTAGATCTGCTTTATCAAGCAAGGGTTTACACAGTCTTTTTCACTCAGAGAGGGTTGCATGATTCCTCCAATGGTAAAGGATAAAAGGTAAAGGAAAGCTTAGTGAGGACAACACCTCCCATACCAACCCATGCAACACCTTCCATACCGACCTATCATCATTTTGTTGCCTTCATTTATAGCTTTTGTAGAAAGTTGGCAGGAAAAAGACCAAACAGGGCAAAAGTAACTCCTGTATTTGTTGTGTCAGTTGTAAGCCTTGAAGACGAACATCTTGTTTATGACAATAGATAAAAAGTGAACTCTCTGTACACTGCAGTGAGTAAACGAGCTCAACTCAGTCAATTGTGAAAAACAGCTCAAACCCGATGAAGGAATATAGTGTAAGAAACTGCTTACCGTTCTAAAAGCTTGAGGTCCTGCAGTAATCAATGATGGACTATTTTCTCCAACAGAGAAGTTTGTGAGGACGTTTCTCTGTGGATTTCCAAAAGATCTCAATTTGAACATGAAATCGATGTTCTCTGAAAAGGTTAGTGTACCCCGACTGTCCTGGGTTCACTATGTACCTTTCTCATGATATTTCAAAATCTCAGAATATGTATATACAGAAAAATAAACACATATGTCATTCAGGCTTTTTGCTCTTTTCACCTTCCTTTCCGAATGACGATTTGAGGCTGATTCAATACACATGGCAGATTTGATTCAACAAACAGTCAATACCTTGTCAACTCCAACTCTAAGTCATCGTTATAGCTTAATAGTGGATGTTTAAAATACTTATAATGTTCGTTTCTGCAGTTTCTTCAGAATATTCATGGCATGTTTGGTTTTTGTACTACGATACAAGAAGACACAATGTTCCAGACTTTGTCTGCAGTATGATGAAAATTTGCCAGTCATCATCATTCAACAGCTAAAGAGCCAAGGGGTACTTTCAGTTATTTTCATTAAAGTGTCACCTTGTCAGTTAACTTTGCATTATGGATGGTTGTATTGACTCCACCACTGTTCGATTCATTCTGGTTGATAGATGGAAGGAAAATTTGACGCTCTTGCATCCTAAGACCTAAGGCGACGAGCAAATGACACTGGTTGGACAAGTCCGCCTGCGGTGATTCTGCCTTGGGGGATTATCATCACTGTTGGCACATACAGTCATATTTAAGACCTGGGTCATGAGCTCACTTAACAAGTTCTTCCTTAGTTTTTTTCTTTTCTTTAGACAATAAGTCAAGATGGCTGGAGGATGTGGCTGCCTGGAGTGTAATTTTTGTCTCGACTGTAGATATAAGAAAGAAAAAGTGTTATAAAACGGTCGGTGTCTCTGGGGTGCCACACTTCTAACACCAAGTAACATTCAAACTGCAGCAGCAGAAGCATTTCACATTTTTCCGCACATTCCCTACATTTTACTGGGTTGCATTACATGGCAAAGTGTTCAGCTTAACCTTCATCTACTTTTGGGAGGACTATTTTGTCATTAATGACAGAATCTTATGATTTAAACGTATCTTCTGCGTCTGCTTTTCTTGTGAAAGAAACACATTGAGACTGAGGGTTTCTTACAGGGTTGGCAGGAGTTTGAGCGACCGGAGGGAGTACTCGAAAGCAGTTGAGGTAATATGAGCATCTGATCAGGATGCCTTCTGATGGAGGTTTTATAGAGACCTTAGGGACCCAGAAACACAGAATAAATCTCATCTAGCCTGTTAACACCTTGGGATCTTACAGGAGGAGCTGGAAAGTGTTACTGTGGAGAGAGAGACATGTGGACTACCTTGCTTAACCTTCTGCCACTGTGACCGAATCCTGGATACGCAGCTCAAAAAATGAATGAGCAGATGGATGGATGAATGGATAGTACAACATTTTATCATGCAGCAACATAGCTAAATGCTGGGGAGGGTAAATTAAACAGTGAGATTCTGCGAACATATCACTGCTACCATTCTGGTAGCAGTGGTTCTATCAGTTCTATCCAGGGCACAGACAGTAATTACACTGTTGTTTGGTTGCAGGTATAGCAGTCTGTGAAAAATAACAAATATTGTGTTGTTTGTGAGAGCCTAATGTAATTTGGGAAGTGTATTAAATAAAGAATACATGTCAGTGCTTCACAGCTTGTGTATCGAATCTTTAGATATGACAAGTCTATATGTGTTTTAGAAGTTAGCCGGGTAAGAGTCATAATTGATATTTCACATTGGTGCAACATTTACGCTTAAAAGTAAATGGAGCATCTTAAAATGTTGCTACCTACACATGAAGTTTCTTCTGCTATTAGAAAGACGATCCTAAATTACACCTCAGAACTGGGCACAATTTTCTTACATGACATCTGAGCTACTGCCGGCTCCATTTCCAGTCTTTCATCTGTCAAAGAGCCTTCTCTTCTTACTTCTGCATCTTTCTCTCTCTCACAGTCCCTGCCTGCCACCCTGCATCACTTTGAGCACAACATGGCTGTAACCCCTCAGCCCCGCAGCAGGGCTTGCACTGCTGTCATCTACTCTAAATGCCTTTCACAGGTAGCGCAGGGGCTCCCTCTGATCCAACTGCTGCCTGGATCATTAAGGGACCCTGTGGTTCAAACTTCTGTCAACGATCATTTCCAATTAGGTCTCCATTTTGCACCGCACATACCTTAGCATCCATAGGGGGACAGTGGTTCATATTGCAGAACCACTGAGGTGGCGAGAGAGTGATGCTCATACGGTAATGTTGACCCCCTAAGAAGTAAGGGACACGTTTCTGAGGTAATGAACTCAGGCTGACTAATTAAAATGAGTTTTAGTCTCGAGGCTTTGGCAAATTTTTTTGTGAGAGTAAAAATTGTAACATTGGAATGAGGGAGGGAATGAGTCATCAAGTCATAATCATCTCTTTAGGTGAATCCATTTTTAAAATCCATTCAAATAATCTAAAGTCAGCGTGTATTCATAAGAGAGGCCCTTCCCGACATTGGCCTAAGAGGAATGACCCAGAAATCAATAGTGTGTAGGTGCAGTGTATGAATCCACCATTGAAGCAATAAGTCCTAAAAATTTCAACCACTTCAGAACCCATGTGTTTCCTCCTTCTTACTAAATCACCACTCATTTTCATCACCACACACTGAGCATCTCTAATTCTCTTTCTGTTCTGTAGATAATTAGCGATTAATCTCGGGGGCATCTCCAATATTTTTTCAAAATGAAAAAAAATCAGCATTTTTTAGCTCTAAAAATGAAGCAGACGGAAGCAGTTTTTCTTCTAATGATGCAGCATATTCAGCACTGATGAGGTTACCATCATTATGGCCCATTACATAGAAGGGATTGATGTGATGTGAAATTTACACAGTTCTGTAAAACTGATCAATTGGCCTCTAAAGACAGCCTGGTGTCTTCAGACGAAATTTGCATTTGCAAATGGGTCTGGAAGTTTGTGGTTAATTTTCACTATTGGAAGTCACATTGTCAATGGGACCAGACCTAAATTTACAACATGAATAGACCACAACCAATCAGAGCAAAGAAAGGTGTCAAGTAGCGAAGTGCAGTTTTTTTTGTTTTTTTGTTTTTTATGAGAAAATGCTGCATCTTAATTCACCTACTTCCACAGTCACATGCTAGTTAAAATGTTTTCAACCTGACTGACTCAGCAGCATTATTTCAGTACGCTATAAACCAGTAAGCCACTATAAAAACCATCTGCCTTATACTTGGATAGTGGAGGTATGTCTTGTACCAATAGACACCTCTGACCTATCAGGCCATTGACATGGGGCCCCTGGGGGTGTCATGGTAGTTTCTGGCACCATCACATTGGCAACAAATTCTTTGGGGTTTATGTGTTGTGGGCAGGGCCTCACTAGATCTGACTGATTCCAACACATCCTGCAGATGCTTAGTCCAGATTAGATTTTAGGAGTCAAGACCTTGGGCTCCTTAACATGTTCCTCCAAATTTTTCATAGCATTTTCTGGGGTGCTGCAGGGCATACTGTCATGTGGAGGATGATGCCAATAACTGGACACTTGGCAGTTGTCAACTTGGCTTTGTAGTGGAAGGGGAGGGACCAGCTGGCAACATATTTTCAAACTTGTGAACATAGATGGAGGTGAAAGTTAAACATTTGGTCTGGACCATTCGAAATCATATCTGTATCATATAGTGTAGCTCATTCCCTCATTCTCTGTTTTTTGGAACTATATTATAATTGGACAAATGGTGATAATGCACTGTTGAAAAACACTGAATGTATTGAAAACACTGAACAAATTATTCTTGATTATGCAGATTTGTGCGATGCTGACATTTTCTTGTGGAGCCCGTGTTGCATGATGATTGAGAACGATAAAGTCTTTTAAGTGTAGAAAAATTAAACCTCTAGTCCACCAGTGGTTTTAATATCCTGCCAAATATAATGCCAAGTAAATTAGAATGAAGCCAGTTTGATCCTCAGCTGCAGTGGAAGGAGCCAAAGTCTGTGCACAAGATCTCATGCCCATAATGCTGTTACAAACTTGGCCGAGGATTGTAAGAACTGGGAGAGTCCACACATACACACACACACACACACAGAGAGAGAGAGAGAGAGAGAGAGACTCACAAAGATTATAACTGCCAATTTAATTTACTGAAGTGTCAAAGGAACAAGATGTAAAAAGAGCTGGTTGTGTTCAGCGATGGTGTGAAAGTGTGTGTGTTTAGGATGCAACTACAAGTCTGCTATAGGAAATAATCTGGAAGCTGTACAATCTGTAGAAGGGTATGGTTATACCCAAAGCTCCCAACTCACAGGTGCATTCTTTACTTTTCTTTAGTAGATTTTATTAACTTTAACACAATAACACATTTATAATAAATAGTATAGTTTGCAGTATTTTGATTTAGCGATGTACAGAATTGCTGTATCTTGACAAGTTATAAGTTTCCCAGAGAGAAGTGGTGTTTACAGACTGCAGTAGCATCTTGTTAGTCAAAAGCCTTTTTGTTTCATAGTATGTATGGAAAGATTAATGGATAGTTTATGTTGGGGATTTATGGACTATTTTGGTTTCATTTTGATGGCATTGCTCCCATTTGGTGGGTTTTACCTGCCATTATTACTGTCTGTTTCCATTCATGACAAGTGTAAGTGACTCAAGAGCCAACTAGTACCCCAATAAAACTTTGCTGTCAATAGCAAATGAAGCACAGTAATTGTTGTGTCTGGTGCTGAATGGTCATCTTATTATTTAGTGGGATTTTTTGTGAAAGGCAAACCTTATTGACATTAAACAAATGGCTGTAGATCCTTCCTTCTAGTTTTAGAAATGATATGCAGCCAAATGGGGATTTTAACATAGCAATTAAAGTGAATCACTGAGGTAATCTCCTGCCATGAGTGCTCTGTGAGATTAAAGTGGATTATATTGGATTATTTCCCATGACCTGATTTACTGACCGACTGCCTCTTGTTATCCAAATCAGATTGGCAAATCTGACCTTCAGCAGCTGGATTTAGAGCTTCAGAGAAACTGTGACGAGCAGCGAGATGCGAGCGCCTGTCAGTTTTTAATGTACATAGTAAACGGTTGCACTGATGCAATATTTTGCTTTTGCTGAATACATTGCGTTTAAAAATGTAGATTGTATATATAAATATATATATATATATATATATAAATAACATGTCTAAATCATACATAATCACTAAACACAGAAACAGTGTCTTGTGCACACTGAGATTAATCATCTTCTATCTATTGAGATTTGGGTCACAGGGTGTAGCGGCAAAAACACCAGGTTCATATGTTGAAAAAGTAGTTCAAACAAGTAAAAACAGTGAAAAACAGCAAGAAATTATCAGTGAGATCAACATTTCCAACAAATGTGATACAAATAAATCATTATTCTTTAGATGCAAATTGACCTTGTATTTTATAGTTGCTATATGACATGATTTACTAATGTTAGATAAAATTAGCTTCAACAGCTGTCTACACACCAAGAGCCTCAGCAGTGTTTGTGATTGTAAGGCGCTACAGTAAGGGTGGGATAAGGCTAGCTGGTTAGCATGACAACTTCAGCAGAAAAAAGAAGTGATAGAAGAAAAACAATAGTTAACTTTTTGTCTTATGTGAATGGACAGTGTTTCTTCTGGACTGTTGTGAAAGTGAACAACTATTAATCCTTGAAATGACACATTTTTGTGTGAAATTGAATTGATTTTAATTTTAAAGTCTTGCTTTCTGTCATTAATAGTGTGTCTCTGACCTGACATCCCCCTGTGGTTTTCATTGGTGTGGCTCTGTAGCTGCTAACACAACTCCTTCTAATTGCTCAGCAGCTTTATCATAATATTTAGAGGTTACAGTTAACAAGATGGCCAATTAATCCAGAATACTAATTAGGAAGTAATGAAGTGCCACAGAGACACCAATAACTGCCAGCTGATCCACAAACAATGACAGGGCAGTAAAACTGACACCAGCCCAAATTAGCCTGTCTGATTTAAATAGGTCGCAGGCTACTTTGTAGGAAATGACACAGGGAGCAGAGTAATGTCAAGGACATGCTTGTCCATCAACATCCAGTTCCACTGTTGACATTTCTTCTGCAGTTAATCAATTTTCTTGGCTCTGCTTAGATGCAGTGGCATTTATCTAGGTGATTACATCTTATGAAAACAGTTTTTTTTTTCACTTTATAAAATCCAAATAAGTGAAAAGCCTTTTTTGTACATGAATAATTTCAGATAGTGGTAATTTGTTAGCATTTACCACAGTTGATTTTGTAAGTGTGAGAATAACTCATTGCAGCATAATGAAAAAAGATTCCTTTGTTCAGAAACTGTCAGGAAACTGTCAGGAAACTGAAGGCTACTGGTAATTAAAATGTACCCAAGCAAATTGTCAGAATATATTGTAAATACTTTATTTTTAAAGCAAAAATAAACATAGATATTCAATGTTCTATGCTGTTCAATCCAGTTCCTTTAAATGTTTTCTCACAGGTGAAGATGTAAAGACAGATATACTGTTAGCATAATCAATATCCAATCCATGAGTGTTTTTCTTTGTGGTGTTTGACAGGGGATTACTTTTATGTGTTTAAACTGCAACAGGCACCTGAAAAATGGTAAAAACAGGATCTGTCCACATGGTTGTAACTTACTGAGAATGGAGCGATATCCCATATCTGAAGAAGGAGCCATTGTGTATATGAATTGACAGCTCAGAGCCAGTCTCTGTATGAACTGCAAGTCTTGCATATTTGCAAAGGGCCACTGATGCTGGGATACAGAAGATTTTTACTACCATCTATCATTTACTAAATATAGGTATCTGACGGTTTAATTGTTTTTGTGTCCCTGTTACCTCATGCACAGTCAGTTCTCACTATTTACTGTAGTGTTGGCTTGAGTGGAGCTGCAGATGGACATTCTGCCCATCTTTCTGATACACATGCTGTCACCAGCTGCTTCACTTCATTTGCCAGTGAAGAGCTTCACTAGTAGAGTGTAACATTGCCCCCTCACACCCACCACCACAAGCAGCCACCCCATCATGAAAATCAGTGGGAAACATGAGTGTAGAAACAAGGGTATAATGTCCCGCTGGCTTCCCACCCACATAACTTACAATGCCATTCACTGAAATGCATGGCTAACCAGTCCATCAACCACCCAGGGACTGCATTCCTGTAACTGTAAGTAAGTAAGTCATGTGTGTGTGCCACTGGTGCTAAACTGATTCAATGCTTCAGTCTGAGGCTGCAGTGGTATAAAAATAATACAAGCAGAAAAATAATCAAACTTTGGCAGAATTATAAATCTAAAATCCAATATTGGACCAGTAAAATGTTATGTGTGTGAGTATGCTCACTGTCTAAATGGAGCTTCCTGATTTATTTACAAACGCAGAGCCTCCTCCAATGCTCATCTGTTGACAGCTAATGTAGTTGGACACTTCTACAGCTCCCCTATATTTTCACTGGGATTTACTGTCCTGGTTGATTTAGGTTTTTATTATCATCATTATTGTTTTGTTTTATTCTGCTCACATGCATCAATGTGGGTCCAGATCTGGTCCATGAGGACAGTGATGACTGTGTAAGACAATGTGTAGTCACATGGCCGAGACTTTGTAAAAGTATATATATATATATGTGTGTGTGTATATATGTGTGTATATATGTGTGTGTATATATATATATATATATATATATATATATATATATATATATATATATATATATATATACACTCTCACCATGATTTCATGTTATGTTTTGTCATGTTATGTTTCTTTCTGCTCCATAAGCAGATGACAAAAGTATTCTTCACATTTTACATTTTACATTTATCCAGAATCAGGTTGCAGGGGCACTAGGTCAAGAATGGTACTCCAGGTGGCGCTTTCCAGCTCCACCTCCACCTTTTGACACGAAGGAACAGCATCTCTACTTCAAACTCCTCACCTTGTCTCTAAAGCTGAGTGCAGACATCCTGAGGAAACTTCTTTCGGACACTGACCACAGGTAAGGGTCAGAATGTAGATCAATTGATAAGTCAACAGTTTCCTTTCACCTCAGCTCCTTCTTCACCATGACAGCAGTACAAACCTACTTCATTGCTAACACTGCATCGATCCATCTGTCAACCTCCCACTCCATCCTACCCTTGCTTGTTAACAAAATTCTGAAATACTTAAACTCCTTTATTTGGGGCAGAAATTGTGTCCTTCCTTGTGATAAACAACCATGACCTCTAGCTCTGAGGTGTTGACTTTCATCCCACTACTCTAGTGTGTACCAAAGATCACAGTCTGATGAGGCCAACACAGCCACATCATCTGCAAATAACAAGCAGTTTTGAGACTTTGAAACCGGAGACTATTCTCTCTCTGGCTTTATCTTTTTTATTATTTTAACCATTTGTCTCCTCTCAAATATTTTTTTAGTATCATTCCTTGACACTTCCTCTATATGCAGTGAAACTTCATAATCATTCTTAGAATTCAAAACCACATTTACCTTGTTATTGTTGAATATAGGCAGCTTGGTGTGTCTAAAGGACAATACCAAAACTCAACTCCATCTCCAACCTCCTCCACATGCCAATTTGTAAACCAGAAATGGCTGTGATAAAATGGCGTAATCTCTGCAAGCTGCGATATGTCGGCAAAGGAGCTCTAGCCCACTTAGATACATCCCCTTAAAATTGCGTATCCCACCCAGTTTCCAGTGTCGCCAATACTCCAGGATGGTGATTGTGAGCTGTAGATACAACTGAAACACAGGTAACATTCCAGGATGTAATGGGAATATCAGGACTATGCACTATGTCTAGGAAAAGCAACGTTATTGTTTACTTGTTTTTTGTTTTAGTTCTTATTGGTGGTCGTGGAAGTGGTTTATATCGGTTTTTAGCTGAGATTCTGATGTTTCTGATAATTACATGGCACTTTATAATGCTATTAAATGCTCCATTCACTTCAACAGGACATTGCAACTTTCTACAGTCTGATATTTGTTGATAATGGACTGTTTCTAAGTATATCAGACCACTGTCAAGGAAAATGAACTTCTCGTCTCTGATTCATGTTGTTCATATCTCATCATTCATCATATTGAAAGCCTGATAGAGCCGTTGTTTGCAGAATCTGAAATTCTAAAAAAAACAGTGTGGTAGCTTCGGTGTAAAGCTCATTTCATTATTAATGAGCTTGCAGATAGGAGGGGGTAACCAGTCGTTTTTTGTAGAGCTTTATCATGGCTCTAGCAGTTTTCCTGGGCCATTCTCATCACCCCAAAAATTACATAGGCTATATAGAGACTCAAAGAACAGTTTGCTTTAGTCAAAAAAGGTGTTCTTGGACTCCTTTAAGCACTTGATTTTTGCAGTGTATCATAATTTCGCTTAAAGGTATTTGATTTCCTGAGTTAGTACTTATGGTTCCTGTGGATTCTGTGCTTGCTTATCATTTAAACTCTAAACTAAATGATCCTATTCAATCTGTCACTTAAGAGCATTCAAAGTGTGGATGCACCTCAGCAGTAATTTTTAATTCAAAGGTCGTTGACAAGAAGAGGAACAGAATGTGTATTAACACAGATGATTTCAGCTTTTCATTCCTTTTAATTTGCACATGAAATATGTTGTTTAGCATTTTTTGGAAACCCTGTGAGAAGTTGTGCAAGAAAAAAAAAAGGGGAAAAAATCTTACAAATTGCAAGAAAAAAATCCACAGGGGCGGTGTGGAAACTTTCTGAAAGGTAAAGCATGACATTTAAAGATGGAAGTGTGACTTTTTGAATAACGGAACAAAGTGCAATTTTTATCTAGCTTATAATTGGTTTGGGAATATTATCTTGAGGGCAAAGCGTGAAATCAAAAAAGGCTGTGGCAGAGAGACCAAGGTTAAATTTTGATATTACAGAATGTTCCTTATTTGACACAGTACTACTACTACTACTGCCAAAAATTTCTGCATTTGTTACAAAATTGATGGCATTACAAAGTAAAAGTAATTAAAGCCATTAGTTTTAATGGCAGATGGCCTGACGGTCATCCAGTCTACACTCCTGGGCTTCATGTGTGACCTCACTGCTGTTGCTGTAGCTTGTTTTCTTTTCCTGTACAGCGTTTGTTAGGATGGAAAGAAAAGGAGGGTGGCGATGGGGGGAAAAAGGCAGATATGCATTATTCATACAAATTAGATGCTGCTACTCCAGTGTAAATCAGCATCCTGCTGTAGAAAATGGAGAAAGACAGGAGATGGAAAGCGAGATGTCCACTCCTCCCACCGGGCCACAGCATCTGTCTCTGAGCAGCCCACTGCCAGCTCACCAAACACGAAGCATGTGTGAGGCCTTATCTGTTTGCCTCTGATGGGCTGCCAAAACTCAGGGCTAAGGGGACGGCAAGGCAGTCGTGCATCGCCCCCCTTCCTTCCTCCTTATTTCACCAAAAGCCACTGGCTGGCCACTGATATGAGCAACAATTTCCTGTCTGGATGCCTTTTTACACACACACACACACACACACACACACACATATAACAAAACACACACACAAGCAATACAAATAAAACCTTGCAAACACTTTCACAGCAACCGTGTGCTCACTCAGGCATGTATAAAACATGGGCTCACATGTGCGCACGCATTTTTCTCCAAAGGCCTCGTTGTTAGTTGCCTGGCCTGCAGCAATCTCTTACAGCAGAGATAGAGGATTTTCCAGGCTGAGTCGTGTTCTACCAGGTTCACTAGATTACAGTGCAAATACAACCCCTCCACCCCCCACCCTCCCCCCGATGTAGTCTCTCTATTTTCCACATGCACCTGACTCCCTCATGTCTGAAACCAACCCTGTTATTCCATCTTTCACTCTGCCTCTTCCATCTCGGCACTGTCACTATGGTCCCTCTGCTCAATTTACAACACAGGAGGGGTCAGCCGAAAGAGCTTTGATTTGATCCTGCTCCGGCCGCGGTAGATTGGCTGTTTGCATGCTGTATAGTGTAAGACACTGCTGTTCATCTGAAAAACCACTAGTGACTCTTTTAAGCTGATAGGCAGTACTTTACATCCCCCTGTTCACCGCCTCTAAGCTTTCACAGTCCAAGAAGTCATGTGGGGTGTGTCTCTAACTAGCTCAGGTAGTGAACTGCTGAGGGATTCGGACGTATTCTCGGCTGTCCCAGCACAGAAATTGTTCCAGTTCACTGAGAGTTCAGCTGCCTTGAAAATTCCCACATTACACAGAAAAAAAAACAGTGAGCAGCATCGTTATCTCACCTCACAGACTGGGAAAAAGTATTTCTACAGCTTTATTTCATTTTCAGCAGCAAGGTGGAAGTTACCAAGGACAACCTATACAAATGTGCTGTTACAGTTGCATATGTTAACCAATCTTAATATTTATTAGTTATTGTAATAATGCCACACAAACAAAATATGAACAGATAGAACTTTATTGCATGAATACTGTATAAAACACAATTTAATGTGTCGTCATAATTTATTTCACT
Organism: Polydactylus sextarius; assembly: GCA_016801845.1. Lineage (NCBI taxonomy): Eukaryota > Metazoa > Chordata > Actinopteri > Polynemidae > Polydactylus > Polydactylus sextarius. The sequence continues at coordinate 3,440,764 of CM028906.1, read as the reverse complement.
TTTTTTATCGTGATGAAAACTCAAAAATCTGCAAAAATTAAGAACACATGAATGCTTTTTACAGAGACAAGGACATCCTACTATCTTTATCTCTTTAAAAGACCATTCAAAGTTTAGTTAGGTCTGAGTTCCAGGGTTTTATTGTAAATCAGATGGTTGGGTCAGAAAGGACACACAGTTCAGTAGTTTTGACAAGCAAAATAAGAGTGATATTTAAATAATTCAGAATTACAGTGCTAACCTACTCATTAACCAGAATGATATTATTAACATGGACAGCTCTTCCTTTACCGTGAATGTGTCTTTGCCAAACATAGTCAACAGTTCACTGCCCAAGATATCTAATATAATATAACTTAAAGGTGCTATACATACATTTTCTCTGCCAATAGACATGGATTTTAGTTGGGATCAGATGCTGCTTGCTCATGAGTTTCAACCATTGTTGAGTTAATCAAGATAAGATGTTATAATACACACTCCGTTCTACTGCTTCAAGGTATATTGGACTCATATTGGACTCTGACGTAAGACATGCTTAATTTGTCTGTGTAGCAATGGCAAAAACAGACATATAGCACCTTTGAAAAAAAATATCACCTAAAATTTTTTGGGTAAAAACACACATATAGACTGCAATTGTTTTCAAGCCAACAGTGCTTGGAAAAATAGAAATTATTAAAGCAAAAGTAACTACACTTCTTGTTCAAACAAATCTTGTTAATAAAAGGTTTCAAATCAAAATATTGTACTCATAACAGCCTGCAATCAAAGCCCCATAGTCACAGCTCTATCCTAACAAGAAACTGTCAATAACATAATGGTAATGTAACATGCAAACTTATCATAAGAGTAGACTAATTATTTTACAATTCAGATTTGATCCTGAGCTCAGTCACTGATGCTGACACTGAAAATGAGAATGTCACTGCTTATTAAACAGGAACCTGGCATGAACTTAAGCATCAATTCAAAAATAATTACAATGTAAGAATAACAGCAACATCAGCAGGAACAACAACAATACTGGTAATATTCTAATAACTGTTGGGCAAAGCAGACATTTGGCAGCAGGTGGAGTCTCTATAAGCTGCTACGTCTGCTCTTCCCTGTTGTTGATCTAACATCGCTACCATGCACATGCACCCGATCATGTTGCACTTCATTAACTCCCCGGCATCTCAACAGGCACAGCACTCAGAAGAAGGAGCATTCACTGTGAAAGAATGCTCAGTGTTACTAGAGGAGAACTAACAACACCAGTGGACACAGCGTCGAAGACGTGCAAGAGTGATGAGACAAAACACTTAGAAGACAGGGTGGCACACAAATTGACCTGTCTCATTATTTGATGGAGAAGTTGCTGTTAGCTTGGCTTCAGAGATGACAACTATGTTAATCTCTCCAAATACAAGTACCAGCTAACTCTCCTTTATTACAATGTCATTATGTTGTGTGAAATATTGATTTTATGATTAAATGCTTATTTGTACACGTAGCCACACCCGTTGGTTTGACTAGAGAGGTGTTATACACTGCCTGGCCAAAAAAAAATGTTGCCACCAAAAAAAAAAAAGTACACTCTAATATTCCATTGGACCACATTTAGCTTTGATTACAGCAGCATTCGCTGTGGCATTGTTTCAATAAGCTTTTGCAGTGTCACAAGATTTATAGTCACTGCGCAAAGTCTTCTCCAGCACATCCCAAAGATTGTCAAGGGGGTTAAGGTCTGGACTCTGTGGTGGCCGATTTCATGTGTAAAAATGATGTCTCATGCTCCCTGAACCAGTCTTTCACAATTTGAGCCCAATAAATCCTGGTATTGTCATCTTGGAATATGTCCGTGCCACCAGAGAAGAAAAAATAACCTGGTCATTCAGTATATTCAGGTGGTCAGCTGACCTCATTCTTTGGGTACATAGAGTTGCTGAACCCAGACCTGACCAACTGCAGCAACCCCAGATCATAGCACTGCCCCACAGGCTTGTACAGTATCACTAGGCATGATGGGTGCAACACTTCATCAAGTGGCGACTTATTTTTGGCCAGGCAGTGTATAAAGGCCACAACTTTTGTATTGCATTAAAAAGTTAAGTCTGCAAAACTGATTTTTCACCTCAGCAAAAAGGTCTGTTTGATCATTAAAATTTCAATTTCTAATAAACAATCAACTGTCTTCCAAAGGTAGAGTTGGCATTGTGCTCCAGTTCACTGCAAAGATGAAGCAGAGGTGAGCAGACATGAATTTTACTACACATCAAAGCAAACTGAAAAGGTTTCAGCCTGATCTGTAGGACACCACTTAGACAGAGGGTGGACAAAACAGGTGGAAAATGGAGTTTCTTGTACCTTTTTCTAACAGACAGTCTCTGAGCTTTCACTGAAACACAAACACAGTATTGTTAGCAAGCTACATCAAGATGTTCTATATGGCCAGTGCACTGGCAGCTGCTTTAGGAGAATAAATAGACAACAAAAGACTCCAGTGAAGAAACCTTACATCTTTCTTACCAGAAGGTGAATATAACTCATAGTTTTTTACATTTTTGGCTTCATGTTAGACAGTTTTGCAGTACATTGAAATTTAGAATTGCATAAACACAGGCTATATTGTGACTGATAGAGTAATAATGTGTAAATGTGTTTTTAATTTAATAGCCAAGAATAGTGGCACTAAACCATTACCAAATATGATCATGTTTCTAACCACAAACATGGCAGGTATGAGTTTCACTTAATGTAATCATATGGAAATTACAGTTTTATAGGTGCCTTTATCATTTCCATCACAGTGACATTCAGTCTGTCATCTTATCAGAAGTGAGAGGAGAATCAGTTGTATAAATATGGATTTAATTGCAATCTTTGAGTCCCAGAGTGAGTGTGCAAGTCAATCTGTTTTCTCAATCTGAACCAGCGAGAGCTCTGACTGCACCAGAATATCAACTCAGCTTATTAAAGCATCAGATAGAGATGTAAAATGACTATGTATACACAACTGTCTGTTTTGCTGGAAATTCCTATGTGTCACAGGCACGTGCATCTGCATATAAATGTTCGAGAGAACAAACACACCACACACACTCTCTCTTTCACACACACACACCTACACACACACACACACACACACACACACACACACACACACACACATACACACGAACAAACACAGAATCACAAATGTGCAGAAAGCGTATCTATCAAACCTGCACAGCCACAGATACAGTGGCTTCACAAATCAAATGCACTGGTAGACGCACACTTCTGTCTTTTTCTTCTCGACTCACGCTAACATGCAGCAGACTGGTTTATCTCCGTCCACATATGTGTGTTTCATTAGCTGAGCTAAGTGCAGAGTGTGTGTGTGCTCTGCAGCAGTGTTCAGACAGCAGATTTCAGCCATATTTTTTTCCTCTTTTACAGATCCTCCCCAGGGTAAACTGAAAGCTCCTTTCAGACTATAATGCTAGTCAAGGTTTTGGTCTTTAAAACATCATTCTCGTCTCTTTAAAGTCTTGCTCGTGATTGAATTCTGTTGCTTCACTGAGTGAAAGCGATGGCAGCTTGCCTGTTAAATTGACTCACCACTCAATTCAACTCAGTCACTTTTCTTTTGAGAGGCATTTGCATCCCATATTCATAGCAGAGTCATGCTTTATGTTTAACGAACCATTAATGGGTAATCACCATTCATAAAAGCTTCATTACAGTGTGTCTTGGCTCCATGTTTATGGCATTAAACACAATAACCAGTCTGTGAATGCATGGATCTGTTATTACTGCAGCCTGGTGCAGATTCTTCAACCTTAAAGATAAACACAAACGAAAGAAATATGAGACGATTCTAAGAACTGCTGTCACATTTTATTTTGCAAATATAAAGCTGGAAAATACTCTGTTATTTATATCAAATGGGCCTGTTAAATCATATTTTTCTTTATTATCCTCAATTTAATTGCAGTTATAATATGTCCCTGTATATAAACCATACAGTTTTAGAAATCAAGAGCAGTTTAAATAATTCATTTTGCTCTTATCAGTAACTCAGTCATTTATTCATGTACCTGTATTAATCTAAAATTGCTTTGAAGGATAATTACTACATTAACATGAATGGCGCTGTGACCTTTGCTCAATGCAGCCAGTCCTCAAAGCAGCAGCAAAACATGTGACACAGTCATTACAGATGCTTATCCACAATAAGTTTGTTTAGAAATTAGAAAGAGTGTTGGGGCTACACTGAGGAAAAAAGAAAATAGAAGAAAATAAGAATACTTAATACTTAATAATTTATAATTGTATGAGAATATGTGTAAGAGTAGAGTGAAAATTTAGAAGCTACATGTCTCTTCATAAGGGAAATTTCAGAAAAGCAGAATGCAGTCAGAAATGTAAAGTTATTCTTTAGTGAGGGTTTCACAAATATGGAAATAGTTTACAGCACAATATTATAAGTATCAGGTCTTTAAAACTGAGTCAACTCTGAAGATAGAACCACATGGACTTGGGGGACCAAGTCCATTTTTTGTGGAGGTCCAAATGGCTGTTGGTTACATTTGTGTGTTTTTCAGAGGTGTTTTGTAGTTTCTCAAGAGACAATTAAATTGATGATAAAGATATTTGGCACTGGAGGAGTCGATCTGCAACAGTTCAGACACCTCATTGCTTCATGTGACATGATTTTATTGTTTAAATATGTTTTTCCTTGAAATATTCTTGTTTTGTACTATTCTTGTTTGATTAAAACTTTATTCTTTCACTACTATGGCTGTTTTTGTCAATCATGATGCCATTCTCATAATATTATAAAGTTATTCACAATAATTGTACATTTTGAAAGTGGTCCTAATATTTCATGTTAGCCTGGAGATTTTTTTTTTTTTTTAATTTCACATACACTGTGTCAGAACACAGGACTGGAGGAAGCAGTGTAGAGGATACTAATGATTAACCCGTCCACTACAGCAGCTGTCCTCACTGTCTTGTCAGCAAGTGTTGGCTCTTTGGGCACTAAACATGACAACATCAACATGTGGTGAACTACTCAGTGTGGGTTGAGAGGCTGCTGCTTCTTTGTGTTTAGAGAAACAACAACATAAATGGAGCTCAGCGTTTAACCTCAAAGTTCTGCTCTAAAAAAGGGCAATATTTGACTTTGGCATTCAGCGGGAGAGAATAATAACTGTTGTGGGTCAGCATTTCAAGTAAAGGATGTTACGGATCACTTACTCTGTTATTTTCTAAAAGTGCATGTCAACAACTAATTTGCTATGTTGTGTAGGATACCACTCACCATTATTGTACCATATAGATTAACTGTCCTAAATGTTCTAGCCATGGACAGAAACAGGTTGTCCTGTTTGTGCTGCTGTACATTAGACTGTTTGGTTCCCATATATTTGGTCAACTAGTGAGTTTGTTATTGTTAAGGTTGCTAGAAACTGTTTCCACTACAGTAAGTGAGTTGCAAAAAGCAATAATGGGGCCTTTTATACCCCTGAGAAGAACATCACACTCATATCATTTATCAACAAGCCAGTGTCACTACTTGACAGCTGGCAGTTTTATGAAGCGTAACCTTAGTGTTTTTATTAGCCAGCTTCAGACTGTCTAGCCAGGCCAGGCCAGGGTCATTTGGGGGCCACCTAGGTGCTAGTTTCCCAGGTCTACTAGCCCCATAGCCCTTGTTCAGATTGTCAGGTCACTAGTCTCTCCAGATTACCCCTCGGCAAGCACCCCTTTGTGAAAACCAACACCACCCATTTTCAAACAGAATGGGAGGTTCAAACATGCAAAAACAAATGACTACCGGCAAGTAAACAATCAATTTTGTTGCTGTTTTTAACTCTAGTTGTCACATCTACATGGGTTTGGTGTAAGAAGTTAGCTTGCTAGCTGCCTTTTAGATCACTAGCATAGCTTATACTGCGGCCGCAGTTTCTTAAGTTCTTCTCGGACTTGGAGGGCAGCTCTATCTGCTGCAATGTGTTTTGCTCCATCAAACCCTGTCAATTCTCTGCCCAGATGGAGAGCAGCGCACAAACATCATCATGAGACCAGAACTGTTGGTCCATCGTTTTCTGTAGCAGCTAAAATCATAAGTACATTTTTGTACTGCATCTTTATTGCATCTACCTGCTGTTTCCACAGCAGGTAGCACTGCAACGGATTGACCCCACCTCTAGCCCCTTTCTGCATGGCCCAATTGTTTAGTTGGGCCAGAAATCTAGAGCTAGTGGCCCCGACAGCCCTAAAGGTGGCACTAGTTATGTGATGAATGCAATTAGCAGCGGTACACCTCGGTTAGGCCGGCAGCGTGAAGACGGCTAGTGTTACCTGTAGTTCAGTCTGTATCAGCTCTAAACTGTTGAAGCTTTGTGTTAGTTTAATCTGAATCTGAGCCATTCATCCACACCTGAGGCAGAAACATGGGGATTTTTTCTTCATAGTAAATATTTGTAATTCAATATCATTCTTCAAAACAGGTAGTGTGCAAACTCTCTGTTGGTAAAATGTGTTTACGTCTAATTCCACAGCTCATGAGAGCACGATAAAAATGATTAATTTTATTTTGCCCCTCGTGCGTCACTCAATGCTAAACGAGAAGAAGCAGCAGCGTCCCAGAAGGTTGATATTGTCAAGGCAGCTTTAAGCTCTGATTGCAGGCAAGCTGTTTTTTCCAGAAGGTACCTGAAGCGTTACGTGTAGTTATATAAACAATCTCTTGTGCAAAGCTGATGAGGTCTCCCTGGCATCCATCCACCGCAGTGAACTGTCTGTCAGCCTAATTACTTATACAGATTAGTGTTAGAAAAACATAGCAGAGAAGAGTTTTTGGCTCAAAATACTTAAATTCTTCTCTCGGAGCCGTTAGTAAAGTAAATCCACCAAATCAACTGCTGCTAAATTCAGTGTCTGAATTAAGATGAGACTGAAAAAGTCTCACAATGAATATTTTGTTATTTTGTCCAAGCATGCTGAACTTAAAATACAGAACAGCTGACATATGGTAACATCCTCTTGTGACACTTGGTATTTTCAAATGTCAAAAGCTGGTATGTGCAAAAAAAAAAAAAAAAAAAGAAAGAAAGAAAGAAAAAAAAAGCTACTCTTTAGCAAAATGCAGGATTCAGTGGCTCAGCTGAAACGGTCACAGCTGAGATGGTGAAAGTGCAGTTGCAGCTGTCAGAGGTGATGATAACACCTCTAACAGGATTACTCTCCTCACTTTGCCGTGGGGACCTGACCCTCGCCATGACGGCCATATTTGATAAAACTCTGCCACAGCAGTTGAAGCTCAGGTGGGAATGTAAGTGTCCCAAGAGTGAGCTCAAGCTACAGCAACAACACTGAAACTGGAATCTGTTTAAGGGTAAACAAACACAGAGGGGAAAAGTGTAAAACACCAGACACCATCGTTTCTGAGTTTCTCTTAGAAACTCTTCTCTTCAGGTGTCATGTTTCTTGTCCATCGATAAATATGAAGTTTTAATATTCAAAATAAGATACTGTATATTTGTGATTTTACCAACCAGGAAGTATTTAGTGTAGTTTTGCATATCTCTGCTTCTCTCTGTGGAGCTCGAGCATGAACACAGTGTTTTGTGTCCATCAACTTTTTCAAAGCTCTGACCCCAGGTGGTGGAGATCATCATCCCGTAGCTGTGAGTAAGCAAGATTACAGTCAATATATTCACATACACACACACACACACACATCACACATCATGATAACAGCAGCTTTTTCAGTCTAGGTATGAATTCACAACACAATAGGATAAATGAAATGGAAACGATCGGTGGAAACATAGCATTATAAAGAATTTAAACTGGAAACAGAAAACAGGGGAGATTCAAGACTAAAGTAAGAAATAACAGTCAGAAAATCAAAATCCTTCAATGCTGAAAGTTGGGTCCATATGTATGTGGTCAGTCATGGCCTCATCCTGACATCATAAAGTTACAGAAGTCCTGATGACTTGTTTCACAGTTTGTGAGGCCTGTGAGGCCCCATTTCTAGATTCTAGTCAGTTGAGCTTTTTGATGCATTTGCAGTATTTATATGTCACCTATACTTGCTCTGTGATCAGAAATGACAAGGAAATATCAGTTTCTGTAGGTTTTCAGCATGTACTCTACCCATCTCTCACTGTTTTCATTTTAATTCTAAAGAAGAAGAAGAAGAAATTCCCCCTAAAATTTTAATGTTTTAGTAAGGTGAATCATATTTTAGTAAAATTGACAAAGTGGGGGTGTGATGTTGGTGTTTCTTTAGGAAATATGCTTATTCACTTTCTGATGAAGATGAGTATCACATCTGTGTGTAGGCTACAACCGCTGACCACTTAGCTTGAGTCAGTGGCTCGAGGCATTAGACTCCGTCTGATGCCTTAATGTTCACAAAACATGTTCTATTATATAGACAAAATGTTGTGTATGACAATTCATTGTTTCATGCTAAGCTAAACTGCCCTCCTGCTGCATCCTGCCAAGTTTAACAGACACACATTTCTCTAACTCTCAACAAGGAAACGAATAAGCATATTTCCAAAAATGCTGAACCACTGCTGTGAATAAACAAAGTCAGCGCTGCCAGCTCTTCCTGTGTCTCCCTTTTCCAGAGCATCCATGGCAGGCTGGTGCTTCCTCTGGCAGACTAACAGCAACAGCACAGTTTGAGTCCAGTGTGGTGGACAGAAAGTGTGACAGTAATATTTTCTTTTCCTGTATATTTGCATGTCATGTTCTGTGTATGTTACACTTTTTTAGAGTTAAAGTGATGTGCACTGTGCCGCCTGTGCTGAAAATCAGCCATTATTGGTGCAGACATTTTACCAGAATTTAAACCAGCTTTAGAAACTGCACGCAAAGAATTTCACGACCTCACAAAAGGTGCAGCAGCTCATTTTGCAGGGTATCTAGGTCCACCCTACTACATTGTACGGTGTCCTCCTGAATCTTATTATCATGCTAATGAAGCGGGATACAAAATCCTTAAAATGCTCACTGAAGGAAAGTGGAAATTGCCAAACAGCCTGTGTTTGTGTCGACATTCCAAGGCTGCTGTTTCTGTTTCTCAAGGGCGACTTCCAAAACACTGATTTTAATGAGATCAACTGCTTACCTCAGCAGTCGCCATGGCGATACAGTAAAAAGAAAAGGTTATATGAGAGCTGTTATGTGGCGTCAGTTAAACCAGTGAACCAGACCTCACATTCATAGGCCCCTCATCTTCTTCTCCTCCTCCTCTGTTTAACACACCTTTTCTTTTCTTTATCTCTGTTAATCACCAAGAATAAATCACAGCCACCCTCTCTTTCAGCTGCACCGACTTCTGGAACAGATTGTTATGATTTACAGAGCTAAAGAAACAAAAATGAGAGTGTAGGATAATCTTAATGACAAGAGCTGTCAGTGGAAAAATAGGATTTATGTTCTTCAATGCATGTCAGATCTATTTTCTCTCTGTGGGATGTTTGGAGGTGGAGTATCAGCAGGACAGTTGTGCCAATGTTTGGCACACTACGCTAAAAAAAAAAGCGGAGGCAAGGATATTCATTTGTTTGTGTGGGAGAAGAGGGAGTATCTTACCAAACGGCACTCGAGAGGACAAAGAAAGGCTTCTTCTGCCCACACTTCAAAAAGAACAACAGTCCCGGTCCGCCTTCACTCTGCAGCCAAAAGCGGCACAGAGGAGGAAACAGCTCCGCTCAGCACAGAACGTAAACTCCCACTGCTTCATGCACCATACAACTATCTCTTCTCCTGAGTCTGACATTCACAGGATGTGTCAAAGCTGCAGAACAATTTCAGTTTCTTGTCACAGTGAAACACAAGATAAAAAGATTTTTTAAAAAATAGAAAAAAAAGAATGCAGAATAATTTGATTCCCCACACAGTAAAACATCTGACCATCTGAAAAAATTTTCACTTCTTCAACAGAAATTTAACACAGATGCTCACTTGTGCTTTGTCTCTATTATGAGACCCCAAGATTTATGAACGGCATATTGAATTTTTGTGCAGATTACTGTTTCTGCCGACCGTTTTCCACATTCCCCACATGAGAGCAGAGAAGGAAGAGGAACACTTTGTCTTCACCGTCTTCGAATCTGTGACGTCTGAGTTTGCGAGGATGGGGAGCCCACACCTGCGGCACAATATCAGCTTAATGGCATTTTGTTCCATATCCCCCAAGGACACTTTAATATGTTTCTGTTGTGTTTACATTCAGGGTGGCCATCTTTCAGGCTTTAGGACTTCAAAGGGGTGAGAATTAAAAGAGTGTGAAATTAAAAAAGAAAATGACCCATTATGATGGGACATTGCTGTCATGGACTTAGGTGCCCTTTTATCAGAAAATACAGTGTAATTATTTTTATTTTAATCCCTTTAAAGGCTGTTAAGACGCAGTGGAGACAAACTGAAATGTTGTCAGGGAAAATGATTTAACCAGAGCTACATGTGCTTTTATTAGTTGTGGTACTTGTGGCTTTAACTTGTGGCTTATTTTCTTCTTTTGTTACTTTTCAATCTGACTAACAAAAATTGTGGCCACAACTAACTAATCACATTAATGAATACACCTTGATAATTACTCACCATGACATTTTTTTTTCCATCAGACTCCAAAATCACAAGCTAGCTTTTTGATTAAGTAAACTATCCTGTAATCGTCCATTTGGGTGTGTTGATTTAGAGATTAGTGAAACAGAAATCACCCCAGGAACTCTCAAATTATGGTTAATCATGGTTGCTAATGATGATTGTATGGCTCTATGCCGCCCAATCCATAAACCTTAACTCAATATTTGGTCAGACATTACAAAAGCAGCCCATTAAGGATCACACTGAGATGGAACAGACAATTCAAATGATTGAAATAGTAATAAAATATTTAATTGATTAACAAATGGTCTGTTGTAGCTCCACACTGTTTTGTTTGCAAATGAACACAGTGTCCTTGTAGGTAGGTAAGGTCTGTTTGTAAATCTTCTAAAGTAAAATACTACATAGAAAAGAAGAGACACCTGAACTGCCTGAAAATGAAGCAGCAGCTCCTGTCTCCTGAACAGATCCTGCTTTGACAGATTGGATGAACAGATGCGAGAGACTGAGGATGTTAGAGTTTCTCTATTCAACTTTCTCAAAGCAGTGTGCCAGGCAGGAATTTTTTTCACCCCGTTATTATTTAAGAACCTTCAGAATGAAAGAATGTGTCAAGTCTCAAATGGGTTTTGCTTGAGGACAGAAAAGGACTCGAGTGTTGAGTTGTGAAAATCTTATATTATCAAAATTCAATTTTTGTCACATTAACATACATAGTAGATGATAACGAATGATTTTGAGAGACTTAATATAAAAAAGTCACGTTTGAAAAAAAATCTATTAAAAATGATCTGATAATTGACTAATATTTAAGAAATACTGCTGATTTAACCCAGTATTTGAATGTAAGTTGGTTTGGTTTAGACAAAAAATTCAAAGAAAGAAATTGGTTATGAATAGGGAAGCATGGGGGTTTGGATTCAAAAACTAATGAACACAAGGTTGAAGTGGTATTGTGTTGTGGTGGCGGTTTAAGACTCATTCAGATTGAGGCAGCAGCTTTATGTTACCCCTTTCTCCAAAGATGTTGCGGCTCATAATAACATGACCTGACTTCCTCCTTCACTCCTCATCCTACTGTAATTACAAAGGGCTTTGTCAGTGAAGTGTACAGTATATTTTTTGAGGCACTTGATGAAATGATGACGATAGTCTTGACCTTCCCAAGACCTATAAGTGTCAGAAACAGGAAACTGGGCAATATAGTCATGGTAGTGAAGTTATTGGTGATCGAGTTATTGGTGATTGGTCAATCAATCACACAGCTCGACCAACTTCTTCTTAAAATCCTACACTTTTCCTCCATTTGAAGATACTGGCACAAACTTACAATGTATCAGTCTACTTTTATAATTCTTACATGTTTATTTAATTACTCCCAGTTATAGCATATTATTTCCACATTTAATTTCAACTGTGCTGAATTCAATTTTCATAGTTTTATAGTAGGGTATAGAAATGGAAAGTTCTCCACTTAGGTTTGTTTCTTTTGTCAACACCATTTTTTAGAAATTATAATGATAGGCTCCTAATTAGCATCTGGCAAGTGTTCTGTCTGATACTATTTTTATGGTAATAAAGAAACATAGCAGCACTTGAGATCTGTGAAAGATTGTGATCTGGTCTTTGATAACAGAGGAAGGATGGGTTTTACCTTTTTTTTTTTTTTAATCTGCAATCCTACTACAAGGGTTTCTGTTACCTAAGTCTCACCATGTTGGATTCAAGATGCAAACCTTGGTCCCTTTGTGAGCTGTATACACCCGCCATCCATCCTCAAACACCTCTAAACAAGTTTGCACACAATCCTGTCAGTAATTTAGTTTTTCAAAAAAAAAAAAAAAGCATTCAAATCTAAATGTGTGTGTTAAAAAAATCTTCATGAAATGTTTATATCAACCTTCTTCATAATAAAGTCCCTGTGATGACATAAAGGCAGTGACAGATTGGGTACTTGGGTCTTTTGTGGAAAAACCTGAAACCGTCCTTTAATTTTTTCATTAGCGTTGAATCTAATGTGGATGTCCAACTGATGATGGTACTTGATTCATCAGTTTTTAATCAGGATTGGGAGACAATCACTTCAGTGGCTCAATCACAGCCCCTTTACCCCTCCCTTTCGCAGTCCTTTCACCGGTCGCTGTCCTTTCTCTTTCCCTCTCTGTACATGGCCACATCAACACTGACCGGCTTTGTGTGTCTCTTTATATCGGATAACAGCACAAGGTAATGTGGGTAGATTGAACAAGAGTACGATTTCTCCCCCAGAAGAGGAGGCTTTTTGTCTTGTGTCTTAATCTTTCTCTGCAAGTCGTGCCCCCAGCCTTCTTGGCTTACTTCATTAGTCATGCAGACGCATGGTGGAGGAGAATGGTGGAGCCTTTCGTTGACTTTCCCTGCAGTCAAACATACAGAGGTCACAGCAGTGTGGTGAGGGGGGGCGTTGAACCTGCTGTACCAGCCTGCACTTAATTCCCATTTGCTTTTCGCGAATCCTGTCTATCGATGAAGTTTCAAGAAACTCGCCCATGGCAACAAACTCTACGAGATACTCCACAAGGGAATATCTTGTGCTTACAACATGTGTTATGTTTCTATCGGCACATTTTAAGATTAAATCGACTCCTAACAATAAGACATTCTTTCTTCACTTCTTTTGCCAGGAAAGTTGACGCTACCTGAGGGGAACAACATACACCCTTTTACTTCTTTTGAACTTCACCCTCTTCCATTGAACATAAACTTCAATTTTGCCTGACTATGCACTGAAGTGCATTTGACACTGGTGATACTGAAACTCAAATCTAGACCCTTTGGTCATAGAAACCAATGCTTATCGTTTTTGCCTCAGCATTGACTGATTTAACTGTGCTTTGAGTTGAAAGTCACAAAGTTTTAAATATCCTTTGATGTGTCTGAAAAGGCAGCGACCAGAATATTTTTTTTCAGGCACTTCATTGTTGTTGTTATCGTTCAAAGCTTAAGGTGTTGAATTTTAATGAATAATCCTTGTTACAACCTCTAACAACTGCTTGTGTGAACGAACCATTGAATACAGATGGTTCTCCTTCTGCTTCAGATACAGTACATCAACCTGTATGTTTGAATTAGTGTAAAACCAACCACAGCAGCCCATGGTCAGGAGTGACGGGAGTGGCATTTTCAGCCCTGCCTCAACCTGTCATTATCTCCTGGGTAAAGAGGGCACAGAAGGTCAAACTGCCACTACTGTTACACTGAAAGTGTCAGTTTGAGGGAAACAATACCTGCTACATGCCAGGCGCTGCCGGTTAAAGGTGAAACATGGGAGCTGCTTTGTGTTAGATAAGAGGATCTTGCACTTTTCGCTTGGGAACAGATTTAATTTGGTGATCCAGATGATCACTCAAGCTTTTCCGCATCCTGGGAAAGGCAACGCTGGCCTCAGGTTAGACCTTGAACAAGGCGAGGTGTGAAACACAGGGTTGTCTTCAGGGATATTTTCACTTGGTTATCCTCTGTGATGCACACAAAGTATATTATAACCCTTAGTACCAGGGAACAAGGGCAACCCCAAGACTTCATGGAAAGCAAAGACGCTTTCTCTGTGCCAACTAGAGTATCCTGTTTGCTGGATGCCCTGTTTGGTGTTGGGTCACTCAGTCACCCTGATATCCCCTTTTGGCAGCAATGTAGCATTGTTGCTCAAGGAGCAGGAAGCTCTGCATTTCCACCTGACCCTTGTTGGACATTACACTGCTTGTTAGAAGCTATTGATGAAGTGAAGAAAGTGAAGAATTGTGTGAATACTGACAAAGTGTACTGAGGGATGTCATTCCAAGGTCCTGTTGAAGGGGGACACCAAAGCAGGCTTGGAAAGACCTCGACCAATGTTGTAGTGGTCATGTCCTTGAACTAATGGCTGGTAGTGAATGAGCTAATGGGTCTGTTCTTGTTTTTTGCTCTATGTCACATTATGTTATTGCATGGGCTGGACAAATATCAAATATCTGCTGCCTAAAGGTAGACTCATCATGTTGGTAACCATCCACCAGTAACAGCAAATGAAATTGATTAAAGAAACTGAATTATTGTCAGCAGCAGGATAAAAAAAATCTATTTCATGCTGTTGTACTTTAATGAGTTTTTTTTTTTTTTTTTTTGATCTGCAACATGGTGTGAATGGGAAATGGACTGATGGGGTCACTCATTACTCCTGTCGTCATGTTGTTAACTCAGTTAATAATGCAACACAGAATGTAATTCAGACCAAAAATCAATGTAATGTGCACATCAAGTGCTGATTTTGGTACATCAAGTTGGGTCCAACAATGGATATGTGTGCAGAAACAATAAAGACTTCTACTTTATTTTTAATAGTAAATAATTAACAGGGAATTTACTGACAGCAGTGGGAAGCAATAAAGTAGTTGCCTTGTAGCAGCTACTTGATTCATTCTGCAACATACATGCACTGCCTGGCCAAGAAAAAAAAAAAAAAAGGTCACACACTCTAATATTTCATTGGACCAAGCATGCATTTGCTGTGGCATTGTTTCGATAAACTTCTGCAGTGTCACACTGTGCAAAGTCTTCTCCAGCACATCCCAAAGATTGTCAATGGAGTTAAGGTCTGGACTCTGTTGTAGCCAATCCATGTGTAAAAATGATGTCTCATGCTCCCTGAACCACTCTTTCACAATTTGACCCTAGTGAATCCTGGCATTATCATCCTGGAATATGCCCGTGCCATCAGGGAAGAAAAAATAACCTGGTCATTCAGGGAGTCAGCTGACCTCATTCTTTGAGCACATAATGTTGATGAACCCAGACCTGACCAACTGCAGCAACCCCAGATTATAGCACTGCCCCCACAGGCTTGTGCAGTATCACTAGGCATGATGGGTGCATCACTTCATGAGGTGGTGACTTTTTTTTTGGCTAGGCAGCATATTTTACTGTATGCTCAAAATGAGTAATTCACTCCTGCTGAGAGACATACACATTATAACAAAAGTGATAAATAACCACAAGAAGGCTTTGGTGATGCAGGCAGATGTTGGCTCAGTTTGTGAAAGCATATTTTTCTGGTAAAAGTTAGTGATTGTTAAGTTAATCAGCTTTTGTATGACATAACACCCCTCCAGTGCAAGGCCAATTGTTAAATAAAAATTGACTTTATCTTCCTTGAGCAATAAGCAAGTTGAGTTTTTGAGAGATTGTAAGTCATCCAGTATAAAGTGGCAGAGAGCTGTACAGTCCCATGAAGAATCGATTGATGAAGACAGAAAAGAGGGATTTGATGGCTACAGCAGATTTTTCTGGGCATTAGAGCAACATTTTCTTATTGAAAAACTCACAGTGTTGGCTTCAACTCCAAGGCGGTGCAGATATTACATTTTGATGAAATTTGCAATCTTGTTTCTATACTTATTTTTTTCTCAATCTCAAATGAAGAGTGGGATCAGAATATCGCTGAGTGAATCATGAAAATTGAGTAGCCTTCCTGTTAGAGCCAAAATGTGATGTTGATAAGATTCCTACCACCCTATTCAGACTGTATTGAACAGATGCTCTACACTGTGTTAAAAAAATCTTGGTTTGGGGGCTTCCAGAATAAAGCAGAACATAATGTTTGATATCAAGCTGTATTTACTCTGTTGAGTTGTTACAGTCTTGACAGCATTAGTTCCACTATACATCCTGTCTATTGCAGTCGAGGGTAGTTGTATGCTTGACTATCACCTATACACACACTCTCTCTCTAAATTGTGAGCACATAATATGCGGTGGCACCTTGATGTAAGTCTTGCAATTAAACTTCCATCCTTCCTTCCTTCTTCCTTGTTCTTGTACACAATGTCCCAGACGACAATGTACCCTACTGTCATTTATTTTGTCCTTTTTTTATGGTACCACATTTTTCTGAGCCAAGTATTTTCATCACAGCCTCATTCAAACCCCATAACAATAACGGTAATGAGTGCTGAAAACCACAATTTTCATCCTTGATGAGCTGAGGATGGTGATAATTTTCACACAAGAAAAAAAAAAATACTGCAGACGAAAAACTCCATAGAAACTGTTCCTTTGAAAATAATCTTGTTGAATTATTTCTCCTCACTTTTGCTGGCACATGATAGTTAGTGACACCTTGCACCAATCTGATGTTTTCTCGGCTACACCCTCAAATTAAATGATCAGATTGTGCTGCCTGATTTTTGTGCAAACTAGTTTCCATCAAGTACTGAGCATTGCAAGCAGCAGAGTACAGTGAAAACAAGCTAATTAACAGTATGTATTCACATTGTTGTCATATATTTTCTAAAATAAAACAGTGGTACATTAGCCTGTTAACACTTCTTGGTCTCATGTCTCCAGATCTCATCATCAACATGTGAAGAGAATCGTAACTGTCAAATTTACAGATCCATTCTGAAACATCATCAGCTGAACAGGACATAAGATCCTGCTAGCAAAGTAAACATTTACTTCCAAGTTGAGTGATTCAGCGTGGTGTTCTGTTAAGCGTTGAGGTAATCTGAGTAAGATGACTTCCAGAGGCTTACAAGTGAAATGTCATCTGACATTTTTCACACACACTGCGATTTATCAAGTCCCGTTTGTGGCACGTTTACTGGACTGCACTCTGGTGTAGAAAAGTGCTGCAGAGCACTGTATACTGATGGCTGATTGACTCATTTGTTTAATCAGGAGAAAAAAAGGGTAAAAATATTCTGCAGACATCGGTAGTTGGTAGGCGATGGGTCCTGGCCAAAAATTATCCATTTAGGCATAAATCTCCATGTAACGGCAAATAGTTCTTTTAGTTTGAGTATCTCACAAGATATTTTTGATGTATAAAAGTGAGAGTGGTATTGATCTTCTCATGTATCTCATGTGCCAGAAAGCAAAACACATCCAACTTTTTATTTCAGGAGTGGAAAGATAATGTAATGAAATTATAAAATTTGGAAGCTCATATCAAAAACTGGACTCATTGTAGGGTTTGACAATGTTTTTGTCTTACTGTATTGATTCGAATATAAAACAACCCCTCATTTTCAATTTTCATTAAAGCTACCAACCACTTGGTAGCCGTAATGCACAGAGGACAGATCTCCTCTGTTGTTTGTTAACTTGCTCAACATTTGAGTCACTGTTTTCTAGCGAGTGTCCATGTCGTGGTCCCATCTCTCTATGTCTCTGGTGTGTGAGTGAGAAGAAGAAACTCTGACTAACATTTCACGTCACCTGTTGGTTTAAAATATACGACCTGTCTTTTTCAGAATTTTTTCAAGGGAAATAATACCGTCATATTTTCCAGTCAATACAGTATTTGATCGACATTAGCAGATGCCAGCTATTCATGCTGTTAGTGTTTTTCTTCCAGAATAACAAACTACAGTTTGTATTTAGCTCCATATAACACAGCAACCATGTTTTAATCTCTTTGTTTGTTTGTGTTTCTGTCTTGGATTCATTGAGGACAACCTTTTGGTTTGGGGGTGAGTTGCTGCCCCAGTAAAAGTTCTCCAGGATGGATTAGTGTCGTGTCAACAGTGAGGCAGATGTTGTACCAAACTGTCGTGTTAAAGAGCAAAGCTGAGCTCCGACCCTCATCTATGTTCATGAGCTTCAGGTATTGATCGTAAGAATGTCATTGTGGATGCAAATGACTGAAATCCTTAATTTCCCTTAAAAGATCAAAGCACAACAGCTGCTCCTGCTTGTTGAAATGAAAATGCTGAGGTGATACAGATATCCATCCTAGACTCCTCCTGTTTTCTCTTGTTTTCTCCTCCGGTTTTCCAGGCATGTCCACCTGGTTGAACTGATAGTCTGTTAATGCCTCATGATCTCATAAGAGGAGCTGGAAATTGTTGCTCAGGAGAAGGACACCTAGTCAACCTCACTCAAACTGTTTTCACCTGACCTTTAATAAGTGACTGAAAATGGTTGGACAGAGAATCTAAATTATAATATGGCCAGTCATAGTTTTACAGATAAGATTTTGTTTTCATCAAGAATAACTGTACAGTAAGAAAACCAACATACTCATGCACTTTATTATATAAACTAAAGATGTATATATATGCCATGAAACACCTCTAAGGAATTGCACAAACTTTACAATTCTTCTCATTATTGTTTTCATGTAGCCTCACCTGCAGTGTGTGACAGATGTAAGAAGACATTATGAGTAGGATATGGCAGAGGTTTGATTGGATCCGCTGAATGCGATGGCTCATATTTAGTGGATCCTCCCAGTCCAAGCACCATCAATGACACAGCTGCATGAATTCTTTTTGCATGCTCAATAGAAAACAGAATCTTTTCTAATTCAATTTTCTACTCACTGTGGTTCTTAATGATTGTAGGTATAACAATAATCGCCCATTGTTTTGACAGAGACTGATGAATGATGCACGTTAGGCAATCTGATGGCAGCCAGATGAATATCTCTCTCATGGATAAATGCTTAACTGATCTCACTTCTTGATAAATGATAATAAATCTTCAAAGTATTGTGTCTGGAAATTAAATTTGGTCCTTGTGAACTTGGGTGACATTTGATAGGGCTGGGATTTAGCTTGTGAATACCTTGAATGATTTTCCAATTCTGTGCGGTCTTCCTTCTTTGTTAACTTGTGGCTGAGGGGGAGCGGTAGAGTAAGAAGGAGAGGAGTAAGTAGCTGTCTCGTCCACTGCTGCATGCTGTTCATTATACGGCAGTATTTTAGGAATCAGGCTCTTTTTTTTTTGTCTGCACATCCTCCATATGAAGATAAGCTGAGGAAATGTCTTCAGATAGACAGTATGAATCAAAACGTATCCATCAAATGGAGGAATTCTGCTATCTGAGTCCACTGTTACTATGACAGGAATTTAAACAAAATAGAAATGTTGTGATACTATTTTGTCTTTCCCTATTACCAAATTCATACATCAGCCTTTTTCCCATTGGGACTTTCCAGTAGGTGGCACTTTGGCCCCAAGGTCCCCACAACCTTAGCTGAACTGATGATCACATGATCACTTTTTCACATGGTTTCCATACAGTCAAAGTCTGACACTTCAGACACTACACTAAAGGACAAGTCTGACTCGCATTTTATTTGGAAAGTCCTGGCTTGTCACTCTCACAACCAGTCAGACATGTTGCTCATATAGATGTATGCTTCATGTATGCATGTATGTTTCATATAGAGTCTGAACTTTTGGACAGAACGGCTATCGGTGGTATTGTGGTCCCTGGAGAAGTGGGTATGCCACAGCATCAAAGGGGACTGAGAAGTGGGTATATTCAATGCTGACTGAAAAATTAGTGTACACATGTATACCCTCCACTTCACCGCTGATGATTATGGAGGTATATTAATATGAAAGTTCAGTTGTTGCTAACAGCTAGCTTGGATGGACTGCAGCTTCATCATCTTGGCCTGCCTCAGATCGGTGCAAAGACTCACATACCTGTTCCAGGATTTAGGGAGTATATGATGATTTTCTTGGAACATTATCAGTATCAGAGTAACTCCACAACAAAATCTGTGTCAACTGTGAATTTAAGAACAATATTTTTTTTTTTCAAGATCAAGCAGATCAAGTCCATTCAAGTCTTATATAACTCAAGTTTTATATAACTATTAACTTCATAATATCCTAACATTATGTGTATTTTTTGTGGAAAAAACACATTGCATACTGCGTTTATGAGAGTACAAATTGTGTGGAAAAATAACACATATAACATTAAATCATTTTCATGAAAGTGTCTTGCAGCTTTAGAGGTTTAGACTGGATAATTTAATTGCCAGGAAAGCATTTTGACTTGAACCTCAAGTAATAACTGTAGTCTGAGGGTACTCACACCAAACATCAAGCCTTGAAAAAACTGAAAAACTGGTAATGTCAAAGTGCTGGTAGTCACCTTAAATGTAAAGCAAAGAAAAATAAATGCAATAGTTTCTGACAGTTTCTGTTTGCTGCAACTTTTTCCAAGTAACCAAAAATACTAGATGTCAAAAGTCATTCACTGTACTTTCCTCTACAGGCACCTCTGTTCTCAATTACTCATATAACCTGGAGAATGTCAACACAATCATATCAACCTCATAACCACATTAAACCAAGGATCCTGTTCCCGAAAACATCTTCCGTGAGTTATAGCGACCACCATGCTCGTGTCAGTGCAGGTCATGGGGAGTCAATGCAAGTCATTAATGAATGAAAAAGGAGAGAAAGAGCTGAGCAGAAGGGAGAGGATATATGGTGTTGACCACAATCGTGATTCCCTTTAGAGAGGTCAGCTGGAAATGTAAGGGAGGAGAGAAAAGGAGGTAAATACAATGAGAAAAATGAGATACTGAAAGAGAGAGGAAGGTAAAAAGGTGGCAGGGTTAGGGAGACCGAAGGGCAAGGGGGTATGAATGGCTGTGACAATGAATAAAGAGCAGAGTAGCATAGACCAGAGTACGACTCTGAATTAGTCATTTAAGAGAAATGCAGTGGGCTGAGAGAGATTTCAGAGGAGAAAGAAAGAATGTTATCAAGGATTAAGATGTTTGAGCAGAGGCAGGAAACTCATTAAACCTTTGCTTTAACTGTCAGTGAGGATGTGTGGATTATTATATATATATATTACACATATTGTAATAATAATAATAATAATAATAATAATAATACATTTTATTCATAGGCACCTTTCTGGAACCCAACGAAGAATGAAAGATGAACCATAAAATACACAAGATTAAAAATAAGTTACAATTAAAAATGAATAAAAAAAAAAATGACAGTGCAGTGATTAAAGTTGAAAAGGGAGTTTGAACAGGTGCGTTTTGAGTGAGGATTTGAAATGTGGGAGGGAGTTGATATTTCTGAGTTCAGGAGGTAATGAGGTCCAACGCCGGGGAGCAGAGCGGCTTTCCCCATGGTGGTGAGAAGGGCAAAGGGGACAGTCAAATGGATGGAATAAGAAGATCTGGTGGAGCAAGAGGGAATGACAACACAGAGGAGGTCGGACAGATATGGGGAAGCGAGGTTGTGGAAGACCTTGAAAGTTAACAAAAGAATTCTGAATTCAATTCTGAACTTGACTGGGAGCCAGTGGAGCTGCTGCAGGATGGGTGGTGGTGTGGTGGATGGAGGCGGTTCTGGTGATGATGCGGGCAACTGAATTCTGGACCAGTTGGATCTTATGGACAGATTTGAGAGAGAGAGGACAGAATTACAGTAATCCAGATGAGAAGTGACAAGCCTGTGGACAAGAATAGCAGTGGTATAGAGGGAGGGTAGGGGAGGGGCAGAGACAGTTGATTTTTCGTAGATGGAAATACACAGAGTGTTACTGATATGGGATTGGAAGGAAAGAGTGCTGTCAAAGATGACACTCAGACTCTTAACCTGTGGGGAGGGGGAGACAGAGGAATTGTCAATATGAGAGAAACTGTCAATTTTGGATAGTGATGATGTGGTGCCAATGAGAAGAACCTCAGCTTTGTCACTGTTTAGTTTGAGAAAACTGGAGAAAACCCAGGTTTTTATTTCTGCTAGGCAGTCAGTAAGGGAGAAAGGTGAGAGGTTGGAAGTGGGTTTACTGGAAAGTGTAGAGCTCAGTGTCATCCACATAGCAGTGGAAAATGATGTTATATTTATGGAAGATATTGCCAAGGGCAAGGAGATAAATGATGAAAAGGACGAGCCCCAGGACAGAGCCCTGGGGCACACCTGAAGTAACGGGGGAAGACTGGGATGTGAAAGATTTTAAGCTGAATAAACTGACTGTGGCAAGAGAGATAAGATTTAAACTTGTACACTGTTTACTTCCACATTTCAACAGATAACATTTTGTAATTGTCATTAAACTAAAGTTCAGTTGCCAGTTTTCCAGATAGTTATCAGAAAAGGCAAAAAACATGTTCCCTGACTCAAAGAGGAGAAAAAAAATGCCAAAATAATCATAGTATTAAAAATATTAATCTATAAATACACCCACATGAGTACATTGGAGGTCTGTGCATTAATCATGAAAAATGAATAAAGCTAAATCAGTGATCAATGTTCTCAGATGATTGAGATAATGACCTTGTTCTGAACTTGACAGAGCCAATTGCTGATATGATTTGGAAGGGGCAGAATGAAGATGATCACAGGCCAGCGGGTCTAATCACCATTAGATGGCAAGAAGTGAGATCCTATTTGGAAAACAGGAGAAGCGATAAGAATTTGAGACACGTTTAGACTGGTGAAGGAAAGAAGAGTGTATTTACATTCCATAACCCTGAAAATGTTTGCACATTACAGGATCATTAGTTACTTAAAACACAGCTAATAACAAATTGCCTGAGGAAAGCCTTTTGTTATTGTTCTGTGTATTATCTCCTCTCTATCCGTTAGGGACTTTATATGTGTGAGTGTGACTTATATAAAAAAAATTACAAAAAAAATAATGATTGTGCACCTGCTTCACAAAGCGGAGGTGAATCATTTTAATTTAGCCACACTAGATTTGCCCAAATTAAATTCAACCATGGTCACGCTCTGACAAACCCTCCACACAGGAAGTGATTAATTGGTGTGGAAGATTTTAAATAACCTCCTGTAACCTCCTGAGTCTGTGGTAGAGCTCAGTCCTCCTACTCCCCCTCGCTTCCCTCTGTTGCTCTCCCTTGCTGGTATAGTTATAATTAAAGGCCTGAAATTCAGTTTCTTAAAATTTGATTTTATTTGATAACCCTGACACTGTCCCCATCCTTGTCCCATACTGCTCTGTAGTTTTCACCACGCATACAGTATGAGGTCATTTAAAGTTTTTTTTTTTTTTTTACTGTTGGGGGACACAGCAGCAATCTCGAAGAGCTGAATTAAGCTAATTAGGTTTTACTCATCTGATTAACTATCACAGTGATCAAATCATAAATCATGGGATTCACCTAGTCAGGATTCCTTCAATGTTGATAGCTTCAGGAGGTTTTTTTAACAGATGTCCAAATCTTCACATTGCATCATCTTCAAAACAATATTTGATAAAAATTGAACAAAGCATTTTTCAGGGGCAAAATCATCATCTGTCCACAGAATCTGTTAGCCTCCAACGTTAGCTCAGCTCATTTCTCAGATGTTTTTGTTCCAGATATTCAGATGGTTATATAAAGCGTACTATAGATCTCACCATTTTTAGACACTGAATTGCAGAGACCTTACATGTCAAACTTTTGACTTCTTTTGACTTCATAATTTTTGAGCAAAAAAGAAATCAAAGCAAACCTCTCAGGTTTGTACAATGAATCTTCTAGTTAATAACTTAGAAATAAGTGAACTCTGACATTTGTAAGTAACTGAGAACAAATTCTCTGTGGCCTCACTGAGAGACAGAAAATGTTCTTCTAATTTTGTACATTAGTCCGAGCTTCCCATAATTCCAATGAAAAGGGATTCATTTTAAAATATTAACAAGCTCCTTTTTAAGGCTGGTGCTGGTCCAGCACCCGACCAGACTGCTTTTTGAAATATTATAAATCTTCACCCATTTTTTTATTCCTATCTACAAGATAAGGGGAAAATATCAGGCTATGATGTGAGTTTTAGGTATTATCTAGTGTCTGTATCTTTATGTTAATACCAGTGGAGCAAAATAACACTAAAATTATTTATTTTGAGGAAATACAAAAAGAGATGTTGGTTACAGAGATGCCTCCTTTGTTACTATGTATTTTATTTTTTATTTAAGGGGAAAAATAACATATTTACCCACGTGTACACAGTTGTATTGTGTCTTCTGTGGCTCTAGAGTTAGTTTAGCTTTGACAAAGTGAACCCTGCTGGTGCCAGCAGGGCTTTCTCATTGTGGTGTAGTTTGAAATGGGTCCAATAAAGTTTGTCATATAACAAATATTCCCCTTGAATAAGTATCCTGTTAGAATCCTGCAACATAATATTGTGACAGCAGCAAGGACGAGGAGGGCTTTGCTTGCATACCTGGGCTATAATAGTGCATAATGTGATGTAATGAAATGTAAAAGGAAAGAAAACACCGCATTTCTATTGTCCAGGTTGTCACGGTGTCTGATTCTATTTTGTTGAATTACTGAGAGAAACAATTTATTCCAGGAAGTTGCAGCTGAAAACATGTTTTCAAAATTACATTTAAGTATCGAGAGTTTGTGAAGTCTGAACAATGACACATAAAAGAGTAGTGTGCTATACATAATGCATCCTCATGAAAACTCACCCATCAGACAGGTCAGTTCAGCCAGTTGTTCTCCGTTTTCAGTTTCATCACAGTGAATGTATCAACTAGAAAATCCATTACAGTTTAATAAATGGCCTATTGTAACCTTGAGCAACTCTGCTATAAAAATTTGCAGACATAACATAATAAAAAGGTACTGTGGTCTCATTTGAGCGAGCGGCTCAGACTTTCAGCGAGGGTGTATATTTAAATTAAGATTTGCCGGTGTGGGAGATTGGGGCACAATGCATATTCAGATGCTAATTCTCAGCGTTTGTCTGTGAAGCAGTGGCCCATATAATTTGACTTTATGTGGGAGAGTCCTGGGTGCCAGCTCAGGCTGAAGAAACGGAAATTAAATGTTTATGAGATGTGAAGAGAGATACTACAATACTTAAAAAAATAAATAAAAAACCCAGACGACAACAACTAAAAAACCCATAACATGAGTTTTGCAGTTCACACACATTTGGCTGAAAATTTAAGCTGAATGTTTAATGCTTTGATTTGTTTTAACTGTTTTTCATTTGCATTTTATCTAAATCACCAACAATTTCACCAATATCAACCAGAATTGTTTTGCTCAACTACTCAAAATACATCATATCTAAGTATTGAACAGTTCAATTGAAAATTATAAATATTCACTTCCAGTCAAGGATGAAGTGGTTACATTTTAATGAATTAGCATTCTTTTGAGTCTCACAGTAAAAGCAGCTGTTAGCAAATAGTACAGTTGTGTTGTTGGGGAGAAAGTGCTTTGACAAGTGCTTTGTTTCTGTACCATAGGTATTAGTTTGTCCTTTTTTTGTCATGGGTCAGCTATGTTCCTACACAATCATTTCACATAATAATAATAATAACAAAACTTTCTCATTGGGGCTTAAGACGGAGGTAATTGTGTCTTTTCACTTAAACATTTAATAATTTTCTAAAGCTGGAAAAAAATATTACATTACACTAAATATATGTCAGCGTCTGGGTTATCACCAATAGATTGTAATAGAAAACATACAATAACTTGTCTGAAGATCACAATTACACAACAGTGTCTCATACTCTCATGGAAAGCATCAGTTTTTCAATATGAGTTTAACAGTGTCTATGGCTAAATGTAAGCAACAGTAGCATATACCCTGCTCTGGAGTCTCTTGCTTTAGCATAAAACTGTTTAGAACACAGATTGTGGTGCGTTGTGTGAACACCATCACTAAATAAAGAATCTGCAGTTTTGTCTGTCTAGTATTTGTACATGATGCAGGAAACCACTGCATAAAAACGTTGCAGCACCTGTTTGTGTGCTGTCCATAGACCGTTTGTGTGCATCTATGTGTGTTTTCCTGCGCCAATGGTGGCACCAGCTGATAAATAGGCTTCCAGATGTGTGTGAAGCCTATCTCTGGCAGTGAGGAATATTGGCTCTCCCTGCTACTTTATCATGGAGAGGCAGCTCTGACAGAAACCCTGACACAGAAACCCTCTCCTCGAAGGGAAGTGGGGACAGCTTGGGCATAATTAGAATGAATGCGGAGATGAGGAATAAGGAAATGAGCCATCACAATACAGATCAGCTCTTCATTTCAATTTTATGCTTCACTCGTTGAATTTCATGGGTAATAATGGATAGGCAAGGCTGACGATCACTATTGCTTGTGATGACAGATATGTATGCACTGTTTCTTTATGCTCCTGCAGGCAGAACAATGAAGGAAGAGGCCTAAAGAACACGTGAGTAAGCCGAACGGGCAGGAATGTGGAAGAGGGACAGAATGAACATTTTTTACTTGTTACCTTTTTTAACCAGGGGCAACAAAACACGTTATTTACACAACAAAACTTTGTACATGGACCTTAAATGATTAGGTCAATACTCACTTTACTTGTAATCTTCTGCTCTGCAGATGGTCATGTTCACACTAATACTAATACTAGTGTACAACATTAAACTGTCTGGAGATCCATCCACCCCTGCTCCAACCCTCTCTGCTGCTTAGTACATCATGACTACAATATCCAACTCACAGCCTGGTGACTCCTGGTAGTTTGTTTGGTCCCATGGACAAGGGCTCAGTCACCAGATGCTCACTGGCTCACTCCCCCATCCAGGTCTGGCCCTGGTTCCCTATTCCAGGCAAGGTGACACATTCCCTTGTGTGTTCTTGCATTAAGTTACCTAAATCTTAGTCTGGACTGTCCTAACGATCATTTTGCCCTGTCAGAGCCAACCTGGAGCTCATGCTCCCAGCAACACAATGATAACAGACACACACACACACACCAACCCTTCCAGCATCTTAAGGTGGTGATTTTTGTAGAGGGGAGGGATCTCAGAGTAAAGCCACCATGACGCAATGGCAGCAAAGTGGCTAACAATGACTAAATGGATGGAGTTATGTACTGTTTCTACAACACAATGTTTCAAACTGCAAATTGTGAATTGTTCACTGACAGTCTGTCTGTTTGTCTTCACCACCTGTGAACACCAGCTGCCAACTGGCAAACAGTTCTCAGTATCCTCTACCACAACAGCAGGGTGATAACAGCTAAAGAAAATCTAAATATCAATGTATATCAGTTATATTTTATTTCAAAAGCTCATGTTATTATTTACATCAACTTTACATCATTTATTTCTTGTAATCCCCACACCCATTTATAGGCACAGAGTTTTATCTATTCACTTGCTTGTTGTGAATTTGTTTGGAAATAATTTTATATTGTAGGTTGTTCACTTACAGACAGCAGCAGTAGTAAGTTTTGCCACTTCATTCATTTTTCAGTGATGAGCTGAAACATCCACCTCTCTTTTTTTTCTTTAGCTACACTTTATTCTAAAAGCTACTTTTTGCCACCATATGAATAATTATGCAGTTTCCATTGTCCCTCAGTACTAGCATCCTTTTATGCCTGTTGATTAAAATATCATGGTGCGGCTGTTGGCCTAAGCCTCTCTGTATTGTTTCTCCAGCATTAGTTGACTGACATGTTTTGAATTAAGTTTAATGCTGACCTTTTTATGCTCACAATCATGTTTATAGGTTTAATATTCCTGTCTTTCCAAAGCTCAATATGCTTCGTGAATTCAAGTGTCTCACATACAGATTGATGTTGATTATTGTGATCTCACCACAGCATCAAGTGAGCAACTATGACTCTATGCATGGTTTTAAAAAATACAAAGATTGCTGCAGGTGAACAGTATCATAAACTATTTATCAGGCAGTATTTTAAAGGAATCACGGTGAACACTGATGCAATGTTGTTACTGTGAGATTAGGCATTTGTGTTTGTGTTACACAGCAGAGGGACTTCTCACTCACATGCTCTCTTTCCTTTTATCTCTTCTAAACTGATGTACAATTGACACAGTCTTCTCATTTTCATGCACATGACCGGTTCATATTCATATTCCAAGTATTATCTGACACTGCTTTGCGGGATAATCTTCAAATGAAAATAAAAAGGTATAGATAATATGATTTTAGCATGTATTCAGCTTTTTGTGCAAATTGAATTGAATGAAAATCATTTCAGGTGAAAGTTTTGCTTTGATTAAAGTCCCAGTCTGACATAGGATGGATGGAATTAAAGTTAGACCTCTAGCTTGCTGGCAAGTTTGGTGACTGCACCCGAGCCATGTCTGTGAATGACAGTAAACTTCAAGCAGTTTGCTTGTGAAATTCTAATTTCCTGTACTTGTATTCCTGCACTTTGGTTGAAGGTCCTGTCTATTAGTCAATTCAAATGAAAGATTCCCTACTCCCTACTGCCTAAAACAAAAGAGAGTCAAAAACAATAAACAAACTACCATAATTCATGTAATAATAAACAGGGGACAAATTCAAAACAAATGTGAAGTCCCTCTCTCTGGTGCCAGCCAAAGACTGCATCCACAATGCAAACTAAAATATTACACAGCACGTAAAGATAGAAACAACCCATCTGAGAGTTCAAAAGACCCAGCACAGGCTCCTTTACATTGTATTTTAAAATGATTTTAAACTGAGCAGCACACTAATGCTATTAAAGATAATTGAGAGGTTAGTCCCTGTCGGGCGCTTCCCTCTCTGCTCACAATGATTGTGGGTTTTGACAACCAGAGTTCATTAGTGGGTATTAGGACGAAGCTCACACAAGAGACCGCATTGTCAGAGAGGTGTAATATCTTCCTCATTACAAGAAGGTATCAAATGTGCTGGCACACCACCCATAGGTCTTCATTTCATTACCCTCTTGTTATGCTCTCAGGGGTGAAAACCTAAATGAATGCATACATAATGTGTGGTGCATCTGCACTGACATCTACTTGGCAGAAAGGACCATCCTCTAAAGCTTTAAAACATGTGATGAGCTTGACATGCTGTAACGGAAGGGCAGATAATCATAAATATGTTGTTTAGTGCTTTATATATCTCAGTAAGTAAATAAATCAATTAGCAGTAGATGATTTAAAGATTACTGTAATGTCTACCATAATTATATTGGTGCCTCACACAATACTCTGTCCAGAATGTGATGGTGCTGATGCGTTTTAGTCATTGAGCCGTTTAATTTTGTAATTAACAACATAATTAGCATCCAAGTCATATATCATCAAGTCATTTTTTAATGCAGTAACTAGCAGCCAAGAGCAGAGGTGAAACTATGATAATGAGACTTACTTCAGTAAGTCTATATGTAGATAGTAGAAGAAATTGTACTTTGAATTGGACTTAAGTAATATTACATTTGTTTTTGGTAGATCTGACCATCCTCAAGAGTGATTTGTGCCAAATTTGATTCCAATCCATGTCTCACAGCTGAGTGAGACAGACAAGGGTAGACAGAGCAGAGGGGCAGATGGAGACAGAAGTGGGAGCTGCTAACTATCACAGATAACAAAATAATTTAATTCTCTCTTCTCTAGTGCATCACAGTGAATACTATTCATATAAATTGCGTGTGCGGCATTCACACTCAGGGAGGAGCGAATGAATGGCTTTCAAAATAGTGAAACAAAATATTTCTCAATGAAGGATTCCTTTAAAGTTCTGACACACTGAAGATGATGAAGTGTTGCAACTACTTAAGAACTATTGAAGTTTAATTCACCTTGCAGGCTGTAAAGCTATATTTTAATTTACTAAAATATATGTTAACAGTAGTGGTGGGAAATTTGTGGTGATATTCAGCTAAAGCCAGTAGATGCTAATAATGCAGAGGTGGCTCATGTAACACAGAATTGATGATAGAAATTATTTTAGTTTCATCATGATCATGGCCCACTGTGTAGTTTAGTTGCTAAATACTTAAAGGTGCTAGATGTAAGTTTTTGCTAATGCCACGTACCTAATGCACAGCTATTTGCATCAGACATTCCTTAACCAAAACCCGTTTCCACTTATACAGCAATGATAGTGTTGACCCTTGTTTTGATCCTACCGATCATAAATCAAGTCATCCATCCACTTTCAGCAGCATATCAGTATCATCTTGTGGTGGTGACAGGTCAATAAGGTAATCCATGTGTCCATCTCCCTAGCAACACTTTCCAGTTCTTCCTGAAGGGACTGAGACTTTTTAAGGCTAGATTTTATGATCTGGGTCCACACTGAGATTCCTTCAAGTTGAGTATTCCCTCCTTTCACAGGAGGTATCCAGATTAGATACCCATTCCATTTCAGCTCGCTCATTTAATGCAAAGGAACTACAACTTTATGGTGAGCTCCTTGCCCTCGTCTTGAACGCTGGACCTAGACACGCTGCTGAAGAAACTCATTTCAGCCGTTTGTATTTGCAAGCTCATTGCATCGCTCATGACCATGAGCGAAGGTCAGAATATAATCTAGTGAAACTCTTTCTTCATTAAGACAGCCCAGTACAACCCCCAGCTCATTGCTGATGCTACACTGTTTCCTCTCTTTCTGACAGGTTTTACACAGTAGCTGAAGTGTTTGTCCAGTGACCACCACTCGGTCCTACATCAGTCACTACAATAAACCTACATATGACAACATGAAAACATACGTATAGCATCTTTAAAAGTCATAAAACTTTTGTTGTGCAGACTGCTCTCAAACACAGCTGTAACTAATAACATCAAGAATGGCTGCATGTTGTTCAGGTGTCCCAGATTTAGGACCCTGATACTGTACAAACTGCCTCTTTGTCGCATCTCACTGGGAGACCTGTATACAACACATCCATCATAAATGTAGTTAGTTACACCTGTGCTTCTGTTGATATAATAAGTCCAGATATCTGCAGTCAGTAAAGTCTACAAGGATTGGAACTTTGGGTATGCTAATAGTTTTTAACATTCTCAGTACAGCCTGTAGGGTTTTGCCTTGTGTTATTCTCTGTGCGACTTCAAGACTGAGCAGAGGCCTAATCAAGCGGAATAACTGAAAACATTGGTGTGAGTGTGCAGGGCTTTCAGGTAACAGTGCACAAACTGGTCAGGTTAGGATTCAACAATCAATTTGTTAATGTGATGTCATTAATGTGTAAAAGAAAAAAATACTGGCAGACTAGTGCATGAATAAAACTTATCCAGTAGTGGTGTGGTGGCAGCCATCGAAACAACCTTTATCAGCAAACAGTGGTGGCAACATGTATATGCAATTTTTCAACCAGCAAGCATTTTTTCAGCAAATATTCCCCAGGAAAATAATGTACCATCCAGCAAAGGAAATGCAAAGCATGTTAGGCATGCTGCAAGGCAAATTGGAAAACAAAATGGACTTGAATCATAAAAAAGATGCTTCAGGAGGCTATGTGGAAAACGATGAACTCATTTGTGGCTGGAGCTGCATTGGTTAAAATGGAAAATTGAAGTGCAGCTGTAAATGTCATACAGATAACTTAAAAGCGCATCACTGTCTAGAATAGACAGGTTCTAATGATGGAAAAATGAAGCTCAAACTGTTTGTTGCCTTTATGTTTTAACATCATCCGCTTTAGTGTTTCTCTGTCACAGTCTGTTGACTCTCTCCTGATCCGTTCACACAGGTCCCACCTTTGCTTTTGACACAGCCGTTACAACTGACTTTAAACTCAACACATGAATACATAATTCACCTGGCACAGTTACGGAGGCCACAGTGCAAATCGTCAGCATCAGTCTTCCACAAGGGGAAAAAGTCTATAGGCTTCCAACTCTGCTCCCTGACCTGTTTCTGTTCTGGGACTCTGGGTTGGAAACCATTTTTCATTGACATGCTTCATCTACCACATCCTCCCATTGCACTGTAAGCGCTGCAAAATCCATGATTTGCTCTTCTTGCTCTTGACCATCAGTTTAGCTTTAAACTATTTGTGTGTGTGTGTGTGTGTGTGTGTGTGTGTGTGTGTGTGTGTGTGTATTTATGTGTATATGTATATATTTTTTTTATATGAATACATATGTATATATATTTCTTTATCTTTTCATTGCATTATAAAAAATACATCTCACTGCATTTTCTGCTTACCCCCTCAGGGTTTGTCTGGTGAGTCACTCCAGCTTTATGTGGCTGCATCCTGTGTTTATGTTCCACCTACAGCAGGGTTCCGTTCTATGTGCCTTTTTATAACTGCTTATCTAAACAGTATTGGCTGATGAGTGTGTGGAGACTTACATAACCAGGTGGGCTGTGATTTGGTAAAAAAAAAAAAAAAAAATACTTTATCAGTTTAGAAATGAGAGCGATAAGGATAAGGCAACAGAAAAATATAATAGTGGTCAGACTCAAAATAATGGAAAAAGAAATACATTAGTGTGTGACATAAGTAGGTGTTTCAGATGAAGACTGACATTTATAGATACAACTTGCATTGAATCACATGACTTCCTAAAATGTGAAATTGCTCTTGGATCTGTCAATCACGCTAAGAGTCTCTCCAGCCATGCGTGGTTTTCAATCACTCTTGCTGATTGTGTTTTCTGCTCTGTGTTCCCAGAGGAGTCATTTTCAGAGCATCAGCCTATGATAGCCACATTATTTAGGCCTAGGTAGAAAGGTTCTCTGCACTCTTGAGGCTAAAGAGATGGAGGAAGCATTTTCACTACTAAAAGGAGAGGTCTTGTAAGGATCCTTAAATTTATTACAGTTTGTTGTAATAATTTCACTCAACAATAGTCAAGGGAGCAAGGGAGGTGACTCCTTCCTGTTGGTCCCCCTACCCCCTACCCCCCACCCACCCTCCCCCTCCTTTAACCCATCTACTCTGGATGTAGCCTCTTCACAAGCTTTTAATGGAGGCCAGCTATCAGTTAATCCCAAGCTAAGCCTCCTGTCAGAACAGAGCCACAGGGAGCTGAAGTAGATGTGATTAGATGACAAGAATAAAGAGCAAAACAAAATGCATGTTAAAATGAAACAACTCAGATCTCAGTCAGACAGAATGGTGCCCAAATAAAAGAAAAAAAAAAAACTTAAATATATAAAAAAAATACAGATTATATTTAGTGTTAGATTCCTGGGTGTCATTCATTAATAATGTTATTTTTTTTTTTTTTAAATCTAGACAATAAATAACTGTCATCATGTCAGCCCATATTCAGGAAGTGAACAGCCCATTATTTTAATTAGGGGAATATGCTTACATTTTTTCTTTTTTTTCATGCCAAATGAAAAAGATCCAGTGAACTGTTATAATAAACAACATTATACCATTTAACTTATTAAATTACATTTCCTATAGTAAAAGCTAGTTTGATCTTTTTACAGAGTCTCAGACCCCGCAGAGAGTGCAGGTGGAGGACTGTCAGTGATCAATATGAACACAACACATTAGGTGACTGAGCTGCACAAATAACGAGAGCTGAAAGCTTAATCGACCTGTAATGGTCAAATTGATCTTTTCTCAACTCATTCCCTTGGGACCATTTAATACTTGAAAAGGACACTCTAGATGTAAATAGAGATGAGGACCTGATCTCCTCAGTGTCAGTGGTCAGATTATCTAATGCCAATAATGCCACAATATTCTAGTAGTTACACTTTTCAAAAAGCATTTTTAAAATTAATAATCTTTATTATATAAAATCAAATGAATACAATCTGGACTATCTTGAACATGCAGCTGATTGTGGTTTTGCTGCTACAAAGACTTTAGTGTAATCAAGGTTTACTTTGAAATCCAATCAGGCACTGAACATATATATTTTTATAATTAGTAACATTATACATTGGGCTAAAAAATAACTGAAATCTAAATACTTTTAGAGTACATTAATTACACAACAATTACAAAAATATTGTACATTATGTACAAAAATGGATGCAAACTCAAATCTCAAACTTTTGAGTCAAACACATTTTGAAACGTCTCAAAACATTTTCAGTGGAATTACAATGTTTAAAATACATTTGGTAAATTCACATTAGTCCACAAAAATTGGCGCAAACTACATGTGTACTGTTTGTTATATGCTCATTTTGATTCATTCATTGAAAAATATATATATTTTCAGTTTGCCACATTTTAATATGTAATCCCTGCAAATGAAACTGTGAATATAATCTTATTTTTTTACACTTTTCAAAAATGTTACCTGGGCTCATCATAGCTCATCTCATTTTTTTTATTACTGAATATATAATCCTGATCTGTTGCTACTCAATATAGGATAACATAGTTAACTAGGCATAATAAGTCTGTAGCCTTTATTATATATTATAGTAACTTTTTCGATGTAACCTCAGGCTCTTACATGTATTTGCTTTTCTGCTATTGCATCAGATGTATACATACAACCACACTGCTTCCTGACATATACCACTGATCACCATCTGTAGGCAAGTGAAGGCAGTATATTTTTTAGTATTCCACACATGTGGGTGGTGACTGGTCCTATTAACAGTGAGGCCCACAGGGCTTTTGCTTGCAGGATTCCTCCACAAGTCCTTATCACCTGTTGAGAGCTACTGAGCCTGGGCACTGAGAAGTAAACAGAAGTATGCGCCTACCTGCTGCTGAACCCCCCACCACCCCTACTCCTGCCCCCTGATGGCCATCATCTCACTGACAGAATGAGACATCACAGCATCTATTTGAAAGTGCAGAGGAGGGAGGTGGGGGCAAATGCAGAACCTTCATAAACTACCACAAAAACACATGATTACAAAACCAAATGTGCATTAGATAAAACGATTCAAGAGCTCCAGTTTTTATGCTCCATTTATTCTATTTTTATCCATATTTAACCATCATATCAAAAACAAATATGTTTAAATTCCCATTTATCCAACGAGTTAACAGTTAATTAAAATGTGAGCAAAGCAGGGTGAGAGAGCTCACGTAGCTATGCTGCGGTATTAGGTTAATTAAATGTAAGCAAAACAGGGTGATAACACTCAAGTAGTTCAGCTGTAGCGTCACACTGTGTGAAGACTCGCATACAAGCACAACCAGGGGTAAAGAACTAAATACAATATAATAGAGGACAAACTCACGAAAATAGATAAAAAACTGAACAGGAAAAGAAACATTGTGAGACATGTCTTAATTGGGCCAGTTTTAGCTGACAGTGGAGGTGAGAGTAGCTGCAGTAATTATGAACAAAAGACTTCCATGAGCCTGAGCTGCTGCAGCAGCTGCAGACAACTTGACTTTGCTGATTGCGCAGTGAAGTGAAGGAGGAGTAAAAGCTGCAAAACCTTCCAAAACCCCACAAGCTTATCTGTGTAACTGAGTGCACTCACACATGTATCTTTGAATCATTCAGCAACTCCTGACATGAAATAAAACTGAGGTATTGTGTCAAAAGCACTCGTGCTTTAAAAAGTGATTTAGGAAATGATTAAAATTTTAACTCCTCTGTCTCAATTTCCAACATTAGTGGTGCCAGTGATCTGCTGAGTGAAGCGCCATAACTCTGAGGGTTTTTTTCTTCATAAATGCAGTGTTGAGGGCTTCTGAAGTCGAGCAAAACTTGGCATGCAAAGCTATGGCTGCACTCATCCATCCCTCTGAGCTCTGCAGAGTGCTGCTTTGTTTCTGCCCCAGCCAAGACAATCTTCATTCTGCGTCTGTGATCCAGGGCTGATTCTGACCCGGGATGACAGGAGAATGCAATTAACCACCTGGTGGTGTAGAAAACCCAGCAGCGCTCTGGACCCTGAGGACTAGATTTGAGGAGCACTGATCTACACCGTGTGTACACAACACTTGTTTTTGAACAGCGTTGAAATGTGGGTCATGGAGGCACTGAACACACGACACCTCAGATACACAGCAACACACTCTTGTCTCATTTTTATTATGACATGATGATGTATAATGATTTATTCTGCCATGTTTTTTTTTTTTTTGATAATAATAATAATAAGTGTAACAGGAGGCATCAGGAAGTTAAGGAGCAGGCTGTACTTTTATGGCCACATAAATGTTTGGGAGATTTTGATGCACTGAAGATGCAAGTTTCAAAATAAAAAAAGTTTGCAAGTGAAGTGACATCTGGGCTACACTCCCCTACATTGGTCTGCTTGGTGGTTGAAGAATCCCTTGGTTTCCCATTTTGGCATACATGTTAATGTTTAGAAGACCCACACAATGCACCATTTAGAACTCCAGCATCTCACCTATTGGTTCCCAGAAAATAAATAAATAAATAAATCATGACACTGACAAAACCTGTTCATGGGGGAGAGTTGTTTAATTGAAGAACCTATAAATCAATTTGCTTCCACATCAGTGGAAAGTGGGGCTGTGCAGTACCTTCAGGTTTTAAACTCAGGTTATCACAACTAAAGCTTAAAAAGTAATTACAACAAAGCCCTTTTACCATAATGAATTCAGAATTTTCAGCAATAATAAAACTGCAGTGGTTGGAGAGCATTTTGTCTGTTACGTCCAGTTTTGGCACCACTGCTACAAAAATGGCATGAAAATCGTACAAGCTGTCCAGCGCAAACACTAAAGTTCAATCTAATGAAAGCATTAGTGCTTTGTTTAAAAAGGGATTTGAACCAACCAATCTGACCTTCATAGACTGTCCTAATCAGAAGTCTTGGCTGTGTATAGCTGCATTTGTTTTTATGCCAATACCAATGGCACCAATTAGTCAAACATTAGAATAGAGTGGCTTTATCCAGAATAATGGACTTGACTGTCAGGGGAGCTCGAGCTGATGCTCAGTTTGTGTTGGAGCATGTTATTTCAGGTAGTGGCATTCCAGTAAGTGATGTGACTTTTATTTGATTATTCCAATACTGAAACAAAAAACAGCCCCGTAATGCATCACAAAGTACTGTCTGCTAAAGTTTGTGTTGATCAAATTAGAACAGAAATATATGATGCTGTCTAAAATACTTTATCACATCCCAGCAAGTACACAAGTCTATGCATTGATTTGATAAAATGTCATGTGTAAGTAAACTTAATACTTCCACATCATGATAAAATGTTCAGTTTCTGTTGTTAGATAGTTCAGTGTTAGTTCAGTATCTGTTGTCAGTCTCTGATGCACAGCTAGTTTGTTAACTGCAGCTGGAGACTGGAGTTTCAGTCCACCCATTGGGCCACAGACCTACCTGCAGGTAGGGAAAAATGTGACACGATGAGCTAAGGCTAGCTTGTTAGCAGCAACTAAACTTTCAAATTAAAATGGTTCCATATAGTAGCTCAGATAAATAACAGCTCAGACTCCAAAGAAACAAGTCTGCATAACAGCTACAATTAGTGTGAAATATTTGAATCACTACTGATTTTGGCCAGATCACCCCCTAGTGGAAAGAACCACCAGTGAAAAAGAAACACATATAGTATATTATATAGTATAGTATATAGTCTGCAGTCTCAACAATGATAAACGTCATATCATATTCATGCAAAATGAATGGTACACAGATTGTAAATGTTTTTTTTTTAACATATTTGCATCATTTAATGCTCAAGTTCAAGTATCAGAATCAAAATGGTAGGAAAAAATGATGAAGTTTAATAAATATACAAAATATATTTATAGATATATTTATAGATGTAGTTATGTATGAAATGTATTACTATGCCTTGCTACACAGTGCAGTTCTTTATAAAATTAGCAGGTTAATAGCTTGTCAGTTGTTAAAATTAAGAGAATAGAAAAAAAATGTTCTGTCCATAACTTTCTAAAACATCTACATCACATCAAAACTCATTTTGGAGAAACTCCATTAAACTCCCTCTCATTAATTCCCATTTCACTGGAGTGGGGTTCACGAGTTGAGTTCATTTCTGCTTAAGAGGATTTTGAAGTACACTGTAATTAAAATGCACTCTGCCTCATTCTTTATAAATGGTTCGAATAGTGCATACAAAGTGAGGCCAGACGTGCAGCTACAGTACATTTCTGTAGCAAAGACGTACAGACAGGCTTATAAAGACTGTCTACATGCTCATGAGAATATGGGATAGTATCTTTACAAGCGTTGGACTGACTGTAAATAGGTTATGAGAAACATTTGTACTCTTTATTTGATGTATGTAGCCTAGCACACCCTTATTGACCCAGTATATAAAAGCTGCTGTTTCAATTTGTGTTCATTACAAAGAGAAACATTATTTGAACTATTTTTGCACTGAATAGCAGCCTGTGTAGTGGTTTATAGACGCTGGGATGATAACTGAATTTGTATCACTTGCTCTGACTCAAATTGCTTGAGTGAATACAGAGAGAAAATAGAAACTTACATCCCAGCAGGTTGCATCAACACTAAATGGATTTAAGGCAGAATAATCTTATAAGCAAGAGTGCACCTACATGTGTTGTAAATAAGATATTTATTAAATGTTGATGCTGTAAATTAGGTGGTAGC
The DNA here is from genome assembly GCA_016801845.1 of Polydactylus sextarius. Taxonomy (NCBI): domain Eukaryota; kingdom Metazoa; phylum Chordata; class Actinopteri; family Polynemidae; genus Polydactylus; species Polydactylus sextarius. The sequence goes on along the minus strand of CM028906.1, from coordinate 3,402,181 downwards.
TCTTCTTTTGTCATTAACATGTTCTCACGTTTTTTTTTTTTTTTTTGGTCTAAAGTCAACAAACAAACAAATAGTAGGTCTTGTTGTGCCCTTTTGATATTGATCTTCTTGCAGACACACACACAGCAATGTTTATCGATTGACACAAAGTATTAACTCGGCTGTTTGTAATTTAATGGCTGTTGGACACATCTGTAGCACCTAGTAGCCTTAATGTGATTGCAATAGCAAAGATTTGATCACCAGCATGTGGTTACCATAGCAACATCACCTAACTGAAATCCAGTAGTTTTAGACTTTACATAAAAATGATGACATGCCAGTTCTCTGAATGAGAAGGCAATATGAAGCTTAGTGTACGTTAAGTCAGGAAGACTTTGTGCACACTCACTAAGTCAGCACCACCCACTTGACATCCACATCACACAAATGCTAGCTATGTTCCCACATCCTGCCAGGGTCCCAAGCGCCGAACATTCTTCTTGTGCTGTCAGTAAATTTCATTTCATAATTGCACACTCTCTTGTTAGTCTCTCCTGATTGAAACGTCAGAACTCCACCCTGTTGGCTGATTGTGATATATGTCATAAACCTTGTCCTCGCCATGTTAGCACGTGGGTCATGGGCCAAACAGAAACATTTTGCTAGAGATATTTTCTGTTATTTCTTTCTAGTTCTTCTAAGGTACTACTTGCGATAGGTCGAGTTTATCAGCAGGACTTCGACACCTGCAGCTCCCCTACATAAAATATAGCAGCGCTATATATTTTTGTTTTTTTGTTCAGTTTAATGAAGTGGCAGTGTGTTGACCATCTTTATATACAGTCACTGGATAAACCAGCCAGTCACCGGCTCATTACACCTGTAGGCAGCCATGCTCTCAAGTAGGAAACATTTCAAAATTATGTACTGAAATTTTTTTTTAAAGAATAAGAACGTTGAAATTCTAACACATTTAACCTTCTCAGATGTACAGGTCTCAGCAAAGCTCACACTGAGAGCGAGCTTTAGATCACACCATTAATCCTGTCTGACTCGTCTATAATCCTTTTCTTTCTCTCAGTGTGTTCAGCAACCTGGTGTGTCCTAAGAGATTATAGAGCAGTGCTGTGAAAGGACAAGAACCACTGACACACACATATATGACACACACGATGACAATTAAGAGTTAATTAAATAACTCCCTCATACACCTAATTAATCTTAACCTCAGCTATTCCACAGCTTAGTTTATTACTAAGCAGCTTTGTAATGCACTTTTTTATCATAAGACCAAACCACTGCATCAGTTAGAGCTGTTAGTTTACTTTGTGTTTCAATACTAGAATCAAATGTGGACAATAGTAATAAGTTTTAGATGACTACAGCCAAAACACACTGACTCAGGAGGTGAGAAAATTAACATCACTGAACACTTTTGCACCAAAATATCCAGTTTATTTCGGGTCTGAGTTAAAATTTCTCTTCAAGCTATTTATACTTTTACAGCTTCACCAATATTTATTCAATTTTTTCTGCTTTTCCTCCTTTTCTATTTCCTGCTGTTGCATTTCCAACATCTCTGTCTTTTATTCTGTTCTCCATATTGGCTGTTTATTTTTCTGAAACCTCTGACATTCTGCTGCTTTTACACCGTTTTAAGATGCGAATATTTCATATAGCAAACTATTTATATGTAAATTTAAACTATGCAGTTACTGTACTTTATTTAAACAGCATTATGCTGTAATATTGGCTGCTTTTGGAGCATTTATTGCATGAAAAGAACTTGTTTCATTTAGAGGTCATCCTTTTGAAGCTTGTGGTGACGTGATAATTGGGATATTTGTAAAAGACAGACTCAGGGTTGATTCAGGTGTGTTTATATTACTGTGAGTATGGAGAAAAATAGAAGGACGAGCGAGGGAGCATGTGCTGAAACAGAGTAATAGCTAAATTGCATCTTGTGAGCATTTACTGGCAGCAAAGACAGAAAATTTGCTTTGCGTCTTTGCTCTCAGCAAAAAAACACAAACATGAAATTGGGTTGTTCAGCAGCACAGGGACAACAAGAGGAATAAATGTAAACATATAGATACTGTCTGTATGTGGACTTCTTGTGTTTTCATGACTCACCAATAAAAGGTAAACAACATGTTAGCATCAGTGTAAAATACTTTTTTTCTGATGTTTCAAGTGAATAAATCCTTGAGAGGTTGGAAAAACCACAGCTCTGTGATGGATGTATTCATCTCCGTGGCTTCCTCATTAGCTCAGCAGGCAGCAGCACACTCGCTTTTATTACTGCAACCCAGAAAGAAATAACGTCTCAATACGTATTAAAGCCAAAGCCCTCGCGTTCATCCACACACAATTCATACAGCCGCTGAAGGACCTGCACCTACAAGGACCTCCTTGTTGTGCCCCCCCCCCAAAGGTTGAGAGTAATTATGGGTTATTTTCTTTCCCTGTGATTCAGTGTCAAGGTTTTTGTTTGTATCTGTGCCTGGTGTGTTATTATCCATGTTTTCTTGTCAGATATTCTACACCTCATTTATGCTATGATTCAAAGCACATTGACCTCTAAATGTTGACCAGCTTAAATGAGCCCTTTGAATGCAACTCTTATTAAGATCCTTGTACACTAGTATTAACTATCTTTTTTAATATAATTTGATACCTTTGTGTTTTTATTTTGTCTGATAATTAATCATACAGAGGTATTGCCTTTTAGAAGAAAAGTTCTTTCACCACAGCTTTTAACCATCACCACATATCTCTTTCATCTGCTCATCATATATTCCCATACCTGATGCCAGTCTCACACACACACACACATACGCACACAAGCATGACTGTCAAAACACTGAGGTGTAAGTGGGCCATCTTACTGATTCAGCTGGTTGCATCCAGTCTGCAGTACCTCTGCTTGCAGGCATCTCCTGTCAGTTCAGGCAGTGGCAGCAGTGTGGCTGCTCGGTGACTGGGAGCCCCGGAGAAGCTTCATTGAAATCCAACACATCAAACATGCCCGGGAGGCATTTTTTCTTCACCTTCTCTGAGAGCAGCTTCTTTTTCGCTGATAGGAGAGGAGAGAAAGTGACTCTCACCTCGTAAAAGTAGAGAAAGCTGCAGTTTTATTTCTGAAGAGTCATCTTTCTGACGTTGAACAGTGGGAATTATATAATGATAAATATAGCAAATTATTCTCTTTGATATTCACGTGTCTCTTCTACATGCACATTGCTCTTACAAGGTCATGGTTGACAGGATCTTGGCTGATGTAGGTTGTATTTACTCTGATTTTAACAAGAAATAGTTTGTTTTTGAACGATTCCATTTACTCACTCGTCAAGCGGATGATGTCGCATTCAAGACATCTGTTCTCAAGAGACGATGCGATTCAAGGAAAGGTCGAGCTCATCTGGCAGGCTTGTACTTCAGACTTGGAGCTAAGCCACCGTTGGTTTACAGCTCAAACACAAGCTATTTAATCACACAAAGGAGTAGTTAGAAGAGTAAATGATAACTTTAGCACAGTAAAAAATAGTGTCTGCTGCTGAAAAGCTATTGACAACTTTCAAGGCAGAACGTTTGTTGCCTGCTGCTCAATACATGAGCTGGCATCATATATATATATATATATATATATATATATATATATATATATATATATATATATATATATATATATATATATATATATATATATATATCAGAAGATATATGGCAATATGACAACTTCGATCTCTCTGTCTTGACATTTACTTTAGTTATAACTGGATTTTCACCTATGGCAACTTTTGTCAGACAAGAAATATCCAGTCATTGTTGGTAAAAGGTCTAAAGACTCTTGTTTTTTTATACAGAAGATTAGCAAAAAAAAAAAAAAGTAATACTAACAGTGAATTCAGATTAAGCAAAACAATTTTTTTACACAACGCAAATTAGTCAGATGCAAATATACTTTGATGTGGGTGACACAAAGAGCAATGATGACACACTTGAGTTAAATATTTTAACATGAGTGTGAAGTTTTCGTCAGCATTGTTCTTCTGCTGACATCACACAGAATCAGCAAATAAAGATTTACCGAGGCTTTCTGAACAGAGTCAGAAAAGAAGATGTCTTGGAGTAAAGTCAGTGATGTAGTAAAACAACCAGGTAAGTTCTAAACATCTGGATCTGTTACTTGATTCCAGCTTTTGGTTGTGGTTATGATACCACAGCCAGCCTTTAAGAAGCTGTACTCCCAGTCCACTTGTCATACTCATGAGTAACGTAAGGTGAATATTTGGTCCCAGTGCACCCTAATGGGAAGACTTTCTGTGAGTAGAGCAGTAATTTCATCTCGTCCTATAAAATCCATTGTCCATGTTGTTTTCAGCAGTTTGGTGCTGCTTGTGTTTCTTGTGTTTCTTGTGTTTCTGGAAATCTTTTCCTGACTAGAAATGTTTCTATAAAGCCCTATAGGTGAAGTTAATTAAACATGAACATCAAGCTCTAATAAACAGCATTTCAACTTTCAACAAGAGTGTTTGGCTTTTGGTTTTAAAACAGTTTTCAGTTCTGTTAACATTAAAACCCTAACAACAAGTGCAGCAGAAAAATGCTGAAGCTTTAGTTATACATGACTCTTTTCTTTCTCTCAGACATACATTTGTAGACATGGGATTTATCGTGTCAACTAAGGACAATTCTAAAAAAAGTGGGTCTGAGTGAGTTTATGTGACAGAACCACTGACCTGAGAACTAAACTACAGCAGCAGTTAAGCCAAATGGTCATTGTGTTATCCCTTGACATTAACAAACTGTATCACACCAGTAAACAATACATATGATACCATTTCTATTGACTCACTTGGAGGAGTGCTGTGGAGAACCAAACTAACACACACATTATGTTTGAAAGTCTATTTCAAACTGAATTATAACTCTGTCTTTGGCAGCATTCCTGGCTCCAGTCAGTAATGGAAGCTAGAAACAGAAATGAAATATACATAATGTGAGTGGTATATTTATTCCAATCCTCATCTCAATGATAAAACTCAGTGTCTTTCTCTGGACACAGATGTTAGTAAACCCTGTTACGTGGCTGAATGCACCACTCAACCTTTCGAATCATTAGCACATTTAGAGCCAAAATAATTCATAAGCTAAGGGCCTCATAGTTAAAAGTAAATTAATTTATAATAATTTATTTATAATTTTTGTCTAAACTCGAGAAATGTATTAACTTTTTTTGTGCTGATTTGATACTACATAAGTTTGACAGCTAAATACATTAATTGTCTTTTGTTCAGAAGCTTTTAAGTGGAGAGAAAGCACTGAACAATGCAAGTGTTGTTTGTTTTTTAATCTGGGTAAGATTAAACTTGAAATTCAAATAGTTTTATTGGAACATGAAATAACCTTTTGGCATATTTCACACTAGGGCCTTTTTCAACACTAGTATGCAGCCATCAAGCTAAATGATGACATTGGCAAGAAGGATTACTGTTTGTCTTGTTGTTGTTGTTGTTGGCTTGTTCACTGTTCACAGTTGCTGTCAAAACTCAGAATGCATCACTGGCTAGCAATGTGGTTAGTTCAGTCTGTGGTAAACTCTGGACACTGATGCCACAGTTTGTGGTCTAATGAACAATATCCTTCACGTCTCTCAAAGTCTCCCTCATCCATAGGCCCATTATGACGTGTGGATGAATTAATTTTTCAAATATCATCACCAACTTTTGTTGTGTTGATAAGGTGACTGATGATGCATACTTTACTTGTATGACCACTAATTAAATGCTACTTTAAGCACATCATATTCTTTTACCACAAGTATTTTTCAAGTCTAATCTACAATAATACACGATGTGGGGCGACAGAAAAGAAAGGTTTCATGATGTGTTGTAATTTTTCGGTGTTGTGAGACCGTAAATCGACTGGGGACTGTTGTAATGTGTCTCCACTCTGAGACCTCGTGTGATGTCTTCTGTGCAGCCCGACGTGAGCTAGTTGATTTCAAAAGTGCTGCATAAGCACTCACAGCAGAAATGGCCTGTTCTGTATCTGAGATGGACTTAATAATGCTCCTCAGCTTCATTCATTCATTCATTCATTCATTCATTCATTCATTCATTCCCAGGCTATTGTCCAACCAGCTTTGCTGTGACCCATTTTCATCAGTGTTTCCACACAGCTGGATTAATAACAGCCAAACAATGGATGGCAAGTGTGTCTCCAAAGGCCAGAAGATAAAGACAGAGGTCGCAGTCTCAGTCTGTTTTGCTTGTCTAAGCAATCTCTACAGTGTGCATGTATAATCTTATTTCTTTATATTCTTTTGTCTTTTGTCTTTCTCAGATGTAGGCTGCAGATCAGCAAAAGAAAAAAAGGACAAAACACTTTATACACAACAGCTTTGTTGCCAGGTGTTTCTTTTTTGTCTTCAGTGCAAAACATATGGCAAGATACTTAGGTTACCTTTTTTCCTGGACCGTGTGAGTCTGTCTGTGTGTGTGTGTGTGTGTGTGTGTGTGTGTGTGTGAGAGAGAGAGAGAGAGAGAGTATTATATCAAGTATAATATACCCAATATTAGTGATGGTCTTACAAAAAGGAATATTTGTGTTCTCGGGTTCAAGTATGGCATATTATTTAAATGTATTGAATGACATGATATTAATTAGTTAATTTTATATTTAATATAGCTCTGGTTTCCTCCCACCGCCAAAAACATGCAACATTGGGGATAGGTGAATTGAGCATACTAAATTGCCCCTAGGTGTGGATGTGAGTGCGAATGGTTGTTTGTCTATATGTGTTGTCCGTCTATATGTGGCCCTGTGACGAGCTGGTGACCGTCCAGGGTGTAGTCTGTCTTCACCTGTAACCAGCTGGGATAGGCTCCAGCCCACTGAAGTATCAGTGAGATGTTTACAGACAAGACGGTATCTGAAAATAGAGATAGATAACATCAAATATTTGATCTTAGTATAAGCAGTGACTGCAGCAGTTTAAAAGTTGTTGTTTTTTGCTATTGTTATGACACTTGGTTAAAGTTCGAAAAACACTGTGGTATGCTTCATACAGAAAAAAAAGTTTAGCTACTTCTTGCATTTAACTAAAGCCATAGTATTTTCCCTAAACTTTAACAAAAGCACTTTTGTTGCCAAAACCTAATCAGAGACAGGACTGCAGATGCTCTGGTATGACAGTCTTGTGCTTTGTTTGCAACCATTAGTGATTATCCTGCCGCCAAAATGTAATTAGGAAAACAGGTTTGCAGTAAATTAATGTAATTTTAAGAGACAGGGTGGAGCCACACAGAACATACATGACATGTGGGGTTTGTTTTATTTACACCAGTAAAAAGAAGTCTGCTATGTTCTGCAGTTATTGAGAAATATAACAAAGAAATCTCTATCTACAGTATATTGATTGTATGACCAATAATCTGCCTGAGATTTCATAGGCTTTTACTCAACAGCTCCTATGAAGAACATTTCCTATAAATATAACGGACATGGTGAATTCACTTATTGAACTGTGAGTAAGCACAACACTGAGGCTTAGATCTATTGTCATACATTTAACCACTTTCAACATGAGACAGCTGAAGAACCCTGTACTTTTCATTTGAAGGTTATTAAATATTTGCATGCAGTGTTCGAGGATTGGACAAGGAAAAAGGAAGGACTTTTGTGGGTTTGGTACCTACTCCAACTTGTGTCGGATGGATTTAGTGCCTTCATTTATCAAGTCGATCAAATGAGGAAGGTGGTGTGCTAACCTGGTTTATAGTAAAGTACAACTGATAACTCACACTGGACTGTCAGTTGTATCAGTGTCGAGACTGATCTGTTAAACAGTGAGAACTACAGACAAACTGATGAAAGAAGAGCATCTTGTGAGAGCGTGACACCACATTCAGCCAGCAGAAAATGTGAGCAGTGAAATGGGATGTAAATTTAATGGAAAACCATCATCTGCATGCATGTACAGGACCTACATGGTGAGATCAGACTCCAGTCCCATACACATATTAAATGTAGAACACAAACAGTCCATTTCCGGCCATCATTTCTCCAGATTAATTAATGATACATTTTCCATACGTTTCCATAGCCTAAGGTGTCACACTCAAAACATGTTTTCCTGCACTGTGAATATATATCATATGACACCCTGCAGCATGAGAAGGCATCTTCACTGTTAATACTATTGGAATTTGACCTTCCAAGACAATGTTAATGTTAACAAATCTCAAGACAATAAGCAGGTAAATCAAGAGGTAACTGTCAGAGTTTTGCAGGAAAACACAAACAGAAAAAACACTACATTTATTCTTAATTTGAAAGCTTTTTATTTAAAGCATTTTTAAACACATTGCACTTAAATTGTATTTGAAGCAAAACAGGAAATATGACAATATATTCCACAGTACACACTCTCACTGTTGAGGTTTCATTACTAATAAAACTACTAGTAATACTACTGATACTGCTGTTACAGTTAGTACTAAACTACTGATTCTACTCTTTCTGCTACTATTACAGCTACAACTACAACCCCTCTTGTCAGTACTACTGCTACTGCTGTACAGCTACTACAACCACAAGTCTTGCTACTACTACTATTGCTGCATTTCTTTTACTACCACTGCCACTGCTGCTCTTCTACAACTATTACTACTATTTCTTTTCACTACTGCTGCTGCTATGACAACTGCCACCAACAATACTTCAACTGCAACTACTGCTTCTTTTGCTAGTGCTACAATTACTACTATTATTCCTACTATTGCTATTTATGCTCTGATCAAAAATAAGCTTGGCAAGTAATAAGGCTAATCTGTTATCACAAATTAGATATGAGGTGAAATATGTAAAATTTACTTTTCGCATTCATTAAAAAAAATCATAACTCACAGGCGGATGATGAGAGATGAGAACCTAAAGAGGTCATTTCCTGTGAACACAGTGACCGTGTTTGATTTGGGACATTACTCAAACTGACGCTGTTAAACTTCACACGCCACACTAACGACTGACTGAACAATAGTCATTCCCACAAATTAATAGAAATAACTGTTTCAAGGTCAAGAATGATGTATCCCCGTCTTTTGTCGTTCAAAGAAGTTTAATTAAAATGTTCAGATTAAAACGAACAGATCAGGCTGTTATTGCTTTAAGCTTGTTTTATTAGGGTGAGCTAACCACTGCATCGGAGCCTGTTCAGGCACACAGTGAGTGAAACTAATCCCACAGCAACTGTGCTACACTGAAAAAAAAAAAAACAGGCATAGTAATTGCACCGCTCTGAAGGTCCTCATGAAAATTCAATATCAATGTATTTTCACTCCCGTCACTGTATTCCTCCAGAGCACCTGTCAAAAATTGCTTTGCAGCGCTCGGCAATGCAACTCAATATCAACTCAAATCTCCTCTGAGTCCCTCTTAATCCATTGCTATTACCACTTTGCACTCCCTTTAAGTCTCCATGGATTGATTCACTTTGTTAAAAAAAGAAAAAGAATACATTTTGCTTTTTTTGAAATGATACTAAAAAAGGAGTCAACAAATATGGGAGAATAAATAAAATGTAAGAAACAGGGGAGACAAATACTGCATGGTGTAGTCTGCAGCTCACGTTTTTTAAGGCTCCTAGTTACAGATAGACTGAACCAACTTCATGTGTATGTGGCCTTCAGCCAGAGACGGGCACAAATGGTTCATGATATGTCCTGGCAGTTACTGGTTGAGTGAGGAAAAAGATGTGAACTCCTGCCAGGTTCCCAAGCACAAACACTGCCAGCTACTTTACATCGAGCGGCCAACAAAGCTGGAGGTGCTGCAGTGACGGGGGGGAGGGGGGGAAGGGGGGTGTCAGGGCCTTCAATGCTTCTGCTCCGCCCACGCAGGTGTTTTGCTTATTTTTCCTGATTAGACCTCCTGCCAGAACCGCGTGGGGGTTTACACATTATTAATATATACAGGTTCACTGAACAGCAGTGTTTCTCCACCACAGCTTTAAAAACGTTCATGAAAAACGGTGGGATTTAATCGATCGGCCCAGCGGAGGGACACGCAGGGAGGGAAGAAAAAAACAGTCAGACGTCACAGTCTCTCGTCATTACTGAGATTTCTCAGAAAGGACGAAACAACATGTCGAGTGCCAAACCTATTCACACATGTGTGAAAACAGCAATCTCACAGGTTCACTGCATGTCACACTGTGCGAGATGGATTCTAATAAAATCTGTGTCAGACTGACCAATAGTAATTTGGCAGCATGTCAGACTGTGAGATTGACATCTGGTGAAGCAACAGCAGACACATCCTCAGCTCACATCGTCCACCTGCACTGCTGTTATGTTCTGAAAATGCAGAGTGTCACAGGAATGGTGCTGTTCTCTTAAGAAAATGATGATTAGCATAGATATACAGTTGTCATCCTGAAGTTTGCCATGTCCAAGTTGTTCGGTACAGGAGCAGGTTATATTCATCTGTCAACAACAAGCATTCATTTTCCCTCCGCCGTCACACTGTGTCTGTCTCCAGAGGCTGATGTTTTCCTCATTAAAACACATCCCATGCATTTAAACTCTGTTTTATATCCTTTGGCTGATGAGCCTAATTGTGAGCTGCTGGTGGAGTGCTGCCTTAGGTTATTCATAAATTTTATTATTGTCATTATTATTAGTGCCAGAGACGGGAAGTGATTGGCCGACCTCGTCTCATAAATTATATTTGACTTTAAATCTTTCGGTAGGATTTAAAGTGAGAATTTATGGAAATGTGCTGTGTTATGGGTTGATTTCTGTATGTCTGAAGAAAATACAGTTTCACATTATCAGTGAGAAGGTATGAAGGACATAATGTGTTTATTTACATACACAGTTATGTCACTTTTGACCAACCCCTGTGCTGCTTTCATTCCATCCTTGTAAATGCAATATATCACGAACACCTCTAAGGAATGCTTTCACTTTTGGCTCTTGCCCAGGTCGTCATTGCCAGTGAGAAATTGTTTTCAATTGACTCACCTGGTTAAATAAAGGTTAAAAAAAAATTCTCCTAGACTTTTACTTAAACTGATTAGGTATTTGTGGCCAAAGCTCAAAGGTTATTGTGACTTCATAGTCAAGGTTTTTGGCCTCATGAATGTGTTATTTTTTGCAAATTCTTCAGATTTGGTACAGATGTTTATTTGGACTTGATGGTGGGTAAGGTCATGTTTCTTAAGTCAGAAAATCTGACATCTTTCATCATCTGACACAAAAAGAGAAAAAGAATTTAGTGGCTAAAGGTCAATGGTCACTGTGACCTGACAAAACATGTTTCTCGTCTTGTGATAGGACCAGAAATGTTTATTTAGACTTGACAATGAGCTGATTTGACTCTCCAAGTCAAAGGCCAATGATCACAGTGGCCATACACACAGCATGTTTTTGACCAGAAGTAGCTGTAACTGGATTAGTTGGTGGAGTAACAATACCTGGGATATCTATGGCTGATTGCACTAACAATGACAGTTTGCTTCAGTCTGTAACATTTTATTCTAAACTTACATTTACCTGAAAAAGTGTTTCTTTTGTCCTGGTTTTGCTCTACATACTAAAACATCATCTTTATGTACATTTGAGAGATTTGAGTAATTCTGCTGGCTGGTGTGTAGACGAGGATTATAGGAGCATTTTTTTTGTACTAAATTTGATTCAGCCTCTAAATCCCCAACAACTTCTGAAGCAGAAAAAGGAGAATCTGAGACTCAAAACTGCTTTGTCATGTCCAGGTGTGCCAGAATGAAATACTTTGTTCAGATAGTGCTATTTAATTGAATTTTTTAACATAAAAAAATGATATTTACAGCAGTGGCATCACACTAGATTCCCTTTCTTCCACTGCGGTAGTCACAGTTGTGGTGCTGTGCTGCTGTGTAGATGAGAAATGCCTGCTCACATCCTGCTTTTATTTCTTGTAAATAAACTCCTCTGTTCTGAAAATCCTTCACAGGTAAACTGTTTTACCGCCCCCAAGCTGCTACTTAAAACTAGGCTTTGAAACCTTGTGTTTAATGTAGCTGATTTATTTTTCTCTAACTTTCTGTGATGGCAACTGAAGCCACATTATTCACGGAAATTACATCCTAAATATTTTTGCAAAGACTGAGTTGTAAAATGCAAAAAAAAAAAAAAAAAATCCTACTGATTCGAACAACTTTAAAGAATACAGGGAGTTTGTTCTCCATATGTGAGGTTGCAGCTGTGCCATCGGGTTGACTGGAGTCCACCTGTTGTCATTTCGGTTGACGGACTGAGACTATTCAGGATGTAAGACAGAGACAGACAGAACCAGCTGGCCCAGTGTTTGTTGTCTGACTTTGTTCTTGCCAAAGAAGCGTAGAAGAGATTATGTGTGAAAACACTTCAGATTCTGCAAAGCAAAAGTTCACCTCCAGCTCAACAGAACGTGGACAAATCTAATTCCTAAGCAAGTGGAGGAAATGGAAATTTACATATTGCTACCTGCTCTGAACTGTACTCCTCTTTTCATTTGGTTGGCTGATTTTAAATTAAAGCATGAGGTGTGTAATCCTTGGACTCAATTATAAATGCTATATACACGGCTGCCATATTGCCCTCATCATTTCTGTGTAAAAGCAGCTCTGTACATCCTTGCTGCATAAACATTTACTTCTCTTGCAGACTGGTAACTTCTTGTCAGTGAAAAGGGCATTGTTAAGGTACAGGAATACTTAGAGTTCCACGCTGCATAGCATCCAGCACTGTTGTCCTGATAATGTGCACCGCAGTGCGTCATATTAGCGCTAAAGAGCCTCACGTGATGTCTGTGGTCATAGATCCATGGCAGCTGAGTAACAGAGCCACTGTTAACACAACATTTTAGCACAGTCAAGTGTTATCTAACAGCATCTGTGTGCATCAAGCACGTCTTGTTCTGTGCAAAGAGAAAGAGACAAAATCAACAGATCGCTCTGAGAACTCTTAAGAAAAAAAAAACAGTTTCTGGCTGTGAGACAAATAAGCCTCGGTATCACCCTTGATTTAACCCAGACACTGTGGTATGTAATGGGAATACACCTGCCTCACTGAAGCAGCCCCCCCACTGTGCTCCAGCACCCACACAATGCATCTTACAAAAGAAAAATAGGCAGAAAGTGAGTGTGCGTTTGCACTGCACATCAAAGGTTTTTATATTCTCAGCAAAATGTCTTTGAAATGAGGACATGCTGGATCCACCAGGCTGCGTTAGTGTCCATTTGGTGATTAGACAAAGGGGCATGGGGGTGGGGGGGCAGCTGTCATTTAGTATTCACTCAGCCTGCTAGGACACAACCCAGACTGTGAGATTTTCTGGTCACTACAGAATCAAGTAACACAAAATCTAGTATGATTTCAGGTGTAATTAACTTTAGGTGTACCCATTCATTTATTTGTGTCAGCTCTGGGACCCTGCTATTAAACACGCGTACAAACTGACATGATTCACTGGGACACTTAATGGAGCCGAGCATTAATATTATCAGTTCCACCTATGACAAGTAGAAATCTCTGCCATTTTTAGTGGTGTAATTTCAATACTGCATGAAATTAGCACCAGATTTTTATTATAGTTGTATATGTATGTATGTATATTGTAACCAGGATATTCTCAAGAACTCTTTGTGGAATCCTTTAAACTTTTGCACAAAACCTCCATTGGACTCAAGAATGAGTTGATTAGAATTTGGTGGTGAAACTTCAAAGGGTATAGTAAGAGTTTAGTTTGATTCAGAAATAAACTGATTAAGGTTAGACTGAAATAAAACACTAATGAACTGCAGGTCAACTCATTGGTAGGGGCATACAACCACACAGTGGTATATCTAGTCAGTCAAGTGACAAAATAATTTGGCTGGAGATGAATGCTTGATGGCAATTTGAAATTCATGTACCACCCCAGTGAGTGTTTACTACATCCTGTTTTAAGTGTCTGATTTGAGACACATTAATAGTTTCCTTCTGAAGCACCAAATTGTGTTTCATTTCATTATAAATTTTCATTTTCCTTTCATTTTTTATTTCTCTGCATCACCACAACTTGTGTCAGTGTAAAGTGTAAAGTCAGTGTAACGAATCTCATAATGCTTCCTTATCAATGTAAACATCTATTTTCTAAACAACTATCATAACCTCCAGGGACATTGGCAATTAATGTGTACCGATCAGTTGACCACATACCTACACCAAGACCCAACAATCCTATATGCCAAGAACAAGATCCAAGAAACTGATGTATCCGCAAGATACAGGAAATCAAATAAGAAGTTCCTGTATCCGTTCCTTTAACCTTTAACCTAACCTTTAACCAGATCTGTACCCAAATGTACTGGGTTTGTACTCGACCTCCATCCCATCACTCCACCAAGTTTGGTTCAGATTGGTTTAGTACTTTGCAATTTTGCTTACAACTAAACAAGCAAACAAAAAGTTAGATGTAATGTGATCCAGAGATCACTTTGTACCCCAATTTACAACACAGTTGTGAATTTATTTCCTTTTCCTTTTCAGTTTTTCAACAGAAACTTTGATGATACATTATCAAGAACCTGAGCAGAACTACCAGTGATCAAAGCACAGGGACACTTGCTCTGGTGATGTAGAATAACAAAGAGTTCCTGTAGTTAATGTAATGAGAATGATTTATAAGAGAAATGAAACTTTCAGGTTGGTCTTCTGAATGTTTTATATCCACTATTACAAGACTGTCAAGGATCGAATTGGTTTATAATCCTAAAGAAAAGAAAAAAAAAAAAAAAAAAACCAGTCATCATCATAGCTTGTGCTCTGGTTGAAAAACAACAATACCATTCGCTGCGATCAAAGGATCTGAGCACAATTTTGGGCCCTTGGTTTGATTAGGATTATCAGAAATACCCCTGATGTGTTGGGAATATCTCAGTGATAACAACATTAGCCACAAGCTTGAGGTCTTCTGGATCGGAATTCATGTGATCTCTGTCTCCCTTTGACTCACCTCAGTAATTGGTTTCACTCTGATCAGTGTTGGCTGTTAAGCAATTCATAAAGGAGAGCCGACATCGCCGCAGGGAGACTCGACTGAACAGCAAACTGCAGTGTGCAACCCGATGGTATGATGCGCTCACTTAGAAATAATAAAAAGAAGTGGTGTAGGGGGGGCTCTGTTGCTTTAATTGCTGCTCCTTATTAAACCAGAAACAGTTTAATTCATTGGACACAGAGCTAACCATAATCAGTGAGGTTTTCTGAAATAAACTGATCTCAGCATAAACCAACCTTTTTTACATGGAACCATTAGCAGCTCAGTTTGGGAGTCATATTTATACTTCTACAAAATAATTATTTCACATGATACAAAAAGTAGTATAACAGTCCTCATAAAAAATGCACTAAGCAGTCCGCTCACTCATTTGTTTTTACTAAGGATCTACAGTGTGTGCAGAAAATACTGTGTGCATCAGCTGAAATTTTCAACCCAGCGATGGTGAAGGTTGTGGCGCTCGTCACGACTCAGATTTTTCTGATCTATTCCAGCTTCTATTTTTATTATTATAACAGAAAGTGTTAAGGATGTCATTATAGAAATGTTCTTTTAATTATGCTGTGGCAGTTGATAGACATTTTCATTAGTGCGTTGTATTCTTCTTTTAAATTAGCACTTTTTAAAAATCTGCAGCACAGTATATCACAGCAGAAGTGAAACCCATTGAAAGCAATAAAGCTTAATCCAATCAGCTCTTTATGGAAGAAGGACGTGATCTGCAGCGCCTCATTATCTGCACCTGTTGTAATCAGGGCTCGATTGGAGAGGACAATCTAGTGTGTGGGCTTTGTGTCGCCTGTGTTACAAGTATGTTATTTTATGTTATATTAAATAGTAAATTAAACCATGAGTGATATATAAGAGAATGGATTTATTTACTCATATTTTCATCACAATAGAGATGTCTTGGAGTGGATACTTATTATTTGTCATATTTTTATTTTTATGTATCTTTTGACAGCTCAGAAGTCAGCTTGGCTTGCACTTTATTTTTACTCATTTACATTTATTGGTTAAACAGCAAATATTAGGATGTAATGAAATGTAAAAATGATCAAGATGTTTGTCAGCATAATGAGGGATGATAAGTAATGTATCTGCAAGTCACCTAATTCATACTAATTTGGGACAAATTGACAGCCCACCACACTTTACCAATCACTGTAGTCCCATACATCCATTTTTCATACTACTAAGTTGAGGGTCTCCAGTAGATTGTAGACAAGGGGACGGGGTATATCATGGATAGGTTGCTTACATTCACATTCACATTCACATTCACACCAGCAGCCATTTAGAGTTCTCAAGGCCAAGATGGTGAAGCTGCAGTCCATTCATGGGACGAGAGATTTGCCTGGAGGCTTCAAAACAAGATGAGCTGAATTTTCAAAACAGTGTTCACTCCTCATCTTTAACCAGCCTATCTAAGGAGATGCTCACACACGTGATATCACACAGATATCGAACAAATGATCTTGATGGTTGTTCAAGTTGGAAGACTGAGATAGATGATTTGAAAATACAGCTACAATGTTAGGATGTAAGTACATCATCCACCCACATAGCTTATTTGCTATACAGTAATTTGGTAGTGCTTTGCTGGGTGATAATATTGTCACCACTGGCAAAATAAATGAGTTGAATAAATGTAGTTTATTAAGCAGAGATGCCAAGAAATGGCTGAACAAGCTGTTACAGAAATAATAAAACAGATTTTGAGGAATGTTCCCCTTTTTATCTAAGAAGAACATCTGACACCTGGAATCACAAGTGACTGTCTCCAACTCTTTGTGATTTCATGTCCATAATCACAGATGTCATTTTTTTAATAGACTTTTACTTAGATTTATAGAAAGTTATAAACCAGACCTTATCAAATCAGGCCATTATGCATTTTGGGGTTATGAATTCAGAATAAGCTGCAGCTCAGTTATCATTGACATCTCAGCCTGTAGTTATAGCATCGTGGAAATTGTTGCTAGCTTTGGGCAATAATTTCATCACAGGATGAAAGTGATCTTTAGCAGCAACTCAACTTTTTTTTCTCCAACCAGAGCACTAAAACACAAACCATCACAAACTCATGAAAATCTTATTTTTCTCAGTTTGTTTGTGTTTCCTGCTCTTCTTGTCCAAGGACTGTACTGAATTTCTCCATCTTTCCCTCTTTGCTAGACCTCGCGGGTAGTCACATCATCCTGACTGAGACAGGGGACTGGGACAAAACACAGTGAATGAACAGCCAAAGAGTTGCAGTGCAGTAATGAGAGGGAGATGTCAGTAGAGAGGGAGACTAGTCCTGATGTGCTGTCACAGAGGATATTCTCAAGGCCTGATCAGCCTCCTCTCTGCAGGCTAGATGCTCATACAGACACAAAGACACTCACACATACATACACACACACACACACACACACACACACACACATTGAAGCCAAATAACATCTACGAGGCACATCAGGCTGTGTGCAAAACAAAGGGCATTCACAGCACTTCTGAAGAAGTGGAGAACTGACTTGATCTGTGAGAATCCTGAGGGCCTGGCATGTCACCACAGTCCATCATCCTCCACTCTGACATTGCTGGTGCACTGACAAGGTCACGGTCTTCAAAGCATCTCCTTAGCTTGTGAGCACACTGTGTGAACACACTTCCTTGAAAGGAACTGTCTTGTCCAATTAACACTTTTTTGTAACTGTGTTTGATTGACAACCAAAAACTCTATGCTAAGCCACCGTTTCATCCAATAATAATGTCAAAATCCAACTTAAAGTACTGAAATGACATCTCCAGAGAAGCAATGTGGGGTTTTGTGTTGATGACTGAAGTTGGGAAAATAACTGTGGTGCCACATGGTGTCTAGTCTGGATGTTAAAAATAAAGTTTTCACTTCTTCAAATTAAGACATCTCTGTATAGTGTTAAGATGCTTTCACTAGGTTCAGACACTCTGTGGTGCACTTGTGTCTGTTGGTGTGACAGCTGCTAACGAAGTTCTGAGCCACCCAAAACAATGATGACAATAGTGGCCGTGTGACTTTAACCTGAATTCAAATGCTAAACTATTGCTGTGTGTTGGCCTGTGCACGGTAGCTATTTTGAGCGCATATGTGCATCCATATTAACATCAGAATAGCAATATATATCCAAACTGGTTGGCCATGGAAAGAGAGGCCATCATTGGTGTTGATGGAAGTACAGTATCTGATTGGAGAGGCAGTGTAATGTATAGTTAAATACCTCTTCTGGTCACCGTGGCAGCTATCAAGGAAACAAAACCTGTAATTGATCTGTACTGCTTAATTATGCAAACTCATTAGGTAACCATAGTAAAGCGTATGCAGCACAGATCAGCTGGTATTTTCTCTCATGCTTTAAAAAGTGATTTTGATTTAATAATAATCCTGTCCAATGTTACACCACCACCATACGACACAGGACACCTTGCTTCTAACCTGATTCTGGCTCTTCCATCATTATTCATTACGTATGAGATCTAGTTGCAGGTCTGACTGATAATGCTCATGATCAATTCAGCCCAAGATCTTTTTGACAGGAAGATGAATAAAGCGGAAGATGAATGAAAGTAGAAGTGCAGACAACCAACCTGTAAAATAACGAGCCTGACACGTGACTCTTTACACTTAGGTTGTATGTTTGTAACAAATGAGCATGAATATGAAACCAACCAGACAGACCATCTGATCTGAAACAAACCACAACAGGGTAACACTGTGTGTAATTTATACAGCACCAAATGACAACAGAAATTATCTCTTAGGGCACAGATAAATAGTACATGTAGAACTGATGATGAAGAACAGCGGGAGGAGAGAGACAATGAAGATGACCATGATGCTAATGAAAATGAATGGCAATAAATACAATGATGAAAATTATTTTAAATTTATTTATATTTCTAAACTTTGTTAAATAGCTGAAACATTTTTCTTCCTGTTGTTATGTTTTAATTTGCTGTTAACTCATATCAGCTGAGCTAAGGGGCATGAATATATTTTACAGGCAGTATATACAGATAATAAATGTTTTAAATCCCTTTGCAAAATATAGATTTAGATTTTATTCTTCCTGACTGGAACTGGCAATGGACTTGGACTCGTGTCTGTTTCTCTGAGTTAATATGACTGAATATGTCTGTGGAGCTGCTGTGATTTCTGACAGTTCAACCCACAGCTCCCACATTTCTCTAAAAGTCATTAACTCAAGTCCACGTGTGGAGTAATCCAACAGCTGTTCACTTTTATTCCCAGCCACTTGTCCTGTCAAACATGTCTCCACCTCAGGATCACGGAGCCTGTCCCCACGCATTTCTGCTCATCTAATTTCATCTCTAAATCTCTTTTTATTACAAGTGTGTCACCGAGGACATGGCGGATTAATGAGTAAAAGTCTTCACATGTGAACGGTTACGTAGCGCTGTCAGCTTCAACGCGGCTGTCATATTCTCCTGTCATAGCAGGTGCTCACAGAACTTTTCCACAGAAATGAAATAAAGAGGTAAGAAAAATTATTTCCTGTTCCTTATCACTGAAAAGCAGACATGGAGAGAAGACCTTTTCTCAAGTTGAAGATCACTATCAACAGGTTTGCCCAGCAGGAAGTGTGTGGCCTGCTGCCTTTTTAAGGCTGTCTGTATTCCTGGAGTAGAGATGGCCCGAAGCCTTCACTGACCCCCGAGTCCGTATCTGATCATGCAGGTTTTTAGACATGCCGAGGATGGGTGGCCGCATTGGAGAGTAGGAGGGAGAGGGCATCTGTGAGGAGCTGGCACCGTATCTAAGCATTTCCTCCCACAGGGAGTGGAAGCGACTCCCACACACTCCCCTTGCTCACAGCACTATGAGGGGGGAAGTATAGGTCACATCTCACTCACAATAACAAGAGAAAATGATTTTTGAAATACTTTCTCAGTTAAAAATGAATTTTCAAACTGCGTGTTTAGAGAACAGAACCAGAGTTATCACAAAAGTTTTAGAGTTTATCCACAGCATAGAGGAGTGGGACGTTGTGGCTGGATTATGTTCAAGGATGACCATCTTCTCATGTTCTTGTAGTGGATGAGCCAAATCCAGGTTAGGTTGAGACACCAAATGTGCTACTGCTGCATTTAGGGAAATGTGTCTGAACTCATTGTGGACTATTCTGTATTAAACCAAACCACAACATTTCCATTCACCCCACCCAACTGTCGTTACAGTATAAACATGCTGGAGTTACTACAGATGGATATTGTAATTCTCTCCAAGGAGTATTTTACTGATTTGTGGTTAACTTCTTTATATGTTAACAGCTCACAGCTTTACTGCTGAGTTTCACCAGTTTCCATCAACTCCTGTTTTCCGCAGTTACAGCTAGAAAGAAGAAGTCCAGAGAGAGCTAGAAAGAGGCTGAGAGCTCAGCTTCCACTCATCAGTTGGCCAGAAACACAACTCTAAATGAATATTAATGTTGCTGAATGTGTAAACAGGCAAGTATTGGCCAACACATTTGCCACAAACACATCATAAGTCGCTAATATGTCACTTAGCTTTTTCAGCTGCCCCAGAGACAAGCCAGAAAATCTGATTTACAAAACTGTTTCAAAAAGAGTGTTTTAAAGTGCATAAACAAGATATGATTATATTTAGGTTGCTAACATGCAAACCTGTTCTCAAATGAATTTCCTTTTATCCCAGGACAACACAACATACAACGTCTTTTTGTTGAGCTGTGAATGGCTCCCTGTGTGCATGCCACAGTTGTTCCGTTCCCAGCTGTGGTCTGAGGTCGGGTTTCATTTACTGCCCGACTCTTATTCCAAGACTTTTGTAACATGCATCTTATAAATACGCCCATTTCCAAAAGTAAGTGTCGCCCGCTAATTGTCTTGAGGACAGGGGACAAGGGATATAACACTGTGTCCTTTGAATGCTGATCCAGAGCACAACCAGCAATGACTGGAACGTCTGCAGTCTGAAACAGTGATCCAGTTAGGAAAAAAAATCCTCATTTACTCAAATCGCTCCTTTCACTGTCTGTGGGCAGGACATACAGAGAGAGAGAGAGAGAGAGAAATCACTCAAATGTTATTTGTTGCTATTTTTATCATGATCATTTTACCAGGATGCTGCTGCAGCTGCTGAGGGGAAGATCAATGTGGGGTGGGGAGGAGACGAGGGTGAATGATGAACTAGAAGATATTATTATAGAGGAAGAAAAAAGGGAGGACAGGGACAGGAACAGAGGAAAACGAGCCGGCAGCCACAAGGTCAGCTACAATACAGCAAAGACAAAGTGACCCTGAGAAACAGGAGGAATTTGCACGTGAATGCAGTCATAAGCTTTCTTTAAGAGCTCATCCCAAACAAAACCACAACATGACTTGTATGTTTTTATCATATAGCAACATTTCAAGTGGCATCTTCACAAGAAATTCCTCCAACAAATCTTATATAGAATAAGAAGGGTCTCAAACTGTCATCCTGTTCTGCCGTTTGAAGGATCATAAAAAATGAAATAGAAACATATAACACTGGCTCAGTAGCAGATGCTGAATTAAGTATTGATCTTATTTGTTGTTGAATAGCAGCGCTATCACTCTGTGGATGAAGCTGTCTTGAATTTTAGTGTCTTTTCTGCATATTAAAGGTGACAAGAGCTTCTATAGAAAACTGCGCTGGAAGATATTAATAAAAATTCATCTCCAGTTTTCTGAAGCACACTTGTGTATTCTCTTGACCTCCACAGCTTTTTTCTCTGCAATAATACAATACAAGGCAACATAAAGTCAATCCATCCATTTTCATCTTATCCAGGGTCAGCGGTGGCATCATGTCCAGTAAGGTAGTACAGTAAACATATATTTAAGGCTAAACCTAGAAACCCTGCAGGAAACTGATTTTGGCCAGTTGTATCTATGATTACATTTTTTTTCCATTACCTAAAGCTTACGAACGTAGGTGAGGGCTGCAATATTGACTGAAAGGAAAACCAACGGCAGATTGGTGCATGATGAGCCACTGGCCACATTTCTTTAATCCGATTGTAGTCTATTGATGTCTCAGTCATCCATTCAAATCACCTCTGGAGCATTTACAGGTTCAGTTACTTGCTCCAGGACTCTTTGACACGCTCTCTTCAGAAGCCAGAGGTCAAACCAAGAACCTTCCAATTACTAGAAGCCTGCTTTACAGTCCCACAGTTTTATTACTCCAGCATAAATTTGCTAGTTTCAGAAAGTTGCAGACCAGATGTAATGATGTTTTTTTTTTGAGTATATTAGCGTTTGCCCCTTGAATGTTTGATTTAAAGCAACCCTGAAGGGATGGTTCAGAATATGCACAAAGGAAACAGGAACTGAGAGCAGGTGGAAAAATTAAAGTGACACAGTTTGTGTGTGTGTGTGTGTGTGTGTGTGTGTGTGTGTGTGCGTGGGTGACTGTTCACAAAAGCTTCAGGAGTGCAGTGGAGAGATTCCAATGTTGCATAGAAAAAAGCTGAGGCAGGATTTTTACCCATCAAAGCAACACAGACATGAGCGTAACTCTGCCAAAAGCAAGACGGAAAAAACAACAAAACAAAGCAAACTACTATCTGTTGATTATTAAGTCAACTATGTTAATTAGCACCGTTGGTTGATATTTTTTGCACCAGCTCAACCACTAGAGATCCACATTGGAACACGTTCACCTAGGGCAAGTAAACATGACTGACAGATGTTGAATTGGAGCCCCTGAGCACATCTAGGCTGGGACATACTGTGTACTGTCGG
This sequence comes from Polydactylus sextarius, assembly GCA_016801845.1. Taxonomy (NCBI): domain Eukaryota; kingdom Metazoa; phylum Chordata; class Actinopteri; family Polynemidae; genus Polydactylus; species Polydactylus sextarius. The sequence goes on along the minus strand of CM028906.1, from coordinate 3,379,357 downwards.
CACAGAGAAAATGCCAAGCAAGGTCTGTGAGGATTTGCACTTGTAGGAAACTAGCAATCAACATGTAAAGAAAGTTTTTTTTAAAAACTCAAGGTGAAAAGGTTGTTAACGTTTATCACACTCAAGCAAGCTACCAAAACTGTTGTCCTGTTGATAAACACAAACACACACACACACACACACACATATATATATATATATATATATATATATATATATATATATAAAACATACTGTAGCATGACTATCAGTTTAGTAGAACAACCTCAACACAGGAATGAGGTAGCTGTTGATGCTAACATTGATTTTGTAAAATAGCAAAAGAACATCTCTTATTGCAACTTTGACAAAACAACAACAATGGTGCCAAGCAAGCAGCGGCCACAGAAGCATAAGCACACCTACTGGAGAAATATCCACTGTTTCCCCTCATGCAACCACTTAGCACTGAATTGACAGACAGAATAATGGCTGACCAAGCAACAGCACTTAAGTCTACAGAAAATAAACTTCACACATTTCCAAACTTCTGTGGTGTTTATTTTCATATCTGCCTTCAATGTTGAGTGCAGGTAACCATAGAAATCACAGTCATACAAAATTCATTTCTGTGGTGCCACTCAAATGTTCTTAACTCTTTTGGAACTTTTAATGCGTGAGTTCAATGAGTCAGTTTGATGACGAATAGTTATCACTAGTTCCTGGAGTACAGTATGTGACTCACACACTGACGCTGTGTACATACAATCTTAGCTGCACTCAATACACAGTAGTGTTCACTGCAATAATAATTGCAGTGAACACTAAAAGTACTGTTACCTGAAATAAAAGTACAAATTGAGGACTGCTTTAATAAATTCCAGTCAGTGCCATTTACTCCACACATTTAATAATTTAATGTAATTATCTATCACATATTGCATATCTTCCTAATTTTGTGCAGCTATATAATATATAGTGATGTTTGTTGTTTGATTCATCAGTGTTTCCATGGGAGCAGATGGAAATATAAGATTACACAATGGTGAGAGGAAATGTATGGAAGTAAAATTTTACTTGCAAGGTAATAAAGTTCAGTAAATATTCAGTAAAACAGAACATTGTTAAACCAGTTGGAAACTGGCTCACAGATAAAATGAGAAAGTGTTAAGGGAAGTCACACACATCACATACCTCTGCATCTTCTTCATCCTGCATCTATCAAACACAAATTAACTGGAGGGCAGTTTAGGACACGTATGGTTTTCATTAATTCTGAAAGTTTACTTTAATTTAATTTACATCTCAGTTTCATGGATTTTTCTCCTAAATGTTACACAACAGTCCAGACAAAAATGCAGCAACAACTGTAGCTAAAGTAAATACTTCTATGTGTTGGGTGTAAATCTATGTGTATTTACCCTGTAAACAATACTTTCTTGTTAGAAGATTGCCAGCCTTGGGCAGTTGCCCAGTAAAAAAAATGGCAGAAGTAGTACTTTAACATTCTTATATTGCACTAGAAAATGAGACTTTGAGAGATTCTCATCGTAAAATAAAGGCTGTTGAGAAGCAGTACTTTTTCAGACAACACTCTCCGACACTCTACATTAAGCTTTTATAAGCATATGCTTCCTCTTTCTTCCCCAGTGTCTCTAAAAGACAAACGCGAAATAAAGGCGAAATAACAGTCGCTGAGTCAACTCAGTGACCAGAACATCTACTGCTATTAGTAAGTGTTTATTTACACTTTAAAATGAGAGGTTTCACTTGCTGCATTCTCTTGTTTACTTCTCTCTTTTCCAGTGCAGTCCAATAACCACAGGCTCTAAAAATTACCTCAGAGATGTATCAACACAAACTCAGTTGGAGACAGCTAACAGTTTGAACAGCTCAACCTGTCACTGGTAGTCAGTTCAACCACACATTTGACTAGTTTGCTGATATCAGCTTTGATATTCAGATTCAACCAAGAATCAAATAAAATTATAAGATTCTTTTGTGGCTGAAATTTAACAACATTGTGCTGTTTTTTTTTTTTTTTTTTTCAGTTTTACCACCTATTTACTTCAGGTTTGAGTTGGAGAGAAGTAGAAGTAAAGCATGGTATCATCTGCAAATAATGCTAAATAGAAAAATAGATTTATCAAATTAATAACACTGAGAATGTGCTTGGTCTCTAGCTGCACAAATGAAAAAAAAACATCGAACAGTATTCAGGGTTTTTTTTTTTCAAAAAAACCTGAAAACAAAAATGAATATAGGAATTTTTTGTGTTGCACAAATTGTGCAAAATTATTACGTCACGATCAAAGGACTTTAATGTGGGATACTAGTCAAATCTAAAATAAATTGAACAAATTGTTCCCAACCTGATTTATTTGATCTTGGATTGTTTGGATTTATTCTGGTTGCCTTGGTCTGAAAACACAAGGTTTTTGTCAGATTTGTCAGAAGTTGGGTTTCATGGACACTAGTGACAAATTGTTGAGTTGTCACATTAATCACAAAGCTACTTGGTGGGAATAGAAAAGACTTTATTAGCAAGGCTTTTCTGGGATTCTGGGCTGAAGGCAAGACCTGGGTTATATTTCTGAAGAAACAATTTACCAGTTTATCTGCGCTTGACTCATCACTCAGTTTCAACTTTCACAAAAAAAAAAAAAATGATTCACTGTGTTCTGGTCTATTTCCAGCCTTCTGCATAAATATGTCTAATAATGTAACAAACAATAAAATAACAAACATACACACACACACACACAGAAACATACTACAAATGAAAAACAGTATTATCTCTAACTTATGTCTAGCAGATTCTTTTACTCCACAATGCCACTGCTTTATGGGGCAGACATTCAAACACAGCTTCCTTTTATCACTGACTACCCTAAACACACATGCATTATTCATACAAAGGGATGCCCAAGGATTTCTTTTCAGCATTAAAGTGATGGTGAATGAAGAGGAAAAGAAAACATAAAGATCCTATAGGTTGCATCTTGTGGATGCATGCCTCCTACACATGTAAATGATATACTCTGAGTGGCCACCACAATGCATCCTCGCATTCATGTTACTACTGCTGCTGCATTGCATTGGAAGGGTTTGTGGGGGGGGTACAGACATCGAAAGGGGTGGGCATAGGAGGGGAGGCCTGTATGTTTCAGAGAAAGAGGTTGTTGGGTGAAAGGATTGGGTAAAAAGCCATCTGCACCTTGGGTTTTATGTCTCCTTACAGCCCCTCCCCCAACACTTAACCCCTCCCCAACCTCATTCCTTTTCAACCCGGTTCCAGCTTTTCAATACCAGGCTTTTTTTTTTCTTTTCTTTTTGTCGTCACACATTTGTGTGAAACAGAAAGGAACACAAAAACTGGTGGCAGCAATCAGACACCTCAGACCTGGTTGTAGCTGATACAAATCACATCCTTGTTCTTTCGTCCACGCTCTGTTTTCATCTTTATTCATCCCATCGCCGAGATAACTAACAGACACTCCAGTCAAAAGTGTAAAATCAGAGCTGATCAAGAGCAGTACTCTTGTACACAATTATTACTAGATTATGATCTCTTAAAAAAAAAAAAAACAAATAAATAAGCCATTTTGCTGAATTTTGATTTAGACCCTATCCTTCCTTCCTGTACATCTAGTTTGCTGGGGGTTCACAGGTTAACAACTACATTCAAAAGACAGAATCGCCCTCAAAATTAGTGTGACTGGTACTGGTTATGTATATAAGTTGTCTTGATGCATTAATGTCTCTGAACTTGTGAGGGAATGTCTTGTGGCATATCTGGGTCAGTTGTAGCAGCCAGACCAGCACAAAACATCCTCAACCAGCAGCAGTAGCAGCAGCAGTACTGGATCAGTTTATAAAAACCCACAGCAGCAATAAATTCATTTCAACCTTTTTTGCAGTTCTCTTTTAAATGAGGCCAGTTCTTAGAATTTCTGACTTTCTCAACTCTTTCATTGATCACCAAGGAGACATATAATATAGACAATGATTGTACATTTGACAATAATGAAATAATTATGAAGGAATTTATGAGCAACTACTAGTTTGTGTTTTTTACGTGACCTTTTAACCAAACATTTGAATTATGAACCAATTTCAATAACAAACCTTCCAATATGTCATCTGTGCAAATACTTTACCCCTATCTTTACCCCTTGGTTTTATAATGAGAGCAAAGGAGGTCAAGCAATGTTTTATGTAGAGTGACAAACTTGAGGATCAGTAGTTCAAGAAAGCACAGGAGTCTTTCACACCAACTATGACTAATCCACAAACTACTTTTAACTCTAAAGTTCCCATTAGCCTATTTTATTGGATTGGTCATTATAATTATTCTAAGGGTGTACGTGAAGTCACAAAGAAATTAACAAAAGCAGCAGGTGGTGTTTTGAAAGCAACTACCTGATAGCCAAAGAAAGAAGCATAGCATTCTGGGTAAAGCACAGAGGAGGTGGTTGTAATGGCTGATCCAAATGGACTTGTGGGATGCTTCATGCAGCTGTGTGACTTGTAATGTCTAGTCAGGACAGACAATCACACCAGCATCCTTTCCTATTCCAACCCTCCTCCATTGTGTTTGTCTGTGTTGGTGGTTTATAGAAAATTTATGTTTATGAATGTTTATTTAAACGGGACGTAATTCTTTGAGCAGAATCTTTGAGAGCTGAAACAGCAGCATCTTTTCTGCCAGCTCTAACTGCACAGTCATTTACTATGAACGGTCAGTTCCTTGATGCAAGTGTCCCCTCACTGAAGTGGCTATTATTCAACAAGACACTCCATTCAGTGCACAGCTGCAGCACTTGAAGTTCACCTCAGTCTGATGCTCCATTTTCCTCCAAGCTTTTTCTATTCTAAAATTTAATTTAGAAGGTTTTGTTGTCTCCCCCTCTCTCCATCTATTCATCCCTTCCAAGGTGAGCCCTTACTTTGGACCGCCACAGCAACAATCACATCAGCTTGGGTCATTCTTAATCTCAATTACTGTTGTATTGTGTAATGTTTTCATGTTGAACTAAGTGCGTTGTCCTCCTTCCCTTCCTGAGCAGCCCAGTGAGAATATCCAAACACAGATTTTTTTGGCGTTGATTACCATGGCAACAAACAAAAAATTTGGGTCAGCACTGACAATAGCATGAGATGATCCTACTGACAATTGCTTTCCCTCCTTTGACAGTTGTTTTGAAAAGAGCAGTGGGCTATACATGCAACAGTTTATGTGAAAAGTCTACAGAGTCTGCAGTATACTTAAGAGATGTGTTAAGATGTCAGGTTTAACATGCATCATTGCAGACCTATTTACTCCATTAATGAGGTTAACTATACAACTGAAAAACAAACTGCTGGTGTAAACTAACATTTACAATCTGGTTGGATAGGGATTTATCAGCGTGACACAACTTGACTTGACAATATTTGCTCACTATTCCTCACAAAAGCCACATTTCCTGTGTTGCACCTTCTGGGTTCTGGGCCAATCTACTTTCAATCTACTCACTTTCATCTCCTTCTGGTGAAAGGGTTCCTTTGTTTATGTGGATGTTTATGCTTTAAGTCATTGTCGCACTGAAAAGTGAAATTCTTCTGCATCTTCACCTCCCTAAAAGACACCTGAAGGTTTTGTCATCATTCTCTCCATCTTCACTAAAGCTCCAGTTCCATCTAACAAAAAACAGCCCGAAAGCCTGATGTTGCCACCATCATTCTTCATTGTGGGTACAGTGTTTCTTATGGTGATGCATTGTGCAGCATTGTTTTGGGAATTATGGTCAAAATGTTAAACATTGGTCTCATCCAACCATAATCACCTTCCCCACCGTTTCTCAATCATTCCCCACATTTGGAAAGCTTTATATATGCTTTTTGATGTCCCATATAGGACACAACTCAATACTTGTCAGAAATGTCTGCAGCTCCTTTAATATTATTCTTTGCTTATTGGCAGCCTCTCTGACCAGTTTCCTTCTTGTCTTTTCATCAGTGTTGGAGACAATACATTTCTTCATAATGTTACTGTTTTGTGAAATTTATCTTCATGATCTTTGCCATGATATACTGTGTCATGAAATGATGGTTTTCTCCCCTGTTTTTAGCTTGTGCTTTAAGATGCAACTAAGTGCATTTTTGTAAAAATCCTACTACAACAGCTGAAGTTTATTTGGAGCTTAATCAGAGTGACTTTAATTAGAAGCAGCTGTGCACTGACTACTGTATAAAAATAAGAAAAAAATAATATCTTGTACAAGTTCTTCATAAAACCTTTACCTGGGCTCATTGTGCCTTTTGTGAGCAGTAAGGAGCAAATGTGCATAATAAATTACTTCCCCCTGCTATTGCAGAGTGCCTTTATTTATATGTACTGTACAGTGCAATTTCCCTTTAGATGTAAGAGCTGGGATTATTGCTGACAAAATTAAATATATACTCTACCTGCACTTTATCGTGAAAATTACAAAATCAATAATGATGTGTCATCGTGTCCTTACCATGCGGTTTTGTTCTGACTCACTGATCAAATTACAGAAATACAGGCTTATTAAAGTGACTTTTATTTACTGCATCGTTGCCACCCCAGCACTCATGAACGCTGCTTCATGTTTCAGATGAAGTGTTTGGCCTAAGAGTCGAAGAAATAATATGCAGATTCTAAAGCATCACTCATGATATGTCATGATATGAAAATACATGTCTGCCATTGGCAAACGTGCTTTTAGGGATCTCCATTTCAGTCTGTTACATTAGGCAGCAGGTCAATAAGAGCACAGCCCTTTAATTTTTCTTATCTTCATAATTACACATAATCTCCCAGTCTGTCAGTATATAAGATAAAAAAGGGGGTGGCAGGTTTGATGGGTATCCTGCAGGGGCAGAGTGATTTAACTTGAAGGATTTTCATTCGCTTTTTAGTTCTTTTTAGATAAGGCATGGCTCTCTAATCTAGCATTTAGGATGTCTGTCACACGTAAATGAGGCATCCCACGAGCACATTTACGTGCCAGTCAGAAGAGCAGAACGATTCATGGAGACACAGTGGTTCAGTGACAGACTTATAAGTTACTCTTACTGCCAGTGATGGAAAAAAAAAAAAAAATTAAAAGATTTGAGGAAAGTTCTACGTGCTTAATATGTTGTGCAAGGATTGCAAACTTTTTATGACACATCCAAAGGAGAGTGAACGAACATTTAAATTCTGTCTTCTGACAGAATTAGTCATGTCATTTAGTCATTTCTTTTTGTTTGCTTATTTTCTTACCGAAGGTTAGATGTAGCTACTGTGGCCAGAAGTGGTACTTACAGGACAACTGTAAATACAAAAAGCTTGTTAACCACTAGTACTGGTCATGACAGCTCATGCAGGGTAATAGTAGCAAAACATCTGAAATTTTTGTCTTTGTTTGTTTGTGTCCATTGTAATTATCACATTTTATCCTATTTCAAATGGCCATCATAGTTAGATTAAAAGCAACCACTGAGTGCAACAGAAATAGAAACACAAAGTATCCTGATCAGATGGCCTGACCATCATGGGTCTACACTGAGTGACCCCCGGCTTGTGTCTGACTTATCACCACGTTGTATTTCTAAGGGGGCAAATGGTAGTTTTCACAATCTGGAGTGTGTCTTTGAAAGCCAGTGGGAGCACTTCATTTGGAGAGCTGGCTGTGCTTAAGGTTACTACTAACTAATTGAGCAGGGTAGCTAATGCTGGTGCTCACATGGTTTATAGAGCAACTAACAGCTGGAATTCAGTAGTACATCCATATGTTCAGAATATGCCTGGTAGTCTGCTTCTCAGACTTTTCGCCAAACAGCCTGCTTCTTTGTTCTGTTTCTACGAAGTAAAGACATTGTGTCATATACCTATGGGTGTCCAGAGACAGTTACGATAAGCGTATCCTCCGTTTCTGTCTCTGGGTAATGTCAGGAGAATCTCAGCACTGATAAGTTGATTATGATCTGAGGTGTGATTTTGCAGCTATTCACATCTTTGCCTTGACTTTGTCTCAGCAGTATTATTAGTCTGGTTCATTTGTTATCATGACTAAACATAAATGATATAAAGAGATGTTTACGTCCTTCTCTGTGAAGAGCGTGTTATGGTGGGGAGATTAATTTTAACTGTAACCCCAAGCTAGGACTTTGCATTTTATTTTGAAGGGATCAGTACTATCCCCGTTTACTGTCTGGCTCCACCTGCTACCCTGCAGCCATCCGGTCCAACAGCTGCAGACCACGAGCCAGCTAACCAGCCAGGAATCCAGCTCTTAGCACAGCAAATGATTAAGGGCACAGAATAAGGATAAAGATGTGCCCGACTCATCTGAAACTCTTGTTAATCTGCTATTGGCTGCAGAGTTTGTATTGCATTAGCATTATTACACTGTGTATCGGCTGGTCACAGAAGGTGTGTGAGGAGGGGGTGTTCATATCTGTAGCTGGTGAAGGATGGACTGAGGTTTTCTGAGACTTATCTTCAGTTATTTCAACTTTAGGGTTGGCGTAAATGCCTGACTTTGTTTGGGGTTGTACTGTTGAGGATATTTAAATGCTGTAATGAAAATATGCTACAATCTGTGGTTTCCAATGAATACCTGTCACCTCAAGCTGTTTGTGGATTGATAAAACTGAAGAGGGTTGTCCTGCAGTTTCTTCTAGATGTTTTTGTAGCACTTTGCAGTGAATAAAGTTTCCCAAAATAGTAAAAGAAAATGAGAATATTGCCGGGACAGCCCCAATTTTGTCTTCCTTTTGCTGGAGGCATTTTGGCTCCATTCATCACCCATAGCCTTAACTTGAATTTGCCAGTTCCAGTCCCAAAACCATGCTTTTTCGTTTGGGAGAAATACAATTGTTTGCCTGTTTTGAGGAAACAGACAAATAAACATCATCAAAATCTAACCTTAAAAAATGGAATGGTGATTAACAGAACACCAGTTTTGCAAAATCATCACTTATGCAGCACATAAATCATTGATTGCACTGACACAACTGTAAAACAAGGTGGCTCAACGTCATTTTTAAAAATTTAATTATAGTTAATGTTGTTCCACAGCTGAAAAAAAACACTGGTTCTTTTTAAAAAGGATTCTTTTAAACATATCATTTGTTTTCTTATTTGTCTGTGATTCAGATAATCACCTCAGAGACAAACTGGCTGAAGAAGATTTTCAGTGCATCTTAGTTTGGTGTCTGTGTGTCTCTCTTTCTGAGGGTGTGTGTGAATATGTTTCAAATGTCTTATTGTTATTTTTTGCCAAGGCTATGCAGTCGTTTATCAAATCTGAGACCCACATACATATGGATGTATGAAGAGACGGGCTATATTTTGTCTATTTGATTAAGGAGACCTTTGACAAAGGAGCCGGTACGGCAGAATGACAGCTGAAGCTCTGCGGGGTTTACGCCGCATAAAGCCCATCCTGAGGGACCAATGTCTAGTTGGAATTTCAAGCAGTCTGGAGCATATACAGTAGCTCTGCCACCACCACTGCTGAAGAACTGACGAAATGGGAGCTTACATATTCGCTGTATGGGGAGGCAGATTGGGCAGTTCTTGTTTGTGGTGAATACCAGAACAGTAGTCTCAAAAAGCCCATTCTCTTCATTGTCATGAAGCATGACAAACTCTGGCAACTGGCAAAGGCTCTGTGCTGAGAAAGAAACCAACTGTGTGTTTCTGTGGGAAATTAATGCAATCACAAAAAAGTCAGATAGTTACAACATTGTAAGACTGACAGCAGCAAACATTATCAAATTAATCAAACACCCAGAGGCCATTTGTTTCTAAGATCTCAAATTAGAACCCTTCAGTATATTTACAAACTAATCATGGTCTACGTTCTTTTTAATTAAAATACTTCTTGTTATCTTGCAATTACATGGTGGTTTTTAATTTCTTTTAATGCTGAGCACGTAGCTAACAAAGATGTGTACAGACAGATAGAACTGCAAAGTCAGAGGAAAATAAAAGTTGTGTGGAGTTTCTCACAGGAAGTGTCAAGTGGTGCCCAGCTGGCACAACTGATCCGTGGGAACTCAAAGCCCAAATGTCTAACTAGACCCATTCTTGTGCTGACTCTCAAAGCTTAGTTGATGAGAATCATTGAATTACTTTAAGACAAATCAGTTCTCAGCTTTTTGCTTATTGATTGACTTGTTTGATATAATGCAAGAGAAATCAGTCTCGTATAGGCTCTCCCTAAGTGCAGCGGTCAGTTGACTAAGTCTCAGGATCATAAACCTGCTTCTACATGGAGTAGTTATGGTAAATTTTGGAAGTTTTTATACAGTGGACAATTTTTGTAAATTAGAAAAAGCCTTAATACCATCAGATACAGCCCCTTTACTTGGGGCTAGGGATCTAAGTCCTTGAGATGTCACACAGTTACACAAACTAATGAAGTTATGGAAGCAGCACTATGTCAGCAACTCTCTGTGTTCTGTGAGGTAAAGCTGCTGGTGGCTTTGAACAGTGTGCAATTTACACCTAAAAACAACTGGTTCCCAACAGATGGAATTGTCCAAGGATATAAATGACTAAATTTCACATAATACATATACATTTATGTGAATGTTCCATAAAGTGTCAACTTTTTGCTTTAATAGGTTGTCACTATCACCATGACTGTTGAGACAGATTTCTCGTTCTTTATGAAATTCAGGCTGCCACTAGGTTTGAATTTTCACAGAAAAATTAAGACTTGATTTATGGCACAAAGGAAGTGTGTCAGCCATTCTAACCAAAAGGACAGCACTGCTGTGTTCCCCAGAGCTATCGGTGGTTTTCCCCTGGTAGGGGAAGCGGGACAGTGTAACAACAAGAGTAACTGTGAGAACTCTAAAAAGAGGCCCACTGTCAGAGACGCAAAGATGGAGAGTGACTGAAACAGAAGTAAAATAACCTCAGAGAAAGTCATGATCAGACTGAAACAGAAAGTCAGCCCTGTACTTGTTGGCTGGGACTGACTTTGTGCTTATTGATGCTGGGATTTGTCCCAGCAGTCAAGATTATGGAGACAGAGCTCCAAACCAATGGTGCCTGCCTACATATGAATATAACCTGGTGTTTACTCTGCCCTGATGACCACTTTTAGTTTGACTTGGTGGAACACAACATTTCTTGTTTCTTGAAAGGAGCCAGGTCACATGAGAATTAACACGGAGAAACAAACACATATGGTAACCGATGTGATAATCACAAAGAACAAATTTCTTGGCTGTGGCCTTTCTGAAATAAGCAATTAAGAGGTGATCGAATAAAAAATATGACCCCATGCATTCTGTGTGAACACTCCCTCACACAAGTAAGCACATATAATCCCTTTTGAAATGTTTGTGTATGATCCAATCCATGTTGTAAAAATGACAACAAAAAAATGATGCGCAGAACAAAGCCAGCAACAAACACACACACACACACACCTCCATTCATAAACAAATATTATTTAGTTTGGCATGTTATGAATCTATTAAAAATCTTTGCATGGTCAAGAAGAATACTCCTGTGTGATAATATGCTGAAAAGCTTTCACGCTGCAGCAGATACAACATAAAAATAATGTACATTTGGTGTGGGAGTGCATCCCTTCTACAAGCTGGGTTCACATGAGCATTGACATCAATGCTCTGGGGACAGCTGTGAAATCAGTGCCACGTAGCTGCTGCTTTCAAACAGCCTCCCCAATGGTACTGCTGTAAACTTATCCAAACTCATCCTTCTCATCCACGTACAAGGTTGAGACAACTACTAGTCAACTTCTCCACACAGCGTTTGGAAAGAAGGTCAAAATAATGTGACTGCAAACAGGCAAACACACACAAAGACAGAAGGAGATGTAATCAAACACCTGCCTTTGATGCCACGTATGATCTCTACAGGTGAGCAGCTTATACATGTGTTATCAAGGGAATAGTCAGTGACACCATTAGTGAGAATAAAGAGGTAATTTTTGAAGAGATGGAAAGTGTATGAACTCCAGATTATATCTTGTTACTTGATACCTCTTTCTACACAAACAATGCAGTGGTATATGATACTACAGTAAATAGGTTTCTCCATGATAAGCTGAAATATTAAAAGGTTGGTTTCACATTAATGAAAACCATAAATCTGTATATAAATGTGTTTTTATTTGGCTTAAGAAGGTTTTTATTGGACTGTGATAAAAACCTGAATATTTAGCTTAAATGTTGCTTGTAGTTTCTGTTATGGTGTTGCCGTTTTATTAAGTATCGAAATATTTATTATAGTCCTTGTAAATGCATTTGGGGAAGCTACATTCTATATTACAGATATTGCTGCTAAATCAGTGGCTGCTTCAAAGTACAGTTTAAAACTAACCACTTCCCCTTTTCACTGACATCTGCACAGTTGCATTTCACTTAATAAATACTTGAAATACTTGTTCAGAGCTTAAGAGCTGGTGAGTCAGGATCATCTCTCCAGTCCCCACAGTTTATTGATTGTCCCAGCTTGCCATAGCCAGGCTCAATCAGTCTTCACTGCAGAGTTCCCCAGACTAGAAATTTCGCTGTGAAAACCGAGTCAGCTAAGATTTCAGGTTCAGAGGGAAAAAGGCCACCCTGGAACCTGGTGTCCCATCAGTCTCGTCAACATCCTTCAATATCTCAGGGTGAATCTCTGGCACTGTGCCACTTCAGAGGTGTTTAACTACCTTTGTGACCTCTGACAGAGAATACCAATTACCCCCAGTCCTTCATCATAATAGCCCATCTCTTGGGTTAACTAGTGAAGTTCCTCACATGACCCGGTACCAGCATTTCTGTGAGAAAAAAATGGAAGAAAGGACACATGCGCTCTATCAATTGCTATCTCTAATCATAATCTTTTGAAAACATTTCACAATTATCATCTAAAAATGTGTTGAGTATAGTTCAAGAACAGTGTTATGTTTTCATTTCATGGCCAATTTAACTTCTTGGAGCCCCCACAGGATAATCCAGTGCTAAATTGTCAATTTGAAAATATGATGACTTTTCTATGGCTGGTGTTGAAAGCATGTTGTTAAAAAAAACATAACAGAAGGTTCTGTAACAATTGCTTTAATGGCACCATTTAAATCATTTAAATGATTTATAAGCAACTAATGACCTCATGAATAGTAAACAAATCGTTTACCAGTTAGCTCTTGGGTTTGCCAGGTTGCAAAATTCCTGTGGCTTTTAGGTCCTTAATACTATAGTCATTAATGAAGTCCTTACAGGGAGAGATGCTAATATTCTTAGCATCCACAGACAACCGAGACAACTGTCTCTATATTCAATGACAAAAATACAGTTTTGATGGCCCAGATGTAAACCTTTGTAAAAACACAGGGCAAAAGGCAATTTAACACAACCCAACACAGACTTAACCTTAACGTATATATTTTTATAGAAATAGGACCAGCCCGGCAAAGGTCTTGATCACTGTGGTCTAAGTCTGCCATGGCTCAACGAAATGAAAATGTCTAACCAATGGACCCTATTGGCCTTTTTAGCAATCTTTGCAGCCTAATTTGCCTGATTTCGTGGCAGATTTTCAAAAAAATTGCCATGAAAATTGCAGTATTTTTAGGAATTTTGCAGGCAAGTTGCAAGTGCATGTCAAAACTGTGATTTTTGTTTCTTTTAAAGGGAAAAGAATTTAAGTTTGACTTGCTCCTCCAGCTTAATTGCATCAAAACTCAGAAACTCTCATTGATTTTTTTTAATTTGTATCACATCTTTAAAATGAAGATTTATACTTCAGTGCTGCTCGTTTGTCGACGGCTACATTTAACTGCATGTCCACATCACAAAAGATACCTGCATCTAATGAATCTTGGGATAGGTTGGGCCATGACTAATCCCAGTGTCAGTCAGTGTGAAGTGTTAGTGGGAAACTGACATCACATTTTACAGTGTTTCAAGTTCTTGGACATGTCATAGATTTTCTTGTTTTTCTTTTTTTCATAGGATTTCAGTCTAGAAATGTCCAGCACTCACATCACAGTCATTATGTTCAAAATATGTGGCTGTGGATACTACACTGAACTGCCACTGAATCGTTCTACGCTCAGGTTACTTTGGACAATGGCTCTTTTGTTTTGTTAAACCTTAAATTTAAGGTGTATGTAGTTTAAAGAGGGTGAAAGAGAAAACATCCTTCACCTCTGTTCACCTGCTGTATCTCAATTCACTCATTTCTACACTCACGCTGGCTATATTGAGTGCAGAGATCTGATCTGACAGTCATTCAAAACGGTCAAAAACATCCTCGGTGGTCAGCATTTTGGCCGTGTAGCACAAATGTTAGGGATCACTGAATTTTTAATTTTTAAATGGGCAGAGGAAGGAAATGTACTTATTTATGTGTCACACGAGACACAAGAAGGTAAAACATTAACTTTGAAGTCAAGTGAGTGAAACAGCTGGTGGATATTTTTTTGAAGTTATATGTTGCAACTGTGTATAACAACACGACTGGGTTCCTGTTCATGTAGCCTCCACACTCTCATTTAATAAGATGTCAGTGGTAAAAAAATGATAAAATATGGATAGATGTATAGATATTCAGATGTAACCTTGACATGAAAACATACTGAAAGGTGTCAACTTTGTGCCAGGGGTGCCAGTATGCATCACATGTGAGAACATAGGCCTTGGACTCAAAACTGTACATGACTGCTGCTGTGTAGAGGCCACAGAGCTGCACCTATGACGCACATCTTTCAACATGGAAATGCAGGACCACTGAGCAGCATGGCCACCCAGCTCCTGTGTGAGGAGCATTGGGCTGCAGCACATGCCCTGGAGACGCTTAAAGAAGGGTGGGGTTGGGTGGGTGGTGTTGGGGATGGGTGGGCTGTTTGGAATCACTGAGCCTGATGTGATTTGATGCGATGAGTTCACTTACATAGTCAGAAGAGGTGGTAACTGCCACGGTGACACAAAATCCATCAAAAAATGGATAAATAAGATGTGGCATCAAGCAGCTCAACATGAGAAATGTTGGTGGAATGAAGGAAACCAGAGACGCATAGATTGACTGGAAAGGGCTAGTGTGTGTGTGTGTGTGTGTGTGTGTGTGTGTGTTTGTGTGTGTGTGCGTGTGTGTGCGATGTGGCAGGCAAGAGACTGAGGATGATGGTGTGTGTGTGTGTGTGTGTGTGTGTGTGGAGGGGGGGCAGGTGGAAAGGGGGAGGGGTCTGGGGTGGTCCAGACAGTCGCTCCTTGTGTAACTCACACACTCTCAGCCTCTGCGCATCATTCTGGAGGAAGCCCCCGCTGTCGCTCTGCACCGGTCACTCCACGTCTCACCGCCCTGGCTGATTCAATATAATCATTATTATTACTAATATTATTTAATTATCATTGGTAATAACAACAACACATGCGCTCCAGCGAGCCGTGCTGGTCCTCCACTTTTTTCGTCCTTTTCTTCTCGTCTCTGAAGACAGACGTTTAACTCTCACTCGACTCGCAGCTCCGGTTTATGGACACCGCGGCTCCGCCAGGCGCAAATTTTCTCCGCTGGCTGAGAATAAGCGCGCGGTGGAAGAAGAAAAACACGACCGAGGACTAAAAAGAAAAAGAAAGAATTCATGGATGTGCAGCGATCACCATGACAAGATTACAACTACCAACAAGGTAATGACGGGAACAAATGTGGGTTTGTTACCGCACCCAGCCGCTTTATTTTAGATGTGTTAATATATATAGTGATGTTTTTGAAGACTTGCGGCTTTGGGGGATAAAGAGGAGATGAGGAGGGGTGGAGGAGGAAGGGTTAATTTGTTCTGTGTTGTCTTATAGCAGTATTTTCGCTCTGAGGATGTCTGCATCGCAGAAACATCTCTTGTCAGAGAAGAAGCCTCAACCTGTTCCCGCTGCAGTGTGATCGGCTTTTTATTCCCATTCACCAGAATAACGCTCTGACGCTGTGTTTATATGAGGAGAGGCCACACTAGTCAGATTTATTTATTTTTTATTTATTTTAGTTTTCATCTGTCCTCTGGAGTCAAAACAAACCCTGATGGCATAATTTTGTAAAAGCTCTTGAAAGTCTTGTGCTTAGCTTTTGACCAGTGGCGGCTGGAGCCTGCATGGGGTCCTGGGTGACCACCTCCACCTATACCTTCAGCCCTGTTGCCATGATGAAACTGTGTGAAATTATAACCAATGGTGGACATACAAAAATAGAGTTGATTTGAAGTCCCAAACCAGCCTACATGTATGGTATTATACTCACAAAGAGATGACGTAGCACTTTATGTTTCTACTTCAATAGAGAGAACATGTATTTTTCATTAACTCTCTTACTAGTCACTGTACTGCTGTGGTTTTGGAAGAAGAGCACATCATCCACATCTCAGATCTGTCTCCTGCACATTAAAGTGTCCTTTGACATCATACAGAACCCTGAATTATCCCTGATGGCTTTTCCATCAGTGCATGATTGTGTCTAAGTGTTGTGTATAAAAGTGCATAGCAGTTTTTATTTCCATAAAAAAATTCTTACTCAAACGTAATCATTTTGCTTTCTCTCCCTCTGACATTGCTCTACAGACATTATAAAAGGTCCAATAGGGGCACTGTCACTAATGACCCAGTCAGCACTGATTTCATTTGTCACTGATCTGCTAGTCTTCATTGGTCACTGATCTGAGTGACACCCCGTCCCGCCCACCCTCATTTGGGCTCTAATGTTAGTGTTTTCTTTTCTATTTTGTTTGTAGTTTTTATTTATTTATTTTTTTTTTCACTTCCTGCCTTTCAGCATCTCCCTGTCCTGCTCCAGCCACATGTGTTTCACGTGTTGTCTCCACCTATTATGTATTTAAGCCCCTACATTCCCCCTCCGTCTTCATTCAGATTGTTGAGTTTTGGTCCTCAGAGTTTTCCGCGCCTGGACATCAGCCTTTTCATCCTCTGCAAGTAAGACAGTTTAGTTTGTTTAAGCTTGTTTTATCCTACCAGCGTTTTGCGTTTGGGTTCTGAAATCCCAGAACTTTGACAAAAAGTTTGATTATAAAATCTAACCTGTTCTTTGCAGTTTCATGGGATAGTGATTCTTAAAGTAGGAGCTACGGCCTTGGGTGGCTTCACAATGGGCCAAGAACACAGATAAATTAGTTTATATTTTTTTTAACCCAGATATCAGAAACAGTTGTCAGATTGAAAACAATGAAAACATTTTACTACTGAATGATCAAACAACAAATCTTATGATCAGGGTTTATTTTTTGATTAATTTTTAATGAAAAAAATCAAACTTCTCCTGCTTCCAGCTTCTCAAATGTGAATATTTTACTAGTTTCTCACTCTATTGTGTCAGTGAACTGAACATCCTTGACTTTTTGATGATTATCCAAAAAAAAAAATATATATAGACAAAAAACAAATAAACATCAAGGAAATTAGAACAAATAAATCTAGAAAATAATAGGTAGGTAGAAGGTAGGCAGTTGCGGCTGCGATTGTATTTGTTACAGCACACAGCAGAACAAGTGAAAACTCAGTCTGTTCAGACTGTGATTAAAGAAGAAAAAAAAATCTGACATGTTTCTTGGTTTGAAAATGTTTAGGAATGAGGAATATGGAAAGTTATTTTAATTCTTTATGAACAGTTATGTGTATGAATCACATACGGAAATCTAATACAGAATATTTAAAAACCAGAAAGGTTTTAAATACTCTGTATATCTGCGGTTGTTAGGGTTCACCTTTCTGGTTGTGCGTGACCTGTCCAAAACCGGAGGAAAATGGTTTTGCATGTATTGCTCTTGGAGATGCAAAGCAGCTTAGGAACACGTGAATCAGGGAGGAATGGTGAGGCTGCTGCAAATGTTGCAAGAATACAGGTTTCATGACAAGACAAACTCCTTGGAAACTATGGGATGATAATCAAATCTGAACTAATCTACATGCTGCCTGCACGCTCTTTCTCATTCTCACCAAACAGCTTCCTGCGCTGATTTACCATCCACGGGAGTCACACATGCAAACTGCTTTTCCCTTGACTGGTTGTTCTGATGTTCTGATGGCAACTTGACAGATGAACCCGAACAACCAAAGCTTTAAAATTAATACATGCTATCACCTGCTGCTCATTTAAATACAATATGTTCAAAAAAACACAACACCTATATCTAAGATCAGTGGTTTTGACTCAAAACCTCATCTGCAAGTTGGTTTCATTCATTCAGCACTTCACTGAAAACTTTGTGCTTTGACAAGTATTGTGAACAGCTATTAAGGCCAAGTTTTATTAACCTAACTTTTTATTTTTTTTCAGTTGGTCATTTTATTTACCAATGTGTCTGCAAACAGTGAAAAATAGCCAGGATGACAACTTTAAATGACCCAAGGCAACCAGGGAATGTTAACATTTGAGAAACTGAGAGCAGAATAAAATAAGAAATAATAAGAAATAAACCAATTTTGTTGCATCTCATTCTCTCATACCTCATTCCCAAGGCATGCCACCAATCTATGACTGTAAAAAAAAAAAAAAAAAATTAGATTAAATAAAAAAAACAAATTGCTGTTATTTTAAACCCAATTTCACCACAATCCAACCCGGACATAAACATGCTTTGACCTGGAAATCAAAGCTCACCAGGTTTTTTATGACGCTGCAGTGTTATTACTTATACAGAACACCATTTCTGTCCTTTCAGGATTTCTTCTCACCTTTTTGATTCTTTGGCTTTTTTTAGATTTTACTTTTTCCAGTCCTTCCTAAAATGCACTTCTGTACATAAACATCGGTCTGCAGAAGAAGTTACTGCACCTTTAATAAACTGCATAGATCTGTGCCAGTGGGAGCCAGAGAGGGTTTTAATATCAGCAGCTATTCACTGTTCTGCTGTTACAATACTGATACTGTAACAAAGCACCATATTTAACTCTTTAATTTGTTAAGGAACTGGTAATTAGAGCTATGTTGCTATTGCACAGTTTCATCCTGATAACAGGGTAGAAGGATAGGGACACTGTCCAAGAAAGAACTGCCACTGCAGCAAGTGATTTTACTCTGTAATGTTTATTTTGGATTAAAACCTGTAGACATATATTTACTGAGCTGTTAGGATCCCTCAAACCCCACCCACCCAACACCACCACCCCAGAAACCTCATGAAATACCAAATGAAATAATTTCTGAATAAAAAGACAAAACATTCTTTGTTCACAGGGAGGACCTGGCATGGACCGCTATGTCTAAATGAAGTGGTTCAGCCATGCAATGTTCCTGGAAGGCAGTGATTGTGCTGGCCTTGGCCTCCATTGCCATCCAGTACACAGCCATCCGGACACTCACCTCCAAGCCTTTCCAGCTGTGCCCGTTGCCCAGCCCCCAGAACTGTGGTCTGGGGGGCCAAGACACAGAACCTACCTTTGAGCGAGGAACAGCGGGCGGTGGAGGCTGCTATGACTACCCTTACTTTTCCATCAATGCTACGCGTAAGACACACATCCTGGTCCTGGCCACCACCCGCAGCGGCTCCTCCTTTGTTGGCCAGCTGCTCAACCAGCACCAGGAGGTGTTCTACCTGTTTGAGCCTCTTTATCATGTTCAGACCACCCTGATCCCACGTCTGTCGCACAGCCGCAACACTGCCGACCGCAGGGTGATGCTTGGTGCCAGTCGAGATCTCCTGCGCAGTCTGTATGACTGTGATATGTATTTCCTGGAGAGCTACATCAAGCCAACACCCACTAACCATGTCACAGATAAATTGTTCCGCCGAGGCGCCAGCCGAGCATTGTGCCAGAAGCCTGTCTGCAACGCCTTCGGTCCTGAGACTGTCAACGTGGACGAAGGAGAATGTGTTAAGAAATGCGCCTCGCTGAATATGACTTTAGCAACTGAGGCATGTCGCATGAAGCGACATGTGGGAATCAAAATTGTTCGTGTGCCAGAGATTGGAGATCTACGTGCTTTGGTAGAAGACCCACGTCTGAACATCAAAGTCATTCAACTTGTCAGAGATCCGCGCGGTATCCTGTCATCACGGATTGAGACATTCAGGGACACGTATCGACTGTGGCGCATTTGGAGGGCCACTGGGAGGAGGCCCTACAACATAGACATAACTCAGCTGACGGTCGTCTGTGAAGACTTTCTCAGTTCTGTTTCAATGGGTCTCAGTCATCCTAACTGGCTGAAAGGGAAATACATGTTGGTTCGCTACGAGGATTTGGCTAAGAACCCACTCCTCAAGACAAAGGAGATCTACGAGTACCTGGGGCTGCCTATGGAAAAAAATGTGGAACACTGGATACAGGAAAACACTCGGGGCAGCAACATGCCCTCTGCAAAACACAAGTTCGGCACGGTGAGGGATTCGGCGGCAAATGCGGAGAGCTGGCGTTTGAAACTGTCTTACGACATGGTCGAGTTCACGCAGAACGTGTGTGAGAAGGTTCTTCTCCAGCTGGGATACAAGGCTGTGAAATCAGTGGAGGAACTGAAAAACATGTCCCACTCACTGGTGCAGGACAAAACTTTTGTACCTTTTTTGTAACAAAGATAGTTCTCTAATGACTATTTTTGATATATTTATAATTGTTGCCTTATAATTTCCTTAGTTCGTTGGTTTTGTTTCTGTAATTTTATTTCTTCAAATTTGCACTAAACTTTAATGATTTCAAATGCACCGAGGGAACGACGGATGATGATTCCCTTAACTTTACAGAACAGCACACTTTAAATCACAAAGTAATCAAACAAGCTAGTTTACAAATGTCTCATTTTTTGTTTTTTTCCATCCATAGAAACAAGACGAGGCACTTGTCTTTATTCATAATTTCCTGTATGCAAACTGTGTGAAATGTTGGCTCTTTAAAAACACAGGGATGAGAGGAGTTTGAAGGTTTTTAGTTCTTTTTTTTTTTTAGACCTGTGATGGCAAATTTGGACTGTAAAAGCCCTACTGTGCAATAAATAGTGAATGTCGCAGTCAACCTTTACCACTATGGCATTTTCTATCCATGTGGGAAGAGACCAGATCTGACAGATGCCACACTTGCAAAAGGATAATTGCAGACAATTAATAGGCTCTCGAGTTAAAGGGACAGAATCCCACCGGAGGGTCATGAGTGTATCGTCAGAGGATTTACAACCATCTGCGATACACAAACGCACACTAATGAGAGGTTAATGCTAAAATCTTCATTACTGTGGGTGTCTGGGGAGTAAGGCATATTTTTAAAAAATGATTATGTGGATGTAGACTGGGTACATTTAGATGAACTGTTTATTTATTATTTTATTTATTTTTCCATTATTTTGTAGTAGGGTTAGGGATAGGTCTTCTGTTCTAATGTTTATGCCACTGTCGACCATAAAAGCAGGAAAACATTACCACGTCAAATGATCTGATCTGTTTGTTTGTTTGTTGTTTGCTTCCGCATGAAAGATTCATGACTGAGGAAGATTCATCACACATTCAAGGATTACCCACACTGATCACATATACAGAGCATTAGAATAACATGTGTGTACATAATCTGGGACAAATGCTCTGATTGTTACAACAGCAGTCGACACACGCAGGCAGCGTTAGAGGGCAGAGGTCAAGTCTTGTTCATACTGCTCCATAAAAATATCTCAAAACACTGGACCGTTTCCAAAGCATTGAAATGAAATGAAATGTTGTTTATTTTGTTTTCTTAAGTTTTTGGTTTCTGAACTCAAGCACAAATAAAACTGGGAGAATTGTCAGATTTTTTTTTTGATTGACTTTGATTGATTTTTTGCTTGAACCCCCACTCCACCTCCACCCTTTCGGCTGCCACAAACAGTCGTTGTTATATGCGGCGGCACATTTACAGTATCAGTTTATGCAGCGGCTAGTTTGGCAAATTGTCTTTCAGTGATCATTTCATGCTGTGCAAATCTCTGTCTCCCTCTCTCTTTCTCTGTGTTACCGCGGCGTAAATGGGACGTCGGTTTGTATTATGTGCCACAGACACTGTCAAGGATGTGTGCACAAAACACAGCTGCAGCGACAAAATGCAGAGTAAACATGTTTTAAAAGTGCCATCAGTAAACACACTGAGTTTAATACGCCAAGCAAGCGCAATGCGTTAAGGACTAATAAGCAAGGTGGTGATTCAAGCGCAGCTTTAATTATTGTTACAAGGAATAAACAAATAATTACCGCCTTTGTGAAATGATTAAATGATAACAATAATTCTGGATTTGAAAATTCTGTATTTCTCTTTAACAATGTTGTAAATATATTCTGTTGACATTCTTGATTTCCACGATCCACAACTACTGCTGCTTTCGAATGACTGGGTGGAGTGGGAGTGTGGGGTGGTGCCATTGATTTCCACGCAGTGACCGACTTGTTCACCCATAAGATATAAACCGTGTGAATGGAGCATCACACACCCTGGCTCATCAGTATTGGTGACTGGATGTCCATTGAGATGCAGAGCACAAACCTTTGATCCTCCTCTGTGCCGAGGCTGGATGCAAACTCTCCCTCCCCTCTCTGCCTGTTCTTTCTCCATCATCCACCTCTCCTCTATTTTCTTCTTTTTTTTTTTTTTTTTTTAACAGGGAGATCTCATGGGATTATTCCTTTGCTCCAGTGCTCACTCTCTGTTTTTCACTTTACCTTCTGAATCATTCTAGATGTGCTTGGCATACTTCTAATTTTTTTTAAAGTGAAATCTGAACCATAAAAAATAAGTTTGCTTGGGTCCACTTTTCTGTTTGGAAATTAAAGGAGGAGTTTGACATCTAATGACTGCTGCTGCATGTGTCTCTACATCGGCAGCTGTTTAGCTTAGCTTAGCACAACATAAAGACTTGCCTGCCTGTCTAACGGTAACAAAATCCACCTGCCAGAACCTCACAACCACAGTAATTATCATGTTACATCTGTGTCATCTGTGTGATAACTGACTGTCTGTCTCATGCTACAGTTAGATAATCAGTTACTGGTTGTGGCTGTATATTTACAGCTCACATGAGTGCGGTTTCTGTGCCTGAAACTAAAAACTCACAGCAGTAATAATATCTGTTTATGCGCTTCTGAGAGACTAGAGTCTCTCTGGAAGCTGAAGTTTGCACTGTGTCTTTGCCAAGTTATTTATATCTCTTTTACTTATTATTACATAATGAAAGCTAACAACATTGGACAGTTGGTCAATAGTGGTGCAGCTAAGAGGTATTTCCAGCTGAACGTGCTCACTTCTAAACTCAGGCTCTCAGTCCAACTCTTTGCCTCTGATGCTGGACTCTGTTTGCTACTGAGGACACACTCCCCCCACACGCCCCCGCTGCTTCCCATGTGTCAGTGTGTGTGCGTGTGTGTGTGTATTGAATGCCCCAGGGCTGAACATATGGTTCACAAGCCCCTGGAAAGAAAGAACAGCAAATCCCTCTCATTCTCTCTCTCATCCCTCTCTCCATTTTTTTTTATTCTTATCTCCTCATAATGTGACCTTAATAATCTGACCCTGTGTGACTGCATGACAGAGCAGAAAGAAATGTGCCTCTTAAACAGTGGGTGCCACTGTCTGCTGAGCTGAGTTTTAGCTACAACTATTTGCTACTGTGGAAGGAGAGCGTGCAGCAAAGAAACAACTGTCCTAACAGGAGGGAGGAAGCCTGAGATGAGAATGTGCTGTTAAAACTTGTTATTGTCTTTGTTTGTGCTGCTCACTGGGATGTAGGCTAGTTATGATGTAAAAAGCTCCCTGAGTTGAACAAATCCTGTGAGTTATGGCACACTGGCTGAATCGAGCGGTGGAGGATAAGCAGCTGACGGGCATGTAATGTATTGTCTTTGACCCCCCCGCCTCACACACACACACCACCCCACCCACATCTGTCAACACGTCACCTTTTGTAGCTGATGTAAATAGCACTCTGTCCCGGATGATTCAGTCAGTCGGTTGGCGCTTAGGTTAACCCAGAGCAGTGCAATCAAAAACTATTCATGTGAAAATCATGGGATTTTTTTTTTTTCTAAACAACTTCTCCTTTGCCCATGTTGGTTTGATTTGATTGCTAGTAAAATGGCATTGAAGGGGGGACGGGCACGAGCAGAAATGATACGAGCAGCTTAATTGAAACTGTCAGCAGCAGGTCAGCATATGAGAAGCGTAGCAAACAAGTCATTATGTAGTCAGAGATCCATGAACACCATGATAGGTTTAATGTGCAGAGCAGCTTTTGAAATGTAATGTAAAAAGAACTGAAACATTCCTCTGTAATATGCAAACCGGAGCGGTTATCTCCTCGGGACATAAAATTCAGTGGCTGAACCAAATTCAAATCCCAACTTTTTAAGGTGTGAGCTCATTTTAACACCAGTTTAGTGTGTGATTGAATTGTTGCTGGGTACATTTTATTTCGCACGAAGCATGCTCCTCAGCTTGAAATGAATATTAAACATCCCAACTTGTAATATGATCATTGAATAAATTAACCTATTTTCGCACTCAGACTTTTAAAGGAGGGGGAGTGCTGGGAGCCACAGCTGCAACTGGCAGACGTGAAGGTTTACTCTCCCATACCCTCACACACCGCACACACGCACACGTTCACACTGAGGGGCCATTGATGGTGTTTTCCCCCCGTGGAAATGTGGGTATAGGTGAGTGAGAGGGTGTGTGTGTGTGTGTGTGTGTGAGTGTGTGAGCACATATATGTCGGTCAGGCCGCCGAGCAGCAGCTTCACGTCACTGTGGTCAGCTGCGGTCCTCTCGCTTTGCTGCCAGTGCTCAAGTCCACCACAACCCCACCTCGGCTGGCCTGAAAAGCTGAAATGAGAGTAGCATACACACACACACACACACACACACGGGCAAACAAATATGGGCAGTCATGAGTAAAAATGAAGACCTGAGCACTCTGGGAATAGAGGCAACATGGAAATATCTCTGCTTTGACACCACGTGACTTTTTATTTTTTGATTCACAGACAAACAGACTTGCAAAAACAAAATATATGTATGCTCCCTGATACCTCGTGCAGTATTAAGCAGCCCGATATGACAGAGGCGAAAACTAGGCGGTGCCGTACGTGTACATGTCTGACCGAGCACATAAATCCTGATCAAACTGCAGTGAGCGCACATTTGTTTTCTCAGACACTGAGGCTGTAAATCAGAGCTCTAAAGGTGCAGTGATGG
The DNA here is from genome assembly GCA_016801845.1 of Polydactylus sextarius. Taxonomy (NCBI): domain Eukaryota; kingdom Metazoa; phylum Chordata; class Actinopteri; family Polynemidae; genus Polydactylus; species Polydactylus sextarius. Next base: position 3,354,217 of record CM028906.1, on the reverse strand, counting down.
AGTTGTGAATGTAAAAAAATATATGATAAATATGATGTATGTCTTTATCATATCATATTTCTCTTCCTCTCGTCTACATAAGGCGAGAAAATCAAAGTTTTGTCATAAATCGAGATTTATCTGCAAACTCCTTCAGCCTGACATTATTTGAGTTTCTCTTGAAAGCAAGACGACTCCTGACACATCTAGAATTCAGACTAACAACATATGTTTTCTTCTAGCATGTCCATTCTGACAAAAAAGGTTCCCACAAATAGTATCCATTTTGTGTGTTTGATTTGCATTTGTCCTCTTGTAAACACAGGCTTTCATTTTATTCGAACTGGCATTTTATTCAGCATACTGGAGAATCTTTTGGGACTTGTGGCTTCTCCAAACCAAAAAAACAAATTAAAATATATCACAGACTATTATAAGCTTCATCAAACAGCGCTGTAACAATTTAAATTCATACAATTTGCTAATTAGGAACATTTTTTATTTTTACAAATATCTATATTATCCCACTTTAGCCTCTTAAATCTGTCTGTGGAAGTCCTTTCAGCTCACTTATTTCATATTTATGGGAGCTTTTTTCCCTCGATGTGGCTACAAGGTGAAACGGTCTAAAAGATTAATATTTCTGGATGGATAACACCATTTTGTGGAGAACAGTGTTATGTTTCATATGATACCACCTACTCCAGGGAGCTCCTAAAACACACGTGTTCCTGTCCATTAATTTTAGTGCTACTCCTCACCCCTCCCCCACCTCCTCCTCTTAATTTGCTCTCATGGTGAAGTCTACGCCTGGAACATCTGTGAAAGAGCTAAAGGGAAATCAAGGCGCTCACAGTGGTTATTATTACATGAACGTCGTGGTAAGGTTATCATCCTTGTGGCTTCCCTAGAGTCCCCCAAGGCTGCTTGTGGAGAAGTTATATCATAGCAAAACTGTTTTATGCTGAGTCTAACTCTAATGTGGTGATCCTTATCTGCTCCTTGTTTTAATGTTTATGTTAATTTAAAGTTGTACCAAGCTGTTTGATTAGTTTGTCCATCATTTCCGTTTAAATAACATGCACGAAATAAAAATGATTGAGATCATGGAACGTCAGGACACAAATGAGCAATCAGCAGTTTCACTGATCATTATTTGACTAATCTAGAGTTTGAATAAAATATCTGACCCCTATCACATTATTTGTGCTACATCAGCATGCTCCTAGACATCAACGAAACAACTTGAGCTTCATTTTTTCTGCTGCTACGTCAAGTTATTTGTCTGTCATACTCTCTGGCCCCTTTAGTCTGTGAATCTGTCTTGCTGGCTTAGTGAGTTTTTGTCTGGATGGATGCTTGATCCCTCTTGGTATTGTTTGGCTCTTTTGACCTACCTGATGTCAAACTGTGCTCTGACTACTGACAAATTACACTTTGTGTTACCTAACTGCTCCTATTTTTGTATTCTGGTCCAGATGCAGAAAATAACAGCTATCACAAAACTAATGGTCTGGCTTTCACTGAAGATGGACAGTGTTTTGATAATTTACCTTATGTCAGACCACGTGTGATAAAATACAAAAAAAAAAAAAAAATAAAAAAAATACCATGCTGCATTTGCATGCTGCATTGTATGCCACCACCAACCTGTTAAGTTGCAGGTAATGAATGTTTAAATTAGTTATAGTTATAAACTATAACTAATATAGTTATAACCAGATCTAAGGCATTCAGTGTTTTTAGACCTTTAACCTTTTTTCTAGGTTAAATTTCAAATTCTAATCAGTTCAGCTTGAGTCCAAGTAAACATTTTTCCCCAAAGGACTCCCTCATGGTGTCCTTGAAATATTGTATTGAAAAGAGCTGGACAGAGAGTTCCTGCTGCCAGCATTGGATTGTCTGCCCAATATTGGCAGCAGGAGGCTTCAAAAACTGTAACCAAATTTTCCCTTCAAAGTTGTATCCCAGCCTGACTCTTAGCCAGTATTAAGCAATATCATCATTTAATCATTCACTCAAAAAACATACTTGTACCAAGGTTCAACTGGGAATCATTAGCTCTGTCCCAGTTCATAGGCTTTGTTCTATGAAGACTAATGTCATCATTGAGTTGCGACTGGGTTGTCAGGTGTAAATGAAACTGAGACCTTTCCTGAGCAACAAATATCAAACAGGTGGATCCTTCAAGGGCCAAGTACGTCAGGGTATGGCATCAGATTTTAACTTAATCAAATTTAACTGTAAACCAAATATAACTGTCAAGGTTGCTAGGTGATGGGAGCGGTTTTTCATGGTTGTTACAATAAGAGGACAGAGGGACAGATACAGCTGGTGACGCACGTAAGAAATCCCCCATAGACTAAACTGCCACATTCTGGTTTGGCCTTCGCGGTTTACGAGTGTCCTCTAAAGGAGGCAACCCATGAATTGGGACACAGCTTAATGACTAATGTATATAAAGATAAATGATAATGCTTACACTTCCTGCCATTGTGCAAAGTCAGGTTTTTGCAGGTACTAACAGTGGCATCTTTGTGTATTTGGAGACAAAGTCTGTACAGCAATGATCAGGAAGTAGAGCCACTGTATAGAAGTCCTTCCTGTACACCTGCCTGACCAATCAAGTCAATCTAATGTGTCAATGTGCTCATTTTTATGGCATAAGATTAATGTATCATTTGATGGTTTAGTTTGGCCCATATCTGCTATGGGCCAAACTAACTGGCTATTTGCTAACCTCAAGGGGTGTAGGGTTTTTGACCTTTACTGCAACCAGCCACCAGGGGGCGCAGAATTCAAGTTCATTGCTGTGAATCAAATAATTACTTTATGAGAATATAACATGTAGCTGAAGAACTGCAGATTTATTATGTTCTACTAACATCCCTGCATTTGTGCTCTTCACACCTTTATTAGAAGAGGAGGCATATTTCCACTCTTCAGTTCTCTTTTTATGATCATAATGCCACTGTCACATTATCTTTGTTTTTAGCTCCCACTTACCCTGGTGGGCAGCTTGCTCTGTGTGTGCAAAACAATGCTTTAGACAATTTTGTGATGACACAGACATATTTCCAGATCCAATCTGCCACTGAAGCACCCCCAAAAGGAAATCGGTGCCCTTGTAGGCAGTAGGTGCAGATTTCACCATAAATGAATGTATGCCACCTTAAATAAACCGAAGGGAGCAGATGATGTTAAAACTCCAGAGGAAGTAACACATCTGTGTAACATCTGTTTCACTGGTCCTGGGAGAACTGTCGGGCAGTGTGGCAATGTGGCAAACAGAAGATGCCTTATGGCATCAACTTTTATATCAAAAGACATTTGTGATCTGAGAAACGATTTACTGTATATAAAACCTGTGAATGAATAAAACCCATAAAGTAGCAATAGGAAGTTTGCTAAATGAGTGAAATGGCCTGAAAGTATCTCAGTGGCAGCCATGATAAGAGCTGGTCAAATTCAGTCAACAGTAATATAAGGTTTGGGTGAACACGACGAAAATGACCGACCAGGGATGGAGATCATTGTGTAAGTTACTGCTACACTAGCAACCCACAGGTGAAACCATTCAAACTGGCAATGAAGTAACATTTTTACTGGGTTGTACATATCATTACATCACCTACATGGAAGTATTACATGGTCTGAACTATCTAAGATGTGTTTACCATGGCAAATTAACATTAACATCCAATGTAGCTCAGCGTAAACGCAGTTGAGTTCTGCTCTCATGAATTCTCCTTCACCTGTAGGTGTCTATTGAGTTCAGTGAAAAGTGGTTCCGCAAGGAGATTTTTTAAAAACTTTTCGACCACAACCCTGGTCTGAACTGGGGAACAACACCATCCTTGTGCTCTGTGTCACTAGAGACTCACTGAGCTGTCTGGTTTCCTCACCTTGATGTGAGCCCAAATATCATCAGGAACAGCTCTATTAGCTGTTCTTGTGCTCTAATGCCCATACCAGCTTTCCTGTTCCTTCATTAACTGCTGAGCGAAATAGGGAGCTATCAGACTCTGTAGCTGCTAAGCACTACACTGTGTGCTCCAGCTAGTTGCTAACTCTAGCTGTCTAGCCATCAGTTCTTGACAGGTAGTGTTTTTTTTTCTTTCCAAGACCTAAAAAGAGTTGTCTTTGTTGTGTAGAAATGTGCTGATGAGAGCAGCACAACTTCATGAAAACACACACACAAAAAAACAAATATTCTGAGATACTGAGAATAAATTCCTAAATTTATGAGAAAGAAAACATGTCTCCATGTTATTTCAGAAGAGAAATATCACAAGAACAGCTGCTGCCTGTATTACAATTAGGAATATGGAGGGTCTTGTGAAGTTATATTTTAGTAGAAGTTTCACAATTATAGAAATACTTTACGCCTCTTAGTCATATGTATTATTCTGGTAACATAATGAATTTATTCTCCATATCTCTATTTCGTTTCCTGAATAAAAAAGAAAAAAAAAACAAACAAAAAAAAAAAAAAAAACTGCAGGGCTGGATGATTATGAGGACACCATTCATGTGCAAGGGCAGCTGAGCCATTGTTGATATTAAAACCTTGGTTATAGCAACTTCAAGTCTTGATAAAATACTTGGATATTACAACAAAAAAAAAGACATTTTATTTGCTTTTACCTTTGTCAGTCACCCATGTTTTGACACATCAAGGGCTTCTAGTCTGAAAGACGAAGTAAGGGCACGTTTTTTTCTTCTCTGGGTATCTTGTTATAGTGGAGCTGTGACTCAGCCTCATAGCCAAGCCAAAGTGTCAAGTCCTTGAAATGCAAGGTTTGTGTTTACCCACTGGAGTTATACAGCAGTGTGGTAACACCCCATAGTACATACACTGTCATGAAGGCGCTCGCTCACATATGGCTTGAGGCAGTGCATGTTACACACGTTTTTGGTGTTACCCCTTGATTGCCTCATTCACTGGGAATTTCAGGAGATGATGTCTTATGAAATAAGTGCAGGAAATTATGAATGATTTTCCTTTATTATTATTTCTATCTCTGCCATTCACATGAATTTTAAAATGTGCCAGTTACACAAAAGGCAGCATTATTATGGTTTATATTAAATATTCATGTCCGTGTCAGAATTTGTCGGGGGAGGAGGGGAGGTGGGGTAGTATTGTTCCAGTGTTTAAAAGAGAATCGGCCAGTGCTTTTTAAATTATTGAGCTGTGCAGTCGCCTATAGCGTACGCAAGAAATCCAGAGCACTTATTTTTTTTCATGACATGCTCGATAAAATGGCAAAAAATGAGACTGCTCTTCAATTACTGTTGAGAAACTCAAATGTCACAGGGGCAGTGGATGAATTAAGGTTGAATTTCAGTGATATTCTGCTTTAATACCCTCAGCCACACACGCTGTCCCCCTGACTTTCTCATTCTCAGATCAATTGGTTGTGGTTGCTTTTACTGGCAAACAGGGAAGGATTTAAGCAGGAAAAGCCTGTTACGTGTGTATATTTATGTGTGTGTGTGTATTAGGGGTGCAACAATACACAAAATTCACAGTTTGGTTCAGTTTGATTCTTATAGTGTCAGGGTTTGATATTTTTTGATACATAAAAAGAAATTTTCATGCCTTTTTTTAACTTGTAGTTTATTGAAATTACCAACATTTGTTTCAACTCAAAATGATCACAGGGTTTCAAATATAATGATCAATGTGTGGCAGCCTCCACAGAATCAACACTGGCCGCTGCAAATTATTGAATTTATTTTTTCGAAAACACTAAACACAAAGTTAAAAACAAAGGGAAGGTTCTGTCCTCTTGCTCCCTATCTCTATCTTGCATGTGTGCACGCGCACACACACACACGCACGTGCAAACACACACACACACACACACACACACACACACACACACACACACACACGTTTGTTTTCATGCCTTGCAGGGACATTTCATAGACTTCCATTCATTTCCTGGAGACTTTCCTGGAAACCCTGGAGATCCCATTTGTTGGTACCACTTGTCTAACCTTTATTTAAACCTGACCCTAACCTTAACCAAACCTTAAGTCATGTCTTCACCTTAATTTTTTGTCTTTCACATCATGGGGACCAGCCCCATACCTTACAGGATATTTATTTGGTGGAAACAAGGCTATTGAATGTGGGAGGTGCAGTTTAGTGGATCTATATATATATATATTTATATATATACACACACACATCTACTCCTGTAGGAATAGATATGTATACAGGGGTAGATATATTTAGACAGTTGAGACAAGAGCAAAGAAAGCTTCTCTACTAATACTGGTAGCACTGAACAGTGAAGAAAGAAAAAAAAAAGCCAGATGCTGATAAAGAAAACCATGATGATGATGATCAGCCTTGTGGTTAAACACTATGGGCTTTTAATGTTATTGAATCTACCAGCAATTACTTAATAATACCCTGATCTGTATTCCACAGATGACTAATCCTGCTAAATATAATCAGATAGGCTCTGAAGCACTGAGATTCGTTTTTTTTTGCTGTTCTGTGATGCATCCAACCAGCTGCTGTTACATTCACAAGTTACTGGGCAGATAGGGATTTTACATCCAAACATCCATCCTTTCTTTTTTCAGATGCTAATCTTATTGGGTTTTCTGGGTGCCTCTGGTACCCAGAAAACCCAGGTCACCTACCAGTTGGATGTGGCTTCTACTTATCCTTTGGGAGTCATGGGGGTTTGTGAACCAATGCCAGCCGACTGTGGGTGAGAGTGAGGTACACCCTGGACACAGCCAACATTTATAGGCAATTATTCACACCTACTGTCAATTTAGTGCCACCAGTTCTCCTCTTTATCATAACAATCTTGTCCAAATCCAATCCAAACATTTCTTACTGCTGAGAGTATACCAATCCTTAAAACTTTCTTGGATTTGTGGGAAAATGGTGGATATAACATATTGTTCCCAAGGTCAAGAATGAACTTTAAAACTCAACAGGGTTATGAATGGATGATGGTTCCACAACTTTGGGGTTTAGTCAATTTTTGACTGGAACTGTGGGATAAGAGATTCTGATCAATAGGCTAAAGGGAGGACTAAAGCAGGATCACCACAGGAAGGATATGTACACACACACACACACACACACACACACACACACACACACATATATATATATATATATATATATATATATATATATATATATATATATATATCAAGGCTATCAGTTACATGAAATTAAACCACTGGACTGGAACTGGAAAAAAAAAAAACATTACTCATGCCCTAATACAGTGAGTAATACAGGGATCTTATGCTTGATGTAAATAAGTTTGTCAAATTATGAGAATCTTGCTATTGAAGGACAAGTCTCTGTGGTGGTTCTTGTGGCTTCACACACTGAGTTGATAAATTATCTCTGGATCTATCTGAAAACTAAATACCTACCATGTTATGAAGAGGTACTGTTCTACATAGGTCTGAACCCTTTAAACCAGGTTACTGCAAATATTGGCTACACACAGGGGTTCTCAAACTCTTCCACAAAGGGCCATGTGGCTGCAGGTTTTTGTTCCAACCAATCAAGATCACACAGGTTGACCAATCAACTGTGTGAAAACTGAGATCAGTTAATTAAATGAGTCAAGTCTGGTGCAAAAACCTGCAGCCACATGGCCCTTTGTGGAAGAGTTTGAGAACCCCTGGGCTACAGGTACCAATTCCTGGTGTGGAGCACCCATCAGCCACTCACTGGGAGAGGAATGGGAGAAGACAATGACTGGTGAGCAACAGACCTACTGTCCAGAATGAATGGGGCAGTTTGTGTCTCCATCTTTTTGTGGAATTAGTTTACTTGCTGTTTGGGTTAGGGTTTGGTCATTATAGAAATGGTTTATATGAGCTTTTAACTGAGATTCTATTGTATCTATTGTATCTATCAATGTTTATGCAGCACAGCTGGCTGCATACGCCATGAAATTAGATTTGACCCACTTTGCCTCCAGTACAGGGGACTCACGAGGCTTATAGCCCTATTAATTGTATATTGACACATACATACATATTTTTCACTTACATATTTTCATACATAACATACACTCTACTAAATAATATCAAAAGTTGATAGTCTCTTATATAATGTATGCTAAATGAGAGCAAGAAAGAGATCCCTGCATGGGCATAACTACTTACACTACACATGCAGTAACAACATGGATCTTCTTAGCCTGAAAGTGCCAAATCCTTGCATCGTTGACCCAGCCTGCTCTGAAGTATTGGAAACTGTCCATGGCCTTGTGTGCTTTCATAGCCTGGAGTGTGCAGGGTGAAGGGTTTTCCACTAAATAAACCATGATGTCACTGAAGTCGAATGCAGACAAGCGGTGTTAGCGGTGAAAATAGCATGTCACACACTCCTAAAATAGCCACTTGCATGATAACATTCCAGTTCATCACCATAGATATGTCTGGTATTCTCAGACATGAAATAAAAATGATCACAGTTTGCAGTGTTAACAAGGTATGCATAGCGAAAATTTGCCCAGCAATATGGTGGCACTTAAGACTGAGGTCTCGCGACTGCAAAGCCTCTATAGTTTACATTTAATTTGTCCTTCTGTCTTGTACAGAATTGAGATTCAAACATATCCAGTATTCAACAGAGTAAAGTACTTACCAGGGAGAAAATGCTATTAATCCAGTGGTTAACAGCCAAGAAGGCATTACTGTCTTGGGATGAAACTATGGCGCACTGGGGCTCCTGGCTCTGCATAGCTGAAAAGAAAATCTTCTGACATGCCTTTTCGTGCTGTAAAATATTTGAGAATCCCTATCTATAATTACATAGAACATTGTATTTCACACTTGTTAACAACAGAACCGCACTGCTAAGACCTATTGGTGTTGTCAAATTAGCAAAGCACTTACAATAATCATTTTGAAATGCATTGAGTATTGTATTTTTAAATTACATGATGCTGTAAATGTTCCAGTACGTCTGCTCACAAATTATGGTTGTGATGGCAGTGAGACCCTCATCAGCAGTTTAATCTAATGGGAATAGGATCTCCTGAAACCTTGTGGGTCATCTGGCTTTCTCTATATCTGCTCTATATTGTTACATTTTAATCCTGCGTATAAATCATGAATGTCTTGAACAAAATCCACAACCTTTCAGGCACATAAACTTATTATTTGTCATTACAAGTGACAGGAAATGGTTTGATTTTGATCTTTTGTTTGAATTCTCTTACTAGCTGACTTTTAATCACAATAGCAATCCCTGTCTTTTGGTCACCCACTAGTGGTGAGCAAAGATGATTCGGCTTCTGCTAAAACCTCCCGAAAGTCTGGATCAGAGTTTATGAGAGAAACAAGTTGAGTGAGCAGCCCCACCAGAATGGGAAATTTGATTTAATCACCTAGTCCATTTATGTTGGAGAGACCAAGACTTGTTTAGATAGTTCCACATTGCTTCACAGAATCCACAGACCTTCTTGACGTCTTTTGTTATTGTTTTAATTGAAAGCCTTCTAGTGGCAGATATTTGACATTTAAAACTAAGCACTGATTTTGGTGAGCTGTCACATTAGTCATGTTATAGTCAAATCTAAATTCTGACTGCGTTGTTAGTTTTTAAAATCGTCAAGTAGAAATATTTCCTTTGGGCTTCTGCAGTCGAAGCTTCCTGTCTGAAAGTGTGGCAGTTACTGCGTGCAGTGTGAGATGCTACACTGGATACCTCAGTGATTAAAATTAGAGCCGAGGCTTAGATAAGTGATGCACTTGTACAATCAATAAACACTGTATACACAAAATCGATTCTATAACCACTGTCATTACTTTATGTCTTGGGTAGTCGCACTGAGACAGGATGTAAGTTGCAATTTCAGTATTCACTGTGTGTGGGTGTGTTTGTTTTTTAAGATCATGCATCAAGTCACACGATTAAATACATGCTACAAAGGCACTGTTTCAGATACACAGTCAGTTTGAATAACACCATGGATGTATAATTTGAGATGCTGATCACACATGGTTCACAAAAAAATCAAAATAGAAAATGAAAATATCTTTATTTTATGCATTTATTGTTCATGGTACATTTTTTCACCTGGGTTGGAAGATGGTTTTCATAGAAATGTGACAAATCAGTGACAGCCTGGCATCTCCTTGCCTGACTGCTGCGAAGCAAAAAAGGAAAAAAAAAATAGTTCTTCTCTGCTGGACATTTTGAGATGGCTGTCTGTAGCAGGCCACGGCTGGGTCACAGTGACAGGAGGGAGCTGAGCGATGCATCACATGACCTTCATGATTCAGCGACCCTGGCAACATTTGTTTCTCAGCTTGAAAGGGACCACTCGCAGCAATCATCAGGGCATGGGAGACATCTGTGCTTTCCATCATGTAGAGGGCGGTAAGAAACATATTTTGTGGGCATTGTGTGTTTGTGCATGTTTGTTTATGTGTGTAGGTGGAGGGAGGGCTTCGAGTGGCATTGCCAGTGCTCTGCATGCAAACCTTTTTCCCTCCAGCCACCTTCTGCTCTCTAATTGAAGCATGTCCTTAGTCTGCACTGGCAGTTGTGCTTGTGAGCCTTGTGCTTCGATGACTTTCTGGACTTAATATTATAATCTGAGCAGACATTTTAACTTTAACTTTTTGCCTGATTGTCACTTTCATCTTGACTGTATTTCTGTCTGTAGATCAGTGTGTCTCCTTGTGTGTTTGTGTGTCCTTTCTACTGCTCTCCCCAGGCACAACCTGCCACATTGACTTAACGGATCAATCCACACCTTGCAGGTGCACCAGATGGGTATCACTTCAACTTTAAAATTCTAGGCTATCTCTGTGCAGGGATGGTTTGTATTTGACAAGGAAGGAAGGAAAGAAAGAAAGAAAGAAAGAAAAAAAAAAAAAACAAAGCAATAAATAAATAATAAATAAAGCTTGGTGCAGTATGCACCTATTCAGAAATAATGAATGTGACTCACAGAGAAAGTGAACTGGCCCAGAAACAGGTTTTGATGTTGTCTACCTTCCATTTCAGAGCCACCTTATTTTACTTACAATAACAGATTGATGAGGACAAAAATCAAGGATAACTACAGTGACTCTAAAGTGATTACAGTGACTCCAGTACCCAAATTGAGCTGCAGTGTTGCTTCCAATATACTTACTAATACATTGAATTAACGCTCTATAAAAAAAAAAAAAAAAACATTGCATCCAAAGTGTTACTATGAAATCTCTGCTTCCAATTTTACACCCAGTGTCGCCATTATAATTGCAACCAATTTGCATGAGCGACTGGCAATGTAACCGAAGCTTGACTTTATTTAAGTTTCATTTCAGAAGCTGAAATATAATAACAGATGTTTATGGGAAAATGGCAAAGCCCTCTAATGGCCACAGCCATGACTGTATGATGACAGTGTGGAGATAAAATATGGCAAAATACTGGACTTCGACATGAGAGAGCATTTCACTCTAAAGGACAGTCCCACAACCCACAATGTTTTCATGCTGTCACGCTGGCAACAGTCATAACTAGAGGTGTGTGTTTTGGGGTTCCATCTGTCCCATTCTTGTGAATACAATATCTTAAAAACACCTCAAAGGAATCCTGTCCTAGTTGGCAGAAACATTCATTTCGACTCAGCATTATATTGATTAGATTTTGTTCGTCAGTGGTCAAGGTCACTCTCATCTAGCTTGTGAACGCAACATCTGAGGCAGAAATTAAAACAATATAATTGTTATGATTGCAACAGTTACAGCACATTTCCAACTGTAAATTATTCATTGTAATCAGACAGTCTAGTGACACCTCACATTTCATGAAAAAACACACACTTAGTAATTATATCCCTGAAAGTGAATAACACATTAATTTTGTGTCTTGAATGCATTTAATGCTGACTAAATCTAAACATACAAGTGTGTGGCGGTAATTGTAGTTCTGATACGATGTACTTATTTTAACCCAAACTAAGTCAAATCATAACCATTGTTGAACTAGCAGTAATTTATAACATTTTTGGAAACATAAAACTATGCTGTCATGCTGATAAACAAATCAGATCCAATGACTGTATATAAAGATTTACAATGTCTCCATTTACTCCCACTATACAAAAATGAAACCAAAATACATTGGATGATGATGTGAAACTTTTGAGCCAGTTGAGAGTCAGTCTCATCTCTCAATCACAACATCAAATTACTATTTAAAACGAAATTTAAAATACCATACTAACAAGGACAGAGCAGGATTATGACTGATACTGGAGCCAGCCACCAGGGGGCGATTATCATGATTTGCCTTTACTTGTATGAAGCTGTCGAGTCATTTATCTTACACGTCTATGGTCAGATCAGAAAATGGTTCTGTGTCATTCTAAAACTCACACATGAAGGATTTTTAAGTGGATCTTTCATTTGACAGATTCTGCATTTAAACTTGAAAACCTTGAAAATTGATTTTTGGAGGTTTTATTCCAGCTTTCCAACACATAAACCAGTCATAAACAGTTGAAAAGTAGAGGCCAATTTCTTTAACCTGAGGTCTTCCTGGACACATACAGATGCATTCCTGCACCACATTCATAACTGATAAGGGGCGAGGAGTAGTCTGTTTACTTAGTTTACTTTTACTTTATTGGACTTGAATGCACAATGTCATGCTGAAGGACAATGTTGCACATTTGGAAGTGTCACATTTTAAAAGTATGATTCAGTGTATGTTGAGCACCTGGACACAAAGAGAGAATGGTTGTGGTATATCGCTTCAAATTTGATACAAGGCACATTTTTGCCACTGACACTCAGGGAACTGGATGTCCCAGCAGAGCCAAGGGCTGCATGTGCATGACTGCGCCCTTCTGACATCACCCATCATTCTTTTATAGCTGTAGACCTCTATTTTGCCCATCACCATCCCCCCTTTTGTCTCTCCAACAAATATGTGGAGAGTTTTGAAGGTTGAGGTCTACCCTAGGGAAAGCTCACCCTGCCATGGAGATACACCAACTGTGTGGAATCATGACATCTTGTCTAAAAACCTTTTTCTAATTTTATTGGGAGAAGTATATAAATTCCCAAACAACAAAATTTGTAACAAGAGCCATTTACATCAGAACTATCATTTGATTGTTTCTCATTTGTTATTGGTTTTTCATTTCTCATTTGTCCTTTTTCTTTCTTCACATTATTTTCTGCTTTCTTTATTTTTCCTTTTTTCCATCCCTAATGTCATCCCATCATGCATATTCCTCTTTTAATCCTAATTGTTGTCTGTCTTCGTTGCCTCGCTCTCTCTATAATAATTCATTTTTCTCTGCTTTTTTGACCGCAGATTGTAAAGCTCATGCTGCGCTGAACAGCAGTGCAATTGGAGAGGGAAATAAAAATAGCTTGGCATGTCAGCAGGGGTTCATGATGGCCTCTTTTCCTCTGAGAACTCATATTAAGTCCTACCCACATTTATACAATAGAGACTAATGGAGCAAAACCTGCAACTGCTCACTTCAGGCTGCCAACATGAGTCTCACCAAGCAGATCTTTCAGCATGATGGAGAAAAGTGGACATTTCTCCCCATTGTGTTTCTACCTTGACCATGACAGCAACAAAAACACATGTAGATGATACGACTCCTGCCTGGTATTGTTCCAAGGAGTTCCTTAGTGAGTGGTTCCATTACTGCTAACAGAAGACCATGTAACAACAACTCCAGTTCAACCAAACCAGAGATATTATTGTTGAGCATGCTTACTATCGGTTTCTAACATTAAATCCTCAATAACTTGATGTACATCACATACATCAGTGTCAGTTCAATATTTGAAAGTTGACGTGACATCATGATCGAGAAACAACACTTCCTTTGTAGCGTATCTTATTAGTAATGATTTAAAAGATTGCTTGGGATTCGATCAACTTGATCATAACAGAACATATCAAGTTTAACCATTGCCAGAAAGGTTGCTGCCAAAAAATGCATTATATTAACAATTAATTAGAGATGTTTCTCTAATGATAGCACCAGCAAAATGACTAATAAGCAAGGAGTGGGCAGGTTTTGTTACTGAGCTAGTAGAAATAAATCCAAGTGAATGTAAGTTTCGAGCTGTGTTCATAGTCATAATTACAGGAACAAATCCAGGGAGCTATTATGTGGATATTATAAAGAGGATCCCAGCAGATAAGTCCTAGGCTGAATTTCGGCTCCAGACCATCCATGATTTTCTCCATCTTGTGAACCATATAATGTCCATCCAAGGTTCACTTATCACTTTACATCTTCACATTCTTTAAATTCTTGGCTCCTTCCCTCCCTGCCTCCTTCCTGTCCCTATGGCAGCTTCCTCCGTATTGGCAACACAATGTGTTTTTTCCTGTCCCCTTCGGTCTGCGCTGGTTTTCCTCTTTCGAATCTCCATCTGCCCTTGTCTAGACTGAAACTTAATTCATTATTGCACTGTTGCCTGATCCTGAATCCTTTTGTGTGTGAGCTCTCCCACAGTGCTGCTGCCAAGAATGAGACCTCACATAATTTCTAATAAAGGTCATTGTCATCAAAACTTGTGGTGCTTTGTGCTGCAGCTGGATTCTAAGACTTTTACTGAATAAGGTCTTCAACTTTTAGTTCCTTTCAGTTCAGGTTTTCAAGTGACAATTGATGTGACGTTACATTTACATTATATTTGTGTTGTTCAGGCAAAAATCTGCTGTTGTGTATCACTGCAGTACAGGTCAATACCTCCTCCTGTTTATTTGCTATACAAAGGTTGAGTAGAAAAATAGGACTTGCTTTTGGTTTGATTAAGACTTGTTTGTCTAAAATATCAGTATGAGAGAATAAAATTGTAACCTGAGGCTCTGGTGTTGAGATGTCACTCTGGCAGAGCATCAGATTTACTCAAAGGACATGTACCTGTGTTGCACTGGATGTGATCACCTAATGTTCTACAGCTTTTTACTACAAGAAGGAATACAAAATAACGTGGAAAGCTTTTACCTTTTTTCCAACCCCAAGCAGAGATAGCTCATCCACTTCCTCCACAACAAATGGGAGAAGAGCCAAAATGATTAAAAACCATTGCTATAAATCATTTCTCTGTTGTTATTGTCTGCGATACATCCTTCCCTCCATTTTTCTGCATGTCAAGCGGTGAGAACACCCTTTGCTGATTGACAATTATTTAATTAGTGTATGAGACAAACTTTGAAAGCAAAGACTCGCCCACTCATTCTGAGTTTACCTGTGATGGACAGTGTGTAACAGAACAACGAATCACATCATCTCCATCTTATCCACATGCATCAATCATGTAATTATGTGCTAAGACAGGTCGGAGCAGGTGGCAAGTGGTGACTCACATCCAGACAGGAAACAATGGAGGAAAGATCAGAAGCTGCTCAGTTAAGTGATGAGAGTGTAAGTAACTGCTATGCAACAACAACAACAAAAACAACAACAACAAAAGAAAGTATGGCTACGTTGAATATTGACAGGATAATGAATTGTTCGCCACATCGTTTGGGACTCTGTGTTCCAGGGGTGAGCCTCAGGTACCTCTACCCCAATTTAACCACAGCACCAAACTTTTAGGAACAGTATATACTTGTACAATGCAGTGAGGAAGGGCAATGAGGGCAATTTTTTTTTTAGGTCCTCTACTCCAACACACAGTATCTGAAATGAGTGACTGCGGTTAAAGTCTGAATAAACTGATAGAGGCAGTGATATTCCACAGAACTGCCTTGTTCTGAGAGGTATATTTACTGTTTCTTCAATGGAGTCAGGAGGTTTTTGGATGAAGTAAGATGAAGACTCATAACAATCCAAGCCAAGGACTTTTACTGGACTTAACTTGACGCAGAGAGCCCCACAGAATATGGTTACTACTGAGTATGCAGTGAATCAAAAGATTGTTGTCCTCATCAATTATTTACAGCCAAAAACATGAGAAAGTAATGGTTCAGAAATTCTGGCGTTATCCTTTGAAGTGCTGACAATCCAGGACTTGTGTTTTTTTAGTTGTCTTCACAGCCACCTGACATTTCTAGAAACTTTTCTACCAGTTGGTGAGTTTGTATTTTCAACATTTTCCCTGTAACAAAGTTCTATGAAGAGATCTGTGACAGAAATGTCCAGGAGGCAGCCAGGCAGCAGAAACTGTAGATTCTCTTGTTTTGTTTTTGTTATGGCTTTATGAGCTGCAATGCCTCAAAGATAGACAGGATATGGTTAGATTCTTTTTTTTTTTTTTTTTTTTTTTTTTTTTTGAGATCATATTTTGGATACTTTACATCTGCTGGATCAGCTCCAGCTAATAGTATTTTTGTGCAGACCAGATAGGATGCTGTTGCGGTAGTAATCCTGACTGGAAATAAGAGCATGGATCAGTTTACAGCTGAGATAGAAATAGTTGCACCTTATTTATGATTTTGAGGTGGTAAAACGCAGATTTGGAAACAGAACTTTAAAACTAAGTTTGGAGTCAAAGACAATGCCAAGATTTTTTGCTTTTTGACATTGGAGTCTGTCCAGAGGAATTTAATTTTGCAACCACTTTCTCTCAATGCTGAGTTTCTTAGAACCTGTGAAATTTCAAAACAGTTTTGTCGTGTAAAAAAACATTGTGTTTCTTTTCTTTGCTTTAAACAGGTAACATTTTAACCTGGAAACATGGGGTATGACTCGCTGGATGAGATGAAAACTGGCAATGGTGGATGCAGCACCTGTGACTCAGCAGCCAGCATCTGGAACAACAAGGTGAATGCGGGAACTTGGATTAGTTCAAATGAAGTGTCAGAGAGCACCCAGATTCAGCACCATGGACAGCAGTCAGAACAGAAACACGATCAATGCAACTAAAATGTAAGACTTTTCTTTCTCTGAGTGCCTCCTAACAAAACTAAAGTGTAGATAAGAAACCCTCTCCCTTAACCTCATCACAAATATGACTATAATGTGTTTTGTTTTATTTCATCTTTACTGGATATGTCCAGGCTTAATCCAGACTGTGGTGGTAAGTCATTGAGGAACTGTAAATATCATGATATTCACTATGAATCTTATGTGTTTAAATACTGTTTGGATACTAAAACAAAAGCTCAGTAGTTTTAATTCTCCCTCAGTCTGCACTTGTATGCTTCTATTGTGTTCTTCCTTCTGTAATCCTGTGAACTAATAACCTTGACTCTTGAGATCAAACCTGCTCTTCCTTCCAACATCCAGTCTGACACCAGCAGATCCTCACTAACTAACAGGAGCAGCCTAATACTCCTGCGGCCTGGTAACGAGCGCCCCATCACTCCCTTCTTGTAAATCCCTGAAGTCCCTCCTCCCCCCATTAGTGCCGACCCTGCTGACAGAGCGTCCAGTGATGTGAAGGACAGGAGGAAGAGGCCAGAGCCTCCCAGACCAAAGCCTAGATTAGTTTTTAATCCTTGGAGGTATTTCTCACTGCCACCCCCTCCTGCTTTTCAGGAAACTGCTTGGTGCATGACTTAAATTTTTCAAGGGAAGGGAGCTGTAGAGAGAGGAAGAGGGCGAGAGCGATGAGGGAGTCCGCAGTGGGAAAGATGGCAGGCAGAAGTGGATAATGGAAATATTAGAGGAGTAAAAGAAGGAAATGTACAGTGTAAAGAATGAGGCTGGATGCACAATAGAAATGCCAGAAGTCTTCCTCCTCATCTATTTCACAGTAGTGACTTTCACTGTCCTGAGATTTTTATATTAGCACTGGGATCACAAGCCATCATTGCTCTTGTATGAAAAGCTGCTGTTAGAAACAGTGACTGATGTTCTGTTAAATAAGTGATTCAACTCACTCCACACTGCATGTGCATGTTTAATAATCATTTTTACCTTGAAAATAATGAACCTACTGTACATGTTCATCAATAATTGTATTTTGCTTATGTAATTGCTTACCCTCCATCAGTTGTGTTAAATTAATATTCCATGTGCTAACATCCTTTCATCTGTGATTTGGTGTAGAGACATGATGTGTGGTGAACATACCCTGTCATATGGATGCGTTGGTGCATTTTGTCCTTTATGGTATTTACAACATCACATGAGCTGTGACTGACAGTGTCTGATGAGGGCAACAATAATGACAATCATCATCATGCACCCAACTCACTAATTACCCCATCATAATCACCGCCATCAAGGAATTTGATGCCAAGCCCTCATTTGCAGAGGGTGAAATATTCATGTTCTTCTTCTGTGGAAGTTGGGCAGCCCTGAATTTTAAAGTGATTACACTGAAAAAAAAGAAAAAGAAAGAGCATCTCTGGAGGAATGTGCAAAGGAAATGCAGTTCCAATCTGTAATTCTGTTTTTGCTTGAAATATAGTGTCTCATTTAAAAAAAAAAAAAAATTGGGGCAGAGACACATAATTTTTGATATAAAAAAATTTGATTGCGCCATGTTCATCCTCACATATATGGCACATTTGGTAAGATTAAATCAAAGGAATTTGTGTGAAAGGAAAATTTCAGTCATCCATTCGTCAGAAAGACAACAGAGTTATTTACTTATTTGTGGGGCCTCTTCCTCCTCCTCCTCCTCTTCTGTCTTTTTTTTTTTCCTTAGCGCCTTCCTCTGTTTCCCCAGTAGAGCAGATTGGATTATAACTGAGCAGAGGCAGTAGAATTAGTGTTGGATCGCTGCGTCGCATATGCTCCCCAAGGAGAGGTGGTCTTGAAGAAAGAATGTGTGTGTGTGTGTGTGTGTGTGAGAGAGAGAGAGAGCAAGAGAGAGAGAGAGAGCAGATGGTTGAGTTACTCAGTGATCAAACATCCCTGGGCAGTAGTGGGGTGCACATTGTTGACTCTTCACTTGTAATAACTGCAGTCACATTTCTTACAGCCACTTTTCATGCTTTAGTGGGTCGATGATGTACAATAGGCCTGTGCATTGGTTCGGATCCGCAGTGATGCTGGTGATCCAGAGGAGGATGATCTAAATCACATGCTGCGCACAGAAGATTTTCTGTGCTAAATTTTTAAAGGAAGCGGGAACCAAGTGCTTCTCATGCATTGGAATAGTTGTGGAACATGAGTAGAGAAAAATGTGTTTACTGTAGCAGACTGTGCTATTTGCCTGCATGGGAACTCGTGTTGTGGTGGTGGAAAAAGTGCTCAGCAATATGAGACTATATACATATCCCAATGCAATAAATGTCCTGCATTTAGCTGTACCACAAAGTTATGTTAAGCTCATGGAAATCATTTGTTTTCTCCAGTAAATGGTCACAACATGTGGTCTGATCGTCTAAGTCATAAGTCATAACCTCAAACAGCAGTTGTGGTTCAGACATGCTAATGTTCAGTAGGATTGATATAATCTTAGGATGTCTGGTGTGAACAGCTTTCTCAGTTAATTCAACAGCATCTTTGCTGCGTTTAAGTCTGGGCTCTGACTCAGAAGGTGGATTTCCTTTGTCTGTAGTAGATTAACTTTGATATTTAGAGTCATTGTCTTGTTGTGTTACCCGATTTGTTCTATGATTCAGATGGCAGAGAGTCACCCTGAAATTATCTTGAAACAAACTTTGATAAACGTTGGTATTCATTCTCCCCATCAATAACAGTGAGCTCTCTGGGAAGCTCTGATGCTCCATCCAGTGAAGATGTTTTCACGTTTGTGTGCAATGTCTTTGTTTTGCCTGCCCATTCTGTGTTGTATCTTTGTCATTTTCGCTGACAGCTGAGTTCTTCATTTTAAATGTCTCTTTTTTGTGATGCTTTTTGTGAATTTTACTCAAAAAGTCCGAGTGCTTTTATCAACCTACACCTCCAGTCTGGTTTCACTGACTCTGGGGCTTCAGGGTTCACATAATTTTTTCACAAACACTGTGAATGTTTGATTTGTGTTTTCAAAATGGACGACATCAATAAACTGATTCTGCTTCAACATAACGATATCCTCACAAAGTAAAGTTTGTGAAGAAGTAGATTGAAGTTTATTGAAGAAACTCTTGACCTATACAGACTTCTCGAACTAAACCCACATTCTACACTTCTGTGTAGACTTGATTGTAAGCCAGGTTTTATTTTCCAAAATTAAGTTTCTAAGTCTTTATAGTAGTTAAAATAATGCTGGCGTCCACATACTTATGGCCCATGTAGTGAGCATTTTGCAGCTCACTGTTTGTTTTTTCTGTCTGCTGCCTGATAACACTTAGCTACCAGCACATTCCTGGCTCACATTCCTCACCGCATCTGATTAATGTCTTCCCACTCAGACCTCCCTCTTTCCTCCTCTTTCCACAACTGATATTAATAGCAGGAGCATAGAGGAGACTTGTTGTGGCACAGAGATTAGGCAGCTCGCAGTGGCCCACCTGCTGCCCTGAGGTGACCATCTTGACACTGTCCTCACTGTTCAGCTGTGTTTTTTAGAAAAGAGAACACAGTGTCTGGGATTTTTCCCTCTTACAGAACATGAACCTGTCTGTTTCCCAACATTTGTACTTTTGCCACAAATCAATGAAGATTTGGATGCTGCCAGCCAGCCACCTCAGATGGTAAAAACAATTGTAACTCTACAACTCAGAGTAATTATTATAACCACAGCTGACACATGCATTCACATGGCAGACTGATGAATTTAGTTATGCATGGCAGCACAGCTTCCAGATCTAACGGTTGTTGTATTGTGATAACGTTCAGTGTCTGGCATGTAGGAATCTAGACAATGCATATGTTTTGAAACAGCAGCCAGAATTCATTACACACTCTGTTTCCAGTCATGAAGCAGACTGTTTTCCAGTCTGAAGTTACACTCAGCTGATTGGGAAAAAATCAGAAAACATAATTTTATATAACTCACAGTCTGACACTGTAAACATATATATGTGAAGTAAATATGTACATCAGTTTATCCTGTTTAAACCCTCTTTATATGCCTTTATATTAAGTAAGTGACTGCTGTATCACTCATTCATTCATGGTCAGTCAGCTGTGAACCCAGGAACCTGCATAACAGAATTTCATTCATTAGATTTCACTAAGAAAAAATCTTTGCACATAATCATATTATGTTGTATAATTTCATGTTATGCATGAATGGTTGATGTTTCACAACCTGATAGTGAACTTTATGTTGCCTTTGTTGCGCCAAACTCCGTTTATAATTCCTGTTATATCAAGTTGTGTTGGTAAATATTGGAGACACGCTGGTTCTTAATGACTTAAGTCTTTTTAACACATGGTTCAGCTTTACTCTTAAACTTGCTGTTGACTGTCATTTGGCTTCAGTCTGATGTTAATTCTCGTAGTTTTGATTTATCAACTGTCACTCAAGTTCACTGAAGAGCTGACTATTAAGACCAATTGAACTGCTATCTCTGTATTACTGAATTTAATGTATTGTAATTAACATAATTTGGCCCCTGTGAGTGTAACCACAATTTACCATTATTATACATAGACATGGAGCAAATTTTACTTATTTTTCATGCAAAACACTGTTAATAAATTTTGTCATTTGAAAAGTTTCATCTCTGAACATGAGCTGTTTTTTCTCTATTAAATTTTAAGTCTTTTTAATAAGTCTACAGTTTTGAATTCTTCAGGGACTTGACACAGATTATCAGTGAAAGCTTATGGTCAGTGTGTGATATGTTCAGTAACAAGATCAGCATGAAAATATGTTTTTCATGTGGCTTCCAGTAAACGGTTGGGGAAAAAAGTTCATTATACCAAGAAGAAGACCGGCTTGTGAGCTCAGAGAACATCATTGACAGTAAGATCCTGATCCACAGATCCCTGGATAAAAGGGGTGGAATTTTATAAAACTGCAAGAATAAACAGCAGGCTGATGATACGCCAGCAGTCTGATGGCTTTGGATTTTAAAGTGTGTTACATCATGTAATTCTCATAATTTTCCAGAAAAAGGATAAATAAACATGACCCTGTATAGCTGATAAACAAAACTGATTATATCCTGTATTGACATGACTTAGCTGTTTACACTGCAATCATTATTTATTTAAAGTTGTTGCTGTATCTGTCAGATATCCAGCATCTGGTGAAAAAAACAGGAACCGGATACGAATGTTGTTGTTATTTTGAGATGATTAATACGTTGTTTAATAAGTGTTTAAATCCATGTTATGCACAACTTCATGTCATGTGAGTAGCTTGATAAGCAGCAACATTGTGTTTATTTTCATCTCCATGCTAGAAGTGATGCTGGTCATGCTGCTTATCATGATGCCAGAGGAATAAAATGTGCTCCGCTGAGATTATCGATGCCGAAGGCGGCTGCACAACTTACTGCATTTTTCAGAGAGCTCGCATGTACCTGCTACAGTCGAGTTGTATGTGTAGGTGAAGACAGCAAATGAAGGCAAAGATAAAAATGGTGAGAGTTTTTCTAGTGGAGGAAAAAGTAAAATAAGAGTCACACCTGTACTGAAAACACGCAGCGATGCAGTCTGGTCTATTGAGGTTACTGTCGGCAAGGGAACTGGCATCTCTTTGAAAGTGGGTTTCTAAAGTGGCAAAAAGCAGGTCTCAGCAAAGTGTGAGGGACGGACACTACCTGACATATATTTAGAATACTACAATAAGTGTTTTAGATGAGAAGAAACTTAGTTTTGAGTGACAGGAGGAGAGATTTAGAATTATGCCTTGCACTAAAATAAAAAAAAAGCCTTCCATTTAGCCTTTTTTTGTTGTAACGACTGGCTAACACAATCCTATCTGGAAAATAAAGCTGCATTTACATGTGGCTGCAGACTCTCAAGCGAATACTTATTTTGTTTTTCGGCAGGTAGGACAACGATATTCAAGCTCTAGTTTCTGTCCTCTTCCCTGTAGTGCAGTTTGTCAAGAAAGAGAACTTAATTATACTGACTGCAGGAAATGGCCCATGAACAAAGAAAGAAAAAATGAGTACAGCAAGACTATTTTTGACAGCAGTCCCTTGTGCCCAGAAAATATTGTTAAAAAATGACAAAAGCTATTAAAGCTATAAGAGAACACGTAATACAAGATGAAGATTTTGAGTATAAAATATCAAACTGGGATTTTAGCTCTGGCTCTAAAATCTTGTAAAACTGTAGCTGAGCTTGGCTAAAATATAATGTGACTCAAAACCACCATCATCCATGAATTTGTGACATTTACACACAATTCAATTACATGTTTTTTTCCTGTTTCCTGTCTAAGTGTTTCTGTTCTGAAAAGGTCAGAATGAAATGAGTTAATCATCGCTCTTTGCACATGTTCCCTGTCATAACTAGAATATTTCTGGGGGACTTAGAGGCTCAAAAGATGCAAAAAAAAAAAAAAAAAAAACTTCACCCTAATTTGGTGCTTTGACAGATAAGAAAGTTATTATGAGGACAAACTGCTGGCACCGTTTAACAGCTTGTGACTGTAACTGTTGTCTTCTGGCTGCCAAACATTTCACTTGCACCATGTACATGACTCATTTTAATGAGTAACATAGGATACAGTTACCACCACCCAACACACACACACACACACACACACACACACACACACACACACACATGCACCAGGGATTTTCCTGATATAGAGCAGTTTAATTGTGGAGAATCTATGAGCTGACAGAAGACAAAACACAGAGAAATGTCTTCATCAAAAGATTCATGAACTTAAAAAAGATGAAGCAGAAGAGGCCACCAAAACATACACAAATCTCAATTCTTATCCAAGGTCAAGTCACGGTGGAAGCAAGCCAAGGAAGTCCAGGTGTCCGCCCCTGTGACTCAGGATCCTGAGTTGTTCCTAGGCCACATGAGATTTTTGATTGTTCTGGTCTACCTCAAGAATATACCCCAAAAATCCTCCAAAAGGGATCAGAGGAGGGTAGGACAACGACACTCCCATATTTCTTTGACAATTATTTAAATGTTATAGTGACCAAATTTAAGAAGCGTTAGTCGACAAGAAACACAACAGAACTCATTAAATAAATAAATAAATAAATAAAAATAAATAAATAAAGAGACCTTCACAAATATTATTTTGAAAAATGTAATTCCCCCAAACCTGCCAAAAGTAAACACCCCCAAGCCATTGCTGAGATTAGTAACCATAAATCTATTAAATAATATTTCACTGATCTGTACTGAATCTGGATTATACAGTGACAACCTGTTTTATCTGGTTAAGGTGTGAAGCCTTTGTTGTGTAATGTATGTGTGAATGTTTTACTGTGTCTGCTTGTCTTTGTGCCTGCACGTGTTCACTCCCATGTGCATGTTGTTGCCACGGGTATACAGAGGCAGTATTAAACTCATTGGCTCAGCCTTGCAGCTGTTTGTATGTGATGGGAATTCTTCAAAGAGAGTGATTCTGATGTAGTGAAAAATGCATCACTAACAACAACTTCAGTGCAACCTTCGGCCTCCCCGGAGCATTTCCTGTTGTTTTTATTACCTCCTGGGTTAGTCTCGCAGGCTGCAGCCTCCATCTAACTTGCTGAGTGAAGATAGACAGAGATGCATTTTTTAGGGTCTATACCTTGACATATTGCAGTGGATGAGTTATCTATACTTTTTCCCTAGAAAATAGATGGTATAATGGTAAAGTGATCATGTAATATTTATCTGCAGGTTGGTGTATGGGAACTGCTACAAATTTGGCAGAAACTTTCACTTAGACTCAAACATTAAGTCATTAAATTTTGGTGGTCAAAGATTAAATATGACTTTAACTTTACACAACATGTTGTTGGCCTTACCCATAATTTTAAGTACTAATTACCTGCAACTGAACTGGTTGGCAGCTACATGCAACCCTAAGGTAGTAATTCTAGTCATGGCTATTAATTTGACATTGGTTTGGTTTCATCATGAGCATCAACCAGAGGAAGCTAGCCTGTACACTAATCATAGGTTTGGCTGAATTCACAATTTGGGAGCTTAAAGACCTGGCTCTTGTTACTGAGCCAGATCATTTGGCTTTGCTCAAAAGAACTGCAATTCCCATCACTAGCTTCCCCATGTGGACGCATATGCTCTTGCCTCATTGCTGCTTGATTGGAAAAAGATCCTGGCGTTCAAAAGAAAAAAAAAAAAAAAAAAAAAAACCGCTTCGTGGACACAATTCCACGTTTGTTTGTTCTCCGCAAACAAAAGCTCTAGCATTATAGTCAGACAGTGAGAGTGCTATAGAGAGCCCTAGATGTCGTTTCCACTGTGATGTCAGGGGATTTTATTGTTTTTCATGTCTCGGCCTTGGTAGTAGTTGGTAGAAATGTACAAACAAAACCACATGCATACTGAAATGACTGATGTAGGTGATGAAGGTGAAATGTTGTGTTTATTTTGTGGTTGTGCATTTATGCATTTATGTATTTCCTGCTTTATTTTGTTACCTACCTTAGTTCCTGGTTTAGTTTAGTTTTTCTGCCACTTAACTGACCTCGCCCACCTACTCTCTTGTGTACTTTGCTTTTTCTGTGTGTTTACCTGTTAGTCAGCATTTGTATTTTTGTTTTTGGATTATGTTGCCTTATCCTTGCCCAATTTCTTTGCCATGTTTGGATTGCTTTTCTCTTATATTGTCCTTCATGTATTGGATTCAAGTACTTGGATTCTGGATCATAGTTCTCTGTCATCCAGTGGATGTTACATAAATGTTTTCTTTCCTGCTTTTTCAGCAGATCAATTCTTTAATCACCCCCACAAATCTTAATATCAGAAAAATTATTGGGTAAAAAAAAAAAACTCATACTCATATTCGTAGATAAAAAAAAAAAAAAAAATTTTTCACTATATGTGTTTGTTTTGTTATACCTAGTTGTTACATCCATGTCTGCCTCACGTCAAAGCCTCAGGTTGAGTCTGGCTCTGCTCCTGTTGCACTTTGTTGCTATGTTCAAGTAAAGAGCATGGACCTGTGAGGAAGAAGCAGTACTGGAACTTGTGTTTATAAGCTACGCACAGAAGCTTTAACTCCCAGAAGTAACAATACACAGACTCCTGTTGTTTTCAAAAACACATTAATAAAACTGCTTGGGGCATTGCTTGGATCTTAATGCAAACCTTTCCAACCTTTGCCGGTACTATAAAAGCTAAAAGCTGCTCCCACTTTTGATTTTACTGGAAGAGGTGGTTGTAGATGATGGTTGATTGATGACCTACTGTACAGAAAGAGATCCAGTTGATTAATATTTGATTGGAATTCCACATGGCTCTGCTCTACATCTTTTTTTCAGGACTATCTTTTTCTTCTCATATATA
Organism: Polydactylus sextarius; assembly: GCA_016801845.1. Classification (NCBI taxonomy): domain Eukaryota; kingdom Metazoa; phylum Chordata; class Actinopteri; family Polynemidae; genus Polydactylus; species Polydactylus sextarius. The sequence goes on along the minus strand of CM028906.1, from coordinate 3,328,016 downwards.
GTAAATGTGAAAATTGTGTTTTTCTTTGAGTGCTATTGTTGAATATTGGAGATCCAAGATGTCCATCTTGCTTATACGTCAAATTATTTTTTTTTTCCAATAATGAATTTACCAAGCCATTTTACAGTGGCCTGTATGTTTCTGTCATAGTTTCCATTTCCCTAAGAAACACATCAAGAAAAACCTTTCATTTGTTATAGGTGAACTTTGATTACAATATTTTATAGATAGGTGAAACAAATATACAGGGTATGAAATCAAACAAATGATCCTGGCCCACAGCATTGTGACACATGCAAACAAAGTGACTCAGCAATACACATATGATAATATGCATGCCCACACCAAGCAACAGTAGTACAGCCACAAATGTGCACATGTGCTCATAGCATTTCACTCTATGCAGTGTACAGGCAGAAAAAGTGAATAACCCTATTCTTCAGAGCTTCCTATCACATTCCTTCTCCTGCAGTATTTAGGATGTTTAAGTGTTGTGAAAGTTAATGGCATAAACCTGGATAAGCTCCTGTTCCAATTATGTTACACACAAATATGCTGTACCCTTAATTTATTACCAGCTTTGTTATCTACAAAAGCTCTGAGCTCTAGTTGGTGCTTTATATGTGAATGAGGCAGGGAAACAGAGAGTACTATTCTGGTGGGTTAGATTGGGAAATGAAAATTCACAGTCTCAGACAGGGTAGGTGGCAGGGGGTTCTCAACTTGATTGGGACCATACATAGATGCTGATTTAATCTTATAGCCTCTTCTTCTGACAGAAGCTGAACCCAGCATGGTCTCCTGTCTCTGTAGCCCCTTCCCTTCAGTGTTCGATATGTTGCTTACCACGGTTGTAAAAAGTGGCTATTTGAGGTACTGTTGCCTTTCTGTTAGCTCCAGCCATTCTGGTCATTCTAAGTTTTTTTATGTGTATCTGCATGACTCTATACTGCACTGCTGTCACATGATTGTAGACCTGCCTACTGATAGTCATCCAATCAGCCAGCTTTAGATACATTTGGCTCTGATCTAAATGTTAGAGAACAATGTCCTAATAATTTGTGTGGTACTGAGTGTGTGTGTGTGGCTGTGTATTACTATACATCAATATTTGACAGTGCAACAACTAAAATTCAATTTTAATATGCAATAGAATATTAGCAATGTAATGAGCAATGAAGTTAAACACTTCATTTGCCTACTTAATTGGCACCCAGCTGCTGCTGTCAGGTGCTGACTTTTTTTAAAAGATATTTTTGGCCATTTTGCCTTTATTGATAGGCAAGTGAAGATAGACAGGAAGGTGGGGAGAAGAATGGGGGAACGACACGCAGCAAATGATCAGCACAGCCGGGATTCAAACTGGCGATCGCTGCACGGCTGTGGTGTGTCCTAAGGACTCCGTTATCTGGACGCTGCAGGTGCTGCCTATTTCAAACAGAAATTAATGAATTATGTTGATATTTCGATATGAAATATATATCCACCGTAAAGAACATGAACACACATACATACATGGACATGGACATACATGTCCTTGAGAACATGTGTGCCCTGACATGCCCTGAGATGCTTTAGCAGAGTAAAGCAGAGTAAAAAATAACAAGCACGTTGGCTGTCCTCCACAGGGACAGTGGAGTGAGAGGGATGTCAAACCTGTCACAATGAAACAAACTATAAGAAGAAAAATCTCACTGTCTTTGGATCAGAACTACCTGTTTTCATTTCCAATCAGGATCATTGTCAAAACCAGAGAATACAAAAAAGAAGCACATCCCTAACCACACAAGGTGCTGAATACAGCACAAACAACAAAAGTAAATCCTTCACATTCAAAGTTGCCCTCAAGGTATATTATTGACTGAACGGTTTCACAGTACTTCAAGCTCAAGGCTGATCATCACACAGAAGACAAAAGGTTAACACAGTGTAGGTGAACATCCAAATCACTTCCCCGTGAGGACCGATAATCTGACATAGCTCAAGATACCTAGAGCCCATCCAGACATTTCACAATGATCTGACATGAACAATGAACTTTGTCTGGTGCATAGCATGTGAGTGGAGCTGAGTGGTGAGAATTTCTGCTCCCTGCTCACATGGGTGCTCGCTCCAAGTTGCACCAGACTGCTCCATTCAATACCGCTCTCCGCTTGCCTACAATTTTATCCTGCTCCATTGAAATCATGTAGGCTAACAGTTTTTCTAATTGTTTAAGGCACAGGTAATTTCTGTTTGGATTTGTGCATGCCCTAGAGTCATGGTGTGAGCGTTATCAGAGTGGAACTGTAAGACAGAGCAATTGCTCCAACCTTTGGATAAAAACCTGCGCCACGCTCCGACTATATTTCACATGCTCTGGTCTGGTGTGATGATTGTCAGTTAGTGTGTACTATGATTGATGAATTCCTAGTGAGTTTTTGAGTCATAGTATAGAAAGCCGTTCTTCCTTAAATACAGAACACACACTTTTGAGCAACATGCACAAACTTCACAATTGATGCGCTGCACAATATGAGATGTGTGAAGCACAGCGTTGCCTTGCAAGTCAGTATGAGGCAACAGAGCAACAACAGCTGTAATCTGACACCACCCATGATGTCACAATGATTGACAACAATTTGACAACAACTATTCCTGAAAAGCCTTACTCTCTGGAAGTATTTGGTTGTGGCTGACTTCCTTGCGACCTCCTCATTGTTTCTATTAGCTTGTGGGTTATCAAGGTACTTGTAGCTGTCTTGGATATCACCTATGTTGCCCTCTGGTAGGTCGACCCCTTCAGTTCTGATCACCTTGCCTCTATTTGAGACCATCCGGCCACACCTATCCAATCCGAAGGACATCCTTATGTCATTGCTGTAGATCCTGGTGGTGTGGATTAGTAAGTCGATTTCTCACTCATCCCTGGTGTACACCTTGATGTCATCCATGTAGAGCAGATGGCTGATTGTTGCTCCACTTCGGAATTGGTAGAACAGTGGTGGAACAGCAGTGGTGATAGTGCATTGCCTTGGTATATCCCACACTTAATGTTGACTTCGGCTATCGGCTTTGAGTCAGCCTCAGGGGTTGTCTTCCACATTGCCATCGAATTCTGGATGAAGGCCCTTAGGGTCCTGTTGATCTTATACAATTCAAGACATTCCAGTATCCATGAGTGGGGCATTGAGTCGTTGTTGTGCAGAAACAGATTATTGGCCGGTAGTTGGATGCGATGGGTCCCTTCTGGGGTCCTTCTGGATTAGGACTGTCCTGCCCTGGGTTAGCCACTCTGGGTGGGGTTAGTCACTCTGGGTGGGACCCATCCCTCAACAGATGGTTCATCTGTGCTGCTAGGCGTTCATGGAGTGCAGTTAGCTTCTTCAGCCAGTAGGCATGGATCATATCGGGGCCCGTAGCTGTCCAGCTCTTCAGCTTTGACACTCTTTCTTGTCTGCCATTGAGATGGTTACCGGTTCTTGTGCTGGGAGATTGCTGTGGTCAGCTCTTAGGTCTACTAGCCATTTGGCATCTGAGTTGTGTGAGGCCACTCTTTCCCATATTACCTTCCAGTATTGTTCCGCCTCAGCTCTTGGTGGGTCTGACTGGTTGTTATTATTTCCCTGCTACTGAGAGAACTTGGCCGGTTCAGTGGAGAGCAGCTTGTTTATTCTCCTGGCCTCTGCCTCTTTGGCTCCTGGCCTCTTCTCTCCATGTTGCCCTTATTTTGGCCTCTAACCGGATCTGCCATGGTGGGTGCTCTCAAGGATTACTGTTGCTGTGCATCAGCTTATTGGTCTCGGTGATGGTTGCTGTAGGTATTGCAGCATTCACATCTACTAGCACTTTACAACTTCGGTATTTGACGGGGGCTCCAGGTTTCTAACTGGGACGTCCGAGCCTGTTTGACTCTATTTGTTTGCACTTTCATATTATCGAGGTAGGCCTCGGTATCATTAAGGATCTTGCCCAAGGATCCTCACTGGATGATGTTGTGTACTGTGCGTACTGTGCCCTGACCTTCTGTTTGGTAGTCCAACTCACTAACCACTCAACTCTCCCAGCTTATATATATATATATATATATATATATATATATATAGTATAATGTGATGAATGAAGTTATGATATTCAAAAACTAAGAAATTTCAACTTTACAGATGGTAACAAACTGTATCAATTACAAAACACCTGACTGTCCTCACTAAGACCTCAGCAGTTTTGCTCTGTTTCACATCAGCAGAATCAATCTTTGCATGTTGTTATATATTGTACATATATTGATATATTGATGGAGTTGCTTTTTTTGTCTAATTGAATTTAAAACAGCATGTGGTAACTCCTGTTTTTGTTATCAAAATATATATTAGTAACACTGAAAATTAGTTGAAATGTGAATATCTGCATTGTATGTCATTTTATCATGTGAGCCCCTAAACTTTTTGCTTGCACCCCTAAAATTTTCAGTTAGAGGCCACTGTGCCCCTAGTAAAAAAAGTTAGTCTGGAGTTCTGATATATGTGCATATATTACAATGTACATACATACACTGTGTGCACAATTATTGGGCAAGTGAATATTTTTGACCATATCATAATAGCCCAAATGTGCTGTTGCCCCCGACTAATAAAACAGGCTGGCGTCTATTCGCCACTCAAATGTTATTTGCAGCTTTATGGTACTTATTGGACTGAAGCATTATCAGCTCATGTATATTTGTGTAGCGAGGGAGAATTTAAATTATGTTACTAAGATTAGTTAACATTTTCACAATATTCTACAATATTGAAAAGTAATATTCAAAATATTCTGTTTAGGGCCCCAATTTGGCCAGGGACAGCCCTAATGGTATACCTTGAAAACTTAAAGGTGACAGACAATCAAAAACCGTTTTCATCTCATCTTTGTTGTAGAACGCTAATCCGCTCACATTCCGTAACATAAGTGCTGGAAGTCTGAACATCTCCTTTTCATAGTGTTCAGAACATTTATGTGTGCAGACAGGCTGGCGGGGCACCTATTACACAGGCCATGTGAGTGATCACAGTTCTGTCAACCAATCTGTGACCCCGGGGTCCTACTGGTGCGTGCGGGTAGTGCATGATCAGCCAGGGGCATGTGCAGAAGTTTGAGCCACTGCTGAAGTTGTTAAAGCTGGACAAGCCGATTGTGTTGGACTTTGTGGACTTGTTTCAAGCCTGTGCGTCCATTGAATGTGAGTTTATTGTTCATGAGTGCACTTGAGTATACTTTGGACAAATATTGAGTGTTGTTTATATGATTAGTTTGTTGTTCTTCGGCGGATTATGTTGTAATTGATGGGCCGCATGCTAAATTGTTACCACTCAGTATTCATTTATACCGTGTTTTAATACCTCGGTCAGCAGATAAAGTAATTATAACGCACTTGTTATAGTTTTCACTGTTTATCTGTCTGGTGAAACTCTGTTGTGCCGCTGTAGAGCAGCGTGCCCCACTAAAGGCCTGTGCATTTTATTGCTGCGCAACAGATCATTGTCGTGTCAGAATATCGTTTGTAGTACTCCAGTATTCACCAGAACCATAATACCCGTTGTGGAGCATCTATGTCATTTGTGTTTGTTCATTTATTGTTGTTTCATGTTCGAGTAGTCACTAACTTTGCTATTATTATTCTAATGGACCAGGATGTTTACATCACACAATAATCTTAATTATTAGTAGCTGATAATATGTTTCTGTTAATTCATGTTATAGAAACCACAGACCCGGAATTCAGTCCACTAGTCTGAGTGGCATGTGTGTTTGAGTTGAACAATAAACAACTCAAAGACGTCTATGAGTTCTGACTGGACTTCCTGAGGTGATAGTCTACTAGAAATGTCTACTAGAAAATGGGTCAGTTTCAAAAACTGTTGTTTGTGACGACAAATGTATTTCACTGCCCCCCCACTGTGATTCTATTCCCTCCACTCCAAAGGCGATTAGCTGTAAAAAGATGGTGATGTCCGCGTTCTGAAGCCGGTGAAGTTACATCCATTTAATTATCAGTGAAGGAGCCAATCAGTGTCAAGTGCTTGCATTTCATAATGAGGTTGCCAGTTAGGCCCGAAAAAATGCCAAATAGGTGCAAAATCCCACTTTTAAAATCTCCCCTGAAAAATAGCTTCTGAGAGAGGTTTTTAGGAAGCTTTGCAGCTTGTGTATATCACATCACAGAACAAGGATCAAAACACTGTTTAACCACCTTTCTGTATTTAGGCCACTTGTTGCTCAGTGTCAGGTTATTGTATATTGTAACCTGGATAACTTTCCTCCCAGAAGATTACAGTGGCCAAATTTATAACCAGTGTGGTACCTGTTGTATCAACCTACAAAGTGAGTGGTCTGGCAGTTTGTTTGAAGAGGGCGAACTTTGATCAGCCTGAATTATTGTTTCATTCTGCCTCAGCCAAGCAGGTATTGATAGTGCAGATCACAGAACTATAGCATGTTTTCTGTGATACTTGCCCAATAAAAAAGCAATTTGAAAAGGGCTTTGGTTCTATTTTCCCTGACAAAAGAGAAAAAAAAAGAACTTGCAATGCAGAAGACAAGATTTTTTAGTAAAGTTTGTAATGAAACACTTCTCCATTGAATCCTGCAGTCTGAGTCATCATCAGTTTAACAAAAGTGGTGTGTGTGTGTGTGTGTGTGTGTGTGTGTGTGTGTGTTATTTAGCAAAGCTTTCGTACATGACAAGACACAAAGAGGTTGTTTGTTTCCATATGCCAGTGTTGTGATACACTGAAATCCTGTCAAGGGCATATCTTACCTGTGTAATTGGCTTCATGTATAGATGGAAAAAGGTTACAGTTTAAAATGATAGTTCAGATATAGTACAAATTAATTCCGTGCAAATGCATGGATTTCATCTGCTGGTGACAATTTCTGGTCATTGTCTACAAGGGAATGAATTCATTTGTACTATCTCTACTCCTGTTCTGCCCATTGTTTCGTGTTCGTTGATCGACTTGTCAGACCTACTTTCAACATGGGGGCGACTGGAAACTACTGCTAGGTAGGTAGTCTTTTTAATAGATTGCACATTGTACTTCAATAAACGATGTGTACACTTACAAAGTTCTCAGTGCCTCGTTTCAAATGTCAGGACCCTTGTTATACTAGCAAGGAAGTGTGAAAATACTTTGAGTTGTTTTAATAGTTTAAAATAGAAATGTCTTAAAGCTACCTTGGTACCCTAATCACTAGCATGGCAAGTATTTTAGACAAAAACGATAAAAATAAAAATGTTCATAATGCAACAGGCAAGTTATTTTCACTGAAAACATGATTTTCACCTGAAAGTGAAAATCATGTTTTGTCAGGTCATGCTGACTTTGACCATTGCCCCCCTGAGACTTCTCTCCTAGAAATCTAATCAGTTCACCCAATTTCAAAAGGTTCCTTGATGCCTAACTGAGTTTTTACAGTATTACATTCATGTTTCTCAGTGTTTCTAGAGAGATAAGTTCAAAGGCACAGAGTACCGTGTGTCCAATTTTCAGCTCCTTCTTTAATCACTATTTACTGATCTTTGTAAAAACAGTGACAGTTTTGACAGTTTCCTGCAGAATAGACGACCTCATTAGAGCCAGAAACATACATGCTGTGAGGGATCAGTCGCCAATCAAGTGTAGCTGTTTTTCTCCTGAAACACACTCGTCAACATTTGAATATTTGCTGCTTTAGCCTGCTGAGACAGCAGGTACCATTGAAAATCCAATGAAAACTGATTCTCCACAACTGATTACTTGTGCACGCTTCCTGATCCAATCTAATAATTGCATCTGAAAATGAGCCTTAGCCAACACCTGCGGCTGTGACACTTCCATTCATTTTAAAGTAGCAAAATTAATTTCTTTTGCACATTGTACAATTTCTGGTGCCCCTCTAATGCCCAGGAATAAAAAGACAGATTAACTAGTTGAGAGGTCTGTTTGAGTCCTTGTTACTTTTAACACATAACATGGATATTTGTTCGGAACACTTAATAATTAGCAGGGTCTTCAGACAAATATCAAGGTTTTCTTGAAAGAAAAGGACCAATGAATCATTTTCAGGTGAATGGAGGATACAGATTGCATGCATGGAGGCCATGAAGCAGCTGGTGAATCAAGAAGCTGTAGTTTTGGTGATCAGCCGCTCCCTTTGCCCTGGGGTCTGCAGCAAACTCGTGACATTCTGATTCATCAGAAGCAAGAGTCCTGCAACTGCATCATAAGCTGAGAAGTTTAAAATGTTTTCATAAATGCTATATAAAAACAGCACCAGTTTTTATGTACCAGACAAACTGTTGTATGAATTATTTTTCATGGATACAAATAAACATGTCTCAGGGATTAGTGTTGACCATATGTATTTCAATATCTGTCTTTTGATTGATCTGCTGCTTTGATCTAAATATAATGCCATTAACAATATGATTAATTGCTGCACTTTTATGATTACCACTTAATAAATCCTACTGATTTGATCCTCAGCTTTACTTCTTCCACCAGCAGTGAAATGTCTCGACAAATATTGAATAGATTCCTCTTCTGCATGCAATGCTGGAACATCCAGCTTCCACCATCCTACAATTTCAGAAATGAAATTGGGGGAGGCAATAAAACTATTAAATTGGTAGCAAAGGACAAATAGGAATATCAGTTGCATATGTCATAATTAGCAATGTTTAGCTTCAATAAATAATTCACAGAGGATACACAAAGGGAAATACCAGAAGCCAATCATGTTCTGTGACTACCCAACAGTCATGAACTGTAGTTGAAGGTCACAATGAAGACTAACTGGTAAATCACCTCTCAGCTCAGCCCCCTCTTCACCATGACTCTCCAGTACAACACCCACCTTACAACCCATGCTGCACTGAACCACCTAATTGTGAAAATGATGCTCAAAGACAAAATCCTGAGTTACAGATATTTTAGGGCTATCAGATGATAAGGATTTCATAGTTTTTGTTGATAGCAAAACCACATCAATCGGGTGAGTTTTGAGAAGGTTTGTGTTTTACGGTTTCAAACAAAAGAGCTATAACGGCAGTACGAGGGACACAGACTTTCATTGAGACAAATCACAATTTTTTTAAATCACTAAAAGGTTGAAAAGTAAAACTGATGAGCACAATCCACCACCCCACACAGAAGTGGAAGTGCAAAACATGTGAAATGGCCTCATGGTTATGAGAACTGTATAGAAAATAACCAGAAAAGAATCAATGTGAAAAATAGTTCTCTTAAATGAAGCATGCAAATCAGAAACCCACTCGTTCATTTAACATATTAAAAAAATGACTGGTATTACGTCCTTGCAGTGACCATGAAAACTGAAGTCTGATTTGATGACGATTCAATTATTTGAAATAGAAAAATATAAATCTCACCATCTTCATTTAATTTAACATTATAATTCACCTTTAAGCAGCAGAATTAGTTTTTCTCACCACCCTCCTTTGCCTCTCTGTTTATTCTTGCTCACTCCCTTTCCCAATTTCATCTCTTTTTCTCACTCTGTTTCTAGTCTGCCACCCACCCCTCCTTCTCCTGCCTGCACTCTCTTCCCTGCTGTCAGTGTGTGACAGATCGATGCTGTATCCTTTCGGCTTCCCTTTGCAACTGTATTCTCCTGGTAATTGAGCTCAGCTGGTCTCCCAAGGGGCTACTGATTTTCACAGGCACCTCCAAGAAGCTCACTCCCTTCTCTGCCATCTACATCCTTGCTCACTCGCTCCCCCCAATTTCAGCCATATTTTTGTTTTTTGTTTTACTGCTGCCACCTGTGAAACTCCTAAAATCCGATACCCCAAAGCTGTAATTGGTTTTGATTTGAGAAAAAAACACATTTTCCCCCTTCTTCTTTTTTTTTTTTTTTTTCCTTTTTACAAATTTAAGGTTAAGGATTTCAACCAATGAGGGGAAAGTGGAAAAATGGACTGTCAGCCTCTGGCAATTTGTTAAGGTATTGTAGCTTTGAGGGACACATCAATAAGCAAGATAGATGAGAATTTACAGTGACTCTGGCTGCCAGATATTGTAAACCATGACATCAAGGTTGCAGATAGAAATGGCATTTCGATTTAACATTTAGTTTATTATTAGACCTCACAAGGTATCTCTCATGCAATGTCAGTGTCTCTGGCATCTCATTCTACTTAAACTGAGTACCTTTTGTTGCTGGAATTGACTGTTATTGGACAGGGTATCAGTGATCTCCCAGGGTCTTTTGAGATGTCGTATAGATTTGCAACTCAAGATGAATTAGAACATAAAATGATGTTCATGAAGCCCTGATGGCAGGATAAAGGCACTGAGATGAATTGTAGCAGAATGAGTGTGGCTACAAACACAAAATTTATGCAAACCCACAAACACAAATCAGGGAGACAATGAATAAGATGGCTGCCTAAACTTGATGATAATTTGCATAAGATTCTAGGAAGTACATGTCCACGAAGGTGTTAATGAGATCAGTCGAAGAATGATGTTGTGCTGTCTGCATTCATTTGCAAGTGTGAAAAATGGCCCCTACTTCTTATTATTGTGTGTGTCAACAATAGATATATTGAACATTTATTAACTTTATTAAGTAGCAATTTGTTGTGTGCAGCTTTGTGTTAATCCCAATGTGTTGTTTCATTGTGAAAATACACCAGAACTTTTAGAGGAGGAAAACACCACTGTGTCCTCACATTCTGCTGCATCAATGTTGCAGTGATATATATTGCATTTATGGGTATGCCAAGAACGGACCGTAAAATTCAAGGAGGGAAATATGGAAATTGATGGTGGATTTGATTTACTGCCACCACAGTTCACAATTATCTTTTGATTGCATGTGCATAACTAAAGCAGCAGTGTCAGAAAAGTGTGAGTAGGCAAACTGGGCTGTGGCTGTAGCAGGTCAATGGACGCATCAATAACTGGAGGAAAAGTAAGGCAAGTTAAACATCGGACAAATGCTAGTGGAGCTAGGGTCTGTTTTTTGGTACTTTTTTTTCTTTTCTATTTGTTAATAGATCTTGTTCTCAAACGCTGCCAAAAAATTTCACCTTCTTAAATCTATTTTTCTTGAAATGTTACCATGTTAGCATCCCCACTGTATATATTAATGAAATAGAAAAATTAAAGGTCCAGTAGATAGAATTTAGGGGTCTATTGGCATAGATGGAATATACATATATACATTACCTACACAATTTATCTTTTGAGGGTTGTGTGGGGGCAAAAGATACATTGACAAGATTTCAGTAAAACATCATCATCTGTTACAACATGTAACAGACTTTGATATGGCACATTGATATGATTTTGACACTTTGATATGATTTGGCACATATTCAGAAGGTGGGTGGTCTGACTGATTTTAATAGGATGATCTTTTTTGTCACAGCCCAGAACCTGGTAATCATAATCAAGCGTCCAAGCACTTGTCTTTTATACAGGCACAATAGGTTCCATTGTAATTTACTTATTTATCCGTATGCTAACACATGGTGTAGTTCACCAAAACATTGTTTGTCTTAAACCTAAATCATCATTCTGCATTTGGAGCAGAACACACAAGCAGGCACAGTTAGGTTAAACTGAGTGTAATATGTCAGTAGTCAGAGCATAGTTTGGCATCAGGTAGGTCAAAAGAGCCAAACAATGCCAAGAGGGGTCGGGCATCCTCCCAGAAAAAAACATTCAGAGCCAGTTAGACAAATTCCCAAAATAAAATGGCCAGAGAACACGATAGACAAGCAACTGAACTGTCTGGGCAGGCAAATATACTGTGTGTTTGATGGGGGCTAATGAGGGGCAGGTGTGCAGGCAGATGGAGAATCACGACACACTATGGAAAACCGGAAAGGTCTGAAGTGACAGCAGATGTTAGAGGACAGATAAACAAGATGATTTATATGAATGATTCATCAGATTATTGGGTAGATTAAGCAGTGATCATTAAAATTGGGGTGTAACGAGTGTAAGCACTTAGAATAGAAATAAGAAGAAAAAGATACATGGTGTGTGATGTAAAGGTGCATATGTCATGGCCTAACTAACCTAAAGTTGAGCCTGGTCATTTGCCACATCATGTTTCCAAGTTTTGCTGTCCTACTTTCTAAAATAGAAAAAAGCAGTTCTGTTTCACTATACAAAGCTGAGGGGAGTTGTTTATGCAACTGCTTTTATAAATATTGATAGGTTCGTCTGGGTAAATTAATGGCTTCTGTCATTGCCTGTTCCTCATATGTAATCCAGACCATCTATATTCCATGAGTTTCTAATTACAACTCTCTAAATGAGTTTGTTTCCATTGTATGTTCTATCTCTCGTGTGGTGTGTATCTTTGGTGCATCTTTGATTCATTTAACCAGTGCCAGTCCAGATTCATGCAAATGCAATAAAAACTCCAATGGTGCTTGCTCAGATATGCAGGTCGGTTAAGTCATATTTTTCCTCCAAATTTACTACTATTCATCCTGTTAATACAAAGCTGAAGAGATGCTTAAAAGATGGTCATCAGTAACACTTATAGACAAGAAAGATGAGTTTATTTTTTTGCTGCTGCACAGTAGATTAAAGTTCACTTTAGGTTGTTGTCAGTTAGAAGAGCATCCTCACCTATCAGAGAACTCCTGCAGCAGCATACACGTGCAGTCCATCTGTTGGTGTAACATGATTCAAACAACAGAAGATGCTTCTGTCTCAGTCCTTAAGATATTGATAAGACACATTCTTTTCATGTGTGTCTCAGACTGTGCAGGGTTAAAACAAATAAAGACATGTTACTTTTTTTAATTGACAGATTGATTGTTGAAGGTGAAAGCTTGCAAAGCCTGTCTTAAGGACAAAAAATGATGGATCATACAAATGAGACTAAGGAATGGGACTCTCAAAGACATTCATAGTTTTGCTTGATTGTTCATTATAAATGACATAAGTAATAATGTGAAAAATGAAAATGAGTGTTTGAATATTTGAATACTTTGTCCAAGGGCAAAATTTTGGTTTTATCTTTGGTTGGACATTTGCAATGTAAAGGGCCTGACTGCAGAAAGTTTACTAGGATTTAACACGACTGCTGACATAAAGGAGTTGGACAAGCTGGTGCTAATTTGTTCTAAAAATAATGCTCACGTCTTAATGAGCCATCATTTATGTGTTGTGTGGACACTTACAGCTAAATTCATTCTAAGGGTATATAAAGCTGGCAATAAAGTATATTCTGTCAGTGCTCTGTTCACTGTGCAGCCATTTGTGACATTTGCAAGCATGAATTAATCATGAGTCAGCATTTCAGCACAAATATGACTGGAGGTCTTATTTGGCCATGTTTTCAGTCCTCAGACTGTGTTGATATGACAGCGTTGTTGACATGAGGCTATGGAGAAAGTGGATGTTGAGTCAGCAGTCTGCTGCTGAGAAACAAAACTGAAGTGTAGTTCTCCAGGGTCTTTTTCAAACCACTGGAACAATGAGTTCAAGTGAACCTATTCTATCAGTAGAAAAATGGACCAGAGCAGCTGACATTTGATATTACCTCTGAGTCTTAACATTCAGTTTTCTCCAAAAAGTAATTGTACTAAATAAAAAAGGCTTGAGCTAGTTAGACTGAAGAGACAACCTCACAATCCTGGTGGTCCCATCTTAGAGTTTTCAAGGTAACAAAACTTGACACAATAGTCCTCATTGATTAAGATTTGTGCATGAATGTTATTCTCTGCACAAAATAAGAAATCATGACACATGTACACAGGCCAATTTTGTTCTCACCGTCTGTTTGTGAATCAGAATCATTCTTAATTGATAGATTCCACATGCCTAATGTGCCACAGCACATTGTATATCTGTGTATTTTTAGTCAATTTAGCTGGTGTGCTCTGCAGTAGTAAACTGACTACTGACTGACTGGCTGTGATAAACTGGTGACCTTTTTGGGATGTACCTCAATTCTCACCCATCGTCCTGTGAGTGGGTCCAATCCTAACCCCGAGCAACCCCCACAGGGTAAGCAGTATAGATGATGAGTGGACAGTTGGATGAGTAAATTGAGTGACAGAAGCCCTTTACAAATAGTTGCTTACTGTTCTTAAGATTTGAAGATCAAAAGTGATCACACCAGGAAACATGCCAAAAATATGGGACATTAAAAGCTTAGACATTAAAAATCTATGAGTCTGTGAAGTAGAGATGTGTATCATTTATATCAACATTCATGTTTCCAACAACTTGCATGGTTCAATGAAATATATTACATTACATATTTTATTGTTTTGTCTTTAATTCCAGCTCAGTTTGTCACACCTTGGGTTTAGCACACAAGGCCATCTACATTGTTAAACTAGACGTTCAATGTTTTACAAAAAATGTCCAAGGATCAGCAATAGTTTGCACACCTTTCCATGATATTGCTGTCATGGCAACTATGTACAACTTGAAGAGTTAAGGCTATGTGTTTTGTATTTTGTTTTTTTAAAACCCTGCATACATTTCTGAAAGGTAACCTTGGACTTTATTGTACTGTTCCTGAGACTGAGTGAAAAAGAACATCAGCTATCTGTTTTATGGGGACATACAGAGCAAAACACTCTGTCAAGTTTACTCTGTCCTGGACAAATAGGTTTTGGCTGAAGCTTTTCACTGCTGGTCTGCGGAGATCTTTCACTCTCAAAACATCAGTCACATTGTTAACTGATGCCTCTCAAACCCTGAGATTTAACTCATTTAACCTTATTTATATTTAAAGTTAGGCCCATGGGTTTCTTATTAAAACAAAGTGGGGGCATGTTTAAAAAGGTAAGATGTTCGTTTGAAAATAAAATAAAAATGAGAATAATTAATCCAGTAATAATTAAATCAATCAGATCTTTAATCTATTGATTGGTTTTGTTAATGCTATGAGATTTGAATAATACATTGAAAAATGTCAAAAGTTGCAGACCTCATACACAAAATTGATGCATTCAGTCTCTAAACATGATAATGGGAATAATCCATCAACTATCAACCATGTGCCAAATTGGACTTCAATTTAAAAGTGTAAAACTGTGTAATTTGGATGAGAAGGAGTTGTATTAAAGACACAGCTGCTTGTTAGCTTAACACTGTGAGTAGGCTGGAGAGTATCTATGAAGGTAGAAATGACTGTTTTTAACATCCTGAAGTCAACAGACATTGAATGCACACTTACAAGAAATGCATTTAATTTGCCCATGCTTGACTGTTTGGGTTTATGAGATACAGCAGACTGTGGCAGTCTGCAACTTTTTTTTTCTTGCTTTTCTTTTTTTTCAGCCACTGCTGTAATAACTGAAAGAATCAATCATTTATTCAAACAAATGTGGTAATATTGCCAAAGAAAAGCAGTTTAAATTGACTAAATTAAACTGTGACAGCTAATCATAAGTCTAAAAGTAGTTTGGAGTTTTTGGAATTTTCAAAAGTAAGTCGTCTCAGCGTTGAGAGGATTATGTTGCATTAAGACACTGAACATTTTACTGTGCAATTTCGTTAAACTGACAACAGTGAAGCCCATATTAAATATTGGCAACTGTATTACTTGACCTGTTATTTGGCAGCTGTGTTACTTGGCCGCTTGTGCAGGAGCAGATTTGTATAGCAAGTGTTTTTTTTTGTTTTTTTTTCATATTAGGAGACATTCAGCTGGTTGTCTTTTATCTCCAGAGAGAATTAAAAGAACTCCAAGAAGAAAACTGCTGAACTAGCACAACCTGATGTGGACCAGGGACTTGTACTATGTGGATATCACAGCTTCAGTTTTAACTCTTAGTTTTCAGTCTTTTGAAGCTATCTTGGGTGTCATGTTAGCAACAAAACAGGAGGAATCAAAGAACCAAATACGGGCTAAAACCCAGCAACACAGTTAAAAGATTTATTGACAAAGAAAACACAAAAGGAGAAACAAATCCAGACTGTGGCTGCAAGAAATTGAAACTCACAAAAGCCAAAATGAACAGGAAGGAAGGTGCTTACCTTCACACAACGCAAGGGAATTGAAAAATAATCATGATGAGAGGGAACAGATCAGGAAGAAAACAGACAAACTGAAAGAGAGAAGAAAACACAGGGATTAAATACATCCATGGTAGAAACTAACAAGACAAAGGGACATTAATCAAGGCAGGAACAACAGAAAACAGACATGAAAAGTAGTGGATATGGACACCAAAAGTATACACCAAAATAAAGCAGGAAGTCATAACACCAGGGGAAAATACTTGAATTTACATGAGTGCTTCAAAATCAAAAGAGAGCCAGACATCATAACTCTTTGAATATCTCAGCACTTGGATGGACTGGTACAAACTGTTTATGATTCCGAGACAAACACCACCATGACGGTTGTTGTAGGTGCATATTCACATTCACCTCGTGGTGGACTGTAAAGACTTTCTTTAACTTTTCATCTTCAATTTCAGTTGCTTAATCTGATGACAGTCCCTCAGTACAGCCTCAGCTGTACTTTGTGTTTGCTTATCACCTAAAGTCAGCAGTTTTCTTACAATTTCTCCAATATTATTAAAGTTCTCATCAAAAACTCAATTTGTTGGGGTGCTGGTGGCAACATAACCTTTGCTCTGCTTCTAATGGTGGTCTATCAGCAAATTTCTTTAGAACCACTAATATTAAAATACTGAACACCTTTATTAGGACATTGATATCAGTGCATTGTGTACACCCTTAAGCTGGGGGTTGTCTAATGTGAAATAGTCCCCTTGGGAAGTTTAAAAAGGGGGCATTTGTTCTGTGATCCTTTAGTCCAACCAATTTTTAAATGCACACTCTGGTAATTTGATTTGAGTTCTAGCTTGTTCTTTTGTGTCACATATGGATCAATTTTTTAAATGCAGCACTTAGGACAAAATGAGAGGATAATATTGTGTGACAACTTTACGCTTAAGGTTACCATTGACAGCTTTGTATACTAACTCATCATAAAGCTGAAATCCATGTGAATGACAAGTGTTGACATGCGTTGCACACCATGTGACAGCAGCTGTAAGTCTATTTTCAGTTTTTGATTGAAGACAGTTAGTGGCATAGCTCAGCTTGCACATCCAGTCACAGCTAATGAGGTCAGGTATCAAATTTGTGTTTGGACCAAATGTCACACTTTCATATCAAGCTAAGGTTTGATGGCAAAAATATGACATTGCTGCAGCTGTATTTAGCCTGTATCACTGCCAATGATGGGTCTAAGTCATTAGCAAATTGAGCATCTTATACAATGGTGACAGGAATTAGAAAGGGAAAAAAAAACATGCTGAAAGCTGTCACATTGTGATTCCTGACAAAGATGGGGTCTGAGCTATAGACTGTGTGTAAAGATGGACGACATGACAGCTCCCTAACAGAGAAGCCAAAACAACTTGATCACACCCTTGTGGCTGATTGTGGTATGGGTCTAAACCCCACCCACATGATTACTCATTTGATATTGAACTGATGGAAACATTGTGATTAACAGATCATCTTAGCAAGATGTCGGCACGTGTACTGAATATATTATAGCTTCAGTTCAGTGGCAGGAAATGGAAACATCAGCCATTTTTACATACAGTCACTGGTCACATGCTTCTATCCAAACTGTGCACATGCTAAGTGGTATATTGACAAAGCACTGAATTAGACATATTTGCATTAAATCTAGTAAGTACTAAGTACAACTTATTATTGTCATTGTTATTATTATTATTGAAACAAAAGTTACAGACATTCAATAAGTTCAGAAACTGGGAAAGCAGTGAGTTGCATCAATACAAAGGCACAGTTTCACTCATGGAAACTGTGGATTCAACTACACAGAGTTTCTTCTTAACAAGATATAATGGCATAGTTTTAAATGCCACAAAAGAAAACATGGAGAGCTTCTATGGTGAGCTCCAATTCATGAAACATCTAGACTACAAAAGTAAATTAATTACTATATGATAATAACTTAATAATAATAATCAAAGTTATATTGAGTTCACAAAAACAAGGCAGACTTGTCTTTAGAACTAGTCTGCAAAATAGATTCAGCAAGGGTTTCAGAAAGTCTACATCTCCTCTGACCTGTGAATGCTTTGGTGGAAGGTGGAAAGTGTTGCTGGGGACAGGAGCACCTGGACTACCTTGTTTGACCTGCTGTCACTGCAACATGACCATAGATTAATGATTGAAAATGAATTGCTGGAAAGCTGACTGCTGCCATTGCTTGATTGTTTTTCAGGATTAGATAGTGTGCTGCAGATACAGCGGATGTTCAGATAATTGCTCCATTATGAGTATCATAAATGCTCAAAAAATCAATAGTAATTTTTGCATCAAATTGGTAGACTGATTGACTGACAGACCAACATTCTTATCCCATTATTATGGCTAAAATATTGATCGACAGCTGAAATGGAAAATCTATCTGCATTTTGAGTTTTTCTTGTGACATTTTTTCCCAGTTGGCTTGCAGCATCATCCACTAAATGCTCACGGACACTTTATTCCTCTCTTATTTTGAAGTCACATCCTATCTATCTGGTCTTTCACATTTTCTGTCACTGCAGTTCAGAGGAACTTGCTACAGCCTGAGAAACAGAAACTTCTTCAAGTGAACATGGATACAATCCTGTTTCCTCGACATCAGAACAAAATTCTTACAACTAATAAGCTGCTAGACTCTATTGATCACCTTTCAGATGTAAATACGTATGTATAGATTTGTGCAGGAGAGTTACTTATTTCTAGTTTTCTGAGCACCTAGAGGGACTGTAAGTTCTGAGAACAACACACCATAGGTGCCTGGAAACATGTGCACAGAGCTCTTTTTCTTTTAAATGCAAATCAGGAGAGTGTCAGTGAGAGCAAGTCCTGCTACACTGTACTTGTGATCCCTGTCAAATGTGCTCAGTGTCTCATTTCAGTCTGTGAAACTTGACCAATCAGAGGCTTGATGGGGTGACCTCCTGTGCCCCAGCTGAACCACTTTTGTGATGGCAGGCACAGGAAGAGTAATTGAATGTCACCACAGATGACAGGCCTTGTGTCAACCTGGAAAAGCACCTGATGGCAAGACATGTCTTGAAATGAGGATTTCTGAGAATGAAAGTAAAGCACAGAGTGCTTAGAGTCAGTCACACAATCCCTGTCAGGTTCAGGTGTTTTAGGTAGTGAAACCCGCATCTAAAAACATGAATGTAAATCTGTCTATAAAACTATGCACTACAGTAAACATATGTCAAAATACAGAAATTTCTGCTTAAATCTTCCATGTACATCCTGAGTCAACAAATTAATTTAGAGAAGGATTTTGTGCCCTGCCATACAAATGTATATGTTAGAAAATGTTCAGAACATAACACTTCTCATCAGCTTTATAACATTGGCAGAGTTTTTCTTCTACAATATCATAAAGAACAGAGTAAAGTATTGGATGTTGTGTCAGTTAAAGAGCATCTAATAATAACAACATCGACATATAATATCGAGAACATTTCCATGCCATTTTCACCAAATATTTTCAGGCAAGAAAGCAAATAGAAAGGCCATGTAAGATGAGATATGCACTGATGAACATTTAGTTACCAAGTCAAATATCTGGGGAAAATTCAAATAGGTGTTGCAAGGAAATAGTGAAATAGATCTAACCAAATAGTTGTTGGACAACCTGTGGTACACTGTTCTGGCCATATAACTCTTCCCCTCTTTTAATTTTTTGGGTTATTGATCAGTGCATAATTTTTTTGTCCCATTCTTGTGAAGCAATATTGAGGCAGTGCTTTTTTGGCAGACACAATTATTTGGATATGAGGGTTAACTAAGTAGATTTTAGTGGCTAAAACTCAAAGGCTGACAAAATCTGTTATTGCCCTGTTGAACATAATATCACAAGACTGCCTACAGGTAAAAACTGCCAATCTGTCATAAATGTTTGATGACCTTTGGCCATTACTCATGCCATTCATGAGTAATGCCTGAGTAATTGACTGATGAATATCCATCTATCTAACTATAAGATATTAAACAACAAACTCTTTCAATGTACCAGTATCAGCATCACAATTTTATATTTTGTGCTGAAGAAAATTTGATACTTGGAGAACCTGCTAGAGAGTGGATAACCCCACTTGAGAGGAGACATGAATCCATGAGTAAAGGTTCAATGTGAACAAAGTGCATTGATGCAGATGCCTGTGAGGAGTTGGACTGACTAACTGACTCTTTTAGACAGAGATACAGATACACAGTCATTTACATGCTTAATTGGCTTACTTTCCCTAAGTGAGATTTAATCAGTGGCATTTTAACAAAGATATTCTAACAAAGGATATGTGCTTATCTTAATGTGATTCTTTTTTTTTCTGTTTTTTTTTTTTTAGCTCATGAGCAATCAAAAATTGACAATAGTGAACGAATCATGTTTAATCACTCACGGGGTCTCTGTGCTCTCTAGGAGGTTTGGTTTGACATGCTTGTCCTGTGTGATTGGCCCGGTATTGCTTTGCTCTGTCAACACACCAGAGGCCCAGAATAAACAAACATGGAAAGCTTCTGTAGAGCAAGGATTGCAATCAATACAGAGTAGTGATATGTGCTGCTGGTTCAGCAACACCTTCTAGTCAAAAGGCCATTTCACTGGAATCAATAGCTGTGTGTGTGTGTGTGTGTGTGTGGCTTGTGAGGGGAACACAAGTACTAACAGGCAGATAGGGGAGATGATCCAAATAACAACATACTTTCAACTTTACCTTGCAATATGAGCTCACAAGTGTTACTGGCGCCAGGGTAGGCTAGGGAGAAATCGGGACCCACAGCAAGGGTTACACAGGCTAGGAAGCACTGTGTAGCCAATATACATAAAGGTTGTGACTGTAGATCAATAGAGAGAAGACCGAAGTTAGCATCTTGCTCATGCCTGAACTTGTTTATTTTTTTACACACAATTCTAAACAATTCACAATACACTTCATCTTAACTCTTAGTGGAAATAAACTCTCACTCACATGCAAGTGTTTTTTTACAGTGTTTATCAAATGGCGATACCGCGCCAGGTGTAAATGTACTTTGAACATAACATGTCTATTACACTAGCTCGATACGTTTCCCAATATCACCAAGGCTAGTTACTCAAACTCATACTAATAACATCACAGTAAAAACGGAAGTTCATAAAACTCAGCTCTCCGACACATGTCGGGACAATTACCTGTAAAACAAGCTTACTTCATATACTTCATGTCTCAAAAATCATCTCACAACATTACAAAACACTTTCTAATGTATTCACATTAGATACTGAACCATATTCAATACAGAAAGATCAGTTTTACCGTACCTGTGGATCAATAGAGAGAAGACCGAAATTATCATCTTGCTCAAGCCTGAACTTATTTATTTTGAGCTGCGCATGATCAAAGCTGGGTAGCCAGAGTCTCCCTAGTGAATCCACAGCAGCACTAGAGCACCACAAACTGGCATAAAAGTGTATTGGCTTAAAGTAAAACTGAATGAAGAATGTCTGTGTAAAATGTCAAAATGAATGTTAGAGTAGTTCAAAACTATTATCAAAAAATACCGGGGAGCCTGTTTACATAAAAAACTAAGTACATATCGTTTTTCAACCTACTACACAAGCCCAAGAAGGTGGAAAAATGTTCTACATATTTAGAAGAAAGAGCTGTTATGTTTAAGAACCTTCTCAATCCTGTGGCTGAATGTGGTGGCGTCGAGAAGTCCAAGAGAGTGCAAATGGTGCACCAGTGATAAATGCTTTCTGCTCTTATTCATAGTTGAGGCACGAGCAGCAATTAAGTAGTCTAAAGTGGGAAGTCAAGGTGATGCAATGGCAATAAGGCAGGCAGCATGCAGTGTTTTGTAGCACCCCCGAGCGAAATGTGATGAGCATGATGTCTGCCTCGTTCAGGGGAGACAATCTGAGGAGCACTAGAACAATGCTAACACACAATACACAGCAAAAACAGAATATACAACCCACACTTAATGAAGAGAAACCTGAAGACTCCATCTGATGAAACACATGGGAAATATCAGCGAGCATTTGGGACATAAACCTTTTGAAGTATAACAAGTCTTAAAAACACTTGTCACTGACTTATACAAGAGGGAGCCCAAGCTGCTCAATGGATTCATGATGAAATCAAAACTGCTTTTCAATAACAACGTTGATCTTTATTAACCCAGTCATCTCTTGCTGCTTGGTTCTTTTGACTTTAAGAACTTCAAACAGACTGCTGTTTCCTTGCCTTTAATTCAGTGTTTTGATTTCCAGGCTAGTCCCTCTGTTTTTCACCGTATGCACCAGGCCAATTGCTGTAATGTGTTAATGATGAGGGGTGCAGCTCCATTGTTCAGCGTCATTAGGAGGAACAATGACAGGTGAACATTTTGTCCTCAAGGTTGATGTTGGAAGCAGAAAAGAAAATGAGCAGAATAGATCACTTTCATAAGACAACTGTGTCAGCGCATCTCCAAAACTGCAGCTTTTGTGGGATGTTCCCATTCTGCAGTGGTCAGTACCTTAAAAGGGTTCTAGTAGGGAAACTGGTGACCAAAGCTTATTGAAGGCTGGTCCTTGCGGTCTGATCCAACTAAAGATGTACTGCAGCTGTATAAAAACAGACTGGTCAGGGGCTAATTGAAGGTATGATGAATCACATTTTCTTTTACATCATGTGGACTGCCTGATGCTTGTGTGTTGCTTACCTAGGGAAGACATGCCACCAGGGGACACTATGGGAAGAAGGCAAACTGATTGATTCAGTGTGATGCTTTGTTTTGTCTGGAAACTGTGATATTCCCATACATGTGGATGTTACTTTGACACACCACTTACCTAAGCCTTTTTGCACACCAAGTACACCTCTTCATGGAAACTGTATTCCCCAATGGCATTTGCCTCTTTGAGCAGAAATGGTTCAGGAATTGTCTGAGGCTCAAAAGGGGAACTACACAATATTAGTAATGGTTTAAAAATATTGGGAAAAATCCCACCAAGTCTAGGTTAAGTTATAAGCTATAATATAGTAGTTGAATAAAAAGCCTCATCTGTCAACAATGTTGCCTAAGAAAATACAATAGAAGTAACCCTAACCCCTAACGTGACATCCACCACCACTACTGAACACAGATGACGTTGGAACATATAATGAAGTTTCCAATGATTTAATTCAGAAGAAAATAAGGTAAAATAACTGGAAGTGTCATTATCCACCTAAAAGATTTGAACTTAATCAACCACTGATTGTAAAAGATATATTGCCTTTGAGAAAATGTTCCATAAACTCAATAACCGATGGTTGAATTTGTTCTCAGACAAAGTTCTAATCAGTTCAACTGCTCTTAACACAGTTCTAATCACAGTTAAATCTAATGACAGCGCACCTACAAGCACACCATCCGCATGAAGCTATAAAACGATTGTCTGATGCTCTGCAGGAGTCGAGAGAGTAATTACCCAGAGGTCTCTTCTTCACAGTAGGAGGTAGAGGTGGTCTAACAACAGGCAATTTGAGCTCTCTACCTTAAAGCTGAAATTTGGAAGTCATGGAAAAAAATCTTGCACAGATGTTCCATTAAAACATTATTAATGTAGGCTTCATGAACATTAAAGATGATTTGTTTATTTGTTTACCCAGCTTTCCCTCTATCTCTCCCAGACTTCCTCTTGACAATAACCACAGAGCAGATGTGAATGTTTCATGTGTAGGTGGAGAGAAAAATAACAATGCGGAGAGGGAAACTGAGCTTGTGATTGGGTTTGGTAGATGTAATAAAAATAAATCCAGCTTCTTGATTATGAATCTCACAAATACAGCCTTTTGTCCTTTCTGACAATAGCAGACATGATTCAAATGAAATATAGTAGATAAAAGAATATACACAACATTGTCTTGGTTTGGCAGTGGTAGAAATATTTCACATCTTACTGACTTTAGAGCTAAAACCATATAACCATCTGCTATCAGCTTCAATGTGATTTTTTTTAGAATCAATCTTGTCTCTAATTCCAGCAGTATTTATGTTCATTTTCATTTCATTTGTGAATGTGAAATCCAAATCCACATCCTGTGTAGTTACACATGTAGCTGCTGCTACTCATGACATACTGTGAGTCTGGGAATCATAGATATCTGAGCAAAGTTTCATGGTGATCCAACCAAGGTGGCAGAGCAACTGAGATACAGCTGGTGTGGCTGAGTAATTCAATAAATATATTTAGACATCTCTGCACTTGGTGTGGGAAATATAAAAATGTTGGGTATTTGTGAATGTAGTTCAGGTTTGTGGATGTGTTGTATTATATCTTATTATATTTTCACATACTCTTTGTTACTGAACTGAGTAACTGAAACTAAACTGAAAGTAACAGTAAAGTAATAAACTAATAAACTGAGTTACTGAAAGCTTCATGAAAAACTTATCTTGCTAACACAAAATAATAATACCCATGAGGGAACAAAACATGTTTTGTGGGATCAAAGTGACCTTGACTTTAAACCACCAAGATATAATCAGTTCATTCTTGAGTCCAAGTAAATATTTGGGACATATCTGAAAAGATTCCCCCGAAGTTTTCTTTAAAAATTGTGTTCGCAAGCATGCAATGGAAAGAAAAATACATCTTAAGGTAGGATGGTTTACCAGACATCTATTTCTCTGTGAAGTTGGGGTAGATGAATTTGAGTAGTAGAGCACAGCATTAGACATACAGTTATTTTGTCTCATAGAGAAGATACTGATTGGCAAAAGGCAAATGTGTTACAGTTTTAGACTTATATAACTGACAATGGAGATCATAAATATTCTTTTAATGTATAAGATGGTGTGATAACAAAGTGGAGAAATATGTGGATGATATAGGACTCAAGAGTGGTATTCAGGGAGTAATGAAAGAGGGAGAACTCCATTCAGACCAACAGAAGTTGTCCTGATTGAAGTTTTGCCAAGCTTAATTATAGATTTCTATTTTTTTCTATATTGAATTTTGCTGTGCTGTGTAATTTAGCTACTGCATTGTGGGCGAGGGAGAAAAGCCTCGATAAAAGTGACAAAAGTCGCAACTATGAGTGACTGGTAGTACCCAATAACTCACTGTTACTGAAGCTTAAACCTCTAAAGTATTTTGGCACATACTTAACTTCCAGCTGCATTTTATAGAAGTTCACTTTAATGCTGCACAAAGAAGAAGCATCAAACTCTTTCTTACAGCAAATGTTTGAGCTTACTAAAGGATGGACATGGGCCAAATCCCTCTTCTGTTGTATCTTTAATGAAAACATATCATTTTACATTCATAAAACCTTTCATTCCCTCTGCCTTTTTGTTGGTCTTCATCACTTTGTCTTCCTGTTACTTATTTATATGTATCTACTTTATTGTTTAAAACCAACACAGTAGATATTCAGTAGAATATCTGAGAAGGTGTTGATAAATATATGTTAATGTAAACAGCAATGATCAGGAGCTTATTTTTGTGCTGGCTGTGCTTTAAAAAAAGCCAGCACTATACTTGTGAAGACAGCTAAGCAGAGGACAAATCCTTTGTCTTATGAGAAGAGAAGCCAAATGCTCCCCTCCCCCTGCCGCCTCTGTCCCCATCTCCTTCCCTTGCTCTCTCTCTGTTATTTTTGCAGGTGCATCTGCAGTGATCTATTTTTCTCTTCACATCTTTTAATGATTCATGCTTTGGGGTTTCTCGCCCCCTCGTTCTAAAAGCTTAGTGAACAGAGACGAAGTAAGGGAAACTCGAGACGGAAGGGAAGGGCTGATCAGAGGAATAAGTGAGCAATCATAAGGCTACGGATTACAAACACAAACAATAAGGATGAACAAAATATCATTTTATGTAAAAAGAGAGTGGCAGAAAAGAGACTTGTCAGAGGAAATGATGAAATATGTGTTCAATAGTCATATGTTTGTTAGTAATAGATGCTGAGCATTGAAATATGCAGCTGGATCCGTCTCTGTGATTCATGAAAGAAATTTCAGCACAAATGGAACATTCAATATATACAGTACATTATTTATGTTTGTATTGATAGGTAAACAGGATGTTTCTGTTTAATGGTCTCCTGCTTTGAAAAATGTAACAAAAAGAACAACATTATCAGATTAGAAACTTTTAGATTTAAATTAACATTTCTCAATAATATAGAGATTGCTGTGTTTTTAGGTCAGCTGCCCTTTCATAAATCTATACTCCAGTTTGTTTGACTCATAACAGACAAAGGTGATTAATAAAGTTTGGGTAAGCATATAGATGTATACACATATAGAGAAACGTAATAGACAGATACACTCTTGTGGGTGAATCACTGATCATCAGTAACCAGAATGTGAAGGGTTCCTCTTAAGGATGCTTGGTCATCGGAGTATTTGGCGTGACTAATGTTTTCCGGACTTGGAAGGGGTGCAGCAGTGCAGCAGGGATACCTTAAAGTACAACAGTATGCTAGAAGAGTTTCAACTGCACAGTGATAGAGGCTGTGGGCAGTTTGGTGCACCTCAAGATTTGCAAGAGGAAAAGACACTGTTAGGCCTTTTTTATCCCAGGTGCAGTGTTTACACCTCCAGTCAGATCATCTGATGTTTGGATGTCAAGGTATTTGAAACAACCTCCCCATTAATATACAGTCTATTTTGTGTGAACATTTTGCTTTTCCTGAAATCAATAATCAATTTCTTTTTCTTTTTTGTGCTTATGATCAGGTCATTGGCCTCATGCTAAGTAATCAGTGTTTCGACCTGCTCTCTGTAGTTCATGTCATTGTTTGCCATCATTCACAATCACTGTGTCATTGGTCAATTTGAATATGGCATTAGAGCTGTGGTGGGAGTGCAGTCAGTGGTGAAGAGTCAGTAGTGGAATGGACTGAGGATGTAACATTGGAGGTATAAGATAATGGAAAGTATTTTACCCAGACTAGAATTAATGATTACATTATATTTAGTAATATAGTAATCTAACTACATTCACAACACCCAGATATGGACTGAAAAATCGGATAAAGGTGAATTAAGAGGTTGAAGGCCAAAGGCTAAGGTCACTTCAACCTCAAAAAACATAATTATACTGACTATTTTTTATACTGATAAATTTCCATAGCACAGAGCAGTCATTGTCTTCCACTGTTCCACGTGTTCACTTCAACTGAGTGCTCCACTAACGTGAAGGTGTTGTTGTAGAACCATGATTGCTCAGATAATGAGCACTTAATATTAATGTGTTGTCATTTGTTAGGCCTGCATGAGCTTTCACTATGATTGTTTTTTTTTTTCATCATTACTCCATCCATCATAGCACCAATCAATCTAACTGTGTAGATCAATACAGATTTAAAAATGTAAAGGAGGAGTATGTTACAATTGGATGTAAAACATGACATGACAACCTGTCAAGAGAAAAACAAGCATTTACACAGCTAGACTGAAGGATTTTTTTTTTTTTTCAAAATCCTGCATGAAATGTACATGTATTACTATCCATCCCAAACACCGGACTTTTGGGCTACCCCTTCATATCCACTGTGGCCCTTCTCTGGGCCTATTACAAAAGTATCTCAAAGCACACCTTTTCAATGAAACATTTGGTCTCTAATCTCACCCTCCCCTTGCATCTCTTCCTTTGTTAAGCAACCTTAGGTATTTTGAATGGCGCTACATAAAACTAAGTGATTGTTATTCATAATTATTACTGGTAAAATCATTAGTTTTGCAGTGTAGGGTTTTGAATTATCACCTTGGCTGGCACCAACAAGAAAGAACAGAGACCTTACCTGAACTTCAGTGGGCTTGACTTTCCACCATTGTTCTCTCCAACCAGACTCTGAGTTTGATATATGAAGATTACTTTTGGCTAGATCATTTATCCTCTACACAAAAAGTGTTATGCTGTGTTCACGCCAAATACAATACAGCAATTAATACTAGGCTGTTTATGGAATATTTTGTTATCTGCAAATATTTCCACTTAATAGCCAAAGGCAGTTTTCCCTGTGGAGAGGCATTGGGGCAACCATAACCACAAGCAATAGATGGAATAAAGAAATAGATCCATTTTCAGAGTTTACCTGGTCCCTTGGCTTCTCTTCACTTCTTTTCTTTATAGAGACAGAAGTTGTATCGCACAACTCCAGGTGGCCACAGATAAGCTTATCTGTGGCTTCCACTTCCTGATTCTCTGTGATCAGCAGAAGATCAACACTGATAAGCTTTTGCAAAACAGCAGTGAGTAAATTTTTCTCCTAAGTTGGATATTTTTGATTTGCGCCAAAAAGTTTGTGTGAGTTTACATCTTTGTTTTGACTTTGTGTGTATTTGTGAGTGCACTACTACAGCACTGCCCTTTGACTGGCTCATATTAGGTAATGCTGCCCTTTTCAGACAAATGACAACCTTTGAAAAGCCTGGTCTCACCAAATACCATATAACACATCATTTTTGGTAAGTTATTTCAACACCATGTAATTTCTTTACTAACTGAGCTGTGGCCTCCCTCTAATGTCAACCGAAACTTAATTAAACGACTTGTGGGAGTGAACTTGTCACATAGAAATAATGTTTGTAAACTGAAACGGAAAAAAAATATGTTTTGTTGGAAACAACAAACAAACTGGATTTTTTAAATTAACTTAGTAAAGATATGTTGATGTTGATAGTGACCACAAAATTATCATTCTTTTTTTTTTTTTTTTAATTATTTACTCAAAAAAAAAAAAACATATATGTTGATTTTTGTGTATTAGATCTAGATTATTCGTGTTTAATAGAGCTAACGTGTTCTATGGCATGGAAATGACTGTTAATCTCAGGGATTTTCTGTTCACAGTCAAAAGCCATTGTCATAGACAGTGATCCTGAGTAGTAGCAGACATACTGTAAGTAGATGGAAATATATTATAATGTAATCACAACCAGTGATAATGAGGAGTTAGGAAGAAACATATTCCACATCTTGTGGTCATGGGTAATGTCAACCGGCCTTTGACAGACTCAGTTGGCAAGAACTTTTGAGAACCTTAACTCACATTGTAGCTGTAAAATTGTTTAAGGCAGTAGACCATAGCGTACAAGGTCAGTTACTTATGGCTTCAGGATCCTTTGAGAATATTGCCTTCTAAGCATTTATTTTTAAACCAAAAGGAGGTTGCTTGTCCCTGAGCAAGCGCACAAGGTACAATTCTATTTGCTGTACCCTCAGTCGTAGCCATTTTGAAAGTTAAGAGTGCATTGGTTACACATGGAGGAGCAATTTATTTCAAGGTTCATATAAGAAGGTTAAGTTAGTTCTGCGTATGAATAAGCAGCCCAGTCAGCCAGACCCAAGCCCAGACACACTCACCAAAGAACAATGTTTTGTATTTTATCTTTAATGCAGCCTTTAACCGAGGATAAATACACTACATACAAACTTTTAGCCTTCTCAGCTGTGATACACCACCCTCACAGTTCATTCTAATAATGTTAATAACCTCACTGATATCTTCTCTACCTCCATTTTCTCATGAGTGATGCTGAAAGAAGGTGTGATGTGAAGCTAGATGCACAGAATGATTTTGATTAATTTATTATACATCAAAGCTAACACTTAAAGACATGACTCATATGCAAATATTTCACCATTTTCCTTAAGCTCATTACATGTGTAAGTTACAACATGAAACTGGGTCAAGCCCATTAGAAGAACCAAGTACCATAGTTCATCCACAAATTAAAAGAAAAACACTGAAATACCAATACAACTACTAATTATATTTCATACCCCTGAACTTATTTGTTGCCAGTATGTATGTTATGTCACATGCATCCCATTGCCTCAGACTGCCTTGTCTATTTCTATACATCTTCAGCTTCTGAATCTCACAGCCTTTCTTTCACTCTTCTCCAAAGAATGTGAATAAAGTAATTTTGGAAAGGGCATGAGTAACACCCCTTCCTTTAAAAAATGTATCTGCTCTGGTCTATAGCAGAGACAGCCTGAAGACACAGGAAGACTGTGGGCATGGATGTGTGAGTGCTTTGCATCAGTGTGAATCTGTGAGCCTGGAAAGAAGCCTGGGCAATTACAGTATATACTCATTTTCTATCTGCTACATGTGCACAGCCAGAGCTTGAACTAAATTTCAGATTATAATTATGTGTTCTCTGCAATGATTCTCTATTACTGACATTTGAGCTGAAGGATGGGCGATAGTCACAGTGAGTAGTGTTAAGAAAAGTGTGATGTGCCACTGAACACCCTAAGCTCGCCTGTAGCCGTCAACACAATAGGGCAAGTATGTTAACAGCAGCATCTGGCACTTTCTGCCTGCTCGGGTCACAGAGACAGGAATTAACTAACAGTGTAGAGGTGTGTGTAGATGTGCTGCAATTTCATTCAGTCTGCCAAAGATGATGCATCAATTGTTGCTAGAAGACAACAAATTATTGCAGAACTATGGCGTAAAGCAATGCAGTGTTTTAGTGCAGTGGCATTTTGTATCTCCAACATTAGGCCAGAGTGTTTGTATTTAACTGTATGTAGTGCTGTGGTGCGGCCTGACAGGCCTGAGTCCACCCTTGTACAACTGGTACAAGAACATATTTAAATGACAGAAACTATCTCTGAGAAATATGTTGATGTATACATCAATATTTTAGTTTACTGATTTCACATCCAATAAAATAGTGGAAGTGGAATTTATTACTTAAATTTTAGCCACTAGAGGATGACTGAGCGATTTCACCTTTTGGTATTATGTCATCCAACTTTACATACAGCCAATAACCAAAAACTGTAATCTTTTCAAGTGGGATATCACAGCTGAACAACAAATATGGCCTAATGTCTAATTCATAGGGTGAAAATAATGTGCTGCAAAGACTGTTGTGTGGAGATCAACTGAATAATAAGTACACAAAACTGAGTCAACCAAGGTTTTCTTTGGTTGCTACAGCCCTAGTGTTCATGATGAGCAGATGAGGAATCCTGATGATTTGTGCCATCCTTGTCATTTTCTTGTAGCGCCACAAAGAGGTCAAAGATTTCTCTAATCTAGACCAATATCTCAACAAAATGTTTTACAGCAAGTATATACCAGTGGGTTAGGTGACCCTTGACCCACATTCTAGTGGTATGCATTTTGAGTGGAAATATGTGAACTAATGGATGGTTTACCATAAAAATGAATGCACCTAAATATATTATGCAATGTTAGGTTGTAATAAGATGACCCATCTGATTAGTTTATTTCTTTTTCTGTGAAGATGTTTATTTATTGGCCACATTTCCAGTTATGTATGGACCAACACTGACTAAAGAGTGAGAGGACATTTAAAATTACATACTTTACTTTTTAAATTTTTGATGCTGTCCTCTTTGTGTTTTATGGTCATTGAGGCGTGTATTGTAATTGTTAACATTTAGGATAGGCATCTTATGAAAACATGTGATGGTTGGGTTTTTTTCCACATGCTCAGTCATACAATGTGAGAGATACACCAATCTAATTTGAAGTAAGCTCAGTGAGTGTTTAACTTTCCTAATCCCTGTCACATTCTGAGTCTGTTGAAGTCTGATGAAGAGCCACACAGTGTACATAAAATTGCACTATCACACAGTAAAAAAAGAGAGAGAGAAGATCTATATCAGCAGCTGTTAAGGATTATGTTTTGTAAAGAGAAAAGTAGATGCAATGAAAGAACCATTTTCATCTCTGCATGCAATAACACAAGCCCTGTAGCCTCTCTGCTCTCTGGTGCCTTTCTATCCTCCTCTCCTCAGCTCCTTCTGGGCCAATTTCACATGGCAGTAATGACAAAAACAGAATGCTTTTGGAGCCTCTAAGCTCCTGGACTGGGCCAGATAAGAGAAAGGCTCTGGACTGCATAATGGTCTGGATTAACCTCTTTTACACACTGAAAGTAAATCACACTCTATGCCATTCAGATTTCGAGATCTGAATGTCAGATTCTTTAACATTTATCTGTTAAATAAAATGAGCACACTTGAAACACACTTCAAGTCATTGAAGACAATTACTGAGTCTCATTCAGCAAATAATATATGGATGGAGGATGTGTCTCCACTTTCTCCTGCTGTACAAAAATTAAGCTTGATATAAGTGCTGCCATGCTGCACATTTGGAGGGAGTTTCTGTGTAGCAGTGAACGAGAAGTGGAGCTGCATTGGTTGTCAGGAATAACTTAAACTGCAGCCATATATATATATATATATATATATATATATATATATTATCTTACTCCTGACCACTATATCCAAGAAACATGACAACTTACAAAATGTATACACACTACAACCTAAATGTCAAAATGTCAAATCACGAACAATATCTGACAAATATCTGTAGCATAAATGGAGGTAATAAAACATTATTCAAGAAATGTCAATCACACCAATATCCAGAAAACAACAAAGACAAGGCCTCAGCAATATTTGAAATAAAATATCTGATACATTTTAAGATATTAACATCTTGAAAAAACATCAGTAAATTTACAGTACATTACAAACTGTAAGAACTAGACTGTAGAACCTCTTCTCCCTGTGGTCTGTGAGAGAGACACAGAGATGAGAGTAAGATTAAAGTTGACATATTATGCAAAACGCAATAGAAATACAATACAAACTCAATAGAAATACAACACAAACTCAATACAAATACAAATACAAATAAGTGTTTATGCACACATGGTTATTCCTGATAATGATGAGACTAACCATTCATCCCATCTCCCACCAGGTTTTATTGTTAAGTGGATTTCAGTGTGGAATTGACTGGGTTTGTACTTCCAGGGAAAACTGAACTGGGACTCTCTGTTTGTGACCTTGATCATTGACCCAGACGCTGTTTCTGGAGACAAAGGACATTATTTGCAGAAAACCACCATGGGTGCTCTCACTGTCTGTTTAGCCATGTGGTCGATATTCACCAGTGCATGTCATTGTGTCTGTAGGGAAGGGAGAAAAAGGTTAATGATGGGGTAAAGGGCAACAATCTATCGTCCCCGTGTGCAGTTTGTGCCCATTTGATCTGGAGAAGAGAACAGACAACACCCCACAGAGGAGCTAAACAGGGATAATAACTGATGTACCAAAAGTGTTTGGATTGTGGATTTCCCCCCAAAACATCTGTGATAAACTGGTCCGGGGAGTGTGGGCAGTATCTGGGCTGTTTGACTTTGACCGTCCTCTGTCTCATCTGCATCAAACAGGGAATGCATCCAACACCTTTTTGACTGCACTGATCATGGTGAGCTTCCATTATTCTTTGTTAATTGTATAACACAAATCTCATTTGTGAATCAGTTTCAGAGTCAGTTTCTTCATTGGGTATGTTAAGGGTAGGACTGGTTAATGACAACTGTGATTTTATTGGGGTAGTTCTATCCCCATGAATCCTATTTCGTTTAACGTTTCACTAAAGTAGTGTAAGTTACTTTCAAGCTGTTATACTTTCATCCAGCCATTTTCAGCTGCTCATTCAGACTTGTTGAGGTGACAGCAGACTAAGCAAGAGCAGGTAGTCCAGGTGTCCCTAACCACACCAACACCAGCTCTCTAGCTTCTTGTGAAAGATCCCAAGACATTCCCAGACTAGATAAGATACTTAATCTCTCCACTGTCTATCCCAAAATTTGCTACCAGTTGGGAATACCCAGAAAACCTCCAGTGGGAGGCGCCCAGGAGGTATCCTGATCAACCACCTCAACTGAACCAACATGCTCATTATTTTGTGGTGTTATTTATTACTCTGAATCTGGAGACAAGGAGGTGCAGGTGTATATGTAATGCTATTCTTCTTTGTCTATGTTAGTCTATTTGCTGCTGGTATATACCATAAACTATATGAGCATCCCAACATGCAGTGACACTAGCAAGCATCACTGTCATAGACATGTGCTCACTACAATTTACTGCATCTTAAGTCTAGGCACTTAAGACAACATACTTCTTTCAGAGCACTTCACTGGGGTTTATTTTTTTACCTTCATCATCTTAAAAAGATGATCCTTGAAACTTGAATTATCAGACTCAGAAGACTCTTAGATTAACACTGACAAGCACAAAACTGTCAGAATTTCTTATTTCAAGTATCTTGTCCTTTTTATCTTTTAATTCTCATCCTTTTCCACATGTGAAGAACAGACAATGACCAAGTCAAACTAAATCAGTTAACTACATCAATCAGATATGTTGTGCCTTTGAGGTATGTAACAATAATATTGTTCCATGGATGTTACATTTTCTCACCATTTTCTTAACTTCAAGAGCCTTTTTAACCCTTTAACAACCCCACCAAGAAAAAAGCAGTGACATTTTTTTTCCTCTGCATTTCTTTTACCCTTGGGGGAGTCATAAGCACAATCAATGATTTATTTTTCAACAGACCCTGTGGTTTTTAAAATATTGACCTCTACTATCAGCCGAATAGCAGAGATGTCTCAATCAGGTTGAGCTAAGCTAGGCACTCCTTTTACTGAGATATAGTGAACCAAAGTGTGCTCAACCATATGGTCGAGCAGGCAGTTATAGGGTTAAGAAGAGGATAGGACAGATGTGAGGTGAGGTGCTCGACATACCTTTTTTCATTCATTTATTTTTTGGCCATTTTTGCCTTAATGATAGATACAGTGAAGAGAGACAGGAAATGGGGAGGAGAGTGGGGGGAGGGAGACACAGGAAGTTTGTCTCGGTCACAATTCAAATCAGGGAACAGCTGTATGGCATATATATCAATGTGGTGTGTTATGTGGTAACCAGTGGTTTATTTTTAGCTGTACTTACATTTGCTTACTTGTAGATGGTTGTCTGTGGTGTTCTCAAGGGCTGACCACGGATCAATGGGACTAAAAGACAGCTTTACCATCCAAATCCAGGTACGTACAAGACATTGAGTTCTGAATAGCCATCCACTGTAGTAACCACTAAGCATGAAGGAAGAGACAAGTACAGCACTAAATAAGCAATTGAATCTTGTTTTTATAAAGTGAGACAGGATTCACTGATGCTGGTGATCACTGTAGTAAAATAAAACTGGATTGTTGACACAAAGTACACATGCAAATTTTGTGAACAACTATGTTAAGCTGTTCACTCTGTAATTTGTCATTGTTAAACACTAGATAGGTCATAGATATACTGGCTATAAAGAACAGAATGTATAGTTTTGTGAGTAGTTCTATGATATTGTGGTTCTACAGTAATGACTCCAATGCTACAGTGAAAGCAGACTGCATTTAGAAGCCCTGATGCCTTTAATCCTCTTTAACTGCACCGAGCTTCTCTCTCACTAAAGAGAAACTAGCAGCAGAAAATCATTTTTCTACTCCACATCCCATCAACAAAGGCTTACATTTGGCTCATGGCTTTGCGCAATTTACTCATGGAGAGTGTGAATTAGCGAGATAGAGAGACAGGGCATGCGAGGTAGACAATAACACATCGACAGCTGGTCAGAATAAAAGGAAAAAAAAAACAGGGTGGCATGGCCACCTAATGTTGCAGTCATTTCTGTAATACAAATAAAGGAAAATCCTCTACTTATACGAACTCTTTGCTCCTCTTCACTGTTCTAATTAGCTGATGTTGGCCTTAACATCAATGCGCTGGATGTCCCGTGGTGAAAATAATGACTCTTATTGCTGTGAGACAGATCTCAGCACAGAACTACAAGGTTTTCAAGATGGAAATCAATTTGACACATCCTCCAAATACCCTACATATTTTACCTTTCATTGTTACAGCCAGAACATAACAACTGTGTCATTAATTAGTTTTGCTTTGTTTTTTTTACGGGTGTTGTTTTTGTTTTAGTATTGCTTTGTTTTTCACACAGTGCTAACACAGGCCTGAACATGGCCTGAAGAATATTAGTGGATTTTAGCCTTCTTTGTGGAGTGATGTCTGTTAATGTGGGATGTCTTGGATGAAAATAATCGCTTAGCACAAATTCCTAGGATTCTTTTTTGTTACATTAAGATTTGGTGTGTAGATGGTGTGTAGTATTTGAGGGTATCTGATGGCATATATAGAATATAATCTTCAAAATTATGTTTTCATTCATGTAGAATCGCTGTTTTCTTTGTGAGTCGTCTTTGTCTACATCAGGAGTGAATCCACATTGTTTCTACAGTAGCCTAGAGCAGACAGACCAAGCACCACAATTTCTTTCACCTGACGTAATTTACACATTAAGGACACTAAGAGGAAACATGCTGTCTGTTTCATTTTCCCAATTTCAGTTTTATCACATTGATTTGTTGTTGTTTTGCTTGGTGAACTTTTAAACTCCAAAAATTCATCACATTTCCAAATTTAAGATTTACCTCTGGCAAGGAGGTTATGCTTCTAACCATTTAATTAGTCCCCATCTGTCAGTGTGATATCTCCAAAACACTTGACTGTATTTCAGTAAAAAATTGGCAGGAATAAACGCTGTAGGATAAGGAACAACTAATTAAACTTTGGTGTTAATCTTGGACTACTGCCATTAGATGAAAAATGTGCAGCATGTGATTATGAGTGACTAACACAGATAAAGACATGATTCCAAGTCCTGAGAGGGCACTTCAGGGTAAGAAATCAATTCTCGAATATTGGAGAATGCAAGAGATGGAATCATGTGGTGGCATGTTAAGATATTACTCAGCACTGGCTGATGTTTCTCTACTAGTGCTTTTTTACTGTGATTTGTCTCTGCAGCCCGATCCACATACCTATGGGTGTTTTTCCCGCTTTAGTTCAGCTGTGCTGCTGGGATCAAACTGTATAAATGATTCAGAATTTCCTATTGCTTTCAACCCAAAAACCATGCCTGTTATCCCCACTACACCTCTTGCACAAAAAAGAAACAACCACATAAACACACACTGACACACTCTCAAACATGAACTCACAGTACCATACTGCAATAACTGCATTCACAATTTAGAGAGTATCAAAGGTGCTTGCAGGCCTTTGTAGAAATTGAAGTACAGGTTAAAATAGAAGTGGCTGTAAAGTAAACTTCTCAAATTCTAATCCATTTTATTTTATTTTTGTCTAACTGCTCAATGTCCCTCTCTTTAAGACTCCACGTGGTCAAATCTATAGCCTACCAAACCAACAGTGCCATGATATTGTTGCTAAGCTATAGGTGGACATTGTAACTAAGGCAGAGGCTAGCAGCCATTGGTTGTAATTGACAGACATTAGAAGGACAACATCTAAAAATCTACCAGGTAAAAACTCAAACTACAAGGTAAGTCCCTTTCCGTATGCACCAGAATGATACGACATAACTTAAAATCTTTCACCTAAACTCAAAGTTGTATAATCAATAAGACCTCACCTTCTCTGAAACCAACTGTTTTCTAATGAACACATCTCCCTGATCCATTACTCATAAAGACACAAACAATACAATGCACATTCTCCCCTGAGAAAGAAAGCTATTGATTTTTGTTCCTTCTGTCATATACCGAGACAACGGTGACAGTGAGCATAATGGCCGACTGGGGAGATTATTAGACCTTGATGACAGTCTACGCTTCAATGAGTGCTTTTTATGTATGAGACTACAATTTATATGTGCAGTTATTTTCTTTTCAGCCAGAATATAGCTGGAAATTTCACATTTTTGTGGTAAATTACCCACACTATCTCAGGAGAACACAAGTCTCCATTAAAGTCTTGAAGTTTATTAAGTATATTGTTCAATGTCACCCATTCTGACTGCTTTTCATTGCACATGAGAAATGGTTGTGTTAGTATGGAAGAAGGACCAAGAGACCTCTGTTGTAAAACCAGCAGAGAATTCATCCACCATGTCCTTGGAATACTTTAGACCAGTGTATGCGGGTGAGTGTGTACTTCTGTGTCTAAGAAAAGAATGAGGAAGCATTAGGATCATATGTTGACAGAGCACGAGCAGAAAGAAATTAAAAATCAATGTGTCCTCTATCATCTGTGCTTTTATTCTCTTTAATCACAAGCCACAGCGACCACTGACCTTCTATGATTGTTCATCACAAGATGCTACACGAAGAAAAGAATCCCACATATGACCTTGACCTTGAATTTTTTTCCTATTTTCATTTAATAATTGATGAAACTGGTCATTAAACGAGAAATCATTAATCATGAAACATTTTCTCTATTGAAACCAAATCATAAAAATAATCAACACTTCTGTCCTTTCACATTTGAAGCAGGAAAACCTGTTCTGTTTCAAGGAAAATTCATGTAAAAGGGATTATAACTCTTGTAGGCCTCAATCGTACTTGGCATTAACATGCATCTTCAGTGATCTGATTACAGGTAAACACATGTGTAAACTTAGAGCCACCACTTTATGCCTCATAGAAGGACCAAGCAGCCCACATACTGAAATATCAGTCAAGATGGTGAACCCCAGATTACTCATATTGGCAACCAAAAGATTAGATTGTTATGATGTTCTCCTTGTAAGTAGAAGCATGCTCTCAATTGTGTTAAGGCGCTATGTTTCAGGAGGTAGAATGTGTCATCTACTTATCAGATGGTCTGTGGTTTGATTCCCAGATTCCCCAGTCCACGTGTCAAAGTGTCTTAGGGCAAGATACTGAGATGAGGATGTGTTGAGATCTGATCAATTTGAAGGTCAGTTTGTAGTTTGTTTCTGAATGTTCCAGGAACCACATAGAAGGACCACCTACCTTAACCACCTTTCTCTGTATGAGCAGAGTTGTGTATTCATTCAGGTTAGAGTCCTTCGGTTCAACAAGTGGAGGGGGTTGTCCACTGATAGGAAATGTCTGTGGTTTATAAACTTATTTTGTTTTTGATAACTTTAATTAAAAAAAAAAAAAAAACAGCAACAAAATGACTAAATGCAATAATGTCAAATCACCATAAGCTGGAAATAAGCTCAGAAGATTTGATAAGACGTGTTATTGGTTTGCCTGGAACTCTCCAAGCACTCTGCATTGTTTTGAGTTCTTCCTTTGTTTTCCCAAATACTAGGCTACTTACTGCTTATTAAAACCATCAGCTCTGATGTACTTATTTGCATACAGAACAGGGAAGTGTGATCTTATCTTAATTGGTCACTCAAGACACTTGTGGTGCTGTGAAATAACATACATAGAGCATCACCAAAGATGCCTGTTATTCATTAAGTAAGTTCTAAACAAGGACACATTCATGATGCATGGGGATTCAATTAATCAAACAATGTTGAGAAGTGGTTTATGTCTCTTATGGCCTAATTCTTTTAATAGCATGAGCACTAATGTGCCCTGGATGAAATTGAAGGACTGCCTTCTCAACGATTGTCCTGGCGTACCTATTGATTCATACTCAGTTGATATATTCAAGTGATTCTCAGATCACCTAAGCTAGCTTTTTCAATGGCATCTAAATTTTTTGAGAAGCCCATGGTGTTTCTAGGTTTTATGGGTTTTATGAGATGCCAAACATCTTTCAAACATCTTTGACACACTTGAATTGATTTGCCTGGGACCAAGGAATGAACCCAGTCTATGTTTTTTGGATTTTTTTTCCTCCCTCTAAAGCCTGATTTATGTTCATCCCTATCTGTCAATATGCAACGATGCAGGGGGTGGACTCCAGGTTGGGAACCAATGCTTTACGACACCTGCCAGCCAATGGAGAACTTCAAAAGTGTTCATGACTGCATCAATTCAACTGCATGGCTACGTAGTACACAGTCAGAGAAGCATAACTCAGCCTTAAATGTGCACACAAAGGGCCGGCAACCCCCCCTCCCAGACATTGAGTTGTTTGTTTCTCTCAGTTAACCCATGGGGCAATTGTGACTCTTGCCACCTGATAGAACCAATAAGAATTATTAATCACTGATAATGAAGATCTCACATTTTTGTTGTTTCTTTGCAAAGCATTAGACAAATTTTGAGCCTTAAAATTACTTTAGAAATATGTGCAAATTATGGGAAATGTTAATCAATTTATTTCATAATATTCCTTTGAATTATTTTGTCTTTGTCCGCTACATTTGTTTTAGTTTGTTGCCATTTTCTCCATTTCTCAAAAAAAAAAAAAAATGACAGGAGACAGAAAGAAGTTTACCAACGTGCTGTGGCTGATCACTCATGATAGTATTCTTTATGCTCACACTATGGCTCTCTTGTTTCTCTGCTACACTGAGAAATACTAAACACTAGACAGACTCTCTTAGCTTTCTGACATAAACAGTGAATGTTAGACTATTGAATGTGTTGGGGAAGTATTTGCATGCCATATACAGCACCTTACTGCCTGTTTATAGATTAAAGGCTTTCAAAAACAGAGGCTTTCAGGATCTCTTTGGATAGAGTACATCTGAAAAGGATGCTGCCATTCTATGAATTCCGTCTCCCACTCTGTGAAAAATACAAGTTTTGGAAAACATAAGAAAACCCTAAAATCTACAAATAATCCTCCTAATACAGTTGTAACATTTTTTTTTCTTCTAACCCTCCTGCTCTGCTCCTTGAAATAAATAAGTAAATGATTTACTCTCCTCTGAGAAGTCATCAAAAGTAGATCAGACAATATGTGATATTTTCCTAAAAAATTATAGTTTTACTTTCAGCCTTAAATACCTTAGATACCTATGCCTCAAAACAAATCTCAACAAATATATATTGAGTATAGTTATATAGGGGATGATGAGAGTAAAATGCCAAAAAAGTCAGCCAAGTACATCATTTGAACCTTCAGAAGGAAAAAAAAGAGAATAGCTTCTCTCTGCATTGGCAGAAGTTAACGGATTGAGGAAGTAAAAGCAACAAGTGAAGCGAGCTCTCATAGGATTTGAGCAATAGATGAAAAAGGCATGATTGATGGAGCTTTGATTCGGACTTTGATGTGACTTTTGTCACCACCCAGTGGAGCCCTGTCATTTAGCTCCATGATCACAGTCCACAGAGTTTTCACAAGAATTATGCTAAAAGCTGCTCAGTGTTTGTTAGTGTTCCTACATAGCTCACGCATCACTGTTTGTCAATGACATGTATGCTCAGTTTCAACATTTAGTCTTTGTCCTTTTTGCTGATAAGTAAACAGTTACTTGTGAAGATGTATTTCAGGCATACAAACAATAAATGAGATAATTGAAATTATTTCCATTTCATACTGAGTGATTTCAACGTAAATTTAAACAGAATTAGTACAAATGACACTGAGACAAAATGTTGGCTTGAGTTCAGCTGCAGCAGCGATTAATTGCAGTGTGATGCACGGCATTGTATATGATCTGCATTATGTTTATCTCCTGGAGCAAGAGAAAGGAGGGCATGAATAATGCAGAGGGGTTTTTTATATTCCTTGGTGCCATATACGTAAAGGGCACTTTAAACTGAACTTTTTTTTTTTTTTTTTTTTCGAAAAAGTTTTATCAGCATTAATAACTAAAAAGCAATGTCCTTACTCTGCTTCAGTAAATGTACTTTGAACATTTCTCTTTTCAGTTTGTTTGTTCATAGTTGATGAAAATGTGATAGAACAGACTGTATAGACAGTATGATGTGTATTCATCCTAAGTAAAAGTGTGTATTAAAATGGTTTCCAAATAACATTTATTATGTAAGTCAAACAATGTCATCCACAGTTTGCAAGCCAGAAAATCCACAACTGACCCAACACTGCCACCGAGTGGATACAGTCTAACATGGTGAATATGCAGTATTTCTAGAGATGGATCTCACTGGTTGATCTTTATACCCCAACATAAATCACAATATAAACAAATATATGATCTATTGAAATACACTCTCAACAAACATTTTCATCTGTGTTATTATGGAGTTTTTTTTTTTTTTTTTTTTATCCATATCTACTTCTACCTGCTTAAACATAGAACCTTAATGGAAACTTTAAAAACTGAATTTATATTCAGTTTTTGATTTCCCATTTTCTGAAAAATTCACCTATTTTCCTCATTAAAGTGAATGAAGGAATTGTTCTGCCAAAACCTTCACCTCTTTGAAGTGAAACTACATCACCACAGTTTCAGCTGGAGACCTCATTACAGCTTTCAACAGTCACAAGCCTTTCTCACATTCAGCTGCTGTTTAGATTTTTGATATTTTGCACAGAGTAAGTTTGACTCTACAAAGCACCAAAAGTCATAGTCAGAGGCTATGTTGTGCTGGAAGCTTTATATTGAGATGTGCTGTGTTTATTTCCCACACATTTAAAGATGACAGAGAGTATTTGAGCAGGGTTTTGATCCTTGTCCTGTGGTGTGACATATACACAATAAAATGTTGGTTGGATGTGTAACGCCTCAGAGCTTCATAAAAACCTCTGTCAGAAAGACATTTTAGGGTGGGGGTTTTAAACACATGGTTTTGCAACTATTTGTCATCTTTTCAGGCTTAACTGGCCACCTCATTATGAAATGCAAGCACTTGACACTGATTGGCTCCTTCACTGTCGCTTAAATGAATGTAACTTCACTGGCTAGTAAAGTGGGGTGGGGGGGTGGGGGGACAGTAAGATACATTTTACATCATAAACAACCGTTTTTGAAATTGACCCATTTTCTAGCAGACATTTCTAAAAAAAAAAAAAAAAGAAAGAAGAATTTCTATGAAAAGGAGAATTTCTAGCACTTTTCACATGTTCCTGGATGTGGGTGGACGACCGTTCTTCAACAAAGAAGTAAAAACGCTTGTTCATTCTCTGTCACCTTTAAAGGAGAAAGGCAAAAGATAAAGATATCTCTCGATATAATGTCATCTGTAATTATTACCTCAGTAATGAACATATAATTGACTTTACCCATTTCTGACATACACTTAAACCTGATTAGACTGTACAATTATCCCTAATACTGTATGTACTGACATAATGTTTTACTTCACAGCACTGATAATATGAATGCTGGTATACTACACTACATATCAGCATAACTATAAATATATTTTTTAGAAAAAAATATGTAAATTTTGTATTTCATTTCTATACATTTTATTTCTATATTTCTATTTCTATACACACACACACACACACACACACACACACACACATATATATATATATATATATATATATATATATATATATACTATGTATACTTATATATCATTTGCTATGTGAAGATGAGACTGACAATACATTGCCGTACGTTTATCTGCAGAAAAACAAGAGGTCATACAAGTACAGTAAGGGAAGTGGAGGCCAGACCTCTGTGACAAGACTTTCCGTCAAAGAGTCTAATCTCATTAGGCCAGTTTCACCCTGTTGGGTCAAACATAATTAGAGCCAACCAACAAGCTGTAAACCCACACGCAAACTAATTAGTCCTAAAGACGTTGACTTCTATCTGTCAACAAAAAGACATTTGATTTACTTTTTGTCAAAAATAATGTTCATTTTTAAAATTTACAGTGAATTGATTCTTAGCCAATCTGTGACAAATGAACCAGTGAGATCATCAGCTGTGCTTGTACTTTACTGTCACAGTTTTATCAAGTTATTCTATTTAAAATTTCAACATTTTCAAAGCATTTTGAAATCTGTAGAAATGTCATCACCCACTAGCATATTAGTGTCTCACTTGTTACATGTTCTGATCCCAAAAATCGTCTCCACAATTAAACTAAAACTATAAAGTGGTGTGAGAATACTCAAAGTGATAAAATTGCAATTAGTTTTTTTTTTTTGTTTTTGTTTTTTTTTTATTATTATTTCTTCGCATTGTCAGCAGAATAATCCCAGGCGCCTTTCATTAAATCTTCTTACAGACAGGCTGAATAAAACCTTCTCTAAACTTGGCCATGGTGAGGCTGCTAAGTTTAGATCCAAAGCTTGGCCTCATACCTATTTAAGCCCACGGGTACTGGGAGTAGTAGTAGGTCTCCTCTCTTAAAACCACTGACAAGTAATTCATTATCATTCAGCTCTATAATGACAAGAGATAAAGGAACACATCTGGTTTACATGTCTGGGATCAATTAAACAGTATTTGCAAAGTGTTTGTGTATGACATAACATCATACGTCATAACGGTCCTATGTATTGCCTGACCTGGACAGTAGTATCAAAGCTGCAGATAATATGATTAACAAAACCATTTGACTTGGTAGAAGTCAGCCAAAACAGGTTTATCTGAAGGAATGAGTGTCATAGGATCCGTATACCCAATTCTCACTTGTGTT
This sequence comes from Polydactylus sextarius, assembly GCA_016801845.1. Lineage (NCBI taxonomy): Eukaryota > Metazoa > Chordata > Actinopteri > Polynemidae > Polydactylus > Polydactylus sextarius. The sequence goes on along the minus strand of CM028906.1, from coordinate 3,283,869 downwards.
GTCTTTACTCTGTTTAAGTCCACATAAATAAAAAATAAGAGATTTTAATTTCAAAACTTTTCATAACTTCTTCCTTTTTATTTATATGGTCTTGTTTGCTTAATCAGTTGCTCCACATGAGTTTAATCTATTTTTTTCAATATTTGTGACATTAACAGTTTAAGTTAGAAGGAGTTAGACGATGAGCAGGTAGGTGAAGTTTCTCTCCAGTGTCCTTGAATATTTAAAACAAAATAAGAAAACTTTGTAATGTAAACATGTATTGAAAGATGACAGTGGATTTATGAAGGACAGATTAAGAGACATTTTAATATAAAATTATTGTAAAATAATTGAATGATGGGGTGAGCTGGCCTTTGAAATTCAAAGTTCAGTTTACTCAAAAAAATAGTTGAAACTGATTACATAAAAAATTAATTAAAGTTGACTAATCATTTTGAGTTAAAGAAGCAATCTTGACTAAGTATACTTAACTTATCTTAAGTGGCACTAACTTACTTTGGTAAGTTTAACAAACTTATCTGATGAAGTACTTTTGTTTTTGTTTTCAAAGAAAAAACAAAAACAAGTGTTGATAGCTTGAATGTTTTTACTATTGTAAAGGTTTTTCACTTTTGCTCTACTAGTAACTCCACTAAAAGCAAAAACTTGTTTAATTTTAACTCAAAATAAGATGTTAGGTAACTTGAATTCTCAACTGACTATATAAAGTGATTACATAAATTGTTTAAAGTAGCTTTAACTCAAAATCTCCATGCAGCACACATACAGCCAAAAACACATTAACAAGGTTAAATGCAACTCGCAGTTTATTTAGTAAACAAACAACAACAAGCGAACTGTTTTGTAAAATTCTATACTTCTGCATGCTGAATGCCTAAAATATTGCAGTGCCTATTGCCAAGTCTTTTGGATAATGTAAATGAAGTGCATAAATCAGTCCAAAAAGAATGACATATGCGCCAGCCAATGTAGGCACGTCAATGACAAGATTACCCTCAATCAGCCCTGTAATCCTATCTGGGCAGAGGAATGTGGCATCAGTTGAATTGGCATGGATCAAAGCAACTGGTACGTCATCAGTGTCCATTTCTGGACCACAGGCTGAAGATGACAGAGGAAGAACACCTCTAAGTGTACCAGAATACAAACTGATTGCACCACAAGCTACAGCATCAAATGACCACAGATGATGCAACATTTCTATCATAAGCCATCATAAGAACAGAAGAAACTACAAATGAAACTCAGTTCTGATGACACCAAGACAGCTCATCTTTTTACAAACTTGATTTTTTTTTTTTTTTTTTTCAAAATTCACAAAACAAGGAAAATCCAAACATTCCTGATAACAATATGTTGACTTACATCCCACTTCTTCAGGAACTTGGAGTCGTTATCACACAGAGTGTATGGAACAGCAGCTCTTCTATTGATTTCAACTTGTTCCTTGAGTGAGAGAAAATAAGGTTTTTAGACAAATGAATATGAATTAATTCATTCCCCTGTAGACAATGACCAGATGCTGTCAAAAGATGAAATCCATGCATTTGCATGGAATTAATTTGTACTGTCACTCCTCCTATTCTGCCCAGTGGTTCATGTTCGTCAATAGACTTGTCAGACCTACTTTCAACATGGCGGCAACCGGAAACTACCACTAGGTCCGACCTGTAAAAAAGTCTTTTTAATAAACGATGCGTTCACTTACAAAGTTGTCAGTGCCTCGTTTTAAATGTCAGGACCCTTCTTATACTAGCAAGGAAGTGTGGAGCTATTTTGTGCTGTTTTTTACAGAGTACAATTTGAGTACTTTGAAGATAGTACTACCGCATTCTTAAATTCATTAGCTGTTAACCCAATATTTAAGGCTGGTCAAGAACTTTGTGACAGCCTGATTTCTCTTAAAGAAGTAACAGACTCAATTAACAGTCTAAAGTTTAATAAATCACCTGGAGTGGATGGTATTACATCAGAATTTGATAAGTCCTTTTACAAAGAATTGGCTCCTTTTTTGTTAAAAGTTTTCAAGGAAAATATTGCGAAAGGTGTTCTTCCCCCAACTTTGTCTCAAGGCTGGTGCCAAAGCCTAAGAAGGATCCTTTGCTAATGATGAAAATCATCATGATCACATCATGATGATGTTTTATTTCATTGTGATCATGTGAAAATTTCTTTTAATGTCCTTTCCTTATAGGAGTAATAGAATTATGTGTCATCTTTTCCAAAATGACTGTATCTCAATACCAAACGTAATTACAGCTTGGAGTAAATATGCCCAAAACATTTGCTGGACCAAGACATGGACTCTGCCCAGTAAATTCCTGCTTGTCAACAAAGTTAAAGAAGTTTATTTTCAAATTATCCATAGGTGTTACCCTGTTAAATCTTTTTTCGTTAAATTCAGAAAAGATATTGACATGAAATGTACTTTTTGTAACATGCATCCAGAAATGGTTATCCATCTCTTTTGGGTTTGTGATTTCACTAGAGGATTATGGCAAAACATCTGTCATTTTGTTTTAGATAACATCTATGATGCTTTTGAATTATGCTTGAAGAATGTCTTATTTGGTTTAACTGATTATAGCATAGAATTGGAAGGTGTAAATTTTCTTTGTAACGTTATCATTTTACTGGCTAAATTTCATATACACAAATGCAAGGTTATAAAAACCCACCCCCCTTCTTTTGTTTTCATAAGGAACTTGAAGGATATATTAGATCTATCTCTACCACTTATAACGAAAAAGCAATCAAAACCGTGAAACTGTGCTCCAAATACTACTGTTCGATCTTTCAGTGTGGTAATAGCTTCTTAAAGCTCCATTTGTTTTACTTTTTGTTTCAAAGAAAAGGTTGAACTTATCAATTCGTTCTGTCTCTTTGAGCTGCACTTTGAGAAGAATGGCAAGTATAATTAGATTTGCGGACAAATCCTGACCGAGCCACGTTGTGTTCAGTGCAACAGCAGAGAAAGTTAGCAGGTTGTTTGAGGCCACAGCACCAAATAGTGGCCTCAAGTGAAAATCTAAACACTCAAAATATTTGTTAGGTTTGTTAGGTTACCTGTCTACATACCACCACCACCACCAGTATATATATATATACATATATATATGCATTGTGTGTTTTAGTGGACTTCCCCTGGTTGTGATAACCTTTGTAACCTCTAATCACCTCTCAGGGATTGACTTTGTGGATCACACTGTTAATACAGTGGCTGTTAGGACATGCATAACCCTAGCCCAGCATGAAACGAATCCCAAACTATTTTGGGATTATTAAATAGACCACAGATTTAGTTATTTCTTTTTCAATTATCCTGATTGGCAGAAGGACAAGAAGCAAAGTGACAGAGGCTGCAACTTTTTAGAGCAGTATTGTACAACAACTAATGTATTCCATTTGATTAGCTTGAAGGGTTGTTTTTTTTTTTTTTAATATCTACTGCATAACTATGATTGAACCAGGTAACACAACAGAATTGTAGTGTTTTTTTTTTTCTTAAGATCTTTCTCAAAGTCACACCTACTGTACTTGTTCTATGAAAATGACAACAACACTTTTCACTTTCTCAGAAAATGCAAACATGTTTCTAGCTGTTTTGTTTTTACTCATCTTGCAAAGAACACATAGCAGTCTAGTACAAACAAATGATCTGAAGCATTGAAATGCAATGGTGCATACTTTGTGTGTGTGTGTGTGTGTGTGTGTGTGTGTGTGTGTGTGTGTGTGTGTGTGTGTGTGTGTGTGTGTTTAAATGATCCTAGCTAATGGTGACTTACTGTTCTCCAGCAAGACCTACAGCTAACACAAGGTCTTCAAGCTGTTCAGACCAACAACTCCTGTAATTAATGTTTTTATCATTCGAGTTTGATAACAATAAAAAGGACTAGCTCTCTGTCTGTAGGACTCCTACCAATCATAAGTGGAAAAAAAAACAATCATTTTGATGTGGTCAGTTGTATTACAATGGATGGAATAGCCTTGGACATTTTTAACCAACAATTAAGTAATAATCAGCTAATCTCAGCAAAAGTTGTCAGACAGTCATGATTTATTTGGACACAGTGAGGGATCCACTCAAACCATACCTTCTGTAGGATTTGTCTCCTTACCCCAACCGTGGCACTAATGCAATCTAATTAAGAGATTGATATGCCAGGTCCAAATTAGCTTGACCCAAAGCGTCTTAGTCTCTTAGCTTCTTCTTTTTTTTGCTGAACAGAAAACATCACTGATGCTGATTAAGGACAATGGTAGACTTGGATGTCTGCCAGTTGGCAGATATACCCACAGACATGAAAGTAATGAGTCCATTTAACAAAGTGTGTCTCACTCTCAAATGTTTTGAGGTAAAACTCTGCTACAGTGGTCAAAAAAGATGCAGATGAAAGCCCAGTGCTGCTTAGAATATGGTAGATAACAAATGATCTAATCATTCTACTGTGATGCTTTATTATACTTTGTTTGAACCTGTATGTTTTAATCTTGCTGTTTTGATTTAACTGTGTTCTTTATCTGATCCCTTGTAAAGTGACCTTGAAAGCTTTGAAAGGTGCTTACAAATAAAAAGTATTAATAATAATAATAATAATAATCCACTAAGCAGGTAAGACAGACAAAAATCAGTTGCAACTGTTAGTAACAGTATCTTCCTTAACACCAACAGAGGTCTCACCCAAAACACAAAAATACCATGTTGGTCCACTTGGCAAAACGTGACAGTTCTAGAGTTTCAGGACATAAATTGTGGAACTGTCACATTTTATTCCTCAATTCATACTTTACTGCCAGTTCACATAACCATCAAGTTTCTGCCTGTGAGAACCGATCAATATGGCTGACATTCTTTATAGTTTTGGTGACAAATGTAATATTTTAAGATAGTTAAAGTCTTAATTTGAATTTTGATTACATTTTTTGAACACTGTATGGACAAACTACACTGAGTTTGCAAAAGGCTGTGAAAACATCTGTTTTTCAACACATGAGAGAGGAAACATTCATATTGACGTATACCTGACTGCGCATTCGTCAACGCGTTTCTAACTTTATCCTTATTTAGAAGTTACTATTGCTTGATTCAGATATGATATTGTGAAACTGATATGTTTTGTCAAGTGGATCAATGTGATATTTGTACATTTTAGGATGAGACACTCCCTGCTCCCCTCCTCTCCATACACACACACACACACACACACACACACACACACACTTTTGTTTACAAGAGTCAAAATCAAACAATAGTAACTTCTAAACAAGAGAAAACAAAAGAGGATACAAAATACATGTATGTTCTAATGTGGGAACATTGAATTAATTTATATTGAATACATTAATATGTTAAATATGAAATGTTTTCATCTGATAAATGTCTTTCTTTTTTGTGTAGTTTGTTTTCATGTATAATAAAGAACAATCGCCCAAATCATTCACACAGCCTTTTGCAAACTCAATGTAGTTTGTACGGTAGAATGCCAAAATATGCTGCTACTGAAACCATTTTTAACTGCAAACCTAATTAACTCAGAGAGGAAACCCCACCTATGTAATACCAAAGTAATCCCAAGCCCACACTAATCACTTGACTCGTACGCGAACTGGAGCTTTGGGATTCCGTGGCATTAAGATAAACACCTAAGTGTATGAGGTTCTCATTTCAAGTCTGACCAAAGACTATGGGACTACAGGACTATGGGCAGTTGAGCTACAAGACAGCCATGGGGCAGGCACAGCAAACAGAGAACAGTGAGGAGATTGATGTCAAGGCACTTCAGGATATGTACAAAAAGTTTGTCATGGAGTGCCCGAGTGGACTACTTTTTCTTCATGAGTTCAAACGTTTTTTTGGTGTGGACCCGACAGGGGAAGCATCTGACTATGCGGAGAACATGTTTCGAGCTTTTGACAGAAATGGGGTGAGAGTAAAAAGTCTTTCTCAGCCTGGCTAACTATTATGTCTTAACTAAAAAAATGTAAAAAAAAATGTGACCTTATTGTTCCCATTGAATTTTTGTTTTTTTTTCAGGATAACACAATTGATTTCCTGGAGTTTGTGGCAGCACTGAATCTGGTTTTCCGGGGAGACCTGGAACATAAACTACGCTGGTCATTCAAAGTATACGACAAAGACAACAACGGCTATGTGGACAGGGATGAACTACGGTCAATAATTGATGTGAGTTTACCTAAAAGTCAGCAAAATTATAGGTGAGACTGTAAGTTGGCTTTCACTTGGCAGAAGTTAAGTTTATCATTTCTAAGGTCTTCATCTAGGGTACAATGTTCTCTCTAACAGTCCAGCTCTGCAGAAGATTGGATTTTTTCCAAAGAGCCAAACGCATTTCACCTCTGAGATTTTGCCTATATTTGTTAGCTGAGTAAATGTTTTAGAGTTTCTAAGGTGAAGATAATGAAGCCTGAAGACAATGGAGAAAAACATTCTTTAAAAGAACAAAATATAAATACACCGGACAAAACATTCAGGGCAACTTATTTTTCAGTGGATGGAGAGAATCTTGTGAATTATTCTAATCATATTGTTGAATTCACCAGTTTGCCGTATCATCAGTTTGGTGGCCAGGTACCAAACTAGGAGCCAATGTGAGAATATCTGAACCAAAATGACATAAAACAGTGTATCAAAATATGTGCATAAGGAAAAATGACATTATATTTATATGATTTACCACTGTATTATTTAAACTTTACTAACATATGATACATTTTTCATCTGAACCAAAATACAATGCAAAGTCAGGAATAGGCAAAGTGGTTTCATTCATTATTAATCAGATTTTATATGTCCATCATACTATATGTCATATCATATAGATGAAATATAACATTTCCACTTCCTTTTTCCATCTAGAGTATCTATCGGATAAAAAAAGGCACAAAGACAGACACAGGTGATTGTCAGCTCTCAGTAGACGAGGCTGTAGACCGGTTGTTTCAGGCCGTGGACAAAGATGGAGATGGTAAGTTTTTAGTCACACAGTACATTTACAGATCAAATGTATGATTGTATGAAAAGCTAAATATTAATCCTGCTTTTACTTCTTGTTTTCTTCCACAGGTCATATTAACATGGAAGAGTTCATCAGAGGTGCACAGCAGGACCCATGGGTGCTCAACATGTTGAAGTTGGACATGAACCCAGCTGGATGGGTGCTGGAGCAGAGGAGAAAGAGTGCACACTTCTGAAATGTCAAAGCTCATAGGCCTTTTCTGATGTGGATGAAGAGAAAAAATTCCATGCTTTGAATTATACCTACAAAATGTACTAAACCCACATCTTACCACCACTGACTATATATAAAGTTGGACAATGCACCTCAACTTTCTCCTTGTGCACAAAAAAATGAAGCCAAAATATCCTGGATACAAACAATGACAACTTGTACTGGTGACAAGACATGGAGCCATGCTATTGAAGTCCCAGCTGTACATCCACCTGACCAATTGTGAGTAATTCACCTGTCCAGTCATGACTTCCCCCTTTTTTTTTTTTTTTTTTTTTTTAATACCAATCCGCAGTGTGGTGAAATTCTAAAACTACAGAAGCCGTCCTTCAGTAACATTTATTATATACTTGGATGCTTTCTGTCATATCTGCTAACACAGAGGGATTTATGACCTCCACTACAGCCAGCCACCAGGGGGCAATGGAGATGGTTTGTTTATAGTTTGCTGTCAGTTGTCCATCTTTATATACAGACTGTGATTAAAACTAAAGTCTGGAGTCAGTTTTGATACTTTGCGAGCCTTTGCAGTTTCATATTCATAAAGTGTGAAAGGAGTTTTTCAGAATGTGTCACGATTTAGATTTTAGCATCAACACTCCCAGCAAGGACGGATAACAAACAGAAAAATGTGTAGTTGCTGCTGCTTCTCTACATTATTCTTTATTTTCACAATTAATGGCACACAATTGTTAAATGTTATTTTATCATCTCATAAATCAAACAAGTTTACCAGTGCATAAATATATATGTACTGAATATTAACTCAAGTCACAGCCTTCTTATCTTAAAGTGTCAATATGTAAATAATGAATTATTGTAATGTTTGTTTTCTATTGTATTTCTTGTTGTTCTTGTAATTTTTTCTTTCTGTTTTTAATTTTTTGCTTTAAGCAAACAATAATGTGAGGAGGGGAATAATTTTTAATTCTATGAAATCAATGTAAATAATAACAATAATAAAAAAAACATGTTAAGTTTTTGTCTTGTCCTGTGTCATAGCTCCGCTAGTGTGCAGTAATATCTGCCCACTACCCATTATCTACTCTAACCCATCAACCGTATACTTTTAGTCGGTCACATGCACTAAACTGACAGGATTTACTGGAACTATTCTAGCTGTACGGGCTTACCTGAATGTCACTTACTACAGTGCAGTTTGTATTAAAGCTGAATGACCTTTTCTAGTGGCAAAGTGCAGTCCTGCCATTTACTCACATGCTGTGTCGAGTGCTCAGTACTTTCTATTAGATTTGCAGTGTAATTTTCTTGTATGATTCTGAGGCTAAAAAAATCAAGTAAGTAGGACCGAAAAAGTTTTACGTAAATATAGAATGGATGCTCAACAAAATAGCACCTTTAGTTGAAAATCAGATTGCAAAATTGTAAAACTAATAATGGACAAATTGCATTTAGGTAAATTCGACCAAGCAGAAAGAGAGAAAGAAGTAAACAAAGAGGAAAAGCACTTTCTGTGCAGTACCTGACGAATTAAGACTTACTGACCATGTTATAGGAATATTGGAAAGACAATTAATTTTAGGCAGACTAAATTGGGTATTTTCAGGTTTTGTAAGAACTCAATTGTGATTTGTAGGCACAATGTTAAGAACCCACTATTTTGTTAGAGATGAAACAATGATGTAAAAGTGATTAGAATCAGTTGCCATTAGTGTGTAATCACCTTTCAACCTCAATAACTTCTAGACAGTTCATGTGCTGAAATTCTTCTTCCACTACTAATACCCACACACAGAGGAAGGACCTTCATCCATTATCCTTTCAGGAAGTTGTTAAGTAAAGAGCAATAGTGACCCTGGGTCATTAAAGGGTCAAGATGGGATCAGGCATGAGGATTGCTGCTTTAAAGTCTCCTTGCTGAAAACTTGGGCTATAAATAAACTTCTTGTTTGGGGGTCGCCTGTCACATGAATCAATCCAACTCAATATCAACTCACCAAGCTGCTGAAGCAGCCATGATGTGGACATCACGGGCAGGTTTTGGGATATTACTCTACTAAGGCATCCACATTTATTTTTCATAGAAAATAAGAAATTAATAGTTTGCACTGCAGCAGTAGAATCTAGATACAGAATGGGACAAAATCAGCAAATACAGACGCAGGAAGAAGAGCTACGGTTGAACAATATCCAGGACCTCTACAAGTCTTTCATCAATGAGTGCCCCAGTGGATCGTTGTACCTGCATGAATTCAAGAGGATGTTTGGAGTACAGAATGGTACACCCGAGTCACACTACATGGACAACATCTTCCGAGCTTTTGACATGAATCATGTGAGTAATTACAAATCTGACTTTGTAGTAAATTGTTTGTGTATATTTGTGTAATTGAAAAAATGCAAGTGATTTGTGTTTGTTTTTAATTTTCAGGACAACACAATGAATTTCATAGAATATGTGGCTGCACTTCATTTTGTTCTGCGTGGAAAACTTGAGGATAAGCTGCGGTGGACGTTCAAAGTGTTTGACAGCGATGATAATGGTCATCTAGACAGAGATGAACTACGGAAGATTGTGAAGGTAGGAGAAGAAATCTTGAATCTTAAAACAAGGTTTGATTTGAGGTGTACCTTCAGTTTTTATGTGTTCCTCAAAAGGTGATTTAAGTATCAAATCCAGAAGTAATGTAATGTTCTTTTGGCCACTGGTGTGTTTAACGTAGGCAGCTGGTGAGAAGATGAAGGACAAGAGCTGATCCTCTTGGGACCATTAATGTCTGAACAAAATTATATTATCTGTCCCATAATTCTTGATAAAGTTCAGTCTGGACTAAAGTGGTGGACTGACTGACAGACCATCAGACTGATGTTATCATCCGCAGAGCCACAGGATGACAAAGTCTGTTTTTGAATTTGGTTTACAGATAATCTACAAGATAAAGAAAGGCTCTTTGTCTGATGGAACAGGAACAGGAAACCTCACCACTAAACAGCTGTGTGATCGGATCTTTCAAGAGGTTGACATGGATGGTGATGGTAAGTGCAGTGTACATTAAAAAAAAAAAATCAAACATAGATTTCTACAATGTTTCACCATAAATATTTCAATTCAGTTGCATCTATTTTGTTTTGCACCACAGGCCAAATTACACTGGATGAGTTTGTCCAGGGGGCTCAGAGGAGTCCATGGCTGCAAGACTTCCTTCGCCTTGATGCAAATCCCAGCACATGGGTCCAAAGACACTTGTGTGACCGGAAACCTATGAGTCCCAAAGGTTACTGAAGGAGTTTGGTATATAGGAACCAACCACATAACAGGACAAAAACTGATTGTGAACTCCAGGAGAAAACATAAGCGTGAGAGAACACTCCTCTTGCCTTCATAATGGCTTGACTTTAATTAAGCCCTAAAGTGTTTGTTCATAAATCATGGAAGAATGGAATTGCTATGATATTTTCCCTGTGCTGCAATGGAATTTACCTTCACATTTTATATGATTTATATGTTTCATAGAGAAACAAATAAATTACATAATTTACAAAACCACGAAAACTGAACCTGTAGGTTTGAAGGGGAACTTGACACATGTATGAGAAAATCTAAAAAAAAGGCTCAATCCCACATGCCCCATAATGCACTACCATAGACCCTCCTTGCCGCCATACCTACTACCATGATTACCTACAACAGCCATGATTGTAATTAAAAATTTCAATTTAGATGTCAAGCCCAAGTCCAGGAAAACCCCGGTGGCATCATTAGGGCAACTCTCTTTGAAACACTTTCAAAAAGGTCCCAAATAAATACAGCAGAAATTAAACAACTGTTTTTTCAAGCTGCTCCTGCTTCCCTCCAGTGGCTCCCTGTAAAATTAAGAACACACATCCTGCTGTTTACACAAAAGTATACACTGCATGACTTTGTTACATCTCTGATTCTTGCTCCTTCCTTCACCTCCTGACCAGTCAACCTCTTACTCATCCCTCACTCCAACTGCAAAAGTCAAGGTGATCATGCCTTTACTTGTCTAACCCAAACCCTATTGCCCCCACATATATCAGGTGTCATAAAAACAAAAAACAAAAAAAAGCAAGCCTTTTCATAGAACTTAATCCAAAGCACACTACAAATAATCAAAATTGGTTAGATGTTTG